>CM065472.1:9912841-10556430 GCA_032872505.1 Leptopilina syphax
AATTTATTAAATAACTGTGGAAGAATTTACTAAATATTTAATTACTTACGGGAATGTCTATACGCAGCCTGCCTAAAAAAAGAAATATATATACATTTATGTATATGCATATATATGTATTTATGTATATGTATGTAATGATAAAAAAGGTAAGTTGTACACACTAAACAGGTTCAAATGCGTGCAGTTAGGTGTTCAACAAAAGGGATAAATTAAAACTAAGTTAACCCGTGATCAAGTAGACAAATGCATACTGTTGCTTAGAAAGCCTGTAGAAAACTCAGCTTAAAGACCTTATGGAACGGTTGAAATCCAATAAACGGTGGAACGGACGGCAAAGAGCGGAGCGTCCTAAAAAAGAGGTTTTCATAACGCGTTCTCTTGACTAATTTTATGCAAGTGGTAGTTTAAATAACGGAATTCGTAAGAAACCCTTATTAAGAATTTAACTCTTAGGAAGGATTTTAAAAAGTCTTGATTAATTGAGTTCTGTATTTTGAGTGACAAACTCATTGGCATATTATCTCAAAGTTTCACAAGTGGACCAAGGATATAAAAGGAATCCTACCGTTGCCCAAAATCCGCGGCATAGATATCTCTGTTGAGTCTTCTCCCACATGTACTCTTCGTACCACCTGGTCCGTGAGAATTGTTTAGGATAACTATCCTTAATTAATTGGACGCTGTGTTTCCAGACGATCTAACGTACCTAACGAAACTACAGTATAGTCTTACTAGTACAATAATAAATCAAAACGACAAATACAGACTTCGCGCTCCCAACTGGGCCCACTATGTTCAGTTATCTCCTGAAAATTTTGATAACTCTTAAAAGGTAAATTAATTCATGCATGAATTGTAGAATTCAATACAGGAATTTGATTGTTCTATTTATATACACTATTAGAAATGTTGTTTGTAAATTTCTGAAACACATAACTGCAGAAACTTTAGTTGCTCTTTTGGAAATTATAGTACAAATTCGAAAATGCAATTATTTTGAAACCTGTATTAAATCCTTCGAAAAAAACAAATTTTTTCTTTTCAATTTTAATAAATTTTGAAAAAGTTCTAAAGGGAATTGAATTTTAAGAATAGTTCAATAAATTATTTATTTTTGTATACAAATGATTGAGTCCTCGGGAGATTTTCTAAAAAAAGAGATTAATTAAAAATGAATTTCACTTAAAATTTTAAATTATGATTGAATGTTAAAAGCATTATAGCGTAAATTTTGGAAATGGACGAATTTGAAGGAGTTTAAAATTAGTCTTTGAAAATTTGAATTTTAGTCACAATATTCTTATGAAATAAAATAATGATTTTATCGCTTCGTCATCTTAAATTTCTTAATGCTTTATAATAATATTTTCATAAGTTATTGAATTTGAGAATCCTAACTTTAAAAAAAGTGAAACAATAATAATATAAATATTTTTGTTAAAAAAGTTATTAATGTTCTTTAAGGAAAAGTCAGGAAAAACAAAAAAATAAACTTTATGGCAACCCTGTGTACTATTATTTCATATTGCAAATAACATAATTTAAATTAACCTACTTGAACAAAATTATATCTATTTTACTATAAAAGAATTGAAAATCAATATTGTAGATACCAGTTTCTTTAATCAAATGACAAATTGCAATTATTTTGTTATAAATAAAAAAAAGATTTTTTTAAATGGATCTATGTAGACTCTGTGTCATCTTGCCTACAATGTGACATAGGCCTGCAAGTTAAAATTACCATACGGAAATGTAACGCTCGGCTACATAGGCTTAACAATGTGAGACCTACATAAAACTTCTACATAGGCTCTATGTGGGTGGATGTACTTACGACCTACGTAGGATTGGAACGTAGTATTTAACTAGGCCAAATAATATACGGTCTATGTAAAAGTTTTATTAAACAAACATAAATTACAATTAAATAAAAGAATGAAATTAAATCGATTCAATTATATTATTTTATATACATTTGTTTACAAGAATTAAAATATCATAACCCTCCCTGAATTCAAATATTTCTTGCAATTTTCAGCTGAATATCATCTCTAAGTCAATGATTTCGAATAATTTTCCGAAGGTTTTCTGGAATAATTCAGTTATTTGAATGCAAAACTGGAATCTTTTAATTGTAACTGTCAATGTTTTTCTTAAGTTATTAAGGTATAATATTTTCAACAAATTATAGTATATTTCGTAACGAGTGCTAGCAGTTGTCAATTTTTGAATGAGCACTTTTTTCGGAACAAACTGGCAACTGCTAGCACTAGTTACGAACGATACTTTTCATAACAAGGTGCAAAAAAGTGCCCTTTTTTGCACCGCGTTATGAAAAAATAAATAAATTCTTACAATTATTGTAGGAAAGAAGAAATGTATATATTTTAAATTAATATTTGAAATATAATAGTCTTTATCTAGTTGCAACTAAAAAAAAAATTTTATTAAAAGTTGGTAAAAAATCTTTTAAAACATTTTTTTGAATTCTTAAGGGAATTTTGTATAATTTAAGGGACTAAGTAATTGATTTTTATTTTTATTAAGGAATTTCTGGAAATACATAATTAAATTAATGAAATTATAGAATTAAAAAAAAATTATTTAATTATTAGAAATTAAATTATTTAAATTTACATTAAAGATTTTTATTGACTCCTTTGATAATTCAATATTGTTTCCAAAATTTGCAATATTTAAAACTATTCCTTTTTATTGAATTATTCAAAATTTCAATTTTTCAAAATATTTTGAATATTTCGGAAATTCAAATGGAAAAATGATTAAATTTTTTTTTTTTATTTAGTTAATCTTTATGTTAAATATAAATAATTTATTAAGGAAGATTTCGACTATATCAGCAATTAGTGACATCTAATAGACGTCAATTGAACTCTTTGGTTCAGAGTCAGGTGTTATTCTTAAGATAATTATTCCGATATGGTTGTCGGTAAATAATTAAATTTTTGAATTTAATTTTTGATCTGAAAAAATAAGCTGCGTGAACGACTTCACTGTGCATCTGTGAGGACTCGAACCCCAGTTAATAGCTGCCTTTCGCGGGACTAACGCCTACCAATGCACCATGCCAACACAGCCTGGACGTTCACGTTTCTTATAATCTCAGATCAAGCCCATACACTAGTCGAAGAGCTGTATAGTTAATGTAGAAAATTATTTGCTGATTAAGAATTTTAATTAAGGAAGATCTGAGATTATAAGAAACGTGAACGTCCAGGCTGTGTTGGCATGGTGCATTGGTAGGCGTTAGTCCCGCGAAAGGCAGCTATTAACTGGGGTTCGAGTCCTCACAGATGCACAGTGAAGTCGTTCACGCAGCTTATTTTTTCAGATCAAAAATTAAATTCAAAAATATAATTATTTACCGACAACCATATCGGAATAATTATCTTAAGAATAACACCTGACTCTAAACCAAAGAGTTCAATTGACGTCTAATAGATGTCACTAATTTCTGATATAGTCGAAATCTTCCTTAATTAAAATTCTTAATCAGCAAATAATTCCCTACATTATAAATAATTTATTATCAATAAACTACCTTATTGGCGATAGTTTTCATTAACGATTTTAGTTTTAACACTGTTTAAATGGATATTTGAAAAATAAACTGAATTTTACTTTGTTGAGAAAAGTAGCCTTGTATCAAAGAGTAGCAAATAGTAGCATTTAGCGGAGGGGTGCGAAGCTCTTAAAACTATGATTTCTTTTTTTCTGAATTGCCACACAGATTTAGAGACTTGATGTTTGTTACAGTTTTATGATCCATGAACAATACTAACAAAAGTTATAACTACAAGTCGCTGTTTGGTTCGGCAATGTAAATTGAAATTACGAAAGTAATTTAAGGCAGTAGTTTTACTTACCCACGGGTAGGGGCTAGTTCTAGCAACACTAGTCTATCCTCTAAGCAGCATTTTATTCTAAAAAGATGGATGTTGGACAAAAGTGTAGGACCCCTATCCTTGCGTTCGGCAGCTTCTAGGGGTACCGAGGGAAGGGTCTGATGTTTATATCAATTTTATCAGTTTAATGAAACTTGTATGGAATATTGGCCATGGAATATTAATAAAAAAAATTGAATAAAGATAAATAATGTAATAATAATCATGATAAATACAAAATATTATTATTGTAGATTACATGCATACGTATTAATGTATGTGTATTGTCCTTAATGTATTTATATAATATACGCAATTGATATATAAGGAGAATTTTCTTTGATAGATTTGACTATTTTTTCTGTTTAGTTCAACAAGCCTTTACTATTAAATAAAAAAAACCATAACATTAAGCATAAAAAGTTTTATGTTCGATACCAGTTTTTTCATTTAAACGATCCAGGACTTAGACGATGATAAGGATTGCCGTCGATCATTGAATAAAGCTATAAAATAAATAAAAAATATATAAAATATATAAAATATATAAAATTATGATACATATGATGCTGAAGGTGGAGGCTATTTTCTAGCTGCAACTTCTTTCTATTTTTTGATTTATTTTAATACTTCATTCCCAGGCTACAATTTTTCAAATCTAGATTGCAAATGTGACAAAAATGGTAATTATTCTACAAGTTTTTAAGTAATTTATTATAACAGTAGCAACTACCTTCAACTTCATAAAATATAGGGAATAAAAATATCTTACACGAGAAGATGAAACGTGCTATAGCTGTCGAGTTGCTACTTGGATCTGCATTAGTATTGCTAGTAGATGCAATTGATGTGTTGCAGAAGTTACTTGACGAAGATAAGATGCCTGCATCGTTGGAGAAAACTTTGAAAACAACTTTTATATTTTGAGTTCTACATCGCCCTCCGATGCGTCCGTAAAGGTTGTATTTGGAGGAAGTACTGATGAAATAATAGTCGTGTCCAGGTAGAAACTCGAGGCCTTCTGGTAGTGGTGTAAACAACCTTAAAGTGATTGTAAAGTATTTTTTCTCGAATGGCTTATCGCACATCGCTAATATCTTCGAACTCCTTATTCGACACGCTTTATAATCCTCTTTAGACACATTATAAATTATATACTTTTCAGCATTATCATGTGTTTGATACACTAGACATATTATATTTACTTGATCAAAGCCTGCGTTGTTTTCATTTACGTCGATTATGTGGTTCATGTTGTCTTTTCAAAATATAGGATTACTTGTATTCCAATAGAGGTCAAATACACGGGAACAGGTGGCCTCCCTGGAGAAAAAATTTATAAAAATAAACAAAACCAGAATTAACTTCAGCATGATGTCAGCCTGCTTAATAATTATTAACAACGTTTTTTTCATCAAAGATATTTATCTTTGTAACGTGTCGTCAGTTACTAAAATTACTCCCAAAGGCCTTTCTCTAAAGGTCTTTCTCCAATAGGTTCCCAAAACTCTGCGTCGCGTCGGTTGCTATGGCAACATCTGCTAAAATCAACGCAACGCAGTCATTCGCAGACAAACGCAGAGTTTTGGGATCCTATTGGAGGAAGGCCTTAAGGGACCATGGAATTATAGTGCATTTATACGACTGTCGGTAAAAAAAATTTACAAAAAAATGTCAAAATCGCCTTCACATGAAACTATAAAGGTGTATCTGCAATAGCTGAAAAATACATTTCTTTTATCTGATTTAAAGTAATTGTACATTTTGCATACAAATCTACAATAAATAGCTTTGAATTTAGTGATTTAATGTAAATTCATATGCAAAATGTGGAATTACATTGAATCAGATAAAACAAATGTATTTGACAGCTATTGTAAATACACCTGTATAGTTTGGTGTGAACGCGATTTTGACATTTTTTGGTAAATTTTTTTTCTACCGACAGTCGATAAATGCACCCTCAGTCTCTGTCAGTCTATTACAATTCCATCAATCAAACTACTAGTGTTTTAGATTTGGTTATAACCACTCCAGCACTTGCCAATGTGGCAGAGGTTATTGTTGATAATGAAAGATATGGATCAGATCATTTCCCTGTTCTTTTGGATCTCTACCTCGTACCATCTAGTTTCACTTACAGTGGTTATAGATTTAACACCACTGACATCAACTGGGATGAATTTAGGACTAAATTTGATTCCTATATCCCGGATATTAAAAATAAGTTGAATTATACACTTCTTATTAAAGATACTTATAACGACTTTATGAAAGCTATCATCTCTGCACTTGAAACTTCTGGTGCTACTCGTCCTACTACTAAATATGCTCCGAGTAAAATACAACCTACCTGGTGGAATCAACTATGTAAGGATGCAATTAATAGACAAAAAGAAGCCCTTAAAAACTATCTTCTCAATCAAACAGCAGAAAGTTTGGCTGAATTTTCTGAAATTGATGAAAATGTTTAAAAAAAAACACTTAGAAATATGAAACGTGATTCATTTCGTAACTTTTGCAATTCAATAGAGCCCTCTATGGGAAGTAAACGTATTTGGAGTGTTATTAGAGCTTTCAATTCTCGTAATCTAGCTAAATCAACCCGAATTAGTAAACCTTCAAAATGAACTTTTCCGTCCCGATATTCCTCCTGTTAACATTCCTTATGCTGATGACTCTGACATGGACAATGTAATGAATCAACCCTTTCTTGAAGAAGATCTAAATAAAGCTCTTGCCTCATGCATTAAAGATACATCACCTGATATGGACCTTGTTTCTTATAAAATTATCAAAAAATTATCTAGGGCAGGATTACAATTGTTACTCAAAGTTTATAATAATATACAATATATAAATCTTCTGAATTCCCTGATGATTGGAAACAAACTAAAGTTACTTTCATACCTAAACCAGGAGGAAAATGTTTCCACTTAATCTCTCTCTTACATCAAATCTCTGTAAACTTCTTGAAAAAATGGTACATTTCCGATCTGAAATATCTTGTTGAGCATTATCGTTGGCTTCCAACATGCCAGTACGGCTGTAGAAAGACTCGCTCCTCTATGGATTGTGTCGCCATGGTCGTCACTGATGTCATGCAGGCTTTCAATGCTGGAAAGAAAGTACTTGCCTTATCACTGGATATAAAGGGTGCATTTAATTGTGTTATGCCTAAAATTCTTATACAACAGTTAAAAGATTTGGGCCTTCCATCACGTATTCTAAATTTTGTGAACTTTCTTACTTCAAAAAGAGACCTTTACTTTTCTTCTAATCAAACTGAACCTTCTGTAGTGGGCATAGGTGTCCCGCAGGGAGGAGTACTTGCACCCTTGCTTTTTAACCTTTATACAAGTCAAATATTGCACCATGTGGGAACTAATGTCAAAGCAGGTATTTATGTCGATGATGTTTTTCTTTATACTAACTGTGATAATCATGAAGAGGGTCTCATAACAATTAACAATTCAATAACTGAATTAACTCCTTGGTTACAATCTATTGTAATGAACATTTCTGCATCTAAATCACAATTATGTTTTTTCTCAAAACAAAATTACAATCCTAACCAAATCACATTGAACATTAACAATGAACCGATACATTGTAAAACAACTGTTAAATATCTCGGTGCAATTTTGGATGCTAAACTTAATTGGTCCTCACATATATCACATATTGTTTTGCAGGGAATGAGAGCTCTAAACATACTTAAAGCCTTAGCCAAAGTTTCATGGGGTTCATCCCCTATCACGATGTTAACTATCTACAGAGGTCTCATTAGATCATATCTAGAGTGGGGTGCTATTTCATTTGCTGGAGCCAGTAAAAAAGAACTATCTAGACTTGATTGAGTACAATTTGCAGCTCTACGAGTAGCTTTAGGCTGCATGTCCACCACTCCAAGATACTTTCTCTTATCTGAAAGCGCTGAACCTCCTCTTGAATATAGACGCAAATTCCTCTGCAATAGATTCATGATTAGATCACTTGCTTGGTCTGAGAACCCAATTGTACACAAACTCAAATTATTAAATCAACGAATTACTAAAACCAAAAAACCAAAAGCTTATATAATTAATTCTGGAATATATTCCACATACAAACGAATTGCACCTTTACTCAATTTGGGATCTCTACCTAAGAGGCCATTACATTTTGATTTTGATTGGAATATTCACCATTTGAAAATTGATTGTGACACCACTTTTGGTTACACTTTAAAACAACCCGAACAACGAAATCACTTATTACATAATTACTTAACAGAAAATTATACAGGGTACACACACATTTACACAGATGGATCTAACAATGACAAAAAAGAAAACTCAGGACTTGCATATTATATCGCGCAAAATAATTTCAAATTTGGTCTTGCTTTGCCTCCTTTATTAAGCCCACTTACTACGGAACTCTTAGCTATAAATTATGCTTTAAAAAGAATCATTAGTGATCAATTACAATTTACTGTTATACTGACTGACTCTTTAGATGCAATTAGGTTGCGAAAAGGTAGAAAAAGAGTAACTCAAAATCACTCTTCTTTGCCCTTTCGTAATCTATCCTTGCTCCAATATTTAGACAATCAAAATCAAAAAGTTAAATTTGTTTGGATTCCAGGCCATGTTGGCCTTTTGGGGAATGAAATTACAGACCAAACAGCTAAAACAGCTTCTAATCTACCCTTTTTTAAAAAAACTGAAATACCTATCATTGATACTGTTAAATATTTACGTGAAGATTACCTCTCTTGGATTAGATTTAAATGGCCTTACAACCAGAAACATGATTTTTCTTCCATTTCCTATATTAGATATTTAAGTAACGTTAACATCAAAACAAAATTACCATGGTTCAGTGAGTTCAGTAATTGTCCTAGAAAACTTATATGTCTCATTAACAGATTACGATCAACTTATATTTGTACTACTGATCATTTTGATCGTATGAACTGGACTATACCCAGAGATTGCTAGTGCGGGGAACCAGAGAGGTCCTTCATACATATTTTGAATGAATATAAACTATTTTCTGATAATAGACCAAAATTCTTTAGCTATATTAATACTATTGAGCCCATTACTAATGGAACAGTAACCTTACTAGATAAAATAATATTTTATCCAACTAAAGAAAATATTTCAGAGCTTAATCAATTTTTTAATACAAGCAATAACAAAGTAATTATATAAATTTTTTAATGCACTTTTAAAACATTATTCTTAAACTACATATCTATACATATTTTATTCTTCCATTGTATCCATCCTATATATGCTTAGTAATGGACTTTTTTACCCTTGGATCAACCAATGAGCGTCATTGTGATACTGTACTCTTAGGCACCTTTATGTTTTAAACATAACGTGTGATCTACACATAAATGGACAAATCAACAAGAGCATCTATACGAATCACTATGAATCATGTTTAATACACATAATTCTTTTGTAACCACCAATCAACAAGGATAAAATTATGTACCACCAGTGATCTATCATCGTGACAACATATAACAACTACTTCATGACTTTCTCTATAATTTACACCAATCAATTTGTTAGTCAACACAATTAAATACATTTATGCTACTAGATCTGGCCTATTGCCAAGCAAAAAGCCACAATCAAAAGAAGAAGAAGAAAGGTTCGCGAAAGTCGTTCGCGAACGCAAAGCATGAGTTAGAAAAGGACAGAGATATATTTGTGTCCTTTTCTATCTTATGCGTCTCGTTCGCGAACAGGCCCTCCAAGCTCTAAAGGCCTTTCTCCAATAGGATCCCAAAACTCTGCGTTTGTCTGCGAATGACTGCGTTGCGTTGATTTTAGCATATTTTGCCATAGCATCCGACGCGACGCAGAGTTTTGGGAACCTATTGGAGAAAGGCCTTAATGCATTTTGTTACGCCAAAGTTTAAGAATTTATTTAGGGTAACTAACCGCCGGGGGCAGCACTTGTGGTCACCACTACATACAAATGTCCTGTCGGTGACATCCCTTTTGCAATTGTGTACGTGCGCTAAATAATAGCCAACAATTTTAATAAATATTATAGAAAAATACTTGTTTTATTTATTCAAAAATTAAAAATTGTATATTTAATAAGTTTTACATGTTTTTGTTTAACTACTTTTAGGTATATAATATAATACATTGCATCATTACTAAAATTTGTAATGAATATACAGCTGTTGTGTATATAATACACATTATTTTATATTTGTTTTTAAAATTTAATGATTTATGGTAATAATGAAATACAGTGAACACTAATAGTGTTCTCTATATTTTTTAATATTTTAAGTAATAATAAGCCTCATATAAATAAACATTCTGAAACCTAACCTCAAATTTAAATTATTATTAAAAAGAATCTAAGTTATTGTTTCTGCAGTACAAATACAGTTCGAAATTGGTAGGAAATGTGCTGTTGTGGTGTTAATAAGGGCACTTTTTATTCAATAAATAAAAGAATTCTTTTTAATATTTATTAAAACTGCTGTCTAGTAGCACATGAGCGCACGTACACAAATGCAATAGGGATGTCACCGACAGGACAATTGTATGTAGTGGTGACCACAAGTGCTGCCCCCTGCGGTTAGTTACCCAAAATAGCTTCTGAAACTTTGGCGTAACGAAATGCATTAGAGCTTGGAGGGCCTGGTCGCTCTTCTTAGTCGCTCTTTAGGCTGAAGTCCCATGGCAGCGTTTTGTGTTGCGTTTTGTAACTAGGCAATGAGTGTGAGAGAGATGGAGATATATGTTTGCTATATTTGCACACATGGCCTAGTTACAAAACGCAACGCAAAACGCTGCCATGGGACTCCAGCCTTAATATTTGTAAAGTCGAACGCACAATTGGTTCGCGAAAGTCGTTCGCGAACAAGATGCATGAGATAGAAAAGGACACAAATATATATCTGTCCTTTTCTAACTAATGCTTTGCGTTCGCTAATGACGTTCGCAAAGCTATTGTGCTTAGGCCTTAAGGGTGCATTTATACTACTTTATGATATTAATTATCTTACCTTTATTATATTATATTATATTATATTATATTATATTATATTATATTATATTATATTATATTATATTATATTATATTATATTATATTATATTATATTATATTATATTATATTATATTATATTATATTATATTATATTATATTATATTATATTATATATATTATATTAAATTATAAATTTATAAAAATCGGTGATCTGGAATTGAGACTCAATTAGAGATAAAGTAAGTAGCAATAATTTAGAATTTTAGGTTATGTTTATGATCGTTTTACCTCAATTACTAAAGATTTTCCACTTTTTGTTTAACTAAAAATAATTCTTATTGAAAATTTTACATATAATAAAGATTGAAATGGCATTAATTTGCATTATCTTTATGTTTTTTTTATTTTAAAAAACGCAGTGTCTATTTCACTTGTCAACGGGCGAAATAAGAGGAATAGTTTATTTCGCCCGTCAATGAATTTTAATAAGACTGGTGGAATAACACAACTAAATTATTTCGCTCGTCAAATAGAAAATGGTAGGGAAGAGTGGGGCAAACCGGACCCCTCTCAAAATTTCCGAAATAGCGAAATTGGAAAATGTGTTGTTTACAAATTTAAAACAACCATGTTTAGTATACCTTATTTTTTCAATCTGATAGTTTTAGCTTGCGTTTGTGCGACGAAGAGAGCAAAAGTTTTTGTTTTAGTTTTTTTCTACAATTTTACGAATTTTTTCTTAAGGAAATTCTGAGGAAATCGTATAATGTTTTTAAATATTAGGTCTTGAGTTTTGAATGTACACACCTCAGAAGTATTTACCACCAAAAACTTTGATGAATTTGCAAAGCGTTTCTTTTTGACAAACATTTATTCTCAACATTTATTTAACAAAATTTATTCAAATATGAATAATTTAAATTAGAAATTATTAAAAATGTCTTGAAAAAATGGGAAATCATTTCCGGAATTAAAAATAAGAAAAATATATTACACCTTTAAGAATATGTAAGAAATTTTTAATTTTTTGTCTGTTCCAGAACTCATTATGTTAGAGATTATGTAAGTATTTCTGATTCTATAAGTAATTTTTAATAAAATTCTTAAGGGGAGTGCCTACATTAGAAGGTCAACAAATGTGTTTTATGAAATTCTTTTCTCAAGTGCAATGAAATAAATCAGTGCGAGATTTAGGGCACGTTTTCTCATATATTTAAATAAGCTTTAAAATATAATTTTATTATTAAAAAATATGTATTCAATGAAAAAGGGTGTCCCAGTCGAGAGTGTGCATTTATGTGACGCGTCGCGAAGAAAGGTACCTGAAAAGGAAAAAATTATAGGTTATGTTTGTGATTGTTTTACCTTGATTAATCGATTTCATTTTAATTGTAAAATAAAAAATAATTTTAATTGAATATTTTAGATGTAAGGAAAACTTATTCATTATTATTTTGCATTAATAGTTATTCCACTTTTTGCATTTTCCATTTAAAAATGACAAACATAACCTAAAATTGTTTGCTTCTTAGGTACCTTTCTTCGCAACGCGTCACATATAATACTGCAGGATTCTTTCTTCTCAAAAATAAAATAAGAAAAGTCCTACCTCTGCACTTTCTAAAATTATTTTACACTTTTTCTGAAAATTGCAACTGAAAATACTTCACGAAATACGCTTGCCCAAATAGCACATTATTGACGGAATTGGAGAGTCCGGGAACTCCACGGCAAACAAGTCCCTTGCATCCCTAATGCTTAAGGACAATATTTTATGATGTTGAAAATATCTGGATTATGCGATGAAAAATTGATTTTTATGTGAAATTATGCGTTGAAAAATTTTGAAATGTAAATTGATGCTTTTTTTATTAAAAGGTCTGCAAAAATCGACTTTTTTTATTTTTGATATTGAAGTGGATTCCCGCATGTATTTTTGTGCGTTGACCACACTCTCGTTTCCAAAATTTGCCTAGCACGTCAGGATTTTGAAAAAAGTGTGAGTAAAGAACAAAAAAATAGATCTCATTTGAAAAAGAGAAAAATAAAATTGAAATTCTGTAAAAACTCGTATTTTGGGGTCTTTACCCCCAGTTGTCTTAAAATCCCAAATTTTTTTAAAATTTTTCACATATGAATTTTAAAGATCACTTTTTAAGCTTTAATTTAAGACGTTATTGAAGACATCAGGACGTCAGATTATAGATACGGGTTGTTTATTTCACTTACAACACAATTATTTTACTGCTAAGATGTTGGTAAAGTAGAGAGCCGGCTATGTTACAGTTATGTTAGAAAAACATTCTATCGAATCAAAATTTGAACATAAGAACATTCTAATAAGGAGAAATTTGATCAAATAAAAATTCTGAAAAATACAAATTTGATTCTTGATCAGCTGTTTATAACATAGTTTGCTTATATACGCATCCTTACTCATGCTTATTCAAAGAAACCATTATTTCGTTAAAAAAATGTTCTGCCATATAAAATTCTATCTAATAAATATTCTGACTAATCAACTCTGGGGGATTGTCATGCGACTCGTGATATCCATATAACAGGATGTGCCAACCATACACTTTTTTCCGTGTGCAATAATAAATTTTTTTTATTTTTAGATGTTTAACGTGTGAACTTTGCAAACGAACCTTTTCAAGGATCGACGCCCTCAATAGGCACCAGTCAACGCACGACAAATCGCGTCAACCATGTAAAACATGTAAAATCAAATTAAGGCCTGACCTGCTAAAGCAACATATGCTGCAGGTGCATTCTGCTGTCCAAATTAAAAACCTAGTAACTGCTTTTTTCATATGGTCGAAGTTCACTTAGATTTATAAACAAAACACGACCTTACGAAAAAAATGATTACTAGGTTTTAACTTTGTACAGCAGCATTGGCCTCCTCCACAGAGAACCTGCAGCAAATGTGGTTTACAATTGAGAAGAAAGGAAAACGTAGCGCCGCACGAGAAATTGTGCCACTCAAAATCAAAATCGAAGGCTTGCCCGTATTGTAGATCAAAATTTAAACGTCAGAGCGATTTAAATGTGCACATACAGGGAAAGCACAAATATAAGTAAGTAAGTCAATTATTTATTTAAACACAGAATCTTTCGCCACACATGTTGAGGCCGGAAAATTGTTTATTAATTAGAAAATTTATTATTCAGCGCGGATGTCAATTATTTATTCAAACACAAAATCTTTCGTAACGCATGTGAAGCCAAAAATTTATTTTTTAATCAGCAAAATTATTATTTAGCTTGGAAGTCAATTATTTATTCAAACATAGAATCTTTCGCCATGCATATTTTGCAGATTCAAAATATAAATAATAAAATAAAAAATGTTTTCCGACAAAAATATATATATACAAATAAGAGAAAGTTAGTATTCTATTTAGTTCAAATTTAGTTTAAATCAGAAATAATTCCACTGTTTTTCAGTTGAATATGACTGAATTTTAGTAAAAATCTTACTAAAATGATTCAGTCGCTAAATTCCAACTATTTTATCAGTGATATGTCACTGATTCAAATTTAGAGAGTAGAGAATTTACTTTAGAAAATTAGTGCAAGCACATGATTTAATTACTCTTACTTAAAAAACTCTTATCTGCAAAATCAGATCTATCTATCTATCCAATCATTTTTTGCAAATAATGAGGAAGCAAATTATAAAGATCCTCGTTTAAAATTTGTTTTTTTTATGTTCACAATTGTTATTTGGGAACCATTAAAATTCGATTAAATTAACACCTGTGCCAACTACAACTAATATCGTTACTAATTATTGTAATTAATTACTGAATCTTTAATAAAGACAAAAAAGAGGATAAATAAGAATGAAAGGAAAATAAGCTTTGAGTCGAAGGTATTGAGTTTTTGAGGATAAAAACGGGAATTTTTGCGGTGGATTGTAATAAACCTAAAGTTCAATCCGGCAATGTTGCCTAATGTATTTTCTAAATCTTCTCTCGGCTTCGAGACTTGCCAACAAGCAACAGGCCTCGAAGTTGGACACCCGACACTCTGATAAACGTGGCTTTATCAGCAGAAATGCTTTTCGACTCCAAGCTTATTAAAGAGTTACAACGAAATAATAAGCTAAAACCATTTATGTATTTCAGCTATGAACAAAATGTTGCAATTTAGGAACATTGCAACAATGTTGCGAAGCCATATGAGCAACAAACAACATTGTTGCAACGCGATAAATTAGGGAATATTGCAATTATTGTATTGCGAATGCATGTAGGCTTGGACGGCTATGGAAACAGATACTAGCATTTGCCCACGGCTACAGTCACCAACATATGCGTGTCGAATTATAGCCTCTACTCGTTGCTTGATCCTCACGAGAACCTTCCTCTTCCCCCGCGGGCCCATAAGCTGCGAATCACAGCATCTCAACAAAAGCACGTGCGGTTCACAGCCAGTGTTGCCAACGACATGGAAGTTTCCCGGAATACGGGAAATTTTGACTATAATGGGAAATTTTACGGGAAATGGATAAATTACGGGAAGTTCCGGGAAATTCTTTAATAAAACACAAATTTTAATTATGTTTAACTAAAATCAAATTTTAGAAACTTTTATTGGCAAAACCAATCAAATTTGTTTTATCGGCATGTGTATAAATATATCCGTCGACTGGCCTGTGAAGATTACTGGTGTAAAGTTTTCCAATTAACAAATGCATCAAACACAAAAATATTTAATAATTTAAAGATAGTTATCCGACTCCTTTTGGTTTTGCCCTTCTCGAATGCCTCAGTTGAGCGATTAAGAGTTTTAAGTAAATTTAAAATTTAATTCTAATTTTTTAAATAATAAATTAAAAGTTTTAAGGGGGGGGCACACCAGTTGTAACGTTAAAAAGAAGTGTCAAAGTCATGAGAATGATTTTGATTAAAAATAAAAGTCGATTTTCAGCTGTAGGAATAAAAGTTTTTCATAAAAAAAGAAATCCTTCGATCGGGAACTAGATAATCTTATAATAAATGTAAATCAATTTTATTCTTGCATTTTAGACGAACTATACTTACGGAATGCTTGTCACCGCAATTCATGTTTTTTTCCGAAGGCGCCATTTAAATGGCTCATATTTCATAAAGTTTTGGATGAAAAAAATTTTTCATCTTAAATTAAAGCCTTATATGTGTACTTTTAGATAATAAACAGTATTTTTAAAAAAGTTTTATAGATTATTAGGAAAAAATTCTTGAAAAAGACACTTCTTTTTAACGTTACAACTGGTGTACCCTCTTAAATAAATTTGAAATTTAATTCTAATTTTTTAAATTAGAATACATAAAAATTTATAATCCCAATATAAATAATGATAATAATAATATTTAAAAAATAATAATTTTATGTTAGGGCTTATATACATAAGATTACATTGCGGGAAATTTCATGGAAATTTAAGAAACTCGTCCGGGAAAATTCGGGAATTTCTTAGTTCTATTACGGGAAGTTAAAGGCGCTCACTCTGGCAACACTGTTCACAGCTGATTCAATGACATAAAATGCTTAATGCACCTTGTTTTCAGTATATGTACATTGCAAGGCTAAAGGAAGAATTATTGGTCTTATAGCTAAACATTTTAATTCAGCTATGCTGTTTTTAAAATGACAGAGGACTATAAGTTGCAATTATATATGTATTATATTTTAATGCATTGTACCTGCAACTTATACATGTAGGGCTAATATAATTACAATAAAAAAAATAATTATTATATTGGAACGTCATAACTAGGAATTATAATTATATTATTGAAATTAATATAATAAAATAAACAATAATATAGTTATAAAATATTTCTTAATTGAGAAAAAAATAATAATTTACGAAAATGATCAAATTTCAGACCATTTCCATTCTCACAAAACTGTCGTGAGAATCCAAATTGTCAGCAAAACGCAATATCTAATGGGCCGCGCATTCTTCCCTACTCCTAAAAGTCAGAAAATCCTTAGTTAACAAAATTGTCCCACTTTAGGGGCAAAGCAAGGACTAGAGGCTAGTCGAATAAATAAGTATTGGTTGTGTATGACAACGTGAATTATTTCTGCCCGACGGTAACCGGATTGTAAACCAACGTCCGTCGGTAGTCGTAAGTAAGAAATTGTATCGTTCTAATTATCTACTTTCTAAATTAACAAGAAAAATAAATTCTTCTTAATTAAGGGGTAACACTACCCTAGAGTCAGAAAAAGAGACCTATATCTTTGATGATTTGTTTTGAGAAAATGGAAACTAGAATGGGATTTCTTTTTGGAGGGTTTATTAAATACATATTGAAGAGTAGAAAAAAAAATTTTATTAAAAATTTTATAACAAAATGGCGGCGGTAAATTTCATAGTAAAAATCGACTATTTTTTTTACGGACGGAAAGATTTCTTGAACAGTTTAAGTCCTAAAACACAAAATAAAGAAATTTTATAATCTATATAATATAAAATTGAAAAGTACATAGGATTTTTTTAATTGGATGTAAACTTTAATTTTTATAAACAATTTACTTTTTATTTTTTGTCGAAAAATTGATTATTTTACTAAAAAAGAGCACCATTTATACAAAAATTTATATAAAAAAACTCCTATGTACTTTTCAAGTTTATATTATATAGATTATAAAATTTCTTTGTTTTCTGTTCCAGGACTTAAACTTTTCAAGAAACCTTTCCGGCCGTTTTGGTAAAGAAAAAAATAGTCGATTTTTCCTATGCAATTTACCGCCGCCATTTTGTTATAATATTTTTAATAAAAAATTTTTTTCTACTCTTCAATATGTATTTAATAAACCCTCCAAAAAGAAATCCTATTCTCGTTTCCATTTTCTCAAAACAAATCATCAAAGATATAGGACTCTTTTTCTGACTCTAGGGTAGTGTTACCCCTTAAATGCTTGTAACGATAGCATTTAAAATCTAACGTGAGAAATTATATTTCGTTCAGACAGTATATCTATATATACTACAGCACGTTCAGCCTGCTAGTCGCGAAGAGAGTAGCCACCGCGCACACACCGCGCGTCGCGGCAACGTCACGCTCCCCACCGCAAGACTTACCTGGCTAGCGACCAGACTTCTATATGGGTGATTCTTTTGAAAGTGCCACTATTGAAATTCAATTTTTCAACTTTTTTTTTAAATTATATGGTTTTTTTATTGAACTTACATTATTTCATACTTAAGAGTAAGAATTCAAGTTGCGCAAAATTAATTGTTTAAAATATTAAAGTTTTTTCTCTTTAAAGAAGATTAATTTTGTTGCTCCAGTTGATCACATTTACTTGTTTCGTGATTTTTTTATTAAATATACACACCAATATAATTCATAATAAAATTACACTGATATTAAAAAAATAATAAGTAAAATAAGTCAAATTTGATTATTCATTAAAGCGATAATTCCCCTTCTTTTCATAAATAATATATGGGCAAATTAAACGTCAGACACTCAACTTTAGTTTAGTGTGCATTAAAATTTTGTTTAGAATAGTTTTAATATATAAAAATATCATTAGTCATCGTGAGGTAATTTTAACATAAAACTGAAGACAAAGTTTTAACATTTTTATCATATATAAAACGGAGGTCTAAAAATTTTTTTAAAGCACATAATGATAGAAAAAACATTGTACTTTCTGACACTATTTTTTAAAAAATTCTAAGAGTTTGAAAAAAAGCATAAAAGTTAAGTTTTCTTATAAAAAACCTATTGGAGACATGCTACAAAAGCTTCGGAGATGCAATTATTTTAGCTACTGCATAAATTCAGTAGAATAAAATTGTTTAATTTTTTCTTTTTAATGATAAGTAAGTGCTAAATTTTTCTTATGAAAATGGTTAACAATTATTAGCTAGTAGATTTTATAAAATTAGACGAGAAATCAAAAATATCACAAAGTGTCACTTTCGAAAGAATCACCCATATACTTTGCTCGCACGGACAATTTCCTCAGTTCGCCGTCGAACTGACACTTGGGGCTTGCTCCGAGGTAGTCCGATAGCAGCTAACTCTTACACTCTCTCACCCTTAACCCCTTGACTGCCGATGGCAAAGATCTTTGCCATTTCGGATTTTGCTCTGACTGCCGGAAAACTGCCAATCTTTGCCATGATAAAAATTGATGTAAAAAAGTCAAAGATGGCTAAAAATTAAAAATGAAATGATTTCTAAAAAATCAACGCTATGCAGAATGCGACGCACGTTTCTGTTTTTAAATTCAATAAATTATAAACATGTTATAAATTTTTAAAAACAACACTTTTAGCAAATTTTTCAAAATCTTTGCCATGGACAATACCATGCATTTTTATTTTAAAAATGTCTAAAATCGCTTGAAATCTATTACTAGGGGGTTTTCGGGGTCGCTAATGACGAATCCGATGTCAGTTTTTAAAAATTCATAATGGCGGATCCAATATGGCACACATTTTTTTTAAAAAAATGTAGATTCGCTTGAAAATTATCACTCGGGGGTTTCTGGGGTCGCTGATGACGAATCCGATGTCAGATTTTAAAAATTAAAAATGGCGGATTCAATATGGTGGACATTTAAAAAAAATTGGATTCGCTTGAAACTTGTCACTCGAGGGTTTTTGGGGTCGCTGATAACGTATCCGATGTCAATTTTTCAAAATTAAAAATAGCGGATCCAATATGGCATAGCGTGGAGATCCACTTCACCCATAAACTTATTGGAAAGGTAAAATGCGTTAGGACATTTCAATTGAATTTTAATTTTTGCTCTCTCTTTATATCTGTTCTATGAAACTGGAATTTGTAAAATTTGTTCTGCTTTTATAATAAAAACAAATTTAAAAAAAAATGTCCGCCATATTGGATCTGACATTCTGAATTTTGAAAAACAGACATCGGATTCATCATCAGCAGAGATGTTCACTATTTAAAAATAAATCTATTTCACATGCAAAATAGAAAATGCAAAATGTCTATTTTCATTTTACATTTTATATGCATTTGCCGAAAACGATTTCGCATTTTGATTTGAAATGGTTTTTTTCATTATTTTGTATTTGAAAATGCAAAATACAAGAAAATTTTTTTTATATTGTAGCAATTTTTTTTTAAGATACTACTACACTTTAGAATTAAAAAAAATTGTATTTTTTTATTGTATTTTTCAACTCCTTATGACTTCAGAAAACAACTCCTAAAGTATTTATAATCAATTGTAAAAAATAAAAGTAAATTTTTCAAAAAATATTCAATTAATGAAAAAAGTCATTGACAAATTAAGTAAGTCTTTAAGGGGATGGTGAGGTCTAGCTTTTTGTTACGACCAGAAGAAACATTGGTGCTAATGCATGTAACAGTGTCTGAAATAAAAAAAATGGTAGGGTTTCAATTTGCAAAAGAATTTTAGGTAATTTATAGATGGCTCTAACGATACATATATAAATTTAAACGCGTTTTTCTCAAAATGTTTTCTCAAATTACGGACAGTTTATCTCTGAATCTACTGAACCGATTTTAATAAATGATAACTCGTTTTGTTTGCTAGCATGTCCTGTGTGAGAATTTACCAGAAAATGGTCAGAAAATTCAAAAAAACATTTTTGCAGACTAGAAAAATACTGAAAAACAAAGTGTATTTTGACAAAAATTATTTAAACATCTGCTATTTCTTTATTTTAGTCGATTTTTCATTATAGGTGGTAGATTTCTATGCAAGACACCTTCCTTTTTAAAAATCAAAGTTTTAATATTTACATAGGATTTCACATCAACCATTCGAAAATGAAATATTTTATTTAATTATTGACAAAGATTTCTTACAACTTTTTCAAAAAAGTAGTTTATTGTATAAAGTCAAATTAATAGAATAATATATAAAACAGTTTCATAAGGGATACAATCTTATTTTATGGAAAAGTCAAAAAGTTACGTAAAGATAAAGTTCATTTGAAAAAAGCATTTTATTTTGTAAAACCATTTTGAAAATGCGTATTTTCTATTTTGCATTTGAAATAACTTTTTGAAAACTATTTTATATTTTATATTTGAAATACATTTTGTGATACCATTTAGTATTTAGCATTTTAAATAGGTTTTGAGACCCATTTTTAACATCTCTGGTCATCAGCGACCCCGAAAACCCCCGAGTGATAATTTTCAAGCGAATTCAAAATTTAAAAAAAATGTCCGCCATATTGAATAAGCCATTTTGAATTTTGAAAAAACTGACATCAGATTCGTAGTTAGGGACCCCGAAACCCCTCGAGTAACAAATTTCAGGTAATTTGGATCAATTTTTAAAAATCCGTCAGCCATATAGGATCTGCCATTTTAAATTTTAAAAAACCGACATCAGATTCGTAATCAGCGACCCCAAAAACCCCCGAGTAACAAATTTTAGGTAATTTGGATTAATTTTAAAAAAGTCATCCGCCATATTGGATCTACCATTTTGAATTTTAAAAAACTAACATCAGATTTGTAATCAGCGACCCCAAAAAACCCCGAGTAACAAGTTTCAGACAAATTGGACAATTTTTTATTTTTGGCATTCTGGTGAAATGTGGGGGCTAACGCTACCACCTACCACCAGCTCTCTCGTAATTCCTAGAAGGAGATGTACCAAGGGGCACGGGGGCTACCGTGACCAGGGTAACACCCTTTGCTCTCTTACACACACACACTTGGTTGTACCATTCCTGCCGAGTTGAGGGGCAACTCTCTCGTCAGAGATGACGCACCAGGTGAATTCTCCACACCGAGGAGCTACTCGGTGGAGAATGCAACCTGAACTAAAACTTATTTTATTATTAAATAATAAATATAATTAAATAATCTTCGATTTATTTTGTTAATCTAAATTTATTTTGTTTATGATATTTTGTTATTCTTTTATTTGATACTAAAATATACTTTCTTACGAAGGTTTAATTAATGCCTTATTATTGACTACACCCTACTCTAAATCATAGTATATAACGGTTCTTAACTTAAATACTGTTTTGATAAAGATTTAAAGACTAATTTGCTAAATTTAACTAAACTAAGTACCCGGACTCCATCCGGCGAGCTATTCTTTTGGCAATTAAAAATCACGATCATCACATGCTTTCTTTATCTATTACTTACTTTTCCTTCACATCCTTAAATACCAAATAGTTAACGCAATAACGAAGTAGAGCATAACTTATAAAAGTGGTTGAACGAGCCCACAAAATAAACAAGATAGATTTCTATCTTGGCAGCTTGGAGCCTCCCCGAACCCGAAATTTCAGAACCAACTCAAAGGCTAAACAAATAAGATTTCTTGTTTGTAACATAACAATTTATTTATTTAGATTCATACCGAGACATTATAAGTACTCCTGCAGGGTTGCCTAAAAAATACAATTTTATTTTTCCCCGACTTCAAGACAAATTTTGATTTTTCTCTAATCTGAATAAAAAAAATTTAAAAACAGTTCAATTGAAATTTTAGCAGAATTTAAAATACAATTATTTAAAACTCAAATAATTTTTTAAATGAATATTTAATTAGTATTACTTTTCTCACAGCCTTTGAAATTTCAGTTTGAAACCTCCCTAATTTAAATAATCTCTGGAAATTGCAACTGTATTTAATTGAAATTATTTTTAAAGTTAATTAAAATTAATAACTTTAACAAAATTATTATAAAATTTAATGAATGAAAACAAAATTAATTATATGTACCTACTAATTGAAAAGTAGAGTTTTTGTAGTGTTTCTAGAAATTTGATATTTATAGAGTACTTTTCATAACAATTCTTGACATTTCCCGAACCAATTTCATTTTCCCTGACTTGTTTTTGAATCCTCTGCTTTTCTGACTTGTGGCAATCCTGTTCTACTCTAACTGATCCCAATATTTTATTAGAAGGAGTACGTGAATTTACTCACTTTCTAAGAATAATTTATTTTAAAAGGTTTCTATTTGATGTAAAGTCAATTAAAGATAGTTAATTTTGTTGGTTTTATAATAAGGAAAGCAATGGTTTTATTAATTTTTTGATAAATTAAAAAAAATTTTGAATAATGAATAAGTTTTGAAAGTGAAAAAATTAGTTTTTAAGTTAGAGGCGAATTCTGAATATTCCGTGAACTAGGGTGTATGGACACCCCAGTTACTCTTTCTAGGGTTAATATGAATATTTTCAATACCGCAAAAAATTATGTCAACTGTATTCTGATAATATGCAACACAAGGTGTCTGATGAAAATATGATTTAAAATTTTAGGACATTCTACGGCAGATTCCTTATTTTTTCAGGACATTAAAATGGATAATATTATTTTATATTTCGATTACAATAATTTTAATTAACCTACTTGAATAAAAGTATTAATTTTATCATACCAAGAGTTAAAAATCGATATTGTAGATTCTTGTTTCTTTAATCAAACGACAAATTAAAATTATTTTTTTAAGTTTAAGTAAAATTTTTAAATTATTGAATATTGAAAAGCAAAAATATAAACAATGACAAAACTTGAAAATCTCAGGACATTTAAGGACATTTCTAGGAATCCCAGAACTAGTAGACACCCTAAAAAATTGAAGTCTATTCAAAAGATAATTAAGTACAATATTCATTCATCTAAATTATTATTTATTGATCATTAATTAATCAATTAATTTTATTTTATTCATTTATTTATACATTATTTATTTTTCTTATTTTATTATATTAAAAGTATGACAATAAAAAAATTAGAAGCTTTGAAAAAATTATTTTTAATATAATGTTAAAGTTATATTTGTTGTTATAATAAAGTTTAATTATAAACATATAATCTTTTATAATCCAAAATTAAGAAATTTTAATTAATTTTTGATTATTTAAATTAAAAAGGGTATAGCCGGATAAGTATGCAAAAAGTGCCCCCGCATGTATTTTATTCATAATTTATCCATACATTCCTACCCACTTAAAGATAACATTCTGAAAGTTTGAACTCAAAATTCGCTTTTTTGGGGGAGTTATGGAGGGGGAAAGAAAAATCAAAAAATGCGTTTTTCTCGAAAACTACTGAACCGAATTTAATGAAATTTAAATATGTTATAAATGTCAACAAAACAGTTTTAAAAAAAAATTTTTTTATTTTTTTTCTCAAAAAAATCCAAAAAAAATTTTTTTTTCTTTTTTTAAGAGCGACACCCGCCATTTTTTTACTATTTACTCGTTAAAGTGTCTATTTTCAGAAAAAAATTTTTCCCAATTTTTTTTTGAGGTGCGTGATATTAAAAAAAAATAAAAACCGCAAGTGGGTACAATGTACAGCTTAAACAATTTTTTGAAATTTTCAAAAATTTTTTTCAGGGTTATTTTTTTAAGTGACCACTTTCTCCTTTATTGTAAAAAGTACCTTATAATGTCCCCTTTAACATATATTTTTTCAAAATTTTTAAAAAATACAGTTTTTGATTAAATGGCAAAAACCATGGTCATGCTATTTGTCACGTACGGTAATGCACATATATGCATATGGGCAATTTGATGTGATAGGGTATAGCCGGATAAGTATGGAAAAAGTGACCCAAATATATTTTTCCTATTCATTCCTACCCACAAAATAACTTTTTGAAATTTTAAACTCAAAATTTTGAGTTTTTTGAACTTATGGAGGGAAAAAATCAAAAAACGCATTTTTCTCTAAAACTATTGTATGCATTTTTATCAGCTTTGGATTTGTTGAAAAGAAAATTAAAAAGATCAAAAAAAAAATTTCAAAATTTTTTTCAAAAAATTCCAAAAAACTGTTTTTTAAAAAATTAAAAAAAATTTTTTTGGTTCTATTAAAGTGACATTTTTATGTATTTTCTCATTTCAGTCTCTTATGTGATCTACTTAATGAAAAAATTTTGCCTGATATGATTTCAGTGTGTGTCACAGTAAATAACTCAAAAACCCTACCCGGTACATTTTTATGTGGTTTTTCACCGTGACACACACTGAAATCATGTCAGGCAAAATTTTTTTATTAAGTAGATCACATATGAGACTGAAATGAGAAAATACATAAAAATGTCACTTTAATAGAACCAAAAAAATTTTTTTTTAATTTTTTAAAAAACAGTTTTTTGGAATTATTTGAAAAAAATTTTGAAATTTTTTTTTTGATCTCTTTAATTGTCTTTTCAACAAATCCAAAGCTGATAAAAATGCATACAATAGTTTTAGAGAAAAATGCGTTTTTTGATTTTTTCCCTCCATAAGTTCAAAAAACTCAAAATTTTGAGTTAAAAATTTCAAAAAGTTATTTTGTGGGTAGGAATGAATAGGAAAAATATATTTGGGTCACTTTTTCCATACTTATCCGGCTATACCCTATCACATCAAATTGCCCATATGCATATATGTGCATTACCGTACGTGACAAATAGCATGACCATGGTTTTTGCTATTTAATCAAAAACTGTATTTTTTAAAAATTTGGAAAAAATATATGTTAAAGGGGACATTATAAGGTACTTTTTACAATAAAAGAAAAAGTGTTCACTTCAAAAAATAACCCTGTAAAAAATTTTTGAAAATATCAAAAAGAAAATTTTTTTTACTTTTTTTGAAAAAAAAATTTTGATTTTTTTTACTAAAATCGTCATATCTATATTTACAACCTCTTAAAATTTTATTAAAATCGATTTAGTAGTTTTCGAGAAAAATAAGTTTTTTTATTTTTCGTTCCCCCTCTATAACTCCATAACCCATTTGTGGTTTTTATATTTTTTCACTATCACGCACCTCAAAAAAAAATTGAGGAAAATTTTTTTCTCAAAAAAGACACTTTAACGAGTAAATAGTAAAAAAATGGCGGGTGTCGCTCTTAAAAAAAGAAAAAAATTTTTTTTTTGAAAATTTCAAAAAAAAAAATTTTTTGGATTTTTTTGAAAAAAAAATTAAAAATTTTTTTTTAAAACTGTTTTGTTGACATTTATAACATATTTAAATTTCATTAAAATCGGTTCAGTAGTTTTCGAGAAAAACGCATTTTTTGATTTTTCTTTCCCCCTCCATAACTCCCCCAAAAAAGCAGAATGTTATCTTTAAGTGGGTAGGAATGTATGGATAAATTATGAATAAAATACATGCGGGGGCACTTTTTGCATACTTATCCGGCTATACCCTTTAAAAATTTTAATAACTCTTAAGATTATTGTAGAAATTAAACAATTTTTTTATTCTTGTAAATTAAACGACGAAAATTCTTTTCGACTTGTTTAATTATTTAAACATAAAAGTTGTCGAGAAGTATTGCTTCCAAGCCTATTTCTGTGTTTTCTAATTGTTAATGAACATCTCGAAAAAAGTCTTTCTACAGGCACGGAAGTAGCCTGTATACACAAAAGGTCTCGGGCCATTCTGGACAAATTTGGGAACTTCTTTTGATTACTTTTCCAACCATTTTAAAACATCAGTATTTTTGTCTGCTCGATCCATATCAAGATAATGGTCAATTTCTTCTTTCCAGTTCCCTAATTGTTTTGAAGACCTGTTATTTTTTGAACTGTCATTTTGCTGAGAAGACAAGTAAAGAGACGAGGGGTCAATATCATCATCAACATTATCATCTTCATCATCATTGTCAGGAATCTGAAATTCATTTTCCACCTGCGTTTCTTTCTTAAAATATTTCGTTCTATAAATCTCCTTAAATTTTTTTATCGACCATCTTGCCATTTCTGTACCCCAGGAAGTTGAATAAAAAGTTTCGACTTTATGTCTCGGATCCAATATCAGCACTGCGCTATAGATCCAATTAGTGTTCTGATAATGTTTCATTAGTTTTTCTAATGATGCTTTCAGAGCAGCTAGTACTTTCAAATCTAGCAGATTTTTCTTACTTTTAGTATTGAGATCTTGAATTCCCTTTTCTATTTTGTCAATTAACATGTTAAAACCGACTACGACTAATGGAAGAGTGACATATTTTTCCCCGCAAAGTACATTAGATAAACTTTTGAAATATCGTAGATACTTTAAAACTGATTCGAAAATTTCCCAGTCCAATTAAAAAATTATTAAATTTTTAAACGATTGATTTGTTTGACAAAATAGATTAAGGGCTTCTTTTAGCTTTAAAGCTCTATCCACCATATCGTGAGTTGAGTTCCAACGAGTTTTTACGTCAAGTATTGGGGATAGCATTTTAATTCCTACGGTCACACTGCAACATTTTAATTTTTCCCTTAATTTTTCGGAGTATTTTAATTTTTTGAACAATTCCTTTAATTTTGTTATTGGTAAAGCATCATTAGAAAAGTTATTTTCAAATTCATTATCGTTATTGCTGCTATCTTTGTCATCATCATAAGCGACATTGTCTACATTTTCATCGATTTCTTCTTCCGTTTCCGCTTCGACGTCAGCTCTTGTTTGTAATTTTAAATTGATTAGAAAATCTTGTGCCCCCAAATTTAATATGTGTGAAAAACATCTAAAATGCAAATCTTCAGAAGCAACATCTGAGTCTAAAAGTAACTCCAGTTCAGAAATAAACGTTGAATTAGAAGCTGCATTATCTACAGTGATTCCCTGTATCTTCTTTTCTATATCATATTCTCTTAAGAATTCATAAAACATTTTTGCAATATCTTTTCCTCTATAAAATCCATGGGATGGAATCAAGTCCAAAGTTATAGATTGTAAATACCACTCAACATCAATGTAGTGACCTATTATTATTAAATTTTATAATAAATTAGTTTATTTTTATATTTTATTATTTTTAGGTATTATAAATTATTATTATTCACTGTATTAATTATATGCGTATTTATTATTGATATTTTTTATTTTTATTAAAAATAATGCAATTTATACTTTTTATTATTATTTATATTAAAATGTAACAATATTTTTTATATTAAAAATATTTTGAATTAGTTAATATTATTTATTTATTTAGTTTATTTCTATATTTCATTATTTTCAGGTATTATTAATTATTATTATCATTAGTTTCATTATTATTTATTGCATTAAATATTTGGGTACACTACCGGTCAAAATTGAGAGACCACCCATTTTCAGGCGAATGAAAAACGTTTAAAAACATAAAATTTATTGAAACTAAAATTTTTTTCTGTTCATTTTTTGAAAGATGTTAAAATTTTGAAAAGAATAAGATATTTTAGAAGTCGTTTGGGCAATAATTTATTTAGATATTTTTAAAAAATCGTCATTTTTAATGTTTTACAAAAATTTGAATAACTTCTAAAATAATGAACGCTTTTTAATGATCTTAGGCTTATTTTAAAGGTCATTTGCTACACTACAAGAATTACTTATATGCATTAACGTATAATTTTTTTCTTAGAAAATGCAGGCCATTAAACTTGGACCAAAAAAATTCAAAAAATTTGAAACAATCTTATTAACAGAAAAATAATTTTTAAAATTCAAACGTATTTTTTTTATTAAATTTTCTTGAAAACTCTACACCATATGATGTTTTATATATTTTCTAGAATAGTTTTTAGTACAGAAAAATTGTACCAAATTTTTTGAATTTTTTTGGTCAAAGTTTGAAGGTCTGCATTTTCTAAGAAAAAAAATTATACGTTAATGCATATAAATAATTCTTATAGTGTAGCAAATGACCTTTAAAATAAGCCTAGGATCATCAAAAAGCTTCCATTATTTTAGAAGTTATTCAAATTTTTGTGAAACATTGAAAATGAGGATTTTTTTAAAATATGTAAATATAATATTGGCCAAATGACTTCTAAAAGATCTTGTTCTTTTCAAAATTTTATCATCTTTTATAAAATAAAAAGAAAATAATTTTAGTTTTAATAGATTTTGTGTTTTAAAAACGTTTTTCAATCGCCTGAAAATGGGTGGTCTCTCAATTTTGACCGATAGTGTATTTATTATTTATATTTTTTATTTCAATTAATATTCTTTATTTTTATTTAAAATAATGCAATTTATACTTTTTATTATTTATATTAAAATGTAACAATATTTTTGATATTTAAAATATTTGTAATTAGTTAATATCATTTATTTATTTAGTTTATTTCTATATTTTATTATTTTTAGGTATTATTAATTATTATTGTTATTATTTTTATTTATTGTATTAATTATTTAGGTATTTATTATTTATATTTTTTATTTCAATTAATATTTTTTATTTTTATTAAAAATAATGCAATTTATATAAGACGGTATCTACGAGTGCTGTGCAGGTCCTTGCAAGTGTCCCGCCAGCAGATCTTTTGGCGAGGGAAAGGGAAGAAATGTTTCTCTTTTCTAAAGAAAGAAGTTCCTTTGATGAGGAAATTAAGACCAAGCAAGGGCCTGATCCGCAAAGAAGCGAGGCACAGGCTCATAGAAAGATGGCAAGAAATATGGGATGGTGAGGAGAAAGGTCGATGGACTTTCGCCTTATCCCGGCACTCGCCACCTGGATAAATAGGAAACACGGTCAGGTTTCCTATTACTTGACTCAGGCGTTCACAGGTCACGGGTGTTTTAACTCGTACCTGTGTCGCTTTAAATTACGCGAGAACGAGGTGTGTGCATATTGCCAGTTCCCTGAGGACAACGCGGAGCACACCCTCTTCTCATGCAAGAATTGGGACTTGGAGAGGCGGGCCATGTTCGAAGGTGTAAACAGTCAAGTTACACCGGAGAACATGGTATCGCTGATGACCCAGTCGGAAGGGAATTGGCGGCAAGTCGAGAACTTCATAATCTCGGTTATGTCGAGGAAGGATCTCGACGGCCGCCAAAAAGCGTAATTTAAACAGCTTTTAATTTTGTTCGTTTGTTTTTTATTAATTTATTTTGTGATTTATTTGTCCTTATACATTTTTTAATTGTTTGTGTTTTCTTATTCATCTTTGTACAGTTTTATGTTTTCAATTTTTTATACGCGTTTATTTATTATTTTTTTTTATATATCCGTTTATAATTTGATCTTCTGACTTTTTACACTTAATTACACATTTGTTATTTTTAATTATTATTGTGCTGTTAATTCCGCTTTATATTGAAATAGTTTTAAATTTTTAACTGGCAGTAGGTAGCCAGTTTATTAAATTTACTATTTTATATATTTATTTTTCAATTTTTTTTTATTTCCTTTTGTTTTATCACACCAACTTCACATAACCTTAGAGTGCGGATTCCAAGGTATCTGTAGGCAGATTTCCCAAAATTCTCTAAGCAAAAAAAAAAAATAATAATAATAAAAGTTATTTTTTATTATCTAATAGGAAAATAATAAAATATTTCTCAAAAATTTTCATATTTACATTAAATTAATTGCTTACTTCAGTACAAGCTGTGGGCTTATCTGGAAAAGCTTTGAGGAAGTATTCTTTATGATACATTTTGAGATGCCTATTAGTTCCTACTGTATTGCCATCCTTCATTTTAATAGTTTTTTGAATTTGATTTTCTGCAAAGCATAATTTGCATATTGCAATTTTTTCTTTATTTTCTGTTATCCTAAATTCAAAAACTTCTGCCATTATTTCTTTTCGCTTTTTAACTTTTAAGGAGAAATTCGTGTCATCTTCCAAATCAATCGATTCGCTAATAAAATATTTTTTAAAAAAATTATTTTTTATAACAGCTTAAGGATTTCTATTCACAAATTATTGCTTATTTAAAAAAATCTTTTCTAACCTCGTAGCTGATCTTTTTCTTCCCGAATTATCATTTTCTGTAGCCATTATTATAATTTGTATTTATTTATGACATATACGAGAATATCGCTCGTAATTGCTCGGAATTTGACACGATACGATTATGTATGTGACAGTTGAATAAAGAGGATTTCTTTGTATCTAACATACTTTAAAACGATAAATATATACAAAAAAAATTGAAAATCTCGTATCGCCGTGCAACACTAGCCACCATCCTTTTCAAGAGAAAACATTCTAAAAAATTACATTTAATTATAAGAATTATAAGTTATTAATTACAAAAATTATAAATTACAATAATTTAAAGAAATCTTCTTTCTATAACAGAAACGTGAGAATACATACGTGTTAAAGCATGTTTAATTTGTTTTATGAGTTGAGAAACAACTCCTCATCACCACCACTACATATTTAAATAAATAAAATCAATCAACAAGAGCAGAAAATGACACAGGCAATACAGCCCTATATTTACATACAAAGGACTTAAAACACAATTTTGATTTTAACAAAGTTAAAATTTTAGAAACGGAAAAAAACACCTAGATACCAAGTTCTGTAAAGATTCAAGAAATTTTTATAAATCTGACCGCCATATTAGATTCTTCATTCATATTTCAAAAATCTGACTTTAAATTCGTAATCAGTGACCCGAATGTTACAAACCAGAATTATTTATTTATTTAAAAATACCGAGCTTCTGAGATGGCTCGTAGATCTGTGGTTTGGGAAGGCACCAAGCTGCCAAGGTCTGAGGGGACCTTGTTTGAATTGTGGAGTCGTTTTCCAATTTTAAAAGTTAAACTCTGCTTGATAAAGTGTTAACTGTGTGAAAATAGAGAAATGAGTCTTGGAGAAGTAAATAGAGAAAAATGCATTAGTTAAGAGGAGTTTGTTTATTCAAATAAAAGTAAATTGGTTGAACGATACAGGAGTACTTACTACTACCGACGACAGCAGCGATAGATGTGAAGTTGCCGTCGGGCGGAGAACAGATCTTCGTTGTCACACACAACTATTGTCTTTATTTTTGAAGTTGAGAACTAGAATTTTTTTAACACAATAAAAATTTAATTTTGTTTAATTTCGAGTTCCAGTCGGTTTAAAATTTATTTTCTTTTAAGTCGAATAACAATTGCTTTAGAAATTTATTTTAAACATAACTTATTTGTGGGCCGTTGTACCGGGACGGCGCAGGTGTTACACACGCGGGCTAGCCGGTTAAAGAACAAAATCCGATTTAATTAATTTTATTAGCCAAATCTGATTTTCTCCCAGCACAATCCTCACAGGACTCCGTCGGTTAGAAGAATTTAATTTTTTATTTATCGTCTGCCTTTCGCGTTGTACTCAACAAGTTTTACGCGGGGTCCGACTCGCAGACGGACTAAGTCGCGGCGTTCTTGTTTCTCGCAACACTTGCAAGGCCAGAGCCAGGAGAGATGTTGCTTGAGAGAAGCGAGAAGTTGTAGTGCGTTGATTTTAGGATTTTGACTAGCCTTTAGTCCTTGCTTCGAACCAGGGTGGGATAATTTTAGTGATAAGAGGTGTTAAAGTCGGGAGTTGGAGAAGATTCGCGGCCCATTGGACATTGCATTTCTGCTGATCTTTTTGATTCCCACGGCAGCTCCGTGAGAACGGAAACCAATAAATTTGATCCTTTTTTGGAAATAATAATATTCAACGAATATTTAATAACCATTATTAATAAGTTATAATTGTGCTGTCATAAATAACAGAATTACAACTCACTTTGTTATGATGGTTAATATTTTCAAAAGGAGAGTGAATGTCTCTTTTTTTATTTGAATATATTTGGAAAAATCCATTTGTATTCCAAATTTGTTTAAAATAAGCACGGGTGTTGCATAGAACATCCCATCTTCGTTTTGTCAAACGCACGTGCGTTTGTTATGATGCTGCAAGCCAATCTTGTGGACCTGGAGGGGAAGGGAAGGTTTCGTTGGTTGAAGAAACATGGAGGAGAGGCGAGTATGGGTGTGAGAGTGTTGGTGTGTTATACAAGGCTTCGTTCAACCGTGTGAGTTTGTAACGGAGGGAGACCTGAGAAAGTGTTGGTGCCTATAACCTGCAGGCGATTGCGTGTGTGTTGACCGATCGCACGTGTTCTCAAATACAATGATTGCTTTATTATTAAGTTCCAGGTTTCGGCTCAGCATTTCTCCTTTTATATATATATATGGGACATTCCACGTCAACACAGACAGAGCTCTAAACAAAAATTGCTTTGATGGATTTAAACGTTCTAGGGCTTAAAAGATTTCTACGTTCATGTACTTTAAGATGCCGATGGGCGTTTTTTGAAAAATTCCATTTCCGATGCCAATAGAACTGTCAAAAGTCAAAAGGTCCAAAAATCTCAAAATTCTTTTCTGAATTAAAAGCAAAAAACGAGGTAAATAATTCTGTAACTCATTCTTTATCAGTTTTTAGGGTTCCCGAATATAAATCTAAAGTTTTTTTTTAATCCAAAATGGCGAATTCAATATGGCGGACAAAATTCAAATTTGATCAGATTCGATTAAAACTTGTTACTCGGGGGTTTTTAGGGTCGCTGATTACGAATCTGAAGTCACTTTTTAAAAATTCAAAATGGCGGATCAAATTTTTTAATTTGATCAGATTTAATTAAAAAGTGTTACTCGGTGGTTTTTAGCGTATCTGATTATGAATTTGAAGTCTCAAACACAAAGTAACTTCACATTCATAATCTGCGACCCCAAAAGCCCCCGAGTAACACGTTTTAAGGGAATCGGATCAAATTTGAAAATTTTTTCCGCCATATTGGATCCGCCATTTTGAATTTTTAAAAAGTGACTTTAGATTCGTAATCAGCGACCCTAAAAACCCCCGAGTAACAAGTTTTAATCGAATCTGATCAAATTTGAATTTTGTCCGCCATATTGAATTCGCCATTTTGGATTTTTAAAAAAAAACTTTAGATTTATATTCGGGAACCTTAAAAACTGATAAAGAATAAGTTACAGAATAATTTACCTCGTTTTTTGCTTTTAATTCATAAAAGTATTTTGAGATTTTTGGACCTTTTGACTTTTGACAGTTCTATTGGCATCGGAAATGGAATTTTTCAAAAAACGCCCATCAGCATCTTAAAGTACATGAACGTAGAAATCTTTTAAGCCCTAGAAAGTTTAAATCCATCAAAGCAATTTTTGTTTAGAGCTCTGTCTGTGTTGACGTGGAATGTCCCATATGTATCCCTTCTTTTATATAAGGTTGCCGCAATGTTGATTCTCGCCTTTGGCTTCGCAACATTGCCGCAATGTTTCGATTTTGTGGTACTCAATCATGCTAGGAGAATAAAATTTTAATTAAATTAATATTGTTTCTTTAGTGGTTTCTCTACGCTTAGAGTCGAGAGCATGCGACGCTGACAAAGCTATGCTTATCAGGGTGTCTGGTGTCCGGCATCAAGGCCTCGCTACATTGTAGCATTATATTAAATCTCCGACGCCGAAGAAATTTTGAAAATAATTATAAGGCAGTGTTGTCATAATTCCTCTTTTTGATTTTAATACATTACACCCAAAAACCCCTCGATACCAAGTTTCCTAAAAATTCAAGAATTTTTTTTAAATCCGACCGACATATTTGATCCGCCATTTTGTATTTTGATAATCTGCCTCTAAGTTCGTAATCAGCAACCCCAATAAAGCCTGTATACCAAGATTGAGGTAAATCCGACAATAATTGTAGAATTTAATCTGTCACGTAAAATCTGATATGTATTTTAAGGTTAGGAAAAATCCTGACGTGATGGAGCAAAACGGACTTCAGATTCGTTTTCAGCGACCCCAAAAACATATAATACACCAGGTTTGATCGAAGGAACCTTTCATCAATTTTTTTTGTGGTCCTGTGTATTTTATTAATTTAACGGACCTCTTGTGGTTATCCTGTGGATATTCTGTAGATTTCACAAGAGATATCCAAATGACATTGATGGGATATCTTAAAGATATCTCCAGGATATCCGAAAAGTATAATTTACATATTATAGGGATATCCTACATTGGGAAAACATTATATTTAATTGAAACACAAAAATAATGTTAGACAATTTTGTTTAATTGAAATTAGTTTCTAAGTTTAATCTCAATATATAAAAAATGTTCACAGTGCATTAATTCAAAAGTATTATTTGTTTGAATATTTATATTTAATTCAAACATATTTTCTGTTACGGTTTAAACAAAAATTATGTTTAAAAATTTTATGTTTAAATCAAACTTAAAAGTTAAATACAGATAATTTAAAATCAATCACAATTTATGTTTGATTTCAATATATAATCTCTTAAACTGAACCAAAAATTGTGTTTGAATTAAACTTAAATATGTTTGACTGTATAGCAAAGATAATTTAAGTTTGATTTAAACAAAATTTGTTTAAATCAAATAATTATTTTTCTCAGTGTAAAGATAACTTAGAGATATCTTGTGACATCCAGGGGTCATCTTATAGACATCTCTATTTCTCCTCTATAGGATATTGTGATAATTTCTTTCAAACATCCACATGATATCATATGGATATCCACATATGATATCCCAAGATATCCAATGATACGAGGGAAGAAATATTAATATTAAATACATATTTACTTGATAATAAAAAACGAGAAACTTACTAGCAGCCTTATACTTTTTGTTTGCGTCGTAAAATGATAAATTGTCGGTTGCTATTTGCTTTCGCTTATGATTCTTATTATCAATAGTAGTAGCTGATCCAAATGCTCCTACTGATGCATTAATGTGTGCATTTGTGTCTAAGAGAAAAAATTCATAATATTTCTTATTATTTAGGTACATTAGTAAAAAATTTAAATTATTTATGACAAAAATGCATACATTAGGACTTATTAATGTGATCCACAGTTAATTCTGGTACATGAAACAAATCGTTAATATCATTATCATGATTTGGTTTATCGTTTGTTGCATGAATTGTATTTTCCATGAGCACTTCTTCTGAGTCATTCGTGCATACAAATTCTTTTTGTCTAAATTATTGAGCTCCTTTAGTGCTTCTTTATAAGTTTCTAAAAAGAAGACATAAATTATAATCATAACATTTTAAAAATGCAGTTGTTGTTATTATTATTATTATTACTATTGAATAAATATTGAATCAGTTAATAAAATTTAAATCATTATTAAAATATTTAATAATAATTTTAATTTAAGAAATATTTAGTAAATTTTAATTATTTATAGGCAAGCAGAGTTTGGCTAAATAAAAGTTATTTGAGATAAGAATTCATCGTTAAAAAAATCTTAATAAAAATTCAGATGAAATAGCATGTAAGTAAAAATGCAGCTGAAATAAATAAATTTATCGAAAAAGAAATTTTAATAAAATTTGAATTTGATTAAAGAAAGGACCCTATTAAAAACACTGATTGATTGAAAGATATAAATCTTGCGATAAAAATCGAAGACGAAATGGTTTGAAACAAAATCATCATTGACTTGGCAATAAAACATACATATAAGGAAAAGAACCTTTTCCTTTCAGATATATTTTAGGCGTTCAAGCATTTTTGTTTAGAAATTTGAACCGGCGTGAGTCACATAGTGAGCAAACCGATGCAATATATTATGATAGGATCACTATATAAGCATAATAAAAGATAAATGAAAAAATTATATTAATATTGATTTGAATTTATCACTCGGTGGCATTTAATAATATTGATGAATTTATCGATCACTCTGAGTCATTCAGAATTGAAAAAAAATGAAAAAAATTTTTTAATTTCTTTACGTTTCAACGGCACAGCCGTCCTCTTCAGAAACTGAAAATTTATTATAATCATAAATATACATACATAAACTATTTTACAATAAAAAATTATTTTATAAAAAAAATTATAAAACAAAATATTTTTACACAAAAAAAATGATTTAAAAAAAAGGATTTAAAAAATTAAATCCTTTAATAGTAAACTTTTTTTTTGTGTAAAAATATTTTGTTTTATAATTTTTTTCATAAAATAATTTTTTATTGTAATATAGTTTATGTATGTATATTTATGATTACAATAAATTTTCAGTTTCTGAAGAGGACGGCTGTGCCGTTGAAACGTAAAGAAATTAAAAAATTTTTTTTCATTTTTTTTTCAATTCTGAATGACTCGGAGTGATCGATAAATTCATCAATAATATTAAAAAATTATATTCTTAAATTCAATTTCTCTTCAAATAAAGGTTCTTACTTTAAGTTAATTTAAAATTGAATTATTATTAAATTAAATATAACATTACATTCAATTTACTTCACTTTAAATTAATTCAATTAAAAGGCATTTATAAAATGTTTTGGCCTATTTCAGTAAAAAGACAAGTAGTTTTTATATTAATTTGTTAAGTTTCATTAAACTAAAAATTATAAACAATTAAAATCTAAAAAAACGGCCTCAAGGAATGTCTAAAAAATTTATTTCCCTTTAATTTAAATCCAAGAACACTCAAATCGTTCAAAAATTGTAGACTGTAAACATTTTTAAACAATAAATTTTAAAAAAAATCCTACTGTGTGACGCGTCAATGGCACAGCGCAATTGTTGCTATTTTAAACAAATTATGAACAAAATTTAACAAATATTTTCTGTTCAGAAGTAGTGTTATTGTATAATAATCATTTTAAATTTTCTTAAAATCCATCATATAGAATGGTAGAAACAAATGTTTTAATAATAATTTGATGCTTAAAATTTTTTTTAAAAATATCTCTTAAAAAATTAAAATGTTGCAAAAAAAACTTTAGGGTCATATTTTGATACGAAAATACTATAAAATTATTAGTATGAAATATAAAAATATCTCTATCGAAAAATTAATGGCACGCTTCAGATATTTTGAGCCTACATTTATTATTATTATCATAAGAATGAGAAGAACAAAAATTATAATTTATTTTTAAAAAATAATTTGTTTATATTATCTAAATGTTTATAAATATTTCCATTTTTTCTTTGCAAGATTTTCAAAAAAATTTCAAGTTTTTACAATATTTCTTCAAATTTTTTAAATATCGCAGATTGTGACGAACCGACTTCGTCACATTTCGTCCCTATGGAATAAAAACAAATTACACAAATACAAATTAATTTAAATATAACATTTTTATAATTAGAACTAAAAAGAAACCAATTAAACCTAACTTTGATTGCTAACAAAAAATATCGAAATAAACAATAAAAATTGAGCCAACTCTCAATGGTCACTCAACTTAACAGTTTCACACTTGGGGTCGTTAACTTTGTGGTATTCAAATTTCACAATATTCACGAAAGAATTTATGAGTGGTGAATCCAAGTTTAATGAACTGGGATCACACCACGTCTAAATTGCAAACTAAGCAAAAAAACACGGGTCAAAGACCAGGTGTTACAAAGAAAACGATTTCCCCCGCTTTCGATCTTCGGTGAACGAAATGGATCGAAAAGGGAAAATCAGGAAGTTGGCTTTAGACTTTCCTGAAGGAAAGTTGCGTTTTGTTTGTTTTGAGTCGGAGATCTGAAAGAAATAGATCGTTTTGAATTGTTTCGATGAGTTAGTAATTTTTGCTTAAAAGTTAATCGATATAGTGTGAAATTAGTGCACATGAAGTGAAGACCATTGAGAAGAGGAAGTCAGGATATAAAAAGGATTCTTAAATTAACATTGCCAGACAAAGATATGGAATAGATTTGATACTATAAAGAAAAACAGTACAATCAAAGTAAGTAGAATTGATTTCAAAAATACACTTGACACGTCTCACATGTTCACACATACATAGGATAATAAAAGAAAGGTTAAATTGTTAAATGGGAAAAAATTATATTGAATAAGACTTTTAAAGAGTAGACAAAGTTAAATAAGAATAACGAACATTGTATTTTTCTGAGGTAACATAATATATGAAGCTATTTTAAGAGTGAAATCACATTGTGTTAGTTTATTTTGTACCTTTCATTTTAAATTTTAAATAAAAGGAAGAACACACTACTTCAAAGGTAGAGCTTCTCACCTCACTACCTGAACAATTGGTGGCAGCGGTGGGATATCCCTCCTTTATTTTTGGGGTAGAGTGTGTCCTTTTGGGAAGAAATAGGATTTAAAAAAAAAACAAAAAATTTTTTTTTTTTAATTACACCTATACACTTTTTTTATAAAATAATTCACTTTATGATACTAAATTGTGATTATATTTGTACTGTATATCTAATACATATTATATATTTTCAGAAACATAATAACAATATATCTCATTTTTTGTATTAAATATTAGAAAAGTGCGGGTAGTAGTTGCGGCAGTCCGCTAACGTCGGACTGTAGGGGACCAGTAATTACACTTGTGTCGACAAGTGTAATTTCTCCAATTAATCGCGCCCTTATCCCGAATAACCTTGCCGAAAGTGTGTAGCCACTTGGGCAAGTGAGGGATTTAAATTATCGAAAAGAGCATATCGCGTAAAATTAAAACTTAAACATATCAATGCCCTCACGGTTAAAATAAAAACTTAAAGTTCTTTTTGCAAAGCTAGAAACAAAATAGTTTCTTCGCGTTCGGTTACAAATGAACAATTCCGAAAATTACCAGGAAATTAGAACAGCGGAGCAACTTCAAAAATTAAATAGAGCAGGGCCAGTCAGAAATAAATATAATATAACAGAGGTCAATTTGGAAAAAGGAAGCTTTTCAGAGTTAGAAACAAATAAACAAATCGAGAAAGGTTCAGCGTTTAATTCAAACAAAGATAATCAGAAAACCGTGTTAGAAAATTTAGTAAAATTGAAACTGTAATAAAATTCCTCTTTTATACAGAAACCTTGCTCCAGGTGAATGAACTGTGCGAGGTTGAAATTAGAGACGAATTGAATTACAAAGCATTTGGCGCGAAGATAAAAAAAACAGCTGAATTCATTTTTTTTTCTTCTCGTCCGGAACAAGTAAATAGTATCACGGTAAATTGAAAGTTTTTATATATACGTAAATATATAAGAATAAATGACGCGAGATTTAAATGTTATGACACAAATAGAGACACAGGAAGAAACATCGAGAAACATAGCTAGTAACGATTTAATAGAAGGACAAGTAGATTTCCTCGTCAGCACGAAAATTAAACATAATTACATATCGAAAGAAAAATTAAGCATAGATTTTATGCCCTGTGACTTTAAAATAGTCATTTTACAAGAGAAAACATATAGAGTGGTAGGAGGAACAGAACTAGAATTCGAGGATACCGAAATTTATTTTCAGGTTGTAGAACAGATTTACCCTCAGTTAAATCACGACTTGGTGACGATAATACGTTGGAAAACGGGCAGAGAATTAGGTTGGATTTTAGACTCTCAAATAGAAAATTAGATTAGGGATTTGGTTTCATATAATATAACAATTTATAGGCGAAAATAAAAAGCGATTAGCAGAGAAAGAAACAGAAATTACGAAATTTAAGGCACCAAACCAATAAACGCCAAAATGAATGACGGAAATCGAAATGGAGCAGGAGGAGGAGCACCAGGACCAAATGGACAAGTTCCAGCACCAAATGGACAAGTTCCAGCGAATCAACAAAATCAACAACAAGCATTCGACCCAAATGCGACCTCTTTATTCGCGATGTACAACAACAGAACAGATCTGGGGTTTACCAACTCAACCCAATTTACCCCAGATACCAGCGGAGGCAGAGGAAGATGCAACTCTGTCGGTCAACAGAGCCTTAGCCCACACTTTGACTATCTCACAAGCAGTACAATCAGTACCAATTTATGATGGGGAAAACATGCCCGTTAGGAATTTTATACAAGATGTGATACACGCATCTGCATATATCGCCCCCTCCTGTGAAGCACCCTTTATAGGGGCAATGTTAGGGAAACTTCAAGGAAAAGCAAGAGCTTGTGTAGAGGAACAACAATTCGAAAGATTCACGGAACTATTGGATTTTTTAAAAGAAAGATTTGCTCCAGGATTATCATCCGAACACTATATAGGAGAATTGCTAAACCTACGTATGTTTCAAAGAGAAAATATAAAAGATTTCTATGATAGAGTAAAGGGATATCTTAGTGGAGCACGGGCAGCCATAGGTTCGATACCAGACATCACACCAATTTGGTAACAACCAAACAAATTATCAACAAAATGCTACGCAAAATGCTACAAATAAAGTCATTACAAAGATCATCAAAATAATGACATCTTTGCTTTTAAATTTTTACTTTAAAATTATAAAAAAATGCATAAATTATTTGATATAAAACCAAGTTTCATTTTCACATAAAAACAATCATGAAAAATTTATTTTATTCAAATAATTATTGTACTTGTGCACATTTAATAAGAAGAACTATATTAAAACTTCCCCTTAAAATTTATTCAAATAATAAACTGTGTAAATTTTTTTTTCATTTTTTTAACCCTTCACATAACTAACAAAAAAATGCTCACAAAATGAACAATCTTTTGCTTGCTCATAAATTCAAAATTTAATTACGCGCTTTCAAAAAAAATATAAACAAATAAATAAATAGAGATGAGCAATTAACAATATAAAAAATATATAAAATTTTTTTACCTATTAAAATATAAGAATACTAAAAAATATTCACTTCACAAAGAAGACAACAAATCACAAGAACCGCTAACGTCAACATTTTCAGGAGGAAGCGAGATATCACAATACACATTCCAAAAAAATGATACAGAGTAAACCCATTTATTTAACCGTAACTATTAACAATATTAATAATATATATCAATATCCATCAATATATAATAGCAAAAATTAATACTTAAATCTTCCCTCTTTTAAACCACTTTGTTTTCTTTCATCGTTTTACTCTCCCTTTTAACGCACATTTCTCCCGTTAAAATTTAATATATACAAAATTTTTTTTCTCACACTACACAAATACAAATAAAAAAACAGAAATAAAAGTTTTTTCTTACATAAGAAAAACGATATATAAAATCATAAATAGAAAAAAAAGGTACTCACCAAAGTCGTTAATTGTAAATATCCAAGAATAACCAAACACACCACACAACAAAAAATATAACAATTTTTCTTTAAACAAACAAGACTTACAACTCTATTCCGTACAACACTATACAGAAAATAAACTACGACAAAACAAAAAAATAAGAAACCTTCACGCCGACGGAACGAATCACACTAAACAAAGACAAGTAAATGCATCAGAGCAACAACTATACAGCTTCACGCGCGACAAGAAGACACAGACTAACTAATACACCAACAAAGATGCTGTCAACGCACAAAACAAACATCAATTAGCTATAACTACACTTACCGAAATTATTACACAATCCACAAACATACCTTACAATTATTAACTAAAACAAAGGATAATACGAAAATATATACACAAGAAACACAAAACAAAAAATAAATTAAAATAAATAAATAAACTTACTACACATCTCACCTCTATCCTTATTTCGCCAACACAGTCGTAATCCACAGTTGAAAAAAAAACTAACAACCCTTACTATTTATGAAATTTTAAGTAATTCATTACATATTTTTTTTATTTAAACAGTTTTTTTTATATAAAATCCTTTCTAACAACTCTTTTTTTATAAAAATCCTTAATAAAGATTTTAACTTTCTTAACAAATAATAAAATTCTCTTAAGAAATTCAAATATTATTTAAAATAATAATAACTTAAAAATCTAGAAAGTTATAATTGAACCAAAATAATATAAATAATTTGAATGAAGTTATAATAACAATGTTATTATAGTATAATATAACAATTTTATCTTTTAATCATATTTTATTTATTAAAGAATCGATTTTCTGTATAAAGTCAAAAATAAAAACAAAAGACAACTTCAAAATGTAAGAAATATAAAAAGGGAACAAAACAATGAAAGAACAGTTAAATTAATATAATTAATCAATTCAAATTTATTAAATTCGCTTCTACACAAAATGTAAATTATTCAAAAAAGAAGAAAAGAAACAAACTTCAACGATTTTATTATATCATTTTAGTCAAGCATCGACGGTGAATGCATACAGATTTTCCCCCCATATACACACTGATACTTACAAGACACACCTCAACATAAACACCTAACAGTCAAACCAAAAATGTCTGAGCGCAATTCTCCAACGCTAAAAAAAACACATACATAAGAAAAAATAAGAACAAGAGAACACATTAAAACATGTCAGAATAAATTTTTTTTTCCCTGTAAAATTACTTACAGTTTCCCACTTTGATGAAATCCGCTCCACCTCGCCCCAATTAACACGAAACTCCTCCACAAACACCAACTCCAAAGCTCGACTCTCCATACGCAAACCCTGAATAGGAGGTACAACAGGCAGCTCACTTTTAGGACTAAAAAAATAAATTAATTAATAAAAAAAACACATATAAAAAAAACATCAAACCAATATCATCACAGCACTCTGAAACTAAAACATGCCAAATACTCACAACTTATATATATTCACACCCAAACAGCCCCGAATCTGTTAGACGGGCTCCTCTCCCGAAACCTCAACTTTCGTAGGAAACGAAAAATCCGGGAATGCCCAAAATCCACGGCACTCATACGCACGCTCCTCCCAATTCCACCGATACTCTTGCACCCAAGTATCACAGTGTGAGGAAACAGCATCAAATTCTTCAACACATTTCGAACACAACCAAGACACGCCTGGGGGGCATTTGTGACGAACCGACTTCGTCACATTTCGTCCCTATGGAATAAAAACAAATTACACAAATACAAATTATTTTAAATATAATATTTTTATAATTAGAACTAAAAAGAAACCAATTAAATCTAACTTTGATTCCTAAAAAAAAATATCGAAATAAACAATAAAAATTGAGCCAACTCTCAATGGTCACTCAACTTAACAGTTTCACACTTGGGGTCGTTAACTTTGTGGTATTCAAATTTCACAATATTCACGAAAGAATTTATGAGTGGTGAATCCAAGTTTAATGAACTGGGATCACACCACGTCTAAATTGCAAACTAAGCAAAAAAAAACACGGGTCAAAGACCAGGTGTTACAAAGAAAACGATTTCCCCCGCTTTCGATCTTCGGTGAACGAAATGGATCGAAAAGGGAAAATCAGGGAGTTGGCTTTAGACTTTCCTGAAGAAAAGTTGCGTTTTGTTTGTTTTGAGTCGGAGATCTGAAAGAAATAGATCGTTTTGAATTGTTTCGTTGAGTTAGTAATTTTTGCTTAAAAGTTAATCGATATAGTGTGAAATTAGTGCACATGAAGTGAAGACCATTGAGAAGAGGAAGTCAGGATATAAAAAGGATTCTTAAATTAACATTGCCAGACAAAGATATGGAATAGATTTCATACTATAAAGAAAAACAGTACAATCAAAGTAAGTAGAATTGATTTCAAAAATACACTTGACACGTCTCACATGTTCACACATACATAGGATAATAAAAGAAAGGTTAAATTGTTAAATGGGAAAAAATTATATTGAATAAGACTTTTAAAGAGTAGACAAAGTTAAATAAGAATAACGAACATTGTATTTTTCTGAGGTAACATAATATATGAAGCTATTTTAAGAGTGAAATCACATTGTGTTAGTTTATTTTGTACCTTTCATTTTAAATTTTAAATAAAAGGAAGAACACACTACTTCAAAGGTAGAGCTTCTCACCTCGCTACCTGAACAATAGGTAGTAAGGAGGGGAATCCACTACCATACGGATTTAAAGGTAACATACTGTGAACAAAGGTTCATACTGTGTAACATTCCTTTAAATTATTTATTTTAATAAGCGATTTAATTCGTTTATTACACAGATTGATTTAATTTTCTTCAGATTTGAAGAAAAATCTTCCAATCTGGCAACACTGCATTCTATTATATTTTAATCTCTAAACATGACATTTAATTCACACTCATGAACAGTGCATAGTCACTTTTAACTTAATGAAATATTACTCTATAAATGCTTTTTATAAAATGTGAGAGAAACATTTTTCAAAATAGGAGAATAAACTCAAAGAAATAGGAAATAATACTGTCTTCTATAGTTTTCACTTGTAACATAATAATTTATATATTTTTCTATTATTCTTTATAACAATCCAAAAATAGAATGAAAAAATATTTTGACCTCTATAAAGGTAAATTTAAAACAAATTTTAATTATATTTTTCCTTAATCTCTTTTTAAATTATATGTAAGAATATAATATTTGAAGGGTATATAATATCTTCTTCTAATCTTCTTTTATTCTTTCGTAGAAAAAACGAAGCAAGAGAAAATAACGAACAGCAGATTATTGATGTGAGTGATAACGATGAAAATCAAAATAATGAAAATCAAAGTAACTATGAGGAGGACAATTATTAAAATAATTAAATAATATCATAATATATAAACATGTAATGCAATCTCATTTGATTCAAAAACTGTTTTGATTTTACTTTTATTTTACAAGAAGGCTGAGCCTTACAAAGGTTTTTAAAGATTAAGCTTACTTGTTTTTTTAAGGGTGTTTAATCAAAAATTACAAAATGTCTGCAATAAGAAAGAAGAAAAAGAGATTAAAGACATGGATAGATGGATAGATGGAGTGTGTGAGAGAAAGAGAATAATAGAGTAAAAGAGAGAATAAAAGAAAGAATTAAAGAGAAAGAAAGAATTAAATAGAATAAATGAAAGAATTAAAGAAAGAGAGAGAGAGAGAGAGAGAGAGAGAAATATTTGTATACAATGTGATAAACATGAAGAAATTTTCACCGTTTCAATTTGAATAATATCTCACATGCAAACAAAATATTGGGAAACAAATTTAAATGAAACGTTCTTTAAAAGTAAATGTTTCAAACAAGAAGGTTGGAATTATTTTTACAAAATTAATTTAAAAAGAAATAAATAAAATAATAAATTATATAAAAAATTAATAATAAAGCATTTTTAAATTCATTCTCTTTAATTTCACTATTTTATTTTCTTTCTAATTATCTGATTCTCTTTTATTCTTCTTATTTTCTCTTATTTTCTCTTACTCTGTCTCTCTATCTCTCTCTTTCTCTTTAATTCTATTTAAATCTTTTTTATTTTTTCTTATTCTTTTATTCTCTTTCTTATTGTCTTATTCTATTATTCTCTTTCTTACTCTCTTTCTCTTATTCTCTTTATATCTTTCTCTTTTTTTCCATTTTAATGTTAAATAATAATTTTTCCTTTTTTAAATGTTTTCAGAAATTTAGAAAATTGATTTAAAAAAAGAAAAAAAATGAATTCAAACAAATGTCAAACTCTGGTAAAAGCGGAATTGGATTTTTTGGATTTACTCAAAGGAGACGATGATGATGAAAATGATGGCGCTGCCAACATAAGGGAAAAAATGAATTTAAACAAATTTCAAACTCTGCAGGAAGCGGAATTAGCCTTTATGGCATATATGGAAAGAGACGATGATGATAGAAATGATGGCGCTGCAAGCAGTTCCAAAAAAGAAAAAGAATCAGCAAAAAAATGTGATTAAAAAAAGTAAAAAATATGAAATGAATGTGGTAAATATAAATGTGACGAATGTGTATGAAAATGATAAGGATGTTTGGACTAAAATGGATGTTGAGACAAGTGAAAATTATGGTATGAATGATTTTACTGAAAAAAGAAAAATGTGTGTGAGTGAAATGGAAGAAAGTAAGAGTATGAATGATGAAAATGAAGTAAATGAAAATTACGACGAGAAATGGAAAAAATACGACAATTATTATATTTTGTGACGTATTTTTCAAACTAATCTTATTTTAGTATAAAAATTCTGTTTACGTCAGGCAAAATCTGACGCTTTCAACAAAAATATAATATTTGAAATTTAAATAGATAAATCTCGCCGTCAGGCGCCAATTAATTTTGAAGCTCAATTAATAAACTTTAATTTAACTCGACCAACAATTTCAACTCGACACCTCTGAGTTTCTCTTTCACTCGGAGGAAATTCTGCTCAAACAATTGGCAAACAGAAAATGCCAACGACGAGACACGACTGGCTTATTACTGGCAGCGACTTACCCACGGTGATCCTTCCTCTGACCTCCCTAGGGACTGTTGATCCTCCTGATCTCTTGGCCGACAACTCCTCGTAGATGTTACTCGGGTCGAAAACGGGATTGTTTAGGGAAGGAAAACTACACACACTTCAAAACAATTAAGTTCTATTTTATTTGCACAATATTCCTGGTTTCGATATACAGTTCTTGGCTAACAGTTTTTCAAATTTACTTGCAACTTCACTCAAGAAAAACGAAAATTCAGTCACGGCGACGGGTTGTAGTACCGGCGCGGCAATATCATAATTCGTTATGGCGGCTAATATATGGAACACCTGTGGCGTCCAATTTTTCTCCACATGGCCCGTCTTCTTCTTCTCGTTCTCAATTTTTAATACTGGCCCTGCCACCTGTCACTTTCTCTTCCTACTAACTAGCCGCGCGACCCACTTTCACGACTTTCACTGGGTCAGCCGGCGGCATTTAGTTTCCCTCATTACCATAATTTTTAGAACCCTACGGTTCAATGACTTTTGACAGGTGGCACCACAATTTAGATTTTCGGGGTTTTAGGAGAGTGACTATTTACATCGTTACAATTTATTTTGACGAAAATAAACATTTTAAAATTGAATTAATTATAAGCGACGACAGTGACGATGTTGATGACAATGATGATGTTGATGATGATAACTGATGTTCATCAATTAATTTGTAGAATTTGTTTTTAAAAAATTTCAATTATTTAATTTATATGGTCTTGTAACTTTTTTAGCCCCTAAAATTGGATGATTATGAAAAAATTTTTTTAAAAAGTTTAAAATTGATTAAATGTTTTTTTAAATGTCATTGTTTATATGTTAAAAAGTTTAAAAAAAAGGAATTTAAAATTTGAAAAAAATATATATAGCTACCTTTCTTTTACAGAGAAAGCTTTGGCCACTGATTACAAATTACAGTTGTCACTGTAGTTCTTATAACTAAATCATTTAAAATAAAATAAAAATTAATCATAATTCTAAAATGGATGACTTAATACAGGACCTAAACCTCTGATTTACTACTAATGTTTAAAATTACACTTTTGGTGTATTATTTATGTTTAAAAAATTTGTCTTTTTTTAAATTTTTTAGATTTAAAATTTTACCATTTTTTTAATTTTTAATGTTTTCCAGTATTTATTATCAATTATTAATTAATCATTACATTATTTATTATTAATTATAATATAATTAATATAATTATTAATTGATAATTATTAAATAATTGAAAAAAAAATTTAACTTCAATATTGACATTACTATTATACAAATATGTGAAATACATATACTTTTCTCACCAAAAATAGTTATTTCAGGAATTTAAAGAAAACTCAGAGCAATAGTATATACGGAATTCAAATAAATATGTACACACACACATATGAGACATTCTCTGAAAAAAGCCACTTAAAAAAAGTGCGCAGTTTTTTCGGCCAAAATATATCATTTAGTACATCCAAAAACTAAGAGAAAAAACATGATTTTAGGTCCGTGCAATGCGGGGTTGCCATACTGTCAGGGGTTAAACTTTTTACTAAAATATTTTTCGAACAAATGAATGGATTTTAAAACGCCCAGAGAGTTTTTTCTGCAGAATTACCTAAATTTTAACACTATGTTAACACTGTTACGAACCAAGGATTATTATTAGTTTAAATTATTAAAGTCAAGAAAAATAATTCAGAAATCAAAAATATAAAGAATAAAAATTTAAGTGTTGAGCGATAAAATTTAGTTTACCGCGCGCCTGCGGAGATTCGTTGGAGGAAATCAAGCTGCCAGGGCCGGATGGTCCTGTTTTTATTTTATGGGGTCCGTTTATCTCTTTTAAAAGTATTTATCAAGCAACATCCTTTTTAATTAACAATGTGATAGAAATAATTAAGACAGAAAGACACAAGAATTTAAATAAGAATTACAATTTATTTTAACTAAGAATAAAAGAAATTATTACATAGGTAGAAATAACTGGAACAATACAATATTTTAAAAACTCACCCTCTCTCCTTTAAACTTAAATTTCCTTATCACTACCGCCTGAGTTTTGAGATGCTCGGCGGGCAAAAATTTTAATTGTTTATATAAATTTTGCTTAGGCCTTAATTTCAGGTGACCTAGGCATATGCACGCAAGAATAAAACTCAAAATAAAGGGGAAAACTCTAAACTTCACGCACACACGCACTGAATTTATTATTAACACCTTTAATTAATTTTGAAGCTTTAACTTTTGTTGGTTTTAATTATTAATTCGGATCCAAAATTAAAATTTAGAATTTTAGGGAAACGAGAATAATAAATTTGGTCGGGCTTCACTTGTGAAGCTTTTGCCTTTTTGATTTATTTTCGTCTGTCCTAAAATCTTAGACACTATCTTGTAGTGGTCCGTTAGACTAGGGGCCGATTAACAGACGGGCGAGTCCCGGCAATTCGCAATGCGTTTATGCCTCCGCGAGGAGCTGACTAACAGAGCGAAAATTGTACTGCAAATTTTGAAAACGTTAATTGCTCCTCTAGTCCTTGCTTCTAAATCTGGGGGAAGATGTTGGGATAGAAGAGGTGGTTGTGGGAGTAAAAGTGGGGTCGGGATTCTGGGCCCATTGGCTAAGGGATTTTTGCTGACTTGCGGATCTCACGCTTAGCGTGAGAAACGGAAAGGCATCTGCGAAAATTGATACTTTTGGGAATTATTATTTTCAAATAATTTTAATCACAAAAAAAATTGATAAAAAAAAATAATAATAACAACAACAATAAAAAAAATTGATTATTGTTATTATGAATCAATAAATAATTAAATTATTTATTAATAAAATTGCACTAGTAATAAGTGCTGGTGTTCTGGTTATAATTGCTTTATAATCTCAGCAACACCTCACCATTTGGAATAATGTAAATAATTTTGAAACAATCAGTTTCCTTTTAATTTAGTTGATCTTGAAAAGAAATAATATTCGATTCAAGTCATCGCACGTGCGTTTGTTTGGCAGGCAGGGGAAAGTGAAATTTGATACTTTTCTAGAATTATTATTTTAAATAATTCCAGTAAAAAAATGGGGCGGTAGCGATACTACACATTTGAACTGTTCACGTTCGATTGTATACAGTTGAATTGTATACAAATATGTATTATAAAAATTTGTCATTAAACTGTATACATTTCAACTCTACACAAATGATTTTTAATAATTTTATTTTTTTAATATGTTTGTTTGACTACAGTTAGATTCTACACTATTAAATTTGGTAAAATAGTAACAAAAAATTCTACACAGTTAGATTCTACACAGTAGAATTATATACCGCAAAATATTATTTTATTTGTTGAACTGTATACAGGTAAATTGTATACAAGATTAAATACGATTAATTGTATACAGTTGTATTGTACACAAAAATTTTTTGTATAATATTATTATTAAACTGTATACATTTCAACTCTACACAAATAATTTTTAATAATTTTAAAAGAAATAATATCATCTTGAGTCATACACGTGCGTTTGCTTGCCAAGCACGTGGGGCCCAGGGGAAAAGGGAAGGATGCAACGAGAAGAAGAAGCAACGAGAAGAGGCCTGAAATGTGTGAGTGGCCTGTATTACATGTAGTGAACCTGTGTGCGTGCCGTTGTAACTAGTGCGATCCCAAGGTGTGTGGGTTTGAGAGCTGTGTACAATAAGATGATTAGCATTAAATTTGCGATATAATATTTAAACTAAAATAATGGAAAATCCAAGGATATCCGTGTATAAATGTATATAATATTCAAACTAAAATATGCGGGATATTCCAGGATATCCGCATGTGATTCCTACAATACTTAAATATAAGAAGTGTTCCAGGATATCCATATATAAATGCTAATAATATTTAAATAAAATGAATGGGATATCCAAGGATATCTGTGTATAAATGTATATAATATTCAAACCAAAATATGCAGGATATTCCAAGATATCCGCATATTATTCCTATAATACTTAAACTAAAAATATAAGAGATATTCCAGGACAACCATATATCAATGCCAATAACATTTAAATTCAAAATAAAAGAGATATTCCAGGATATCCACATATAATTCCTATAATATTAAGCACTGAAATATGCAGGATATTCAGATATATTCGTAAATAATTTCTCACAATAATCAAACCAAAATACCATGGGATATCCTAGGACATCCACATGCAATGCGTGCAACATTTAAACCGAAGTAAGTGGGATATCCGAGGATATCCACAAACAATTCTTATAATATTAAACTCCTAAACACATAGGATATCTCAGGATATCCATATGTAATGCTCGCTATATTTAAAACTAAAATATGCGGGGTATTCCAGGATATCCGCATGTGATTCCTACAATACTTAAATATAAGAAGTGTTCCAGGATATCCATATATAAATGCTAATAATATTTAAATAAAATGAATGGGATATCCAAGGATATCCACATGTAACTTTTGTTACATCATAAGATATGTGGGGCACCTAAAGTTACCCACAAGCAATTCTTTAGTAATGTAAAAAGGAATTCCTGAAAATCATAAATTTTTAAATTAACTAGTCCCCTTTATTTCTAGTAATAATGGAGTGCTCAACTTGTCCAACTTCGTTTCCGGTGCAGTGCTGACGCAGCTTATGCTTGGTGACATCTGAGGATATCACCTTTCAATTTTATTACTCGCGAGAAACACTTATTAAAATTATTTCAAATTGAAGTAATTTTAATTTAGATGAATATATATATATATATATAATTTTTTTTTTTTTAATTTAAATAAAATTTATTTTGACTGTAAGATTCTATCGTAACAAACACAAATTTTTTAAATTTATATTTCATAGAAAAAATTAATAAATTTTTTTTTCAATTTTCAACTCTTTATGCCTCCTTTGATTTTTTTCAATATTACCTTAAAATATTTATTTTTTATTACCTTTTTATCCCACTAAAAGAAATTTTGGGACAGCAATATTTGTATGAGTTACAAATTAAGAACTAGCTCAGCGCACGCTCTCAATTCGAGAAAACGCTCTCGCGTATAGAATTCGAGTACTCAAAGATGCCACTAGGTGGCACTGATGAATGCTTTCTTACAACCAAGTTTATTTACGCGTATTATAAGTATCGCTACATTTTGTAGGGTGATGTGGGATGATGTGAAACATGGACTGCTTTCGGCACTCACCCAGGGTTATCCCCGAGTTAAATATGATCCAATCGTCAAAAACATTCTGTTGGCCTAACCAATCACCATTAACCCGGAGTTAACTCGGGGCGAGTGCCGAAAACAGCGCCGATTTCTGATCTACAGTTCGATATTGAACAGAGCCAAGTACTGTCATTTGTTTGTGTCCTCAGTAGCTTGCTTTTGATATAAAACTCACAAGACAGCTCGCAGCTAGGTTTGTTGTACGTAAGTTGACTTAAATTTCTCGAGAAGGAAATATTTCTCGCGCTTTACATTTCTAGTCGTTTCGTGAAGGGTTTATATTTATTTTATAGATAAGAATGTGCTTATTGTTGGTTTTTTAAGTGTTTTTAAATATCTTTTTATATTTTGTGTTTCCATTGCATTGTATTGCGTACAAATCATTTTTCGCAATTATTTTCCTATAATTATATTCCTTATTCAGTTATGAATAAACAAAAAATTAAACAAAATTTTGTTTTTATTTGGTGAAATCTCCACTTTTTAGTGGTCAACTATACCTTAGTAAATTTTTTTTGGCAATATCCTACCTATAACCTAACCTATAACATTTGACCCTTTTGGTGGTTTCACAAGTGAATAAAAACTGAGCAATCGATAAATCCTGATGAAAAGCAAAGGGTCTGGTTTTCGTATGACCCACAGCATCCACGGATCATTCCAAACATGCCCTGCAAAATTAATATATATATATATATAACTAATAATTTTCACTGTTTATATATCCCAATTATAACTTAGCATACCTCTAACGCATCTTGATTTAATCTCGTTGTCATAAGAGAAGAATATTGGTATTCCTTGGTCAAAAAATCCATAACTTCAATCGTAGATTGTAACGTTACTTGAAAGCTGTCATAAGTGCTAGCAGACATGAAGCGATAATCGTAACTTTTATTTTGAGTCCTCCAAAGTGTCAAATAATCTCGGAAACTTGTTATTGCCTGCATTGTTCACGTTAATTGTTATTTTTATTTAAATTTACAAATTTTTTATTCAGTTAAACCGTATTATTTTATTTAGTTGAATTAAAAAAAGGTCCAGTTAAATTCAATCCCCATTAAAATTTCTGTTTTTTATAGGAGTGAACATTTTTTAAAAATATTAAGTAGTTAAAATTATAAGATGTGTGTACATTTTCGAAAAGTAATTAGTTAATAATTTTTTAGCTAAGTACTCGCATTAAGAATATAATATTTTTAAATCTAACATCTTTAAGATACAGCTAATCAAAAATTATTTTTGAATTAAAAAAAATTATTTTGATTCAACTAACAATAAATTTGATTCAATAAAAATTATTTTAATTCAATTATAAAATAAGTTTAATTCAAACATACTTTTTTGGTTAGCTACTTATTTTTGGATTAAAAAAGTTTTTCTTAGTGTGAAATTCTATCAAAGAATAAAAATTTCACTTTTTCTTATAATTTCTATTCGTTTCGATTGCAAATTTTTATACGATTTTAAAGAATTTTTAAAAATGAAATTAAAAAAAAGTCTAGAATATAATACTTTTTTTATTTTAATAATATAAATTTTTTAATTCTAAATAATTGCAGGAAAATATTTTCGTAAGTGAAGAACATTAATTTTTAAGAGTTGAAATGTCTCTGGTCAATTCTCGTAGTTATTTTTCAAAATAGACAGTAGGCTTTTGCATATGTATAACTAAAAAAATAAAAAGAAATATTTACTTCCTGATGTTCACTTCCTGGTGTTAATGTGTTTTTTGAGCTTCTGGAAGTCATAGCTGTAATCGAGTCGTTTATGCGTGTTGTGAACCAACCTTGAAAGTTGGTTCACAATTATTTAGGTCATTATTGTCCTCTTTGTAAATATTCATGGCTACTGCAACATTGATTGAAAAAGCTAAAAATTTTAATTTAATTTTTTGTGGAAATATTTATTTTGAATTAAAAAGTATTTATAAATGTTTCAAAAACTTATGTCATAAAATTATACTCACATCGACAGATTTCCATTCTCACGCTAAGCGTGAGATCCGCATGTCAGAAAAAATCTCCTTGACCAATGGGCCCAGAGTTCCAACCCCACTTTTACTCCCACAACCACCTCTTCTAACCCAAAATCTTCTTCCAGACTTAGAAGCAAGGAGTAGAGGAGCAATTAGCATTTTAAAAATTTGTAGTACAACTTTCGCCTTGTTAGTAAACTCCTCGTGAAGGCATCAAAGCAATCGTGAAACGCCGAGACGCGCCCGTCAGTTAATCGACCCCCAATTTAAAGGACCACTACGAGATAGTGTCTAATTTTGGGTCAGACGAAAATAAATAATAGGTAAAAGTTTCACGGAAGTGAAGCCCGACCCAAATTGATTATTTTCGCTGTTTAAAAATTTTTCAATTAAAATTTTGCGTGTGTGGTGTTTAAGCCGCCCAGATTTGAAAGGCTTAAAGAAGATAAAAACAGTGAAAGAAAATTTCGCCCGCTGAACGTTTCCAGTTCCAGCGGTAAAAATTAAGGAAAATTAATTGTAAGAAGAGACTGGGTGAGTCGAAATTGTATCGTTCCATTTTATAATTTTCTTCTTTGTACCTTTTCTGTAATCTTTTCTGTTTTAACTTTGGATAAATAGTGAGCAGTCATTTTAAATTTTCTTGTCTCTTATTTATAATTTTCCTTTAATTATTCAATTTTAAATAAAATTAAGATTGTAATGTATAAAAATCAAAAGAGGAAATATGACAACACTGCCTCATAATTATTTTCGAAATTTCTTCGGCATGGAAGACTTGCTGCAATGCAACATTGCGACAATTTCATATATATATATATATATATATATATATATATATATATATATATATATATATATATATATATATATATATATATATATATATATATATGTGTATATATACATGCTTTATCAAATTCTTGCAAAATTTTATAAGTTTTTTTTTTCAAAGAATTTTATCAGATTTTAAAGTTTAATTCTTTTGAGGAAATTTGGTTGAAAATAATGTTGAATTCTCTTAAAAAAGAAATGCTACTGTTTGTGAAAGAATCAAATTTTTCCTATTTTAACAAAAAATTTTATTAAATTTATTAAAAAAAAATTATATATATAAATATATGATTGAATCCCTGTGATGAGTTTTTCTGTTTGTGGGGTAATTGAGTCTTTTATTTTACAAGAATTGTATTAACAACTTTGAGTTGAGTAAATTGTTTATTTTTATTTAAAATTTCAAAAGATAGATATTAAGAATATTTGGGCAATTGGGCCATCGGAATTCGGCTATTTGCGCCCGGGGTCGAACCACAAAAGTTTCCGTACCACGCTTTTTAAATTAAACTAAATAAAAAAATTTTTGTTATATAAAGCTGTAGAACAATCGAGAAACATGTATTGTTTAAGTTACACATGAAAACATATGATAGCAATAAGAGAATATGAACAGTAATTTGTAATTTGTATTAGGTTCCTCACAAGAAATTAATTTCATAAATAATAATAATTGTTCAGAACCAATTATCCTATAGATAAAATTTAGTTCTTTTTCCGTAACTGTCACTGAAATATTTAAAGGAACTACTACTCATAGAAAATTAGAACGACGATTCAATTGTTAATTCGTATGGCACTAACTTTAAAATGAGCTATACGTAAAGCTGCACTTAAATCATCTACAACATTATGTTAATTTAGTGTTAATATACACATATTCAAATACATATAAAGAATAGAATGTCATGATTCGAAGAATGCTGCAGTAACGTTGCGAAACCAATGGTGAAAACCAGCGTTATGGCAACGTCGCAAAAGTATATATAATATCAAAATAATAAGAAAAAAGGGGGCACACGAATGAACTTGTAAGCTTCGCTTATTCTTAAAACATGTAAAAGAGCCGAGAGTATTTAATTTTGGAGACAAAATTGGGAATTTTCACGGTGGATTTTAATGTATAAAAATCAAAAGAGGAAATATGACAACACTGCCTCATAATTATTTTCGAAATTTCTTCGGCATCGAAGACTTGCTGCAATGTAGCAAGGCCTTGATGCCGAAAACCCGACACCCTAATTAGCATAGCTTTGTCAGCATCGCATGCTCTCGACTCTAAGCATAAAGGGACTATGAACGAACGAATGTTAATTTTAATTAAAATTTTTTTTTCCTTATACCAACTTGAAATAGAAATATTGCGGCAATGTTGCGAAGCCAACGGCGAGAACCAACATTGCGACAATTTCATAAATATATATATATATATATATATATATATATATATATATATAAAAGAGAGGAGAAAAGCTAAACGAAAACTGAAAACATAAAGCGTTCATTGTATTTTAGTGCACGTGCGTTTGGACGGCAACACACACACACGAGCACTCGGCTGCAGTGTAGGAGTGCCGGCACTCTCACAGGTCTCCCTCCGCTACGAAACTCACACTACTAAACGAAGTCCAGTGCTAATGCACCAACACATGCATATCTATGCTGGCCTCTACTCAATGCTTCCTTACCCAAAGAAACCTCCCCTTCCCCTCCGGGCCCACAAGATTGTCTTGTAGCACCATAACAAACGCACGTGCGTTTGACAGGAATAAGACGGGATGCTTAATGCAATACCCGTGCTTTGTTTAAACAAATTTGAATATTAATGGATATTACTCCAAATATATTCAAATAAATAAGAAATATTAATTCGTTTTTCAAAAACATTAATCACCATAACAGGGTGAGTTATAATTATGTTTCTATGACAAGACGATAATACATTAATAATAATAATAATAATTATTAAAATATTCATCGAATATTATTATTCCCAAAAAGGATCAAATTTATTTTGTTTCCGTTCTCACGGAGCTGCCGTGAGAATTAAAAAGATCAGCAGAAATGCAATGTCCAATGGGCCGCGAATCTGCCCCCACTCCCGAATTTTTTTTACACCTCTTATCATTAGAATTATTCTACCTTGGTTCGAAGCAAGGACTAGAGGCTAGTCAAAATCCCAAAACTAATGCAGTACTGCTTCTTGCATCTCTCGAGCAACACCTCTCCTGGTCTTGACCTGGTAAGTGTTGCGAGATTTAAAAACGCCGCGACTTAGCCCGTCCGCGAGTCGGACCCCCGCGTAAAACTTTTGAAGTACAACGCGAAAGGCGGACGAAAATTAAGAAATTGAATTCTCCTAACCGACGGAGTCCTGTGAGAATTGTGTTGGGAGAAAATTTAGATTATTTAATAAAATAAATAACTAAAATTTTGTTTCTTGAAACCGGTCAGTCCGTGTGTGTGACACCTGCGCCGTCTTGACACAACGGCCCCACAAACAATTTTAAATTTTAAATTTCGAGAAAAATTCGGCACGAAATTCTGACGAAATAGAATTATTTCGCGTCGGAAGAAGTTAAAATTTGAATGATAAGAAGATTTAAAGTTCAAAAGACTAAAATCACGTTGTGTGCCAACAACAACGGAAGTTTGTTTCGCCCGACGGCAGCTGATTGTGACACCACTGTTGCCGGTAGAGTAAGTAATGTATCGTTCTTAATTTTGCACCACACAAAAATAAGCCAATTTAATTTCTTAAGTTAATTTTCTCTCTTTTACTTACCTTTATTCCTCACACAAACGTTCTAAAGAAGCAGCTTGGTGCCTTCCCAAATTCAGAAATAAAAAGGGCCATCTCAAAAGCCCAAATTAAATATTTATTCTGGTTTGTAACAAAGATCAAAAGGGATGTTGCTTGACAGACTCTTTTAAAAGAGAAAAACGATCCCACAAAATAAAAACAGGGCCATCCGGCCCTGGCAGCTTGGTATCCTCCGGCGAACCTCCGCAGGCGCGCAGTAAAATAATTCTCTTTGCTCAACACATAAATTTTTATACTTTAAATTTTTTATTTCTGGATATTCCTTTAGATTTTGAAAATTAGTATATTCCTTTAGATTCAGAAAATTAGTATTTTAACTACTGCTATAACTATGATAACTATAATTGAACTACTTTATATTAAATTTTCTCTCCTACCGACTTTATGCTGACTTTGGGACATTAGTTCTTTTTCAATTTCTTGTAATTTTTCGTCCACTTCCATTTTCCGCCACGTTGTATATATCTCATTTGTTGTAATTTGGTCAAAATGTAGTTTTGTCTTTTTTAGTATAGAAGACACTTCTTTTATTTTAAGTTCTATTTTTAGATTGTAATAGTAATCGTGTACGTTTTCCATAATTTGTAACGTTGGTAAGTTAATTGTGTCGGTTTTTATTGCACAGTTTTTGCCGGTGTTGATTATTCCTATTTCTTTCAGTTTATAAGTCTCAGTCATTTGTTTTGGGCAAATTAGGTATGCTGTCTGTTCTTTTGTTAATGAGTAGAGCCATCCTCCTGTGCACAGTGGGGCCAAATAAAAAAAACCCGGACATTAGACAAAAAGTAAAGTAATCGTCTTAATAGTTGTTACTCGGGGGGTTTCAGGATTGCTGATTACGAAGCAGGCATTGATTTTTTAAAATTCAAAATAGCGGATCCAATATGGCGGATGACAATATTAAAAATTCGTCGGATTCATTTGAAAATTGTTACTCGGGATTTTCGGGGTCGCTGATTACGAATATGACATTGGTTTTTCAAAATTCAAAATGGTGGATCTAATATAGTGGATGATAGTATTCAAAATTTATCTGATTCATTTGAAAACTGTTACTCGGGGGTTTTCGGGGTCGTTGATTACAAATCTAGCATTGGTTAGAGAGAGATATCAATCTTTGGAGATAGAGAAATGAGGAACTAGTCAAACAGGGGGACAGATGTTTGTACTTAGGTCTCTTAGTGCAGGTGCACACTATTATAAATTCATGTACATTTGCAAGGGAAACCAAGAATTTCTCTGTATAAGTGTACTGTAGCCACACTGAAAGAAATGCTTTGACATTATCAACAATAAAATTTTGGTTGGGAAATTATTATGCCCGGTTCCACCAACTCGTAGTTAAAGGTTCGATTAACTGACGGTCCGCTAAAGTTAAAGGCGCTGTTAAGTTGACTTTAACCGCCTGTGCGTTCCACCAACATGTTATAAGCCATGGTTAACTAAACGTATACTATGTTCGTAATAACATTACTTTCTTTTTATTATGATTGGTCAATTCTAATGAAAAGTGTGCGTTTTCTAGATAGAATTTTGACTTTATCCCTGATCTCTCTTTAAAAAATTGAAACAGTTAAAAATAAAATTTGTTACTATACCAAACTTCTGCGTCTATTATTTTTAAAAATTACTATAAAATTCTTTATAAATTCTATAAATTTTAATAGTAATAAATTAAATAAATTCTATTTTAATAGAAAAGTTCACATGAAAAAACATGAAAATTTAAAAAATAAAATCATTAAATTAAATAGCTGTACTAATTTAAACTGTATTTGGTTTAACTGACCACGAGAAAACAGCACACTATTAGAAATTACACATTTTAATGAAGAATTAAAATTATTTTCAACTGTATACAAGGGTGTCTGGACCAGAAGTCCCAAAAGAAAGTCCAAGCTAAAAAATCCAAATAAGTAAAAATAAAATAGTTTCACTTTGAACTTATTTTTTGGTTTTTTGTCCTGGTCAAAAAGTCCAAAGAAATTAAAAATCCAATGAAAAATTTGAGATATAAAAATTTAAATGGTTGTCTTGAATGAAATTGTCCTTTTTTGAGTTGCTCATTTTGATGACTGAATCGAAAGTAGATAATTTAATGATTTTATTTTTTAAATAGGTACAGTTTACTCGTATGCATTTTAACTTATGCAGTTCTCCTAAATACATTTGAATTGTGGAAAATTAGTACCATCTCAACAAATTGTACCTATTATTTTTATGAAAATCTCATAAAATCTCCATTCATTTTTTATTATTTTTTAATAAAATTATTTTAAAAATTCGAATCTTTTAACAATTGAATTAAAATTTACAATTTTATCAGAATTTTAAATAACATTATTTACAACTTGTATTAATTGTAGGAAAATTTAATTAATGTGTTTATCTTTAATAACATTTATTTTAAAAATTCAAGTATCTTTGAACAACTAATTTAAAATTTCTTTCAAATAAAATTTATTTAAGTTTTGTCTTAATTTCTCTGACTAATGGTTCATAAAATTTATTTTTATGGCAACAAGAATTACACTATCTGTCACTTTTCAAAACACTTTTTAGGTAAGGGTACGTAAACCGACTGTTAACACACGTTAACCGACCTCTTGTGGCCGGTTAGAGTTAACATCGGTTAAATCGAGATAACGTTCCGTTAAAAGTTGGTGAAACGTAAGTAGAAAGGCCGTAGCAGTATAAGCATGTAAAAAGTGCCCCCTCTTGGATAGGGTAATAAAAAACCGATTTTTGGCCCCTAAATAGTAGTTTCCTATATAAACGAGGGGCCAACATTTTTAAAAATTAAATTAAAATTATTATTAATTAATAATTAATTATTATTAATTATTATTAATTAATTATTATTATTAATTAATTAATACTTAAATTAAATTTCTAAAAAAGTTAATAATATATGCCTGTTTATTGTAAATATTGATTTTTTAGTATGTACAAAGTTTATTAAAAAAGTAAATGGACGTACACTACCGTCGGGAATTACCGGTACGGCTGCACGCGCACGGCCCAAAAACTTGTCAATCACTGAGAAAACGATTTATTTGATTCAAAAAAATTTTGATTAAATCAAACTTAAAATATCTTTGCTATACAGTCAAACAAATTTCAGTTTAATTTAAACATATTTTTTGGTTCATTTATAGAAATAATATATTCAATTCAAACAAAATTTATGGTTGATTTTAAATTATTTCTAATTAACATTTAAGTTTGGATCAAACATAACATTTTTAAACATATTCTTTGTTTAAACCAAAACAGAAAATACATTTCAATTAAACACAAACAAATAAATATAACAATAACAATATAATATAATATATTAATATATATTATATATAACAATATATAACACAAACAAATATTATTTTTGAATCAAAGCAGTAGATATTTTCTATATATATTGGGATCTCACGAACCTATTAAGATTTTTAAACTCTTTTGGTCTTAAGTTAAAGATAAAACTTAAACCTATGTAAATTTTAAATTTTTTCTACAAATATTAAAAAATATGCCAAAGTTGAAAAAACTTTAAGAAAAAATTTTTTTTGTAAATTTTTTTAAAAAGTTGACTACAAAATTAATATTTACAATAAATAGGCATATATTATTAACTTTTTTAGAAATTTAATTTAAGTATTACTGAATTTTTAATTTAATTTTAAAAAATGTTGGCCCCTCGTTTATATAGGAAACTGTACTATTTAGGGGCCAAAAATCAGTTTTTTATTTTTTAAAGTATGAAATACCCTTTCAATCATCTAGCAAAAAATATATGTTACTCTTGAAATGACTATTATTTTATAGAAAAAAATGGCGGTCGTGCAAAAAAAATTTCAATTAAAAAAAATGTTTTTAAAAAAAAAATTTTAAAAAAAATTTTGTTTACTGACTTTCTTTGTTAGAATTTGGTCGAAATTTTTTTTATTAACTGTTTATATTGTATTGTACAAAAAAAAATTTTCATGAAAATCGGTTCAACCATTTTGGAGGGAAAAAAATTTTTGAATTTTTTTGAATTTTTCAAAAAAATTGTATAACTCAAAAACAAAAATTTTTTTTCGAGTTTAAACTTGGTGGAAATAAGTCTCATAATAGGTCAAAATTATTCCCTTAATATGGACCCAATCCAAGAGGGGCACTTTTTACATGCTTATACTGCTACGGCCTTTGACGATCTGTTAATGTCTTAATCGAGGTTGGTGGAACCAGGCATTACTAACTTGGAAATAAGGATCTTTTATTTTAGCTAAACGCATCATAATAACAATAAACACAATTTTGAAAAACATAAGTACTACTTTAGCTGACAAAGTTATTCAGAGGAAACATTTATTTTATCTATTTTAAGTTGAAAATATTATTAATACATGTGTAAATTATAATTCTGTGTCAAAGATTTTTAAATGACAGTATGAATGATATTTAAATGTAACTCTGTGCCTTGTCTCTTTGTATTACTACAATTTTTATGTCAGTTTTGCCTATTCCGTTTTCTGGCTGATTCAACCATACTGAGTGTCAGTATTACAAATTCAGCTTTCGTGTGTAAAACAGGAGGTTAGGTGTGTTTGTTAAAAGCGCTGTGCGCAGACGTATTCGAAACAAACAAAGTAGAATGACTAAAATAGTGATATCGTATACGATATCTGAAATAATTTTGGGCAGGCTGCAGACTTTACATGGGTGCCGCTAGAGCTCGCTGTCTCAAGACTCGCAGTTTACCTCAAAAAGGAAAGAATCTACTCCCGAAAGGTAAGCAGCAACTTCTCAGGGGCAGCTGCTCATCTTTCGGGAGTAGATTCTCACCTTTTTGAGGTAAGCTGCGTGCCCTGTGACACTTTCAATTGTTAACATAAAATTTTTAATTTAATAGATCGGATTCATTTACGTATTTTGGCTGCAACATTGCACCTTCTTTATGCTTTACAGAATACAAGTTTTTATATTTACTATTTGTTTAGGTAATATTGCCGCAAGGTTTGCTGCAGGCAGCATTGATTTCGCCGATACAATTAATAATAACTATTTGCTATGTTTATTATTTAGTAGAAGGAGAAAAGAAATAATAATCTTTTGTCCTTCTAACTATTTAATAAGCATCTCTTAGTTAAAGGCATTCTCATGATGTGATATTCGACGTTATCAGGGTGTCAAATATCCTCAGACATAGCGTCGTTGCTTTGCGACGTTCTTATATGCTTAGGCTGATTTAAAATTCATATTTATTCTACATGGTTGCCAAATAACCCATTTTTAAAAGACTAAAATTCTAACAATCCACTGTAAAAATTCCTGTTTTCGTCGTAAAATCTATAATACGAGTAAAAATAGTAGTGGCTCCAGTAATAGCATTAATTCTCTGTAAGTTACTGTCGGATATTATTGCTATTATTCCAAATACATATGTAATTAAGATTAGGATACAGCAATAAATTATTGGGTATCAAAACCGGTTACTTGCTAGGTACTAAATGGTTTTATAGGGATATTTCAAATATAAAAACATAAAACAGCTTTCAAAATTTGTTTTCAAATGCATAGGGAAGACAATAGGGAACCGTCAGTTTAGTGACGTAATGTCAGTGTCAGTGCGTAGCGGTCCAGTACCTCACTCCAGTGGTTCAGTTCTCTTCCGTCTTTTAATGTGATTGGAGTTCAGTCTCAAATTCAAGTGCGGTATCGCAATTTAAAGTACTACGAGTGACATAGTAATTGGAAATGGCTTCTAACATTCGCGAAGTGGTTCCCGACATTTGTGCAGGATTCGACTGCAGCAAGGAGGCGGTGTGCTCTACGTCCTCGGAATCGAGCTCGGATGGTTTTCCTGACATTGTTGCAGGGGCATTAGACGTGCTTCAACAGGGTCGGGAAATTTGTTATCTGATTCCAGGTGACAAGTTTGTGACAACAAGGGGTTACCTTTTAATGAAGTTGTTTCTTAATGAAACTGAGCGTACTGCAATGTCCCATTTAGGGAAGGGTGAGAAGGTATTTCAAGAGAAAGAATACGTTTTTGCAGAGCAACCCTAGAGGGTAATTTGAATTTAGACTGTAAATTTCAAGGACAGGCTTTACAATCTGTCCCCTATATATAATGAGATTTTTTTTAAATAACATTTTATCTCAAAACAAATTTGAACTACTAAAATATGAACTAATTCGTACAAAAGTAATAATATAAAATAATTCATGGAATTAAAAAAAAAATTTTGATAATACAATGAATCAAAATTTTAGACACCCTGATAGAAAATTTTGCTTTTTTTTAGTTTTATTTTTGTTAACTTAACTAACATTTTCACTGGTATTCAGGTAATCTTTCAACATGAGTCGCACAGCAACCAGGTAACTACCCTCAGAGGCGGGGTAACATTTTTCGGATCGCAAGCGTACGACTGACGGGAGACCCAATTTGAAGGGATTATACGACCGGCTAGATAAAATATATTTCAATAAAGAACTCGCGAATGCGGGTTACACATTGCACTGGGGCGGAAAATGACGTCAACCTCGGGGTGCACTGATTTGCCCAGGCGCGAGGTGCGCATAATCTGGGAGATCCACAGACTTCTCCCTGAGGAGGAATTAATTGGAACGATGCTGCATGAAATGATCCATGTAAAGCTGTTCCAGCGTAGGATGCGAACAGCCTCAACCACACCCCGATCTTTTTAGACGAAGTGGATCGTATTAACGCCATAGGACCTTATCGGGGATGGTATTAAAGACTTATGTTGTTACATTACTTATGTTGTTTAATCATTTTACAAGGGTATATAAAGTATTGTGTATATTATATCTTTTAGGCAGACGTTATTCACGACCTCTCACGATAGGTAGTCCACCAATTGCGTCCATACGTTTGGAGATGTAGGAGCTGTGCTTTTATTTTCCGGCTACCCAACTATCAGAAGCCCGGTTCAAGAAATGTGCATATGGTGAAAAGGGAAAAAGTTGGCTCGAAACCTTTGTGGGTCAAAATTAAATAATTAAATTAGAAAACAAAATACCGGATTCATTTAATTTCTATTGGCTTCTAGTAGTTGTACATCTTTGAAAAATAAAAAAAACATACTCTTAGTGAAGTAATAATGAAATCAAAACAAAATATTTATATTGGTGGAATGAGAAAACCTTTTAATATTGAATTTATATTATGCATAATTTTTGGAATATAAAATTCAAATTAAATATTTTCATGGATATATATATATATATATGTGTAAATAAAAAAAACTTTTTTTCTGTATGTGACGCGGACAGTTAAAAGGAACCTACGATCCGAAAAAAGATTTTAAGAAAAACGACATTGAAGTTTAGCAAGTTGATTTTGATGCTTGTGAACGTTTTAATAAATTGAAACTCGTTGCTTGGGGGTTATTAGGGTCGCTGATTACGAATCCGATGTTAGTTTTTGAAAATTCATAATGGGGGATCCAATATATCGGATGAATTTTTTAAACAAGATGTAAATCCACCCACACAGCACATGATATTTCTTAAATATTTCCTGAATATTTCACTGAAAGATTGAAATATTTTAGTGCAAGGTCCTTGAAATATTTCTGCAAACAGGAAAATGTCCGACTATGTGAAAACATTGACGCAAAAGTTGAGAATATATTTCATTGAAATATTTTGGAAATTTTCAACTTAAATGTTGCGCACTGGTTGAACTCAGATTCTATGGCCTGTAGAGCTGCGCAGTAGTTTTTGGCTTTCTAGAATCCTATGGGTTTTGAAATATTTCACAAAATTCTTATTGGTTTCAGGCGTTTAACAAATTTTTTAATTTTGTGAAATATTTTCACAATATTGCAGAATAGTCATGTGTAATATTGCAAGAATATTTCAATGAAATATTTTTTAAACTATCGCGTCAAAGTTTTTACATAGGCGGACATTTTCCTGGTTGCAGAAATATTTCAAGGACCTTACCCTGAAATATTTTAATCTTTCAGTGAAATATTCAGAAAATATTATGTGCTGTATGGGCAGATGTTCATGTTTGGGCTTTTCGAAATCCGAGGAGAATGATTCTGACCAACTGGAATCTGAAGACCGACAGATTGGCTCAGTCGGATGGATGCCTCGCATTGGCGGTCGTTTAAGGACCAAGGGTATAAGTATCCTTGGTTCGCGCCCACTTGGCTTAGTATTTTTCCGGCACGTGAGACAATCTGAACGGGAGGTTTGACGTCGAGGTATAATGATGTGCACCGTCGATTATTGTAAGTTACACACCATTAGAACTCGACTGTCGATAAACCGGTTGTACTCAGGAGAGGTTTTCTACAGTTTCCTTCTTCTCTGGCGAGAAAACCCATTGACGGGTGGTTCAGGCGTAATGCGAGTACTCCTAATAAAGTCGGCTGTAGACGCAAATTAGGTTAATATATAGAAAATTCCTAAGTAGAATGGTTATGCTTAATCCAAAAAGTATTTCTCGGGGACTCTTGTCGAAGTGCGTAAGGCCAATAGGGCAGGAGTATAAGCAATAAAAAAAACTGGAATCTGAATTTGACCCGTTCTCATCGTCAACAGGATCTTTTGATAGCGCTTCAACAATCCTATTGACTTTTTAGTACAAAATAAAGATTTTCTCAAGTTTGAAAAGGCTTTTTAAAGGTGAAGAATAGTACTTTTAGATGCCGCAAACAACTTTTCAGAAAAAAATTTGTCTTCATTGTACAGGACTTTAAAAATGCCCAAAAAACGTGTATTTGACACTTTTAGGATAGAATATCTCAAAAACCTAAATTCTGAGGTCAGATTCGGATTCAGAACGTCAAAAACCTTCGGAAAAGTATTGTCCGGTTCTTGGTTCTGAGATTCTCCAAAATTTTGTCTGCCTGTGTTATTTAGTAGCCGTTGGAATGTGGGAGGGGCGTTCTTTATTCCCATGGGCATCCGCTTATACTCATAGTGACCGTTGCGAGACAAGAAGACAGTTTTGTGCCTATCATCGGGGTGGGTTTCCACCTGGTGGAAACCACTGGCAAGGTCAAAGACGGTGAAGTAGCGTGCAGTGACCAACCTATCGAATATTAAGGTTATGTTGGGCAATGGGAAAGCGTCACCAATAATGTTTTCGTTTAGGACTCGGTAATCTACCACAACACGCCACTTTGTTCACCCGACGCGTAAAGTTGAATGGGGCCTCGACAGGGGGCCAATATTGTTTCTTATGAAAAATTTTATTGTCGATAGTCGAAATTCTATGCTGGATAAGGTGAGTCTCTACTGAAAATCCCTGTATAAGATCTTGTACAAGAAAATGCACACGTTCGGCAGCTGAACTTGTACAAGAAAATGTACAATTTCTTGTACAAGGATTTGAAACAAGTTCTTGTGTTAGAACTTGTACAAGAAAATGTATAATTATGATCTTGTACGTTTTCATGTACAAGTACTTGTACATGAACACGTACAAGTGCTTGTACATTTTCTTTATACATTACACAAGCCTGCAAAAAAATTAAAATTATCGTTGTCTTAGATCGAGAAGTCATTTCCCGTAGTATTTGGTGCGCTGAATACGATGGCAACGAAAGCTTCCATCACGTCAGGATTTTGAGAAAAGTGCGGGTAAATTCCTAAAAATCATGTTTTTCGCAGTTTTTGAAAATTTCTACTGGGTAAATCCGACGTGCTAGAGACTTGTCATAGGAGTCAAATAATAGCTTGAACCCTCTACTTTACAAAGATATAGCTATATTGCTAGCAACAAACTAAATTAGACATCATAATTGTAATCAACGACCCCGAAAACCCCAGAATAATAAATTCTAAGCGCATCCAAACATTTTTTTAAAATAGTTGTATTTACAGACAGTGTGAGTCTATTTTTATGCTTGCTAACTGTTAAAAAAATCATTTTTGACGGCTAATTTAGTTCGTTGTTAGCAATATCGCTATATCTTCGTATAGTAGAGGGTTCAAGCATTAAATTGACTCCTATGACAAGTCTCTAGCACGTCGGATTTACCCAGTAGAAATTTTCAAAAACTGCGAAAAACATGATTTTTAGGAATTTACCCGCACTTTTCTTAAAATCCTGACGTGATGGAAGATTTTCGTTGCCAGATTCGGATTCAGAGCACCAAATACTGCGGAAAATGACTTCTCGATCTCAGGCAACGGAGATTTTTATTTTTTGCAGGCTTGTGTTATTTTTAAGTTGTAAAAATTATAAACATTAAAGGCTGCGCAGTAGTTTTTATAAGCCTTTAGAGCTGCGCAATAGTTTTTAGCTTGCCTAAAGTGAAGAGTTTTAACGATTATAAGTTATTAAAATGCCAATTTTCAAAAAAAAATTATTTATAAATTTACTTATTCCAATTTTCTAAAAAAAATTATTTATAAATTTACTTGAACAAGAACATGAACGTGTTCATGTAAAAGTACTTGTACATAAACCCGTACAAGATTATATACATTTTCTTGTACAAGTTCCAATACAAGAACTTGTTTCAAATCCTTGTACAAGAAATTGTACATTTTCTTGTACAAGTTCAGCTGCTAAACGTGTGCATTTTCTTGTACAAGATCTTATACAGGGATTTTCAGTAGGGGTGCACGAATGTAGTTCACCATTTAAATGAAATATATCAGCACAGTCTTCCGCCCATCCTAATACGATCTTTCGCTCGTCTGGAGCCAAATGAGCCAAGTATAACGCATTCTTGACCTTGATGACTCTCTCAGTATAAGTTTGTTTCGAATCGAATTGAATGCCTTCTGCCTCAGAATCTGTAAATTCTTTACCGGGGAATTTACAGAAATTGAACGGGATTAACTCCTGAGGTTTAAGGGTTATGTCAATTGCATTTTTGGAAATATTGATTGCCATAGCGTGGCATACACTATCCTTATCTGTGACAAAGGCCTCACACAGGTAAAGTTCTTCTGGTGTTTCGATTCGAGGAAGATACCCTTCTTTTAACCCTGTATTTGTTATGTCTATCGCAACAGGGTTTTTGTGCGGGATCTTATGCGTAGGACTCCAGCAAACGGTTTGATTTCAGACCTTAAGGTTCTTTTAGCCTCCAGTGATTTCTTTTCAACAAAATTGATTGGGGTCACTGAGATGGTCACCAGGGTGTTATGCCTAAAAGAAATTTGGGCTTGGCCCTGTCGCAGATATGGTCTTCCAAGGATACCATAGGTCGAAATGGGAAAAGAGTTTTTAACAACGTGAAATTCTACTGGAACATTACCAATGGTTAATTGAATGGTTCCCATTGTTTTAACAGCGTAATTAGTTATTCTTGTAATCTCAAGACACTTGTCTGGGACAAGTGTAAGCACAGGATTTAATGCACACATTTTTACGAGGTTAGTGTCCAACCCAGGATCTACAAGGAACTTTATTTTATCGTGTCTGAATTTAGGGGCGCTTAACTGGACTACTGGGGAGTCCTCGGCCTCTGATTTTGCTCTAAAGATTCTATGGAGTGTTCCGCGAAGTGCACGTTCTTAAGACGCTAAAGGAGGGGACTCGCTATTGTGTCCGGACGGCGAGTTTGCTGGTAGTTTAAATTACTAACAGATGCTGGAGACACAGCCTGTGGTAGGGTTGTACTAGTCCGATAGTTCTGAGTTGGTCTAGGATATTGGTTCGGCATAGGTGAGGAATTGAGAGGAGCTTGAGGTTTCATTTGCGGGTATGCAAAATGTGTTGGATATTGTGGATTTTGAGGTGGGATCATGTGGGGTGGCGTAGAATATGCGACGAACGCGATCTTTCGCTGTAGCTCTCACAATCTTCAGCATGTATTGCAAACTCTAGCGCTTCGTCCGGTCGAGAGGATCGTTACCTTCTCTAACTTCCTTGTATACCCTTGTATACAATCTTATCGTAAATTATTTACAAAAATTTTTAAAATATTTTTATTAAAAACTACGCGTGAAAACAAAACTTTTCATAATAAAAACGTCTAATTTGATCAATTTTTGACCGAGTTATAAGCATTTAAAAAAATTACATAAAAAACGTAATTTTTCAAAAATCTGTATCTCCTAAACCGCTTTATGAAAAAATTTGAAAAAAATCAAGGTAGCTCATTTCAAAGAGTACTAAAAGAAAAAAATGTTTAAAAATAATTTGAGATGCAAAAGCAAAATAATTTCCGATTTGGCCTGGAATGCCCTATATACATATAAATATTTTTTATACTTACGGTTTTTATATTTATACGGAAAGTGTAAATAGATGTAGTTAGATGAAAATAGAAAAGTACTAGGTGGTTGCAACTTTTGAAAGCGCAGACGATTCGCCATCGCAAAAAATTCATGCAACTTGAGCCTCTTAGGGATTAGATTCTTTTTTCGTTAAGGGTGCGAGTTCTTATTAACAAATGCAGTTTGCTGGGTTGAGCATTGAGTTTCGAGAAATCAACAAACAGTCTGCCGTATTCATTTTTGACAACTTTAACTATGGGTATAGAAAAAGGAGAACGGCCTGTAATTCTTGTGTTTAGATCCATATTCGAAGGCTTGGGGTTACAAATTTAAATTCTGCATTAACTGTTCTAATTCGCTTAGGGATTTACAAATGGTCATTTGCCTATGTTTTTCCTGTGTAATTATAGATTGCAGAAGTACGATTCTGGTTTCAAGTGACTCTATTCTAGTTTTTAAATGAGAGTTAGATCTTCTCAAATTTCTACCTTCACGAAAATAGAACGCTACCGATCTGTCTACCCGTTGTACGTGTTCTTCAGAATTGTTAAAGAGTAAATTTTTCCATTCAGGTGTCATCTCTAAAACCTACTCGATTTTTAAATCCTTAAGTTTCTTAGTCAAGAAGGCTATGACAGGTTTAATTTTTCTTGCTCTTTTTTCGACGCTAGAAACTAGTAAAGAGTGCATTATAGCGATTTATTTCAAAACTAAAATTTTTAAAAAGTTTTAAGCAATAGAGATTTTTTTTGGAAATAGATCCTTACACATTAGAGATGTTTGATTACTTTTAATTAACAATTTTTTTAAAATAAAGTGCGGTTCAACCTAAATGACAAAATAGTAGATGGCTAAAAATTCCCTGTTTATTCTATCATACCATCTTTCATACTTTCATAGCCTGTAGCATAAACTTGGTAAGAGAGGTTTATAATTGTTAATTTTATTAATTAGTCTCATAATAGACATTTACCCCTTAACTTATTGAAAACAAATCTGATGTTGTTGAGTCCAATCCTATTTTTCATTGAAATGCAATAATTAGATAAAAAATACTTGCTTTCTTAAAGATTGTTTTTTTGTAGTCGGAAATTGTCAATCCAGATACCTGGATAAAGAATCCCAGGATATGTGGGGATGACCGCTCTTATTCTGGTCGACCCAAAACCTAAAAACCACTCCCGTCTTTTTCTGGACTATTCTTCAACCCACGAAACTACCCTGAAAGCTTCACTACTCACGAAGCTTTAAACTTTGTGGGGTGAAGGTTCTTGAGCATGACTGGGACTGATAGTGAGATTCACCGTTTCCGGCCTGCTCACAAAGGGTACCTTCTTTGAATTTTTTTGAACCCATTTTTTCTTGCTGTTTGGTTGCCCAATAGTGAAAAGCTTCGTCACCACGGCAAGGTCTACCGAACTTATTCATGATTTTAATCATGTTTGGCAGTGGATAAGCATCTACTAATCCCAGCCCATCGAAAACAACGATGATGTTCGGCAATGAACAACCATTGGTGGGGAAAAAATTGTTTATTTACAAGCTTTCCAAAAATTTCTATTAACTTTAAAAATGCTTTCAATTTAGATTTATTCATAGGATTATGTAAGGCTTTTAAGGCATACGTGTCGTTTGGCTTAAAATTGATTTAAGAAGGTTCAAACGGACCATTTTGACAAATGCAATTTTTACATGTCATGGTAAAAATGACAAATATAAAATGTACGTTAATTCACCTACTTTTTTTAGTAGCGTGATTTCGAAATCCAATTTGAATTCAAGTGAAATTGATTGGGCTCTTTCACAAGATTCACACTAGAACTACCGCTAAGACATTTTTGTCCTATAACGTATTTTATATTTTTTCTTACTTTTTGGAGGTTTATTAAAGCAAATAATACATCATTTTTATAGGTTTTTTTGCGTACATTACGAATCCGATGTCAAAATTGCTTTATCATTTCAAAATTTTTAAAAAATATGGTTTAAAGGGTTCAAACAAACGTTGTTACATAACTTTAAAGCAATACTGACGTCCAAAAAAAAGATTATATAAGCGACATTTTTGTAAAAATGGAGTTTTTGGTATCATTGGATTCATAAAAAAATCTGCATTCAACTGTGTAAAAAAGAATATTTAAAAAAAATAAAAATGAAAAAGGGACGAAATGCAGAGTTAAAAGATACAAAAAGCACTTTGTGGGTTCATATTCCGGTAATCAACGGCGCATACGTCTCTAACTTGCAGAACAAAATCATACACAAAGTCGCTAATGTATCTTTTTATTCGGTAAAGGAGCCTGAGAGTGGAGCTGTCTTTACAGTATAAAGGAATCGACTGTCAGGATGTACGTTTTTTATATTTAAAATAGTCTGAAAGTGAGTTGAGTATACAGAAGAAGAAAATCTATATTTTTGCGGCACATTTTTAGTTTTTTACGTAATGTCGCTTATGTATCTTTTTCCTCTGGACGGCAGCGTTGAACACGAGTAAGTTTACCGAGAAATAAATCATAATCTTTTAAAAATGTTATACTTTAGAATAATTTTAAATATGGTTAATTAATTAATTATAATAAAAATAATTTTTTTATTATTATGTTCTGATAGAACAAAAGTGTCCTATTAGTAGTTCTAGGTATGCCGGTTAAGATTTCTGATTCTAATAATGATAATATTACGCAATCAGTAGAAAATAAATTTAAATCTGACAACACTGCCCAGTAAATATTCAATTTTCTTGACAGCAAGATGTGCTACGTCGTAGAAAGATCTTGTTGGCGGATACCCGACACCTTGATAAGACTAGCCTTGTCAACACTAAATGCTTAGACTTGGAACCTTTGTTCCGATTCGAAGGAAAGCAGTTAAATGCGATGCAAAAGAAAAATAAATTTTTTTAAATTATATTGCTATGTTAATATTATATTGTTGCTTTCTTACTTGTATAAATATCGTATATTATACAACACATTGTTTACTGTTGTTTTTAAGTACGCTATACAAGGTTGCGTTGCACTGCCATCGCTAAATAAATTTAAAAAAGGGAAAAAATTTTTTTGGTCATATAATGCATATTCTTAAATGGTAAATGATTAAATTATATTCAATAATAATAGAGTAAAAATTGTAAGAAAATGGCGCTGTATGAGAGGAAATCTAAAAGAATCATTCTCAATTCTTTATAGTACTGAGACAGGGTACTATAACCGGACACCACTTTCTGACTCACTTTGCATGCAACCTTCCTTTTCCCCTCCAGGCCTGCAAGCTACAAGTGACAGCAAAACAAACGCATGTGCGTCTAAAATGCTGAATCCGTTGTAACTCTCCCGCTTGAGAAAACAATAACTAACAATAGTTAAACATTTTCACAAACTAGAAAATATGGTTGCAATATTATACTACTGTATAATAATACTACAGTATAATCACTGTAATTATACTACTGTATAGTCAAAATTTCAAAATAATAACTAAGAATTATAATTTGAATAAATTATAATTATTAAGTTATAATTATAATATATTATTATAAAAATATAATTTCAAGATAATTGTGATTTACAACTAATTATAACCCCTGAAATGGACAAGTTCTAAATATACTTTGCACAGTCAGTTTCCGTTCCCACAAAAACCACTGCATTCCAGAAGTCAGAATATTGCGACTTCTCATGGTCCCGAGAGTGTCTCCTCTATCCTCTTAAATTAAAAACTTTAATCAGCAGAATAATCCCACCCTAATCACGAGGCAAGGACTAGAGTCCGGTTAAAGTTGTTCATCCTAAGTTACAACGTAGCACCTGTGTTGTCCCGGTGTAATTGGCTTACAATTCAAAGAGAACTCTCCTCTTTGCATATAAAGAAAATGAAAGAAAATTTCCCTTTCCTTTCAACGGAAGTAAAATTTAATTGCCCGACGGAACGTTGGTCAAACTACATTAAACCGTCGGTAGCTGTAAGTGAATTATGTATCGCTTTAATATATTTCGTATTCTACACTAACTCTTATACAACTTTTATACATTTGTACTGGGAATATTTTGGGAATAAATAAAAAGTTTAAATTTCTGTAATTAAAGGAATTATATATACTTACCTCGTTCATTATCGATTAATAGGAAAATATTGAGTCTATTGAATTATTTTTGTTCCCCAGCAGGGCGACAACAAAAGAATTTAAAAAAAATTAAATTCACGAACTAAACCCACATAAATTAAACAAGTGAATTATCACTTGGCAGCTTGGTGCCTCCGCAATCTAAGAACATAGAATCAACTCAAAGGTCTAAAGTTAAACATAACTACTAAATTATTTTTCCGGTTTGTAACAGATAAACTATTAAAAATTGGTAGACAGTATAAACTCTTCAAAAAAGTAAATGTCAGAAAATTTCAAACCCAAAAATAATTTTTAACGAAAGATACACAACAATAAACATGCGCGCAGGACAAAAATGTCCTATCGGTAGTTCTTGTGATAAAAGGTATTTTAAAGACATATATTTAAAAATTGATATTAATAGAATAAATAATCGTCGGAAGGTAAAAATTGAATAAAAAATTCAATGTATCGTCAGAAATTATGAAGGTTTGAAAATAATATTTTGCACTTAACTAATAAATATTATTAAAAATATTTTACCAAATTCGTTAAAACATCAAAATCGCGTTCTTAGTCGTCAATATAATTAAAAGGTTTTTTTTTATAAAAATAAATACAACACATTCCACATAAGTCAACATTTATTTATACACTCGTCTTTTTTCCTTAATACTAGCGTGTATAAGTGTCCCAAGGATATTTTCTTACATACTTTTTCTAAATTTTTACGCCTTCAAAACGACTTGAAAATTAGGAGTACTCGCATTTGCCTGGATCACCCGTCTAATGAGTTTTCTCGCCAGTGCAGTGGAAAGGAAAACTGTAGAAAACCTCTCCTGAGTACAACCTAAAACGTCCGCCAAGCGAGGCATCTATCCGACTAAGCTAATCTGTCGGTCACATAAGTCAAAATTAGAATAAAAGATATTAGACAGAATTTCATTTAAATACACTAGCTTAGTTTCAACTGAAATAAATTAAAATTTGCTAGTCCAAGAAGGTCAAAAAGATAGAAATATAGAAAAAGTCAATCGACTGGAATGAAAACACAGTTTTATCATAGAGGGGGCAATTTGTGTTGTTGTTTTAACATAATATTCAAGAGTCTAAACATCTGAGAAGAGGAAAAACAGTCTAATTATAGAATGAGAGTTTTTATTTACAAGAAGAATCGCAGTACAATGAAACTCTTTGAGAATGTTTTACAACTTAAAAAAACATTTTTCCTTGAAAGGTAAACAAACCTTTGGGATTTGATAATAAATATTAACATTATTCTGATTGTAATTATTAACATTAGAGAATTTTATATGGTCATATGAATTTTTATATTTTTATTAATAAAGTCTAAAGGATAGCGATTGTTTTTTAAAAAGGATCTTAATTTTTTTTAATTGAAAAAATAAAATTCTTTGTTAGGCAATAAAATCGCTCTATCGACTAGATTATCTACAATATTCTTTTCTTGTTGAATTGTATGATTTGAAAAATAATTATTGTGTCCATGACAATGTCTGAAAAGAAGGCCGAGATTGATGAACCTATCGATGTACCATAAATTTGTCGATAAAATTTTTACCAAGAGAAAAATAGGTGCTGTTTAATACAAACTTAGTTCAATCGATAATATCGGAGAAAGGAATTTATATTTCTGTCTTATAGAGTGAATACAGGACATGCTAACAAACAAAACAAGTTATCATTTATTAAAATCGGTTTAGTAGATTCAGAGATAAACTGTCCGCAATATGAGAAAACGTTATTTTGAGAAAAACGCGTTTAAACTTATAGTATCGTTAGAGGCCATCCATAAATTACCTAAAATTCTTTTGCAAATTGAAACCCCACCATTTTTTTTATTTCAGACCCTGTTACATACATTAGCACCAATGTTTCTAGTGGTCGTAACAAAAAAGCTGGACCCCACCATCCCCTTAAAGACTTACTTAATTTGTCAATGACTTTTTACATTAATTAAATATTTTTTGAAAAATTTACTTTTATTTTTTACAATTGGTTATAAATACTTTAGGAGGTGTTTTCTGAAGTCAGAAAGAGTTAAAAAATACAATAAAAAAAAAATTTTTTTAAAATTCTAAAGTGTAGTAGTATCTTCACAAGAAATGTTTGTAAACATAGAACTTACGTCAAGAGAATTAAAAAAATTGTTATCGTCTATAATAAGATTGCTCAATTTATTTTTAAGTTCTAAACTATTATTAATATGTGAACAAGGTAGAGTAATACTACTTTTTTTGCAAGAAAATGGGTTAGACTATTAATTAAAGATATAATTGGACGGAGTGGAACATTTTCTTTGTGTATTTTTTAATGCTTTAGTTAATACATTGTCAGTGAGAGTCAATTGATTAGAATGCTTGACGTTTCTTTAATGAGTTTTTTAGAGGATTCTTTTTTATAAGTCTATATGTTGACACGGTGAGTTTTACACTTTGAAATCTTCGACGACCCTCGATGACTCGTTTATTTATTTTAGGGTGCTATCCTGGCGCCAGATACAAAAATCTACACGAATCTCGGTTGTCCCGCACTGCCCTAGGTCTAGCTGGACTTTAAAAGAATTTTCTCAGGCGTGTGTTCTGTACACAGAAGAGAGAGAGAGAGTAACAACACCTTTTTCAACAATGGTTATAAATGAATTTAATGCACAATTCACTATAACATGTCACAAACCGATTTATTGAATTTTGATAATTAATTTATATATAACAACAACTCTGTCGAGAATCCACACTTCCGACGATTCTGCGCTGTGATCAGGGGGAAAACCACAATGGCGGCCATCGTAGACGAACATTATGACCAAGCTCGTACTGGCGATTTCCACGCCGGTCGGTGTCGTTGTCTCTGCCGTCGTTGCATGCACCGTGAGGTGTTGTCATCAGTGCTTCGGTGGTCGTGGCGACAACTCGCTTCTCGTCACTGACCTATCGGTTTGATGTTAGGCGGCCTTCCGAATTCTTGCCCCTGATCATCTTATCTTATGATAGTCAGCCACAATACAATATATTTGAAGTGTGGATTTCTGGTTTTAACACAAAATTATAAATTTCGGTTTGCCGTGAAATCCTAATAGGGTATAATTTACAAAAATATTTGAGGTGAGTCTGGGCTTGGCCACATAAAATATAAATTAGAAAAAATATTTATTTTTCTATTGATTTTAATTTTTCAATCGCGAGATTTTATAAGAAAAATGTTTCAGCAAGACTTTCACGTCTTTGAAACATGGAAAATTCTATTTTCACGTCACAAACTTTTCCCTCATTTGAATTATAAAAATTAAAATAAGGTGGGAATATAAATTTCACTTCCATAAACAAACAATTGACAATTTCATCACAATGAAATTGAATAACTGTCAGTGATGAAATTAAATAATAATAAAATAACTCAAGCATATGTCTTAGCTCCGCCGCTGGTTGCCCACTTCCGAACATCATCTATGTCTTTGATGTGCTAGGAGAAGTGGATGCTTATCCACTGCCAGCCATGATAGACATCATGGATATGTTCGGTGGACCTTGCCGTGGTGGCGTGGCTTTCCACTAAAGGGCAACCAAACAGTACACTTTACACATAAAGGGTGGCATGACAAAAGGGGTCAAGCAACAATTTTTCGAAATTGAGATTGTTTAATAAAAAAATCAAGTAAATTCATTTTTACAGTTCTGTAAAAGGATTTTCTTGTAAATTGTGTTTTTAAACTCGTTTTTAATAAAAATAAGAATAAGATAAGAAGAATAAGCCTAGTAAGATAAGATAAGAATAAGCCTAAATTTCTACTTACAATACAATTCAGTTAAAAAAACAAAACAAGTGAATATTATTATGAATAGGTTAATATGGTTAAAAATATTTCTTTATTTTTTATATCATTAAATATATATTAAATTTCGCTAGAAAATTGTATGTCTATTTAAAAATAGTTTTATCCTTCATTTAATTTTCAACAATTTAAATATTATTCTTCAGTTAATTTTTAAATATTTCTGATTATAGTTTGCATTTGAAAATTTTGTTACAGTTTAGTTTTAAAAGTAAGTATTTAATTTACAATTTTCTTGAAAACAAACAACTTTTTTGAAGCAAACATTTTAGCATTTAATTCGTCATTTCAATATTAACAAACTAATTTTTCAGTTTTTTTAAACTGTATATTTTTTAACAATTATTTTTAAAAAAAATATGGGCATTTGACGTAACCCCAAAATGTTACACTTTTAATTATTTTTCTCATTAATCTGTAGGTTTCTCTTCATAAATTGTATTTTCACCAGTAAGGCAAAATAATATCTCGAAATAATATCCCTTTATACAAAAGGGGGTGTGGAGGTAGAAAATCAGAAAATTTCAATTTTTTATGCACCATATACACATAAAGTTTATTAATTTTTGTATTTCCTTTTCCTGCTCTTCTTCGTCCATTAAAATAATATTTTTTCTTAATTAAATTAATTTTATGTCAGACTTTGAGGCATTCTATTTCAAACCATTCCACCTACAAAAGACGATCGCAACAAGTCGCAAAAAGTGTCATTTTTTTCAACTGAATTTTATTCTATAAAACTTAAGAATTTAAATGAACATTCTATTTATTTTTTCAAAATTTTTCTTAATTTCGTAGAAAAATTCATTTTTGAAATATAAAACAAAATATATAAAATATATAAAAATATATAATATATAAAAAAACAAAATATAAAAAAATTTGGTGCAAAAGTTGTATTTTTCATTTTGCAAAAAAACGTTTTTTGCCCATAACTTTTAAAAAATGTTAAGACACCTATAAATGTTTTTCCACAATTGTCCATAATTAAGCATTTTTCGTCTATATTGACTGGAGATATTAAACTTTTAAAAATTAAAAATTTTGGAAAATAAGACTTTTATGAAAATTTTTTTAAAAAATTTTAAAGTAATTTTAAAATTATCATTACCAACTTTTAGAACATTAAACAACGCTTTGATTGACCTATTTTTGAACCTAATTTGATAGAAAATTTCGAAATTATTTGTATTTTAAAAACCAAAAATTGTGCAAAATGACATTTTCTCAACACTTTTGTTTAAAAATTTTTGTTTTACTTTTAAAATATTATAATTATCTTGTAGGATAAAATTACATTTTTTAAAAATGTCATTCCGTATGTGTGTGTATGTGTGTAAACATCACATTTTCATAAATATCTCGAAATCATGAAGAGCTTTTGGGTTGAATTTTTTTTTAATTGTAGATCTCACCTGCGGACATAAAGTGAGAGTACTTTCTGATATATTAATAAAGTTTTTTTAGACGCATCTTTTGAGCCCTAATTGAACATTTTTCGTCCAGATTAACCGGAGTTATTAAACTTTAAAAAATCAAAAATTTTGGACAATAAGACTTTTTTGAAAATTTTGTTGAAAAACGTAAAAGTAACTTTAAAATTATCGTTATCAACTTGTAGAGCATTCAAAAACGCTTTGATTGACCTACTTTTGAACCTAATTCGATAATAAATTATGAAATTATTAGTACACTGAAACCCCACTTATTTAAAGTCTCGTTTACTTAAAGTCGCGTTTATTTGGACCCGTTTTTGCTTCAGTTATTTCACTGGTTTACAGTGAAATTGCCAATTGAACAAAACATTTTTTTTTCGAATAGTAGGTGTTTGTTGAGTAAGAAAATCATAGTTTTAATTTTTTTCCCTCGTGCAGTTTTTCTGTAGCTTCAAATTTTGCATTTTCGAGGTGCGACGCCGCTTAAACTTACCTGTAGGAAAATTAGCTTGTCAAAATATAATAAATGAGGTATCATTGGAAAGGTTATTAAATTACCTTTCGATCCTTAGGTCGCAGAATAAAATTCAACAAAAATTGAGAGAGTTACAGTCGATTAAAGATAAAATTTCATGCCAATTTTGATGATTTTTAGACCTTTGAGTAACTTCTACTATTTTTTTCTACATCAAACAGGAAAGAATGTTTAGGTTTTAATTTTTTTATTGGTAAACTATATCATTACACAAATTTTGAGTCCTTGTGGACCTCGATTGGATTAAAAATGACAATTCTACACTAAATTTAGTGAACAAAACTACATTCTTCATTTTTAGTATCCCTTAAACATTTGCACCAAAAATTTAAGTAATAAAATTTGGTAAAGCGCTAAAGTTACTGAAATCACTAATCAAGAGTTTCTGAAGTCGTAGATTTCGAATGCAATATTAGTTTTGCAAATTTCAAAATGGCGGATCCAATATGGCGGACAAGTTTTCAAAAATCGATGAAATTCGTCTCAAATTCGTTACTCGGGGGTTTTCGGGATCGCTGATTACGAATCTGATGTCAGATTTCGAAAATTAAAAATGATGGACTCATAATGGTGAACCAGTTTTTTAAAATCCATCGAATTCGCACCTATTGGATCCGCCATTTTTAATTCTTAAAATCTGACATCGGGTTCGTAATCAGCGACCCCGAAAACCCCCGAGTTACGAATTTGAGACGAATTTCATCGATTTTTGAAAACTTGCCCGCCATATTGGATCCGCTATTTTGAAATTTGCAAAACTAATATTGCATTCGAAATCTACGACTTCAGAAACTCTTGATTAGTGATTCCAGTAACTTTAGCGCTTTACCAAATTTTATTACTTGAATTTTTGGTGCAAATGTTTAAGGGATACTAAAAATGAAGAATGAAGTTTCGTTCACTAAATTTAGTGTAGAATTGTCATTTTTAATCCAATCGAGGTCCACAAGGACTCAAAATTTGTGTAATGATATTGTCTACCAATAAAAAAATTAAAACCTAAACATTCTTTTCTGTTTGATGTAGAAAAAAATAGTAGAAGTTACTCAAAGGTCTAAAAATCATCAAAATTGGCATGAAATTTCATCTTTAATCGACTGTAACTCTCTCAATTTTTGTTGAATTTTTTTCTGTGACCTATGGATCGAAAGGTAATTTAATAACCTTTCCAATGATACCTTATTTATTATATTTTGACAAGCTAATTTTCCTACAGGTAAGTTTAAGTGGCGTCGCACCTCGAAAATGCAAAATTTGAAGCTACAGAAAAACTGCACGAGGGAAAAAATTAAAACTATGATTTTCTTACTCAACAAACACCTACTATTCGAAAAAAAATGTTTTGTTCGATTGTCAAAAAAAAGTTTTTAATTTGTAAACCTGTGTTTTTAGTTAGAATCCGCCCTAACCCCACTTATTTTAGCTCATGCGCAGTACGCGACCAATGGAAAGATACTTTCATTCCCATGGGTTAAGTTCAAACAAAACCAACCAATCATGTCAATTTATCGAATTACGTCACCAATATAGGTTATGTCGACCAAAATACAAATACACGCGACACTTCGTGTCGAATTGCGTGAGCCATGTTCAAATAAGTGGGGTTTCAGTGTATTTTAAAAACCAAAAATTGTAAAAAATGACATTTTCTCAACTTTTTTGTTTGAAAATTTTTATTTAACTATTAAATTATTGTAACTATCTTGTAGGGTATTTAAAAATGATTGATTGACTCAAAATTCAATCACTTTTAATTCAAAATTGAATCACTTTTACTTTAAAATTTAATCACTTTTTTTATAAAATGTTATTCATATACTTCTATTATTTTTATCTCCATGAGAAAGTAAAGTGTTCATAAAATGAGCACCAAAATTATGCAAAAAAGTATACAACTTGGCAGCGGCTTTCTATTATTATCTCTATGAGGAAGCAAAGTGTTCATGAAATGACCACCAAAATTATAAAAAATATACAACTTGACAGCGGTTTTCTACGCTAATAATACACAGTAATTGTAACATAAATAGTTACACGTCACCTATTTGAAAGTTATTTAAATTATTTAGATAATTATATCAATATTATTCACAACATAAACATTGTCAATGGAGTTGGTTAAAAAATAAAAAGGCTATTATGGCCTAAAATCAGTCAAATAACATCTAGCTTGGCAAAAACGCAGTAATATATAAAAAATACATTTTTTCGATTTCAGTAATTTAATTAAAAGACTAACTTAAAAAATATATATATTTAAACGCAATTTTTTATCATGCTAGACATTGAAGATTAGTAGATAAACAAGGGGGGTTCTGGATAGAATCAATCTGTTACCGGCATTACCAGCATTAGTAATTGCAAAATGGGGTTGATGCCTCAGAATTCTGGAATTCTTGATTGATGACTCATCTCCATTGGTATTTCCTGTTTTTGTTTTTACAGGGTAAATTTTTTGCTGAAGATGCAAACAAGGTTCTTTGTCTTTAATATTGCGTAATGTTTTGTTTAATTGTTTTTGACAGTTAAGGGTGCATTCTATAATGATGACACATAATTTCTTTGTTATCACTTATAAAAACATTCTTGGAAACATTATTTGTTCATTATTAATTAGTAGAATTGTTGTTAAAAATAGAAGTTGTATGTATAAGGTAGGGTGTATTAGGTAATTTGTTTAGTCTACCTATGGTTTGCATAGAATATGATGAGTAAAATGTTATTGTTTTTAGTTGTTTTGTTAATTTTTTATCATATTGAAATTTTTATGAGTCATTTTTTGATATTAAAGAAGCATTTTTTGATCGGTTGAATAAATAAATTTTTAAAGAAATTCAAGAAGTAAAACAATCAATTGAATTTCTGCAAGCTTATCATTAAGTAAAAAAAGATTTTGAAAAATTAAGTATTTGTGAAAAATGAGTTTTGCTAAATTAAATGTTGCTGGAAAAGGAAAAAACTTTCTTCCAACAAAAAAGTTAAGTGAATTAGAAGAAAATCAGCTGTATAAAGTGTCGGATATAAAGACTGTGAATACCAGATTTGGATTTAGGGTTGTTGCATAAATTGAAAAGGAGTTTTAAGTGTTTTTACCAAAGAGAATTGCGGATGTAATAAGTGAAGACGATACTTTATTACCGCATTAAAAAGAATTGTGTGAACAAAAAAAATTTTCTCTTAAATATTTGGGAGGATCACATAATTTCATTGAATTCATCGAACTGTGAGAAATCGAAATGACTTATCTGCTAAAGAAACATCTGGTTTTTTGAAATTCACTTAATCTTAATTGGTCATACACAAAACAACTTGCAATAGAAGCCGAATTTTTATCAAATGGAGAGTTAGTAGCGATTTGAATATTTATTTTCTTTGCGTTTAAATGAAATTTACAATTTAATTATAAAATATATTGCGGAAATTTTATTTCTTAGTAATGTTTTCAATGAAAAAAAAGTGATGTTATTTAAAAAAAATGGTGAAGCATTCCTAATAAAAATCAAAAGAATACACAGCCACACAAAAATAATAAAAAGTTCTGATCTGGGAGTCTCACTATGTAGACTTTATGTTTTTGGGATGCTGAATCCGAATCCGAGGTTTCATTTAACCCCATCAGATCAGGATTTTGACATAACCTTAAAAAACCAATATGGCGGACATGTTTTTGAAAAGTTTATCAGATTCGCTTGAAATTTGTTACTCGGGGGTTTTTGGGGTCGCTAATTACGAATTTAAAGTAAGATTTCAAAAATTCAATATGGCGGATACGTTTTTGAAAAAATTCGTCGGATTCTCTTAAAACTCGTTACTGGGTGGTTTTTGAGGTCGCTGATTACGAATTTGAAGTCTGATTTTAAAAATTCAAAATGGCGGATTCAATATGGCGGACACGTTTTGAAAAAATTCATCGGATTCGCTTGAAACTCGTTACTCGGGGGTTTTTTGGGTCGCTGATTACGAATTTGAAGTCAATTTCAAAAATTCAAAATGGTGCATCTAATAAATATGTTCTTTTAAGGAATTAAGAACTTGAGTGATCCAATTCATCCGGAATTACTTTATATCTTAACGTCTGCCTGCATTCAGGGCATTAATGGTGGGCAACGGAGTTTGTCTGCTATCCGGCTAAGTTGTTGGATGACGACGCTTGAGAGCCTGCTTTCTAACCCTTAACCGCCGATACTGGGGTTCCGAGTCCTTGCATCGTAGCACGTTTTCTACGTGTGTCTGCCATGACGGCATCAAAGCCATTACCCAGGGATTTAGCCGGATAGCGGGAATCTCCGTTGCTCACCGTCACCTCGTGGAGGTGCCCTGGATGCAGGCACAGGTAAGATATAGAGTAATTCCGTGTGAATTGAATAACTCAAGTTCTTAATTCCTTAATATAACATATTTATTGGCTGCACCATTTTGAATTTTTGAAATTGACTTCAAATTCGTAATCAGCGACCCAAAAAACCCCCGAGTAACGAGTTTCAAGCGAATCCGATGAATTTTTCAAAAACATGTCCGTCATAGTGGATCCGCCATTTTGAATTTTTGAAATCTGACTTTAAATTCGTAATCAGCGATCCCAAAAAACCCCTAGCAACGAGTTTTAAGCTAATCCAATGAATTTTTCAAAAACGTGTCAGCCATCACTTTTAATTTGAAACATTTATTAGAAAAAGTTTGTGCAGTGGATATGTAGAGATACTAACATTGGAAAAAGTGTAATATAAAGAACTTGTGCGGAAACTGTCTGTAGAAAGAAAAGAAGTAGCTGTTTGTTTTATTTGCGATGACGTCACTATATACAGACATACTGTACATAATCCAAAAAATTAATTGATTTGAATCTAAAACTTTTAAATGTGAATCTTTATAATAAATTTATGTTAGCATTAATAGATTATTGAAATCTATCTGAAGCTTTTTCACTGCCTTATTTAAAATCAGATTTAAAAATATTAAAATCAATTGCAGGAGAAGATAATTGTATTCATTCAATCAAGTATGAAGACTAAATTTTTCAATGATTTTCTTGCATTTTTTCAAGATATTATTGACTGGAAATCAATTTGTTGTACATAAATTAAAAATACAGATAAAAGTCTTCTTTTCAGAATTTCACCTTACAAATGAGGATGGCCATGGGGTTGTTTATGTCACCATATACAATTGTCGGAAGAATTTATGTACAAATATAAAAATTTTTCTTCACTGGGATAAAGTCAGTCAATTTCAAAATTTCTCTGATGAATTACTTAGAGCAATTTTATTTTCTTTAACAGGAAATACTTCATGTTTTTTGCTGCGAATAAAGTACTGAGATCGGGTCAGGTTTTCATTTTCATTAAGAGTGTGCTTAAAATCATCGAATCCTATTCTTTTTAAAGTTGAATATTTAACCCCTTTAGCTTACTTTTTAGATTTCTCATCACCCTATAACTTGAATGTATATCATTTAGACCGACAGGTTAGCTCGGTCGGATAAATGCCTGGCTCGGCGGACGCTTAGGACCAAGGGTACTTGGTTCGCGCCCATTAGCCTGGGATTTTTCTGGCACGTGAGATAATCTGAGCGGGTGGTTTGACGTCAAATTATAATTATGTGCACTGTCAATTATTGTCCGGTACACACCATTAGAATTCGACTGTCGATAAACCGGTTGTACTCGGAGAGGTTTTCTGCAGTTTCCCTCTCCACTGTCGAGATAAATAATAAATAGTTTAATAATAATATTAACAATATTAATAATATAATAATAAAACATAAATACTCATAAATTTATGTTTTTATTGTTAAAAAAATGTCAAAACATTTCAGTTAAAAATAATACTTATAAATTAATAATAATAAAGTGCAGTAGTTTTCAATTATGCAGATTGAAGTTAGTTGTTGTTTGCTTTTTTGTTTATTAACTTTTTTATAATTTTTCTTTTCAAATTTTTTTCAATTTTAAAAATAATTTATTGAAAATATTCGAATTGTTGCAAAAAATTTTATCAAAAAATTTGATAATAATACCTATAATTCCTTCAAACAATTTCTTTATTTAGAAAAATAACTATATTCTTGCGAAGAATTTTATTAATATTTTTAAAAATCCTAATTAAATTCTTTTAAAAAATTTCTTTGAATTTATTTAAACTAATGGAGTTTCTTTAATAAATTTAATTGAAAATTCCAAAAGCAATTGAATTTTACGAAGAAGAATTTTATTAAAATTGTATTGAAAATTTTACAATTTATAAAAATAATTGAAATGTTTCGAAGAATTTATTAATATTTTAAGAAATAATTAAATTATTAAAGGTGAAAGATTTAAATTAAATTAAATTGTTATGAAGAATTTTATAGAAATTTTTTGGAGAAATTCTATTAAAGTTGTTTCGAAAATAATTAAATTTCTTTAAAGGAATTTATAAAAATTAAATATATTCATAAGAATTGAATTCATCATAAGAATTTTATTATTTTTTGAAAATAATTGAAATATCTTTCATTATTTTTGACGAATATATTTAAAAATTGCATTGAGAGTAATTTTCATAGTTTTTATATAGATTTTTTAAAAAATATTTTGAGAATAATTAAATTATTTTTAGAGAATTTTAAATTCTTGTTGAAATTGAATTTTATAGAAATTTTTTAAAATAATTTAATTTTTTCGTTTATTTTTATTTAAATTGCATTAAGGGAGAGTGAGGCAAACCGGCCATACTAACGGTTTTTTTACTCTTGTGACTAAACGAATCAACCGATTTTATTTTTCGATGGCTTGTTTGAAAGATCATTTAATTGCGCAACTTTTTCCCAGAGTCACCTATTCTTTATCTTTTATTGTTTACTTGCTGTGTTAACTTTAAAAATTTTTGCAAACTACCCGGTTTGCTCCACCCTCTGGGGTAAACCGGCCACCTACGTTTTTTATCTATAATATTGCATTTTTATAATCTACAATAACAACAAACATAAAGAATCATGCGAACAATGCTTGTAATAATGTAAATGATAATACAGGATTGAATTTTAATTAAATAAATAATTGTTTTTAATAACAAAACAAAATGTTTGAAATTAACAAAGAAACAATATTAAAGGGTCTAATTCTCATTGAAAGACAATTATTTTTCATTGAAAGTAAATATTTTAATAAAAAAAACATTATAATTCAAATTACTATTTGTTTAAAAAAAACCGCTTTGCAAATTCATCAAAGTTTTTGGTGATACATATTCCTGAGGTGTGTACCTTCAAAACCCAAGACCTAATAATTATATTTTAATGAAATTAATTTCAAAAATTAAATTATTTTTATGTAAGTAATAAAACTCATAGCAGGATTTCAATTATTTTTATTATAATTTGAAATAAAATCCCTGAAAAATGCAGTTATTCTTAAAAATGTTATTGAAACTCCTCAAAAGATACATTTTTAACTAAATTTCTTAAAAGAATTGAATTATATTTTCAAAACTTTAATGAAATTCATTGTATAAATTAAAGTATTTTCAATAAATGTTAATAAAATCCTGTATAGAAATTTATCTAATTTCAAAAGTTTGTCGAAATTCAATTATTTTCAATATCTGCTATTACAATAAAATGTTTTAAAAAAATTCAATTATTATTAATTAATTTTATTTATTTATTTTTAATACAATTTTAAATAAATTTTTTAAACGAATTCAATCATTTTTAAAAATTTTGATAAAGTTTTTTACAATAATTCAATTTTTAAAAATATTGAATAATTCAAAAAATTATTACTATTTGTATATTAAAATTGTTTTATAATTTAATTTTAATTAAAATATTGGATAATAATTGAATATTAGAAACTTTATAGTGCGGGGAGCAAAAATAATTGGATGAAAAATTCTCCAAAATTCAATTGTTTTAAAAAATTTTAATAAAATTCTTGGCGAAAATTCAATTATTTTCAAAAATTGAGCCGCACGGTGCAATAATAACAGCAACGCTCAAATTGAATTCCTAGTAAAATGCAATTATTCTTAAGAATTTTATTATAATTCGTCAAAAGAATTCAATTACACAGGCCCACAAATTTTGGCTTAGTTCTGTTACAGAAAAAGTGGTAGGTGATTCTTATAGCTTTTTTGACGTAGAATATGAATCCGATTTCCAAAATGGCCCATCACGACAGGATTTCTTGTAATATTGCCTTAAATAGCCAAAAAATGGTTATTTTAGACATTTTTCGGAATTTTTTTTGGTTAAACAAAATTTTTTTTTCAATTTACGAAATTGTATCGTATAGTACTATGTCTAAGCTTTAAAACCCATTTTTTTAAATTGCATTACGATTTTTTTAAAAAAAGTTATGTAGATTTGAAATTTTTTTATTTAGGCAAATTTACTTTCTAAAACTGAATCAGTGAAATTCCACTAAGAATCAGTGAAATTTGACTAAGAATCAGTGACTCCATTCTTGCGATTCGAATCAGTGGAATTTTACTAAAAATCAGTTAAAAATGATTGAACTTTCAGTCATTTTTCACTGATTGGACAATTAAGAAACTACTGAAAATTTTAGTTATTTTTTAATTGTCCAATCAGTGAAAAATGACTGAAAGTTTAATCATTTTTAATTGATCTTCATTAAAATTTTACTGATTCAAATCGCGAGAATGGAGTTACTGATTTTTAGTGGAATTTCACTAATTCAGTTTTAGAAAGTAAATTTGCCTAAATAAAAAAATTTCAAGTAGTTATGATGTAAATTTTGTTTATTATAAATCCATAATTTATTATACTTCCAGCTGAATAAACTCTAGCTTTCGCCCTTCAACGATGGGCCTCTTTAGGAGTTAAGTACTGCAAAAATTCATTTCATTCACAAAAATATTTTTATATAGAATATATCAAAAATATTAAAAAAAGACGAAAAAAGAAAAACAAATTACACATAACCTCAAAAACTTACCAAGCGGATATCAATCTCTAAACATAATCATCAGACAGTTTTTATTATAAAAACTTAAAATCTTTACATTGTATTAAATTTTTTAAAAATAATATAATTTTACGATGCAACTGGATTTCAAAAACATGTCGCATTTATTGAAAAAACCTCCAGCAATAACAATCACCTAATTCAAATTTAGAAATTACATTATAAGATCAGTAATGACATACGTGATATCTATGTTACCGACATTACCTGAATGCGTTAAAATCCAAGAAAATTAAAACTATATAAAATAATGAATCATCAAACTATCAAGAACTTAATTTGTATTATGGATCAATAAGTGATAAATAATACTCACAAAAACAATTTCTAACTTTTTATTAATAGAGTTGTTATTTTTAATAATATGAAAACTTTCTTTAAATTTTCTACGTCTGAAATTTTCTGTGAGTAATATTTATCACTTATTGATCCATAATACAAATTAAGTTCTTGATTGTTTGATGATTCATTATTTTATATAGTTTTAATTTTCTTGGATTTTAGCGCCTTCAGGTAATGTCGGTAACATAGATATCACGTATGTCATTACTGATCTTATAATGAAATTACTAAATTTCAATTATGTGATTGTTATTGCTGGAGGTTTTTTCAATAATTGCGACATGTTTTTGAAATCCAGTTGCATCGTAAAATTATATTATTTTTTTTTAAATTTAATAAAATGTAAAGAGTTTCAGTTTTTATAATATAAACTGTCTGATGATTATGTTTAGAGATTGATATCCGCTTGGTAAGTTTTTGAGGTTATGTGTAATTTGTTTTTCTTTTTTCGTCTTTTTTTAATATTTTTGATATATTCTATATAAAAATATTTTTGTGAATGAAATGAATTTTTGCAGTACTTAACTCCTGAAGAGGTCCATTGTTTAAGGGCGAAAGCTAGAGTTTATTCAACTGGGAGTATAATAAATTATGGATTTATAATTAACAAAATTTACATCATAACTACTTTTTAAATATCCAAACAAAATTTCCATCCACAATTAAAAAAATTTCAAATCTACATAACTTTTTTTTTAAATCGTAAAGCAATTTTAAAAAATGGGTTTTAAAGTTTAGAAATAGTACTATACGATGCAATTTCGCAAATTAAAAAAAAATTATGTTTAACCAAAAAAAATTCCGAAAAATGTCTAAAATAAATAACCATTTTAACCATTTTTTTTTTGTTAACCATTTTTCGGTTATTTAAAGCAATATTACAAGAAATCCTGACGTGATGGGCCATTTTGGAAATCGGATTCGTATTCTACGTCAAAAAACGTCAAATAAGCTATAAAAATCACCTACCACTTTTTCTGTAACAGAACTAATACAAAAATTGCAGGCCTGTGTTATTCAAAAATTTGTTGCTAAAATTCTTTACGAGAATTTAAGTTCAAGAAAGAATTTAATTATCCAATAAAAAATATAATAATAAAGTAATAATAAATAATATAAACATGAATTTTAGTTAATATTTCAAACAACAATTAAATATTAAAGGCATTATTAAATTTTGTTGAAAATTCTCAATGAATTTTTAAGAAACTATTAAAAATAATTGCTTCAAAGAAGAATTTCAGTTAAACATTAAATTATCTCCCGGTCATCTTCAGTTATTATAAAACATGAAGTTCTATCCGAGTAAAATAATATTAAGCATTTTAGTTTATATTAATTAAAAATACGTGAAATAATTATTATTTTTAAATAATAATTAGATTTCACAAAAAGTTTACTATCTGAAAATAATAATTCGATACTTAAAAAATCAATAAAGAAATATACAATTAAAAGTTAAGGACAGGCATGCGGAAAACTTACGATTATTATATAATACATATTATGGATATATTTAATTTTGTTTGGAAATTTTTTTAAAAAAAAGAAAACATTTTTCGTTTGTCTTTTACAATTTTTAATTCCTTTTTTAATTCAGAATGTGTTCTCTTTACAACCATATTGTCTAAAAAAAAGTTATATACAAGCTATATACAAGTTTTGTTTGTCTTTTTTTAATTGAATCGAAAAAAAGTAAAGAAACTAAAAAAGATGTATTAAATAAGAAATCGAAGAAAATTTGTAGTTTTTTTTAAAAAGCAAAGCTTAAACTTAGGACCAGATTTATATAGAAACTTCATATTATCTGTACAAGTCGTTCAAGTATAAAAAAAGAAAAATATTAAAAAAACGTTTGCTCTTATTAAGGGGAGGGGGGTTAAGGTTTTAACGGTGAAAAAACGTGTTTTTAAGAATTCTTTTTTGTCGATACGCAAAAAATTAATTTAATTTATCGCTTTTCATATAATATTGTAACATTTGAACAATATTTCTCTAAATTTTAATTAAAAAATATTAAAAATTGAGCGAGATAATGAGATTTTCCTTAGGCGACTCCAAAAAAAAATTGATTTGCGGTGTACGCTCTAACTCGCAACAGAATCATCTAAAAGAAAAAAAATCAAAGTGAATGCAGTTTGATGTTTCAAAGGAGATGTTTTTAGAGGTAAAGCTGGGAACTTTTTTTAAAATTACTAATTTTATAATAACAAATTAATTGATTTTTTTTATAGCGAAAATCGACTTTTTGGCTTTCAAGTGCTACAAAAAATCGAAAAATAAAAAAAATCCTCCCAGCGTTACCTCAAAAAACATCTCCTTTAACAAATGCACTTTGATTTTTTTTCTTTTAGATGATTCTGTTGCGAGATAGAGTGTACACAACAAATCTATATTTTTTTTGGAGGCGCCTTAGAAAAATCTCAAAAAATCTCATTATCTCGCTCAATTTTCAATATTTTTAAATTTAAATTTAGAGAAATATTTTTCAAATGTTACAATATTATATCAAAAGCGATAAATTAAATTAACTTTTTGCGTATCGACAAAAAAATTTTTAAAAACCTTTTTTTCACTGTTAAAACCTTACCTCCCCTCCTTAAATGATTTTCCAATGCAATATAGTCAACAGTTTATTTTCTTAAAAAGATGATTATTTTTCTGCCAAATCCGTATCCATTCTCTCATCACTAATAAGTTCTGTACTGCTTCCTGAGCTTGTTGCTGTTTTGACTGTTTTTTCTGTCTCTACCACAGTCTCTGAAACAATTTTTTGTTTCTTTGCATTCTTAATTTTATCGACTTTCGTGATAAAATTTTTGTTTGTTCTGACGATAAACCTCCAACATGCTTGGCTGTAAATTTCCTCTAAGAGTTGAAAATATAAACCGCATCCCAGAAAACAATCTTTCCACGCTGACCTGGGTCATTGGTGCAGCGTGGACGATTGTTGCCAATTTATACAACTCTGGGGAAATAGATTTCTTACTTTCTCAAAATTGTAGCAAGTTTAACTCGCCATCCGAAGCATGCGATTTTTCGAACTCATTTAGCATTTGTTCTATACAGGAAAAGTTACTCCACAACCGTTTTTGCCGTTCAGCCTCCTTCTTCTTTCTTTCCTGTTCCATGATATTTTCCTCCTTATTTTCAGCAATTTCCTGAAAAATATAATTATAATATAAAATACCATGAATTTCATATAAAAAGAAAAGTTTATTTATCTTAACACGGAAGAAAAGTCAGGGAAACTAGAATTGGTACGGGAAAATTCGGGGAATCTTTAAAAATTATTTGTAATTAAATTTTTAAGTTAGTAAGTAAGTAATTTAGTTAATTAGTAAGTTAGTTATTAAATTAGTTAGAAGTTTAGATAATAAATTAGTTAATAAGTTAATTAGTAAATAAAGTTAGTTATTTAGTTAGCCCGTTAGTTATTTAGTTAGTTAATTAGTAATTAAGTTTTTTAAATACATAGTACAATTATATAAAATTAATTGTTTCTTACCTCGACATTATTACTTTCCGTAGCCCCACTATTTCCAGCGGCAGGACTCTTTTTGGAGTTGAAGGAGTTGATATGGTCCCATACTTTTTTTAAAACATATTTTGCTTGTCGACAGTCTCCCTCCTTGAGAAATGGCAAATATCTCGGATCGAGAAACATCGATGCAAGTAAAGCAACAACAGGATATTTTTTTTTATTTTTTTATTTATTTATTTTTTTTAACAGGATATTTTCTTAGAATACCTGTTATCACTTTTTAGATAATATGATTGGAACTCCAAAAACTAATTTTTTGAGAAATGGATGTTATATTTTATATTTTTAATAAATGTTATATTTTAAAAATCTTTATATTGTTCAATTTTAAAAATTATTATTAATAAATAAGAGAGAAATAAATAAATGAGACAGAGAGAAAGAAAGAGAGAGAATAAATGTTATATTTTTAAAATCTTCATTTTGTTCAATTTTCAGAATTATTATTAATAAGTAAGAGATAAATAAATAAATAAATGAGAGAGAGAGAGAGGGAGGGAGGGAGAGAGAGAAAGTAAATATTTAATGTGAAGAACAAAAAACTGTATGTGTGTAACACTGATATACATTAATTCGTTTTTAACCTTTAGGTAAAAAAACATCAGCAGGATATTTTCTTAGAATGCCTGTTATCACTTTTTAGATAATATGATCGGAACTCCATAAACTAATTTTTTGAAAAATGGATTTACATTATCGACATTTTTGAATTGAAAATTTTTAATAATTTTATTAAGAAATTTCAATAAAAAATTGATCAAATTTAAAAAAATTTATTTTTTTAAAGAGATTAACTTTCATAAACAATTTGCACTAAAATAATTTAAAATGTTTTTAATTCCTGTGGAAAAATAAATAAATATTTGAATATTTATTTGACAAAAAATATTAAATTGAAATGAATGTTATATTTTAAAAATCTTCATATTGTTTAATTTTAAAAATTATTATTAATAAATTTTTTTTAATATTATTTAATAAAATTTAGAAAAAGAAATTAATTCTACATGAATCTGGAATTGAAATTAGTTACAATATAAGAGAGAGGGAGTGTTTGTGTGTGAGAGAGATGGAGAGAGAGGAATTGAAATATATAAAACATTACATTTTTTTGCTACTTTCTTTATAATAAATTATAAAAAATTTCAAAAAACGTACCTTAAATTCTGCTTAACAGTCGGGAATTGTGCACAAGAATTTTTCTTTTTTTTTACAATATATAAAGTGCACGGTAAGTTTAAACAAATTTTAATTTTTTTTCATACTAACCGCAATTTTTTTACACATTCTGTTTCTGGAGGGTTCTACGAGTGAAACGACATAAGAATTAAAATCTGGTGACCAGCCGTTTTGCAAAAAATTGATTTTTAAGTTTTTAATATAGTTCCGCAAGTGCGCTATGAGTGATATTAGCCATATAATAAATAAAACTTCTTACTAAATAACAATAAAGTTTATAAAATCGTTATATCTATTCATAAAACTATAGATAAAATATTAGGAATAAAGACATATACATCAAAATTTTATTTTTATTAAAATAAAGATAAATTTTGTACACGAAATTTTTTGAGCGCAAATTTTTTAAACATTTTACTGAAAACAATAACTTTTTTTTAAATATTATGTAACATACAATATTAGTATAAATATCCCAAAGTCATTGACTCGTAGAACCCTCCAGAAACAAAATGTGTAAAACAATTGCGGGTGGTATAAAAAAATTAAAATTTGTTTAAACTTACCGTGAGTGATTATACGCCTCGGACGTTACCGGACGACCACATTTTTAAGCACTCATTTTAGCACTTCACTGTTTAATGTTAAGTTTCAACGCGTCAAATGTGAAATATTGGTGCTAGCCAGGCAGTACGAGATTGTGAAATAACATATGCGCAAGCTCGTCGCACTAGATACCCTTACCATGACCGTTTGAAAATAAATTCATAGGAAAAAAATTCATCATTAAATGTATTTTTTAAATACGTTTCACCTTTGATCTGGGGTCTCGATTGAACAATTTTTACAAAAAATTATTCAATAATAATGATAGTTTCAATACAATATTATACTTGTATTCAACGTCTTTAATATTAATATAAAATACAAAAATTTGGCACGATTTTCATTGCCCTTCGGCGCAGCCGCAATCTTCTTGCAGGAGATCAGAACACGATTTTCATTGCTTTTTGGCGCAGCCGCAAACTTCTTGCAAGAGATCAGAACACGATTTTCATTGCCTTTTGGCGCAGCCGCAAACTTCTTGCAGGAGATCAGAAGGATAATCTCATAGATAGAAGATTTAAAGAGAAGACATTAATATAGTTCTGCTTCCAAGAAGTGTAGAAATTTTTTTTTAATTTTTGAAAGAAGAAATTAATTTTTTTGTGTGATAGTGGAAAAATTGTCATTAGAAATTTTTAAGGTATGCATTTGTATTTATCTGTATTTGTTTATAAGTATGCTCATTGTGAAATAGCTTAAGTTAGATATTATAAAATTAGTTTAATTTGATGATATAATCATAAATTGATTTAAAATTTATTTTTTCCAGTAAACAAAAGATGTCTGATAATTTATCAAATTGAAATATTTTAAATGATTGCAATTTAACCCAAATAATTATTTCAAAATTTAATTTAATTTAATTTAAAAATAATTTAAAATTAAAAAATTTAATTAAAATTTTCATGAAAAAATACATAAGATATATCAATATTTAATTAAGTAGCTATTCATTTTCTCTACTGGAATTAAAATATTTTAAAATATTTTAAATGATTGCAATTTAACCCAAATAATTATTTTAAAATTTAATTATTCTTTTGTTTAAAATTTACAAATAAAATTTATTAAAAATTAATTCTTACTGGAAAGTTCTGCAAGAATAAAATAATTTAAGAACACAAATAAATGATCAGTTGAATAATTCTTTTTTAAATTTAAATTCTTATAAATAATTTTAACATTTTTTAAAATAATTGAATTGAGAAAAATTTAAAAAAATCTTCTTGAAAAAACGATTTTTTTTTAAATTTTGCGAAAATTCTGTTTTAACTATTAAATAATAAAATTTTTTCAAAAATTGTATATTATTTATGAAAATAATTTAAATAAATTCTTTTAAAACATTTTATTAAAACTACATTGAAAACGATTCTATTATAAAAATTACACAGGCACACAAAAAAAAAGTTGTCTGTTTATTGAACCAGACCTACATGTCTTATAATATTTTGGCCCCCTGAATACAAATATGAAGTCAGAGATGCTCCATCATCCTCTGTTTTTTTTTAAATCGAGATAACTACCCTTAAGTCTAAAATTCAAGAACTAAATTAAAAAAATGAAATAACCGCGGTTTCCTTCGGAGTAGAAAAAAATATATTTATGCGTTTTCTTCTTTCAACAACTTAGAAATAATGTCAAAATTGCTCCATCACCCCCTGTTTTTTTTAAATCGAAGAAACTACCCTTAAATCAAAAATTCAAGAACTAAATTTAAAAAAATGAAATAACCGCGGTTTCCTTCGGAGTAGAAAAATATATTTATGCGTTTTCTTCTTTCAACAACTCAGAAATAATTTCAAAATTGCTTCATCACCCCCTGTTTTTTTTAAATTGAAGAAACTAGCCTTAAATCAAAAATTCAAGAACTAAATTTAAAAAAATTAAATAACCGCGGTTAACTTCTGAGTAGAAGAATATACTTATGCGTTTTCTTCTTTCAACAACTCAGAAATAATGTTATTTCATTTTTTTTAAATTTAGTTCTTGAATTTTAGATTTAAGGGTAGTTTCTCCGATTTAAAAAACAGGGGGTGATGGAGCAATTTTGACATTATTTCTAAGTTGTTGAAAGAAGAATACGCATAAATATATTCTTCTACTCAGAAGAAAACCGCGGTTATTTCATTTTTTTAAATTTAGTTCTTGAATTTTAGACTTAAGGGTAGTTTTTTCGATTTAAAAAAAACAGAGGGTGATGGAGCAATTTTGACATTATTTCTAAGTTGTTGAAAGAAGAATACGCATAAATATATTCTTCTAATCAGAAGAAAACCGCGGTTATTTCATTTTTTTAAATTTAGTTCTTGAATTTTAGACTTAAGGGTAGTTTTTTTCGATTTAAAAAAAACAGAGGGTGATGGAGCAATTCTGACTTCATATTCGTATTCAGGGGGCCAAAATATTATAAGACATGTAGGTCTGGTTCAATGAACAGACAACTTTTTTTTTGTGTGCCTGCGTTATTATTTAAATTTCTTAAAATAATTGAATTCTTGCGACCAATTTAATTAAAATTTTCAAAAATAATTGAATTTTTCGAGTAGTTACTCATTTAAATTTATATTAAAAAATTTAAAAACTGCTATTAGTTTTAATATTTATAAAAATAATGCAATTCTTGCAAGGATTATTATTAAAATTTTAAAAAATAATTAAATTCCTAAGAACAATTTTATTATTTATAAAAATAATTTAATTTTATGAAGAATTAAAAAAACCAATGAAACAATTGAGGCCTTGGATCCAATAACTCGCCCGACGCTCGAAGGCACGCGCTAATACCAGTCGGGTAGCAGTGAGTGGCCCAGAGGCGCTCACTGCTCACTGACTGTCAGTTGCGCGTTCCTCCGAGCGTCGGGCGAGTTATTGGATCCAAGGCCTCAATTGATTTCTTTCGAAAATATTAGGAGCAATTCTGTTTTAATTAATTAAATTATTGTGCAAATTTTTTTATTTATGGAAATAAATTTTACAAAAATTTTTTTTAATTATTCACTTATTTTGGTAAATTTTTTTATTAAAATAGTAGATATTAAAAATCATTAAAATGAGGAAAATTCATGTTGAAAATAATTAAATCGTTTTAATGAATTTTATTAAATTATTTTGAATTTTATCCAATAATTGTATTAAAATTTTTTAAAATAATTTTTTAATTTTAACTATGTTAATAAATTTAAAATAATGTAAATTCTCAAACATGGAAAAAAGTATCCTTTAGTGTAAGAAATAATAAAAAAAACAATAAAGAATAGTAGCAAATCGTAAAAAAATTAGTAAATAATTGAATTCTTTTGAGGAATTCAATTAAAATTGTGTTAAGAATAATTGAAATCTTATAAAGAACTTTATTACAAAAATGTTTAAAAATTTAATTATTTTGAGAAATTCTGGAACCGTCGGCTATTTATATGAGGACCATAGTTTACAAATTGAGGAAGCAAGATGGAGAATCATAAATTTAAAAGAGAAAGAAGAGTGTGATAATGCACACACACGCAAAAAGGGTTGAGACAAAACATGATGACTATGTATTGTATAAGAAATGGAGGTAGAAAGAAAGAGAGAGTGAAGACATTAGAATATATCTTAATCTTTATTTTCTCAATTGAAATTGCTAACTTTTTTATTAATTATTTGTTTTTCTTTTATATCCCCAAGGAAAGGTGTCTGTACTTTTTAGTAAAATTCTTTTTTGTCATCGTACCAGCTTAATGCTTCTTTCTTTTGTTCTACAGTATAAATTTCATGAGCAGCGAGTCAGTTCAACCTTTTCCGATCATCCATTGAACAACTGTACAAAACCAATTAAACAAAAGCCGACTCTATACAAAATTAAATTCTACACTGGGCGACTCTAAATAATACAGCGTGTAATAATTCCCACACACATACTAACTCAAATGTTGGGGAGAGTAGGCTACATTAAACCAGCGTCAACAGCCAACCACTTTAATTTTCTGAGAAATGACTGAGTAAAATTTTTTCTTATTTAATATATAAGTTAGTTTTACTGAAACAAACTATGTCCAAAAATTTCGGGCACGTAGGTTTATTATTTATAAAAAAAAACTAAAAAACTGTTTTTCACGTACAAAACAAAAAATTTTGTGGAAATATAATCAAGTTTTTTTTTAAATAGGATGTTTTAAAAATTAATAAGCTTGTGATTTATTTCGCTTAGGGTGTCAACTTCAATATTCGGATGTAATAAAGAATTTTAACTTTTACATAAATTTATTAAAAACAATTTTTGTTGTGAATGTCATGTGAATACAGTGAGTGCGGCATCATTGAACCACCCGAAAAAGCAAAGAATTTTCAATTTTAAGAGTTGTAAAGTTGTCTGCTCTACTAATTAGTAAAAAAATACTGGAAGGCATGCTTTTATCACAATTGTCAACGTGATAAACTTAAACTGTCACTTTTGCTACCTAACCTGACATTGAAATATATTAATCTCCTATATTAACAAATAATAACTATTTAACAATAATTTTCTATTTTATTGAGTAAAAAATAAGATTTTTTACAATGTGTAAGTGGAAATATTATTTTTGAAGTAAATTGTAGTATTTTATTAGAGGTGGTTCAATGTAGACACAGATCCTTCTAAATTAGAAAAGTGTAACTTGGTAAAAAAAATTAAATTTCATTATTTAATCATAATAATTTGTGTTTGTAACGTGTGTATTAACTAAAGGATTAATAATTAATAATTAATTAATAATTAATAATTAATTAATAATTAATAATTAATTAATTTAATAATAATTATATAATAATTATTAATTTAATTTTTAATAATAATTAATTAATAATTATTAACCTTATCAAAATTTGTAAAATTTAATTAGTTCTTGGACTTTATAAAATACCCGGTTCAATGTAGCCTACCCTCCCCTACCCGTTTCTCCACATACCAAAACTACAAAGGTCCGACTCTATAACAAATAAACACTTATAAAATGTTTACCAACAGACCAATTCTTCAAAGGTCCGACTCTACACCAAAACAAAACTTAAGAAACTGATACTCTAAAGACCGACTCGACAAAGGTCCGACTCTGTATCGAACCAATAGTTAAGAAACTGATACTCCACAGACCGACTCGACAATGGTCCGACTCTGTATCGAACCAATAGTTAAGAAACTTATACTCTGCAGATCACACTACAGACCGACACGACAAAGGACCGACTCTACACCGAAACAAAACTTAAACTAATACACCACATATAGACACAACAAAGGTCCGACTCTACACCGAACCAAAACTTAAAAAACTGATACTCCACAGACCGACTAGACAAAGGTCCGACTCTGTACCGAACCAATAGTTAAGAAACTGATACTCCACAGACCGTCTCGACAAAGGTCCGACTCTACACCGAAACAAAACTTAATAAAATGATACTCCACAGACCGACTAGACAAAGGTCCGACTCTACACCGAAACAAAACTTAAGAAACTGATACTCCACAGACAGTCTGTGGAGTAACATTTTGTAATTATTGGTTTGATACAGAGTCGGACCTTTGTTGAGTCGGTTCGTGGAGTATCAGTTTCTTAAGTTTTGTTTCGGTCTAGAGTCGGACCTTTGTCGAGTCGGTCTGTGAAGTATCAGTTTTTTAAATTTTTAATTGGGTGTAGAGTCGGACCTTTAAAAAATCAGTCTGTGGAGTAACAGTTTCTTAACTATTCGTTCAAAACAGAGTCGGACCATTGTTGTGTCAATCTTTCGAGTATCAGTTTCTTAACTATTGGTTCGATACAGAGTCGGACCTTTGTCGAGTCGGCCTGTGGAGTATCAGTTTCTTAAGTTTTGTTTCGGTTTAGAGTCGGTCTTTTGTCGTGTCGGTCTGTGGAGTATTAGTTTCTTAAGTTTTGTTTCGGTGTAGAGTAGGACCTTTGTTGAGTTGGTCTGTGAAGTATCAGTTTCTTTAGTTTTGTTTCGGTGTAGAGTCGGACCTTTGTCGATTCGGTCTGCAAAGTATCAGTTTTTTAACTATTGGTTCGATACAGAGTCGGACCTTTGTCGAGTCGATCTGTGGAGTATCAGTTTCTTAACTATTGGTTCGATACAGAGTCGGACCTCTGTCGAGTCGGTTTTTAGAGTATCAGTTTCTTAAGTTTTGTTTCGGTGTAGAGTCGGACCTTTGTTTTGTCGGTCTGTGGTTCTTTATATATAGTAGGTGTATGTAAAATCTTTTAAATTCTATTCTGGTTTAGAGTCGGACCTTTGTGGAGTGGGTCTATGGATGTAACAATTTTTTTTAACTTTTGCTTTTGTGTAGAGTTGGATCTTTGCATTGTCGGTCTATGTGATAACTGTTGAATCTTTCTGCGGTGTAGAGTCGGACCTTTGTAGAATTGGTCTGTTAGTAAACATTTTATTAGTGTTTATTCGTTATAGAATCGGACCTTTGTTGTTTCGGTATGTGGAGAATCGGGTACATTTGAGTTAGTATGTGTGTGGGAATTATTACACGCTGTATTATTTAGAGTCGGTCAGTGTAGAATTTAATTTTGTATAGAGTCGGTTTTTGTTTAATAGGTTAGTACAATCGGTCAATGGATGATCAGAAAAGGTTAAACTGACTCCCTGCCGTTTTATGATTTCTACTGTGAATTAAATATTGCTTTCTTACTAAATTTTTATATGAAAAAAGGGTTTTTTTATAGTCTTCAAATGTGATTTTTTTCAATGTGGATGATTTAATACCTTTTTTTTCTTTCAGCTTTTTCGTTAAACAATTTGTAAGAATACAACTTTGATCTCAATTGAGGCCTTGGATCCAATAACTCGCCCGACGCTCGGAGGAACGCGCAACTGACAGTCAGTGAGCAGTGAGCGCCTCTGGGCCACTCACTGCTACCCGACTGGTATTAGCGCGTGCCTTCGAGCGTCGGGCGAGTTATTGGATCCAAGGCCTCAATTAAATAAATTGTTATAATTTTACCATTATATTTGTCTTCTATTAAACCTTAGACTTTTTTATTTTTCAATGGTATATTATAACAATTATTTATTGGATAATCAGAAGTATCAAAATACTGCACATCTCATTTAATATAATCATACATGTTTGGAGCATTAATATGATAAATTAAACTGTCAGTGTCAGTATACAATAATTTTGATTTATCAGAAAAAGTCTTTTTGATGTAATTCTAATGAAAATCGTAAAGATGCAACTTTGAAATGTCAAGTATACTAAAACTAACGTAAATAGGTTTATTAAATGTAACTTGTGTTTTATTTATTTCTATTATGACCAAATTTTCGTCATATATATGGCAACTATGAAAATTTGGTTTAGCGATAAGAACTTTTGCTCCATATCTACCTTCCTATTTTGTAATTATTCATTAGAATATCTTTATGGTTTCTTATATTTTCCTTGGTTTTTCAAAAACCGAATTGTTCATTAATTTATAAAAGTTTTTTTGAAATGTATTACTAGATTATTTTCTATATTCTGTATTTAAATCAATATATTGCTTTAGTCATTGGGATTGTTTAAATTTTAATACTCTATGAATTTTCTTTAACTTCATTCCTAACTGTAAATAATATTTTAAATTTTTATAGTGTATTAAATATTTTGTTCTTTCGAATAAATGTGGTATCAATTTCGGTAATTTGCTCCCTGCAGCAGGGGGAATAAAATTTTTAGGGCATAAGGGCAAATCCTTATGTAAATCATGAAGTTTTTTAGGATTATCTAGGTCTACTTTTAAAATATATCCATAAGGAGAATCATCAGGAACTCTAAATACATTGAAATCTAATAAATTCGTTTCCCACTGAAAATTAGAATAGGGTAAATATTACTCATTGCTGCACCATACAGATCGTTGATATCAAAATACAATATATATGATTCTTCCACTTCATCATTAAAATCTGACCCCATAAATCGATTATTTGCTTTTGCATATCTGTTTGAGCATTGAGATCTTTCTTCTCGAATACCTTTTTCAATAAAAAGTAACATTTCAATATCTTGCAATAATTCTAATTCTATTTTGGTCAATTTTAAAATTGCATTAAATGCAAGACCAGGAGCTGTAAAATAGTGCAAAGGGTCTAAATTATATGCACTTCAGCATGTTTCGCGGAAATTTTCAAATATATCTGCATGTTCATAATCTTCAGTTGTTATATTTGAATTATTTAATTTTAAAAAATGCTTCTTTTGGTGGTAATTCAGTTTCCTCTAATTTTTTCCAACTATCACTATATTCATAAGGAAAAACCCCCTTTCTAATTAATAAATTAAATTCATCAATATTCTTACAATATTTTGCTGTAATTTTTTTTCATCATTATTTAAAAAGCTTGCTAAATTATCTAAGCTATTTGGCATAAATCTGAATGAATCTAAAAGTCTAAAGCATACACTTTTACAGTCTATATATTTTGTAAAGGAGATATATTTCTTTTTATTTATTGGTAAAAGTTTTACAGGTCCCTTAAAACTTGTACACAATTCCTTTATAAAAATGTGAGCATCGTAACCAGATAAATTGTGGAAAACTACAGGAATTAAATGCGAATTTTTGTAGTTAATATTACAACCCTGATGAGCTGTACCCATATATTTCCCTGTAAAATGATCATGATCTCGGTGCCTAATATCATCATCTTTGAATAAATTTTCACGAATATGACAAATTTTTACACTTTTTACACAAATCTTGTTTCTGTTGGAAAGTTAAATTTTCTATTGGAACTTCGTTTTTTATATACGACTCAATTAATTTAGCGATATCTATTAGTTTATTCATAAACCAAGAAACACAATTCTCACCTCTATGAGATTCAAACATTGACAAAGAATCATTAAAATTACATTCTAAAATACTTTTAAAATCTGCATACAACGCGAATGGTACCTTTTCTTTAAATCTAAAATTTTTAAATTTTAGAATGCTCTCTTCTTCTCTAGGCAAAATAATCTTACATTTATTTAAGTTTAGACAATCAGCTTTATGTTTAAATAATAAATTCTCAAAATTAAAATGACATAAACATCTGTCACATAACCATGTTTTACCATTATGTTTCGTTATTTGTGATTTTACTAATCATGACAAATTACGAATCCAGGCGAAATGATAGTTATTTTTAAGATTATTTATGTCATTTTTTTAGTTGCATTTGTTTCAGAAACAGTATCTAATTTTTTTATCATTAATAAGTGGGTAGTATCAATTTTAGCCCAAAGAAAACAATTGTCATCTGAATTTTTTATATATTTATAACCGCATGCTTTTCTTTTATAAATTTTGGTAAATCTACATTTTTAGAACAACCTACTTGAATTGGTGCGTGCCTATTAATATTAATCATTAAGTTTAAAATCTCTGTTAAGGACCAACCTGATTTTTTTTCATTAAATTCTTCAACTTGTTGGAGAATATATTTATTCATTTCAGTAAGAATTGAGTCAAAGTCGGAAGAAGAAAAAATAATTTGATTTTTTGTATTAAACGATTTTATTTAACTATCAGTTTACCGCTTTCAACAGTTGTAAAATTTCCTATTAGTTCAAAATTTACTTTTAAGCTACTATTTTTGTTTTAAAATATTTTTTAAACGTGATTTTAGGGGCCATTCAAGTATTACGTAAGCATATTTTTCAGGTTTTTAGACCCCCCTCCCCCATGTAAGATTTTTTATATGCATTAGCGCCATTTTTTCTAATAAAAATAAGCAATAGCTAGACCCTCCCTCCTCCTTAAATGCTTACGTAATACTTGAATGGTCCCTTATTAAAGATTAGACTCTTCTAAAAAATTCAATAAATCTTTATATTTTAGATTAATTACTGTTCCTGTTCTAATTCTATTTTCGAAGGCTGACTCCAAATTTTCCCACTTTATTATTTTTTCTGTTCTTCCCATTATACCTTCACCATTTTTTTATTTCTTTAAATCGTTCATTTATAGTTTTTAATGTACCAATTGTAGTTAAAACTCTTTTCTTTCTACTCGAAGATTACTTTTCCGATTTATGTAATAACTTTTTTTTATTCTTAATATTTTTCACAATAATATAATCATCCTCTATAATATTAATAAATTTTTTATAATCAATATAATCCATTTTTAAAAAATTAGACTTTCTGTCAAATGCGCGCACCACAACACACTATAAAACTACTTGTCTTATTTGCAACTAATGATTAATAAAAAATACCCCCTTTTTATACTATTTTTAAAGGTCAACTAACAAAGGAATAGTTGAAAAACAATTCTTGGAAAATGTGTCATGCAATTCCCAAAAAATGCGTTGGATAAATATTATTTAATTAACATTCCTTTCTTACGATCTGAAGAAAAATGATATCATCTAAAAAATATTCTAAATAAAAATATTTCTGCAAAGAATACATCCGCATATTTTAGAGATAAAAAATTTTTCAATAACAACTCTCCAAAAAATCAAACACGCTCAACTTATCTCTAATTGTAACAAAATACCTATTCCTCATAAAGAACCTTTATTCTCTCTATATGAAACAAAGATTCCACGAAGAAAGAAATCTATCATCTTTGAAAAACATCAAGAATAATTTTTTATCAAAACTTTGACTGCGGCAGGAATAAAAAAATTCCTAAGACCTAAAAACAATTTCTCAAAAACATAAGAGATTTTGCGAAAAAAGAAAACCATAAAATAAAGAACAATGTAAAAAACAAAAAACAGGAAATACCAATGATGGGGAGTCATCAATCAGAATTGCCAAATTCTGAGTCATCAACCCCTATTTTGCGAAAACAAAGGAATTATGTGTCATCGTAAAAAAATGCATCCTGTAAAAAACAAAAACAGGAAATCATGAGTCATTAATAAAAACTGCATACTTCTGAGTCATCAACCCAATTTTGCAATGCCGGTAATGCTGGTACCAGATTCCTTTTATTCAGAACTTTCCTAGCCTATCTACTATTAAGACATGAGATGTAAAGAAAATCCGTCCATATGAATAATGTGCCCCTCATAGGGTTAAGGTCATGTTATTCAGTGTAAAGTTTTTCCATAGTCAAGTATATGGGGCACGTGACCACTGAATAACATGACCTTAATAAAATAAAAAAAATAAAGAATTTTTTTAGTGTAATAAACAAATCAATTGTTAACAATAATATAAATTTAAAGGAATGTTACACGACAATATTCGCCACCTCTAAATTTGTTTGGTAGTGGATCCCCCTCTTTTTAAGTTATTAGTTCAACCCGTGGGGTGAGAATCCCTATTCCCGGAGTAGAGAGTTCTTACCTTTTTCTAGGAAAATAAAGGATTCAAATAAATCTACAAATTGTTAGTTGTGCTTTACAAATAAATTCATATATATTTATTATACCACTTAAAAATTATACAATGTTTATAAACTTTTTCAACTTGTTTGACTTCTTACAAATTCTATCGAATATGGGTGATTAAATTTAAAATGTCATTTTGCTGTCCTGCCGAGAAAACTCGAGTCCGAACTTATATATCGAACATATTATGGTTCATTAATTTTATATATCATTTATTTTGTTCAAATTTTAATTTTTAACCACCAAAAGCACTCAGAAAAAATTTGGCAGCAAAATTGCAGGCAAAATGTCACTGGTGTCCCGTGTCCGCGAACATGAAACCATATCTTGTCTACTAAGAAAAATGGTTATTTTTCATGTTTTTGGTTACCGAAAAAATTATTTCGTAAAGTGGAACTTCTATATTTAAAGAAAAACTACTAGTCGAATATAAATAAATAAAATAGTGGTTGGAAAAAAATCAAAAGCGTATGTCCTTAAATTTCATATTTTTAAGAGAAAATGACAAAATCTGAATCTCGCGCTTAATATTTAATTGTGCAAGAGTATGAAACTGCTTTATTGACTGTTAATAGAAAGTACTATGTGTCTAGAAGCCTAGAGAAAAAAACTTCAACGTTCTAACCTATCTACAAAATACACGATGCATGGCAGATTGGCAGAATGAATTTACCGAGCACAAATGTCACTGGTGTCCCTGCGACAAAATAGTACTTAATATTAGTATTTTTTTCAAATACCTCATTATAGTCTCACTTATTACTGAAACTTTCAGAATCGCACACCTCCAAAGTTAGAAATATAATCATTCTTTTTTAAAATGAAAATTGAGGCAGAATGTCACTGGTGTCCCCTGTCACTGGTGTCCCCTAAAATACACAGGCACTCAAAAAAAAAGTTTTGTTCTAAACACTATGTATTTTTCGCTGCTGAATCCGAATCCGAAGGCAGAATTGACAAATTTGCTCAAAATTTTGAAATAAAAGTAAATAATAATAAATAATTTTAGAGTCGTTTTTTTGAAATTATAAAATATAACAACATATTTTTCTTTTTTTTTGTCAATATTAAGCTTTCTACATTTTTTCTATGAATTATAAATCCACCTATATTTTCTATTTATTACGTTCAATTATTCTAGTTTTAAACTATATTTTTACTCATATGTTCCTATCTTTTTTATTATTTAAAAATAATTTTCAATGACATCTTTAAGCGTGTCACTGGTGTCCCCTAACTTGCTTATGTCTTCTTGTGATTTACAGCTACATAATTCACGGTGAAAATTAATATAAATTATTTTATAATTCGTATTTGACTATTAGCTTTTAATACAATGATTTATTATAAAATCTGATTGTATTTTCAGTTTGTTCTAGTGAATACATACTGAAAAAGTGCCTCGTGAAAATATATGTTTTTTCTCCAAAAATCTGTCTGTTTATGAAAATATTTGTTATTATGTGCTTGACCACTATTGATTTCATGGATTATACATGCTAGTCAACCAAAAAAAAAATAATTTAACCAGAAATTTCAACATCGCCAAGTCAACATTTGCAGATAGTGAAACTGACATTTTAAATTTAATCACCCATATAATTGTTTCCCTTTCTTTTCTTCTTTTAAACTTTACTTTTATGTGAGTAATGAAAGATGTGAAGTGTGTCAAGTGTATAAAAACAATTCTACTTACTTTGAATGCTTCTTTTATTTTTTGGTATTAAATCCTTTTCGTCCTTTCAAGTGACAATATTTCTCTTAGTGATATTTCTGTTTCTTATCCCCGTTTTCTCAATGGGTTTTACTTCACATTTACTAATTTCACACTTTAATTAATTACCTTCAGACTTCTTATTTATTTAATGAAACGAACATAAGCGATCTATTTATTTCAGATCTCCAACTCTAATAATCAACACGCACAACTTCCCTTCAGGAAAGTCAAAGACCAACTCCCTGATTTCCACTTTTAGATCCATTTCGTTTGCCGAAAATCGAAAGTGGGGAAATCGTTTTCTTTTGAGCACCTGGTCGTCGACCCGTGCTTTTTGCATAGTCTGCAATTAAAACATGGTGTGATTCTAGTTGATTGAACTTGGATTCACCACCTATGAATTCTTTCGTCAATCTTGTGAAATTTGAGTCAATGACTTCAAGTGTGAAATTATAAAGTTGAGTGACCATTGAGAAGCAAGTTCAATTTTTATTGTTTAATTAATTTAAATTATTTTTTTTTTGTTCCTAGCAAACAAAGTTAGTCTGAATTGTTTTTTTATTTAATTATAGAAACATTATTCCTAAATAAATTTGTGTTTGTGTATTTTGTTTTTTTTGTTTTATTCCGGAGGAATAAAATGTGATGAAGTCGGTTCGTCACAGATGCCCCCCTTCTAATATGCTGACGTCCCTTGTCAGCTGCATTTAACATCTTCGAGTATCTTTCCTTTCGCATGTGTAACCCTTTCGAGTTTTACAAAATCCTTGGAACCTTATTTACAGAGGTTTATCCTGTGATTCGTTTAGCGTTTCTTCAAATTGATTTTGACGAGAACATACACATTTGCTGTTGAATACAGTAATTCTACAATTGTTTTCGTGCTAAAGGTAATATGTTTGAATTTCGTAAAGTGAGTCATATTATGTTTATATGTTGTTGAGTAAGTCGAAGAAAATGACATAATAGGTAAAAGTGTTTCTGTTTTTATATTAAATAACATTAATACAGTTTCCAGGTGAGTTGCATAATGCTTTCCGATGTGTTGTGAGTTAAACGCTGACAGTGTATTTTTACATATGATATAACTTGACTTACATTAGTATTGTGTATTAGAATTACGCATAAAAAGATATTTGTTTATTATGTATATAAATAATTTTTTTTAACATGATTGTTGATAATTCTTGGTTATTTGTTATTCAAGGTTGATGTTTGACTATAATGTTCACGATTCAGGTACATAATAAAGATCGAATTTAAAGAAAAAAATTTAGAACTGCCGGCTCTCTATTTTCGTAAACTTGAATAACCATTGTTAAGGATTATATTCTGTCTAGTTATATCTAATGGTTTTTCAGAAAAGAAAAGAGAAATTTTAAAGAGATAAGAGAAAAGGAGAGAAAAAAAATTTATAGCGTCAAATTCATTGTCACTGCCCCCCTTCTAATTATGCTAATAACATTACATGTGTTAGTGTGTAAAAAGTTTCCATATTATCAATAGGTGCGTTTTTCTTATAAAACGTTGTACAAAATAAAGAGTTTTGGTTGTCGTATATAAGGACGAGTCGGTTCGTGTAATTAACAAGCTTTGAGATGTGGAAAAAAATTTTATATTGGACGATATGTTGTGTAATTGTTACGACGTTTGTATAATTTTTTTTTCAATTAGTTGTGTCTGGATTTTAAAACACTGACAGTGGTATTTTTTATAGGTTTGTCGTGTACATTGTGATATTTAGACGCAGGTGAGTATATATTTTTGTTTATTTTGTGTCAGTTTCTCTTTTTTTTATTCAAGCTAGATTGTGTTGTATTTTTGATATATTTTTTGATTAATAGTAATTTTAGGGAAATATCAATTCTAAATTGTTTCTTATTTCTGAGTATAGAGTTTTTTTTTAAATTTATTTTGTTCTAACAGTTACGTTTATATAAAGTTGATATTTCTTTATATGTGTATAGTCGTTGGTTTACATTTTTCTTTAGTATTGATTATATATATATATATATATATTTGTATTGCTTGCCGAAGCAGAAAAAAAATAGGTCGTGTGACATAGCCGGTGTATTTCTCTAGTTCGTAAAGTTCTATCTTTTGTAAGGTTAGTATTAATTTCCCTTTTTTTCTTCTTTTGCGATTCTTTTCATGGATCTGCGTTTCTCACGGTGTGATTTCGCTGATTTTGTATTTTTTGTGTGGCTTGGTGGCTGAGTTTGTGATTTTGTCAAGTTTGTTAGTTCGTGTTTGATCGTTATCCTGGTAGTTTGTCAGTTTGTGTAGTAGTGTTTTTTTGAATTGTGAGTGAGAGTACAGAAAAAAATGTCTGTGGGTTTTTTTAATTTTGATTCCTTGAAGTTGGCATTGGAGTATACCAATGATGGGCATTTTAATTTGGAAATGTTTTTATTGCGTAAGAGGGGAGAGTTGTTGTCTTCTCAATCTTCTAAGCATCGAAATGGGCATCGGGGGTGAGTGATGTTTTATGTAGTTGTGTTAATTGAGTTATGGTTGTTTGTTTGCGTCGAAGGTGAGTGTACTAAAATCAAAAAATTTTTTTAGCATTTTGGTGTGTTTCCCTGTTTGGGAGCGAGCATCTGTTCGGTCCAATCCATGTGTAAATAATCCAAATGTAATCCATGTGTAATCCATGTGTGTCATGACTGTGTATAAAAAATGTTGGAGATTTTGACGATGTTTCCTCTTACTGTGATACTTGGGTGCAAGAGTATCGGTGGAATTGGGAGGAGCGTGTATATGAAAGCCGTGGATTCTGGGCATTTCCGACATTTTCGTTTCCTACTAAAGTTGAGGTGTCTGAAGAGGAGCCTGTTGAGCAAATACGAGGCTGTTTGGGTGTAAACGTGTATAGGTTGTAAGTATTGGAATGTTTTGTGTAATTTTTGTGATGTTGTGAGAGTTGTTTTGTGTTTGAGTGTATTTTTGAGGGAGAAATAAAATTTTTGTTTGTTATTATTATATTAGGCTTTGCACTCTCTACTAAAAGCTACTATTTGCTACTTTTTTTTTAATACGAGGCGACGAATTTTAATCAAAATTTTTTTTTAAGAATAATTACATTTTTCAAGGAATTTGATTGGAATTGTATTAAAAATAATTGAATTTTGGCAATGAGTTTTATTATCGGAAATAATTGAATTATTGCGAGGATTTTATAAGAAAGTTTCAAATAAATGATTTAAATAAAAAAAATTTAGATAAATTCAATTTTTTTAATAATTCAATTCTTATGAAATTTCCATTCTTTAAGAAAATATTTGAATTACATTTTTCAAATTTTTAAATTATAATCAGGGACCGTCACGGAAATCAAATTTTGATTTCGTTACGATATTCCAAAACAAAACGAAATTATTAATGTATTTTAATTTTGATTCGGTAACGAAACAAAATTTACTTCCTGTTTCGATTCTGATACTGTAACGAAACAAAATTTACTTTCTATTTTGATTCCGATACTGTAACGAAACAAAATTCACTTTCTATTTTGATTTCGATACTGTAACGAAACAAAATTCACTTCCTATTTTGATTCCGATAATGTAACGAAACAAAATTTACTTCCTATATTGATTCTGATACGTTAACGAAACAAAATTTACTTCCTATTTTAATTCTGATATTATAATACTGCAATTCGGTTTTCTTATAGAAACAGAAGTCGATTCGAATTCTATTTCAGATTTTGTATGTAAAAACGATATTATCTTCTGATATATTTGACATTTGCAACAAAATTTAGGTTCAATGAGACTTATACACGCGCAGTAGTATTTTATCAAAATTAAAACAAAAAAGAATTTTGATTTTGATATTGGAATCAAAACTAAATAGAATGGAATTTTGATTTTGATATTGGAACCAAAACGAAATAGAATGGAATTTTGATTTTGATATTGAAACTAAAACGAAATAGAGTTCAATTTTGATTTTAATATTGGAACCAAAACGAAATAGAGTTGAATTTTGATTTTGATATTGGAACCAAAACGAAATAGAGTTGAATTTTGATTTTGATATTGGAATCAAAACTAAATAGAGTGGAATTTTGATTCTGATACCCATATCCGAATCAAAACAAAAGTATTTTTTAATTTTATTTTAATTTCGTGACGGTCCCTGATTATAATTACGGTGATTAACTTCCTTTGATTATTTTTAAAGAATTTAAATAAAATTATTTAAAAGAAGTAAATAATTGTTTAAGAGAATGTAATGAAATTTCAATTATATCAAAACTTGAATTATTTGTATATACTAGCTCCTCCGACGGCCGCAAGCGGCCGTCTACGGTGCTAGTTTTTATGTGTCCATTGTCCAAGTCCATTATTTCATTAATAATAATATTCAAATTTTTTCAGTTAATAATTTGCTTATTTATATTTGAAATGTTGACGTTTTTTTTTGACAATGCAAAATAAGATTTATTATGAGTACTTTCTCTTAACAAAAATAAAATTTATATATTCGCGCTCTTTTTAAATAACATACGACTGCAGCGCCACCTTCACATGTACAAACAATTTTAAAAACACCCTTCTATTAAGATTTTACATTCTCATTGCCCATTCTTTACTTCGATACTTTTCGATACATTCGACCTTTCCACTCCATGTCTTTTTTAAGAAAGGAAAAATTCAATTATTTTGAAACAATATGGAATTGAAAGATTTTAAAAATCTTTTTTTTCAAAATTTTCAAAAAAAAAAATTTTTGAAAATTGAATTTTATTTAAAAAATTAAAGTGTGTATATTTTTTTTAAATTAACAAATAAAAATTTTATATATATATTTTTTGAGTGATTATATTTAAGGATTCCTCCATATTTTTTTTAGTCCTAAAAATCAACTGCCTGATGTACCCCCCGTCAAGGTTTGCGTATGGAGTGTCAGGCATTGGAGTTAGTTTACGTTGAGAAATTTCGGTCTAGCTGGGGTGAAGTAGAGTGGGTTTCTGCAAATTAGGAAACTGTGAGTTGTTTGAGGATTGTTAAATAGGAAAGATTTTAATAAAAAATTTTATTTAACGCTGTTATTTTTCTTTTAGCGTTGGAAGATTGTCAAATAAGGGATGTTGCTGTCGGTTAATAAAATAAATTAGATTTTTTTTCAGGTATATTTGGTTTGTTTGATTTTTTATTTTAACCTCTAATAAGAGAAAAAATGAATACTGCAATTTTCCTTAATTTTTGAATGTGGTTAGTATAAATTTTATGTTTTTGGTTTTGTGTAATTAGTATTTTTTCCGTGTGGTGACAGCATCTTCCGTTGATGTAAAAGTTGTTATGTATCTTTCTATTGTATCTTCGAATGTGTTATCATTTCTCTGTTTAGCTTAGCATGCATTTTGCTTAGTGTTAATTGTTCTGTCGCTGTGTCATCTTCATTGTGTTTAAATTTCTCATTTGTTTTGTCTAAAAATTTTTGAATTTTTTTTAGTATCGTGTTGTTTATTTAAACTTTATTTTTATTCAAATTGTTTGTTTTGTGTCTTTTTTTAAAAAAAACAAGGATTACTTCAAGGTTAAATCATTTGGTGAGTCCCTTTTATTGTTTATTAGCATTAAGTATTTTATGTGTTTTGTTAAGGTTTTTTTTTATTATTTTATTATTAATAGTGAGAAAACGGTAGAGTGTAATGTGTAGGGAGAGCGGAAAGAACGAATTTTAGAACGCTCGTTTTTATGCTTCATTTTCATATAAACTGCTGACATCAGTGGTTTTGTTTTTTATCTTTTAGCATTCTAATTCCCCTCTAGTGTTTTAAAATTAATTGTATATGAATGTTATTAAGCCCCACACTTTAAAAAAAAATAAGGAAAAAAATAAGAGAAGTAAAATATTAAAAAAATATAAAAATTCGTCGATTTTTTGTTTCTAGGTTTTTCGTGAATAGTGAATTTAATTAAAATTTGGATTAAATTTCTTTGGGGAAATTATTATCAAATATGTCAATAATAATAAAAAAAACTAAAAAGAGAGAAGAAGAGGAAAAAAATGTTCCGTTAAATAATTTCGGAAGTTTTTATTTAAAATTATAAAAAACTGACGTATTTATTTTATATTTTTATATATAAAAAAAATTTGAATAAATTGTACTATTCTAAAAAAACGGGAATTATAAAAAAAATGTTCCTAAGTTTTAATTTTTCAAAGTTTAGATGTAAATGTATACGTATATGGGGCAAAATTCCTCAACTTTCCAGGTCAAAAAATTAATTTTCTCTAAACTTTGCTAAAATGTTACTATTATTAGTAGAAGTGTAAATATAATTTTTTTTTTAATTTGATAAAATATTTTTTGAGTTATGGAGTTTCAAAATTTTGATTTTTTTGAAAATATCTTTTTTTCAATTTAATATATTGATAAGTAAAATTAATCAAATTTAAAGTATGAATAGTGATTTTTAAAGGGGTTTTCACGGGCTATAAGCTGGTGATGAAAAAAAGTTGTTTTCTTTCAATTTGACCTTTAAATTCAAGGTCAAATTCTTAATTTCAATATATCTCAAAATCGATGTTTTTTATTTTTTTCTAACCTATCCCAATCGAAAGCTTACCTTTCTTCTTATAAGCCATGTAAAAATCAGAGTGGGACCATGGAAATTCTTGAAGAAATTAATTATAAATCATCATTTTCTATGTAAAATAATGATAAATTATTATTTTCCTCAAAAATTTTCATGGTCCCACTCTGATTTTTACATGGCTTATAGGAAAAAAGGTAAGCTTTCGATTGGGATAGGTTAGAAAAAAAACATCGATTTTGAGATATATTGAAATTAAGAATTTGACCTTGAATTTCAAGGTCAAATTGAAAGAAAACAACTTTTTTTCATCATCAGCTTATAGCCCGTGAAAACTCCTTCAAAAATCACTATTCATACTTTAAATTTGATTAATTTTACTTATCATTATATTAAATTAAAAAAAAATATTTTCAAAAAAATCAAAATTTTGAAACTCCATAATTAAAAAAATATTCTATTAAATTCAAAAAAAAATTTATATTTACACTTCTACTAATAATAGTAACATTTTAGCAAAGTTTAGAGAAAATTCATTTTTTGACCTGGACAGTTGAGGAATTTTGCCCCATATATATGTATATATTTAGAAGGAGGCCTGTGATGTAGTTCATGCATGCTTTTCTCGTTTGTTCTTCGCTCCTTAAGGTTCATAGGCATCCCTCTTGCTCCGCGAGGATCTACAAGCAATGCTCGGTCATGTGCGCCCGTCCCCCGCTCGTTGATTTCCCTTTGTTACCCCTGTGTTTCACTTCCACCTCTCCCAGTTCATGCATAAGCTATATTGCGCTTAATGATTGTCACTGGCAATATAAGGAGATGAGAGAAAATTATGGAAATTTGAGAGTTTTTTCTTTTTGTTATTTTAGAAATTATTTTAGAAATATATGATTTTTTTATTAGTACGATAACTAAATGGTTTTTTTTATTAAGATTATGAAACTAGGAAAAAAATGAGGTTGCGAGCATACAATCTATTTTTAGTTGTGTCGTCGAGAAGTCTTGTTATCCGTACGTATGTAAGTGTTGTTTGTTTAGTTTTAATGTTTTTCGAGATTTTTTTCTGTAAAATGCGTTTTTTTCATTTTCTTTTTTATATTTGTTATTAAATGTCACCTTTTTAATCTATTTTGGGGTTGTGTTCAGATAGACAAAAAAACGACTTAAAAATCTTTTTAATCATGAATTTGTTTTAATTTCAGAGGAATAATTTTAATTTTAATTTAAAAAGATTTTATTGTTTATTAAATATAAAAAAGCTTTACTTGCATTTCTCGAAAACGGGAACAGGTAGGATTTTAATTCAAACGGATTTTTAACCTGTAAATACATACAAAACATGCTACACAAACCGTTTTTATCCGTATTTTTGTAAAACCTATTTTTGCTTCTAGCGCACCGTGGGTGGAACAAAGATTTGAGTCGGCGACGGGGGACATAACTTATGGATATCGGTGGTTGCGAGGAGGGGAGATTTCAGGGGCAAATTGAGGTGGATTTTTTTATTTTGTTAATTAATGATAGTTTTCTTTTCTTTTAGTTTTTAAATGTGTACTAATTTTGTGTTTTTTTAGGTATCTTCTACCTTTTTCTGTCCCTTTTCCTTTTCGTTATTGAATTGTAATTATTAATTTTTTGTATTTTTTGTATGGTTTTTCTTTAAATTTGTATGCAATAAATTGTTTTTATTTTAGTATTTTAAAGGTTTTTATTTCAGTTTTCCTTTATATAAAATTGTAATAAAGGGAGAAAAAAAATGTTATGACCTTATTTTTTTGAAAATGTTAGGTTGTTTTTTTTATTTTTTTTTTAAACTCAAAGGGAAAAAAAATTTTAAGTATTTTTGAAACTCTATTTTGCCTGTATACTTTTTCTTTTTATGGACATCGTTTGGAGTAGCTGGGTGATAGCCACGTTTTTGAATGGATGGACCAACTTTGGAACTGTTATACATCAAGCTTTTGGGGCAAGCTGCCTGCTTATCCCCTAAACTTCTTTGTGAATGGGATATCAAAAAAAATCAAATTTAAAAAAAAAAATTTATGGGGGCCCAAAAATCTAAGTTACATCTACGTATGTGTATAAATGTGTGTGTCCCATGCAGTTATACATTTATGTACATGTTAATTTAGTATTTTCCTGTCAATTTAGTAGTTTCCCATTAATTTAGTAATTTCTCGTTACTTTTATATATATATTTTATGTAGTACTTTGGTTATTATTTTTCCTGAGTTTTGGTTAGTTTTTTTTGTCTTGATATTTACAAGTATTTTTTTTATGCCATGTGTTGGTATCTTTGTGCGATCTCTTTACTATTCCAGTCTAAAGAGGTAGTAGGGCCTCTTTCTTCGTGTTGTTTCCTTGATTTATTTTTGTTTACCAAATTTTCTTTTGGTTGGATGTGTTCGTATTCTCGGCTATTTAATTCCGTTTCGTGGTAGATGCTGGATTTTTTTTATTTCTATCTGGTTTTCTGAGGGTTTTTGTTTATTACAACAGTTTACATTGCATTTCACCTTTTTACTATATTTGGTTATTAGAATTATTATTATTATTATTATTTCTATTGTTATGATTATTATTATTGAATTAGTATATATCAAATTTTCTCTTCTGCCGACTTTATGTTGGCTTTGGGACATTAGTTCTTTTTCGAACTCTTGTAATTACTCGTCTACTTCCATTTTCCGCCACGTTGTGTACATTTCATTTGTTGTTGTTTGGTCAAAATGTTGTTCTGTTTTTTTTAGTATAGGGGACACTTCTTCTATTTTTAGTTCTATTTTTGGACTATAAAAGTATTCATGTACGTTTTCCGTAATTTGTAGCGTGGGTAGGTTAATTGTATCGGTTCTTATTGCTCTGCTCTTAGTGTTTACTGTATTTTGTACAACTGGTAATTCGTGCATTCTGTATAGTAAATAGTTTTCTTTTTCTAGTAAGGGTATGTCTAACGTCATAATTAGTTTGTCTTCTTGTAGTAGGGCGCGAACCTTGGATATTTGTTTAATTTTAGCTGCACTCATCTTATTTATTTAAATGGGGAATTCCTGATTTCCTAGATATTTTTGTGCTTCTGAAGCTATTTCCTTTAGCTGTTTGTTGGTTAGCATTTTGGGGTGTAGATTTCCTTCTCTTGCACTGTACATAATGTTTAAGGTTTGTTCTAGTCCGTGTTTGCATGTGTCTATTTGTTCAGTCTATTTCTGTAAAGTATTTTGTAATTGTGTTGTATAGTCCATGGTGTTTAGCCTGGTGTTAACCTTTTGTAGTTCGTCAGTTATTGTGTGAAGTAAGGTTTTAGTTTTTTCTGTTTCATTGTGTTGTTGCGTGGCTAAATCATAGAGGTTTTGTAGTTCTGCTCGGACGATATGAGTTTGTTCTCCTACCAGGTGCGAGATATTCCTTTGTGCTTCTCCTATTTTTGACAAAATTTGTTCGTATCGTTCTCCGTCGTCATAAGTAAGGACTCCTATGGTAGGTCCTGCTATCTTGCCTATAAATACTAAAAGTGTTGTACTTCGTTTGTTGATTTTTCTATATTTATACTGTTTATTGTCGTCGTCTTGTTGTTTTAATTCTGTCATTATTTCTTCTCATTGTTTCCAAAGTAGTTTAGTTGTAAATATTTTCCTATTTAGAGTTTGGTAACTCATAAAGTCTTCGCATTTTATTGCTAATACCGTATCACATGGAGTTTTCAAATTTTTAAATTGTTGTTCTATGTTTGGTAATTGTTTTCTGAATTCTTCTGTGTCCAGTAAAATGACTGTCCTCCATACTCCCGTTATTCTTCTTAAATTTGGCATTAATTCGTAATATATTCCCGTGCTCTTCTCAATAGGTTTTATTTTAATTAATGGATTTGTATTCTCTGAGTTTGCACCCATGCATGCCCAGAGGGTGAGCAGTAATATTCCCTTAAACCCGGACATTTCTGTAAACAATAGATAAAGGTTTTATTATTCCCATAGGTATAGATATTTAAATATATATATATATATATGTATATTTGTATGTATATCGTATATTATATTTTATTCTATAGCTAGTTTGGCCAATTTGTCTGCTTCTTCATTGCCTAAAATTCCGCAGTGGCCCGGTTCGTGTATTAATTCTATATCTAAGTTCTTCGAACGTGTTTTTATTCTTATGAAATCCTTTTTGCTAATTACTGTTTTTTTTCTATTAGTTTTCCACCCATTTTCTTCCCATTTAGGTGCCCAGTTATTTATTCCCTCTGTTACAAATTTCGAATCTGTGTGGATTCTGATTTTTTTATATCCTAAGGATTTTAAAAGATTAATTGCACTTACAATGGCTTCGATTTCAGCACTATTATTTGTTTGTCTCTTTAGTGCTCTTCCACTTATATTTAAAGGGTGATTTAAATCAAACCATATCCCTATCCCTGCTTCTGCCTGAGGTTTGCCGTTTGCTTTGCAAGCCCCGTCTGTGTAGACTTGAACGTATCCTTCTTCGTCTACTTGTAAATTCCTCTTGTCTCTTCGTCATGAGAACGCTCTTTTGACTTGATCTTTGTGCTTGCGAAATCTTTTTTCCGCGTCTGCTAAGATCAAGTTGTTTTTCTCGGTTATTTCCACAACTTCGTAGGGGCCGTGATAATATGGTGAGAACTTCCCTGCTCGACTTCTTCTTTAACGTCTACAATATCCCCTATATTTATTTTTAAAGGTCTTTGTTTCTCATCGTAGTTTTTCTTTCTTCTTATCTTGTCCGTTATAATGTTTTCTGCTACTAGTCTTCTAATTTCTATTAACCTTGTTACTAATTCTCTGAGATATGTTTCATATGTCCTCATTTCTTCTTCCATTGGCAAAGCGATAGGCGTCCGGGCCTTTTGCCCAAAAACTATTTCGTATTTCGTATTTGGTTGCTTCGTGTACCGATGTATTGTATGCGAACATAGCATACGGTAAAAGTCTGTCCCAATCGTCGAACGCTGAAGCATAATGCCTGATGTATTCAGACAATACTGCGTGGCTGCGTTCCAATTCTCCGTTAGTTTGGGGTCTGTAAGCCGTAGTATTGATTTGGCAGATCTTAAAAATTTTTGCTAGGTGTCTGAGCAAATTGCTCATAAAAGATTTACCCTGATCTGTGAGTATGCATTTTGGTGCTCCATAGACAGATATGAGATTTGTGGCCAGTGCATGAGCTATGGTTATAGAACTGATGTCAGGTATCGCTACGCATATGCAATATTTGCTAAGCTGGTCCTGCATAGTTAACCCTTTGCGGCATAGTGGTAACCCAGATTACCACCTTTTATATTGTGAAAATATCTGTTTATATACAGTCTTTTTCATGTAAAATCCAAAAATCTTTGTTTATTAATAATTAAAACATTGTTAAATGTCGAAAAATTGATAGCGAATGAGGTTACGTGAAATTATAAACAACTATAAATAAATAAATTAAAGAACAAAAAAATTTTTTTTTACATTCAATCGAAATTAATTGAAAATCTTCACTCGGGGGTTTTTAGGGTCGCTGATTACGAATATAAAGTCCGTTTTTCAAAATTCAAGATGGCGGATCCAATATGGCGAACGAATTTTTAAGAATTGATCGAAATCGCTTGAAAATAGTTACTCGGGGGTTTTTGAGGTCACTGATTACGAATCTGAAGTCCGTTTTCCAAAATTCAAAATGGTGGATCCAATATGGCAAACGAATTTTTTTAGAATTGATCGAAATCGCTTGAAAGTCGTTACTCGGGGTTCTCGGGGTCGCTGATTACGAATCTGAAATTACTTTCAATTAATAAACGTTAAATTATTGAATAATTGTACCGTCGGCATTTGCGTTACCTGATGTACACCGCGGGGAGGTTGCACGATCGGGATTTGTACATCGTTTAGCCCTGAAAAGGGCATTTTGGTAAATACTGTTCAAAACTTTATAATAATTAAATTAAGCTGTTTTTTTTCCTAATAAAATTAACTAATTAATTAAAATCAGCGGATTTTAATTGCTATTATAAAGTTTTGATGTGTCTTGCTTTGAACAATTGAATTTTATTTTTAGCAGTAGTAAGCAGCGAAGCAATTCGCTTTCAGTAAAATTTATTTGCTTTAGTCCAATTAATATTTTAGTTTCTTTAAACTCTCAACAGTGTTTTGTTTATTGTTTGTTATAATCAACGTAAATATGCGTTAAGTCAAATATTGCTGATTTATAACTTGTCTTTTTTGCGCTTGTCATTTGTTTCGTTAAACTATGGATAGTATTTTGTTTATTATTTGTTACCATCACCGTAGGTATGCGGTCGGTCAAATAATGCTGAATTAGAACTTGTTTTTTATACGCTACGTTTAGTAGATGAATTGGTAGGACACAAACTACCAAGTTCAACTGGAAAGAAACGTAAATTAAGTACAATTTCTTTTTACAAACCAAAAATGTTAGAGGAAAAAAGAAAAAGTCAATCAGCTCATATGCCTAAAATTATCGCATCACCTAGATCCTGCGCTCATTGCAGTACTAAAGCCGACCAAAAGCGAACATCATGGATGTGTAAAAACTTGCAATGTACCACTCTGCCTGTTTCCCACAAGAAATTGCTTCGCTGCTTACCACTGCTGAAAAAAAATTCACTTGTTCAAAGCAAGAGACATCAAAAACTTTATAATAGCAATTAAAATCCGCTAATTTTAATTAATTAGTTCATTTTATTAGGAAATAAACAGCTCAATTTGATTATTATAAAGTTTTGAACAGTATTTACCAAACTGCCCTTTTCAGGGCTAAACGATGTACAAATCCCGATCGTGCAACCTCCCCGCGGTGTACATCAGGTAACGCAAATGCCGACGGTACAATTATTCAATAATTTAACGTTTATTAATTGAAAGTAATTTCAGATTCGTAATCAGCGACCCCGAAAACCCCCGAGTAATGACTTTGAAGCGATTTCGATCAATTCTAAAAAAATTCGTCCGCTATATTGGATCCACCATTTTGAATTTTGGAAACGGACTTTAGGTTCGTAATCAGCGACCCCAAAAGCCCCCAAGTAATGATTTTCAAGCGATTTCGATCAATTCTAAAAAATTTCGTCCGCCATATTAGATCACCATTTTTAATTTTGGAAAACGGACTTCAGTTTCGTGATCAGCGACCCCGAAATATTGGATCCGCCATCTTGAATTTTGGAAAACGGACTTTAGATTCGTAATCAGCGACCCTGAAAACCCTTATAAGCATTTGTGATTTTTAAATTAATGTTATAATGTTATGCATGCCGCAAAGGGTTAATATGTGACAATTTCCATTAGCAGTTGTTAGTAATTTTCCAACTGTGTCAAGTGAAACTCTGTCCCATACATCTAGTGGTGTGTCTGTGAGGAGCATTGCTTCTTTGTTCTTGGTCCTAATTATTTTGATTTATGCGCATATCCTACATCTTCTTATGTACTCTGTGATGTCTTGTCTTAGCCCTGGCCATGTATATTTCTCTTTTATTCTACGATAGGTCTTGCTGACTCCTTTATGGCCTGCGATTAGGCTATCGTGGTACGCGGCTACAATTCCTGCTCTGTCCTTATCGGGAGGTGTAGTAACTTTTCCGTAACATAGTGTAAGCGTGATTCCCGTATTGTAAAAAATTTTTATCATTTCTTCTAACCATTGAGGTATTGCTATTTCTAATATTTCTATGTCTCGAGATATTCTGACTTGCGTAGCGTTTTCCCTGTGTAGTACATTTTTGAGTTTCGAGAAAATCATTTTCATTTCCTCTGGTCTAATATTTTCGTGGTACTTTTGGGTGACAATGACAGTGAAAATCTTGTATTTTCTAAATTTTGTGATTAGTATTTGTCCTGGTTTTAAATTTCTCGATTTCATTTCTGGAAGATCTATCGCTCCTATTAAAAGCATTAATTTAGTTTTATTATCTATGGGTTCTAGATCAGCTGATATGAAGTATACATAGTTGTCCTTCACATCTGTTATTGCTTCTCTGCTATATTTCGCTACTTCTAATTTGTCGAGGTGTGCATTTCTCTCATGTTCTACAGGGTAGTTGTTCTCAGGATAATTAGTCTCGACGAAGGATTTCGTTATTCCTGGATTAAATTGAGTGGTTGGTGTTTCTTTCTCGTCATTAATTCGTTACATATTTTCTTTATCTATCAATTTTCTTGGTATCGAACGTTCGTTACGGCTCCCTTCTACGATTTCTAATTCCGTTTCTTCCAAGATTGCATCTCTCGTATAAGGAGTTGATCTGGTACAATGGTGTACCGAAAGTGACAGATTTTTTGTTTTTTTCTACTTGGTCTTTTTTTAAGGTTCCTATTTCTTTCGCATCATCTTCTTCTTCTTCTGCTATTGTGTGTTCCGGTATTTTTTTGCTATATCTCGTAGTTCTTCTATTATTTTATCGATGCTGTGGTGCGTTCTAGGGGTTTCTTCATTTTCAAGTTCATTTTCTTGTTCACTTTCGGTTTCTACGTCCCTGAGGTTCCTTCTCTCTTCTTCTTCTCCTTCAAACATTTCATTGTCCTAAAAGTAAGTTTGATGTTCTGCCATTGAGTTGTCGAATCTTCTTATTGAATCTAGTACTCCCTTAAACGTTTATTGATTAATTCCCTCGAGATTTTCTTCTGGTTCTTTATTTATTTATTTTTCTTTTTCTGAAGAAACGCTTTCTTGTGTCTGTTCTTTTTTCCCCCTTGTCGTTGTAGTTCTGTTCCTTGCTCTCTGAACTTTCCACTGGGGGTGGAATATATATTACACTTTCGTCGTCTCTAAGTCTCTTCTGTGTATCTTCATATTCTTCACTTTCCTCTTCGTTTTCGGTTGAATTTTCGTCTCTACGTATGGATTTTGGATATAATGAAGGTAGAACACTGTGATCTTGACGTAGGATTGGTGCCTGTTGCACTTCTGCTTCTGATTCTGGTTCGAGTGCTGATTCTTCCTCTGGTTCTTCTATAAATTTTTCTGTTTCAGGTTTTTCTTTAGTGATTCTGGGTCTGAGTCTTAATGCAATAGGACGGTCATCCAAGTCAGGTTCTGAGGGCTTTTTGGTAACTTTTCCAGGAGGTCTACCTCTTTTCTTCTTTTGATGAATCTTCTGTAGTAGCCGGTGACCCCTCAAAATTATTTTACAGATATTGTTTTTTTTGGCGTTGGAAAGTTTTTTTATCGCCTTTATCTTCTTTGGGTCGGCTTTTATTCCATTATTGCCTACTAGATGTCCCAAATACGCTACTTCCTTGCGCAAGAATTCGCACTTTTCAGGTTGCAGTATTAATTTTGCTTTTCGAAGTCTTTCAAAGAGTCTTTTAATTGTTTTATCGTGCTCCTCTAGTGTGTTTGAGAATACAATTATGTCGTCTGGGTAGACGAATAATTCTGCTCCTTGTAATCCGGATAAAACATTGTCCATGAGTCGTTGGAACGTGGATGCTGCATTTTTTATTCCCATAGGCATTCTTTTGTATTGGTAATGTCATCTGCCCGAAGAAAATGCTGTCTTATGTTGGTGTTCTTCCGCTGTCCCTATCTGGTGGTAACCCATCGCCAGGTCAAATACTAAAAAGTATTGTGCTCCACCTAATCTTTCCAAAATTGAATTTACCAGGGGTATGGGGTAAACTTCCTCTACCATTTTCTCGTTCAGTGCTCTGAAATCTATGACCAGAGTCACCACTTTTTATTGCCTTGAACATCTGCCTTTTTTGGAACAATTAACACTGGGGAATTGTAGTTTGATTTTGAATCGAAAATTAGGTACATACATTTTCTTTATTAAGACTTTTCCTGCTTCATCGTACTCTGGGGGTTGTCTATACTGTCTACATTTGACAGGATTTTCGTCTGTTGTGGGGATGTAATGTTTTACTAAAGGAGTAACAGGTAACTGATCTCCTGGTAGTAAAAATCTATCCTGCCCCATGGTGACTAATTTTTCCACATATTTCTTTTCCTCTGGGTTCAAATAATCGACATTTATTTTTTCCAAAACTAATTTTGTTCTATTCTTTGCTTTTTCGATATCTACATCATTTTCTGGAGGTCCTACATATTCGAAAGGAAGTAATTCCTGTGGTTGTATAGTCATTGTGACGTCTCTTTCCGTTGTGTTTATGGCCATAATTTTACACCTGCCTTTTTCCTTTTTGACCAATGCTTCTCCCAAAAATACTCCTCTTTTTGTTACTATCCTTGGTAAAAATCCTTCTTCTAAATCGTTCTCCTGTACAGGAATTTCTACTACTTGACGAGATCTCGCTTTTATTCGTAGCAACTTAGGGGCGATTTTTTCTTCTGTTTTGCTTTTATTTGCTTCGAGGGATTTTGCATCTGTAAATGGTATTATTTCTTTCGGTTTATTTTTTGTTTGATAATTATTAAGTGAAAAGCTGAGCACAGTACTTTCTTCTCTCAAAAATGGTCGTCCTAATATTCCCTCTACTTCGATAGGGAAATGTTCATCTACCACATGGAAAAGATGTTTTTTACTCAAAATGAACATTTCTATGGTTCCTACTGTGTATACTTTTTCTTTCGTTATTCCTGTTAAGTAAATTGAACCATCTGTTTTTACTGGGGCGTCTGATTTTAATGCGTTTGCCTTTATGATGTTAAGGTCGGCTCCTGTATCTACTAGAAAATTTGCACTACCCTCGAATAAAAAATCTCCTTTGAGGTTAGAAACAGGGGATTCGGTAGGCACTTTATCTATTTTATAGATTTTAAGTTCCTTTACTGTTGTAGAGGGTTGAGACGCATTTATTGCCTGAACTCGTCATTGCGTCTGTCTGACGAGCTTATGCCCAGTTTAAATTATGTCCTCTTGTATTTGTGAAATTATTTCCAAAATTTCTAGGTGTGAAGTTTGTGTTTGTTCTATTATTAAAAAATTACCCCCAATTGTTTGAATATTGTCCTCTTTCTTGCCCTAAGAAGTCGTTGTAAGTATTACGCTGGTTATTTTGAAAATTTGGGTTCCTATTTTGGGTATTGTATCGGTAGAACCCATTGCCTCTGTTATTATATCTTTGTCCGTAGTTTGGATTTTGAGAGGCGTTACCCCACCTAGGGTTTTGAGCAAAATTATTTTGTGTAGCATTTTGTTGGTAATTTGTTTGGTTGTTACTAAATTGGTGTGATGTTTGGTATGAAGCATAGCCTCTTTGTTCTATTTCCCCAGTTTCTTTCATTACATCCTGTGCACTAATAAAAACATTTTCTAAAGTTCTAGGGTTTTGAGCTCTCACAATTGTTTGCACGTGGCTCGGAAGAGCTGCGCTGAATTTTCTTCTTGCTACCCCTTGTAAATAACCCATGGTCCCATTAGTTATAGCGGCGTCATGTTTCAAACCTATAGCTGCTCGTGCTCCACTAAGATATCCCTTTACTCAATCATAGAAATCTTTTATATTTTCTCCTCGAAACATACGTAGGTTTAGCAATTCTCCTATATAGTGTTTGTTTGATAGTCCTGGGGCAAATCTTTCTTTTAAAAAATCCAATAGTTCCGTGAATCTTTCAAATTGTTGTTCCTCGACACAAGCTCTTGCTTTTCCTTGAAGGTTCCTTAACATTACCCCTATAAAGGGTGCTTCACAAGAGGGGGCGATATATGCAGATGCGTGTATCACATCTTCTTAACAGGCATTTTTCCCCATCATAAATTGGTACTGATTATACTGCTTGTGAGATAGTCAAAGTGTGGGCTAAGGCTCTGTTAACCGACAGAGTCGCATCTTCCTCTGCTTTCGCTGGTATTTGGGGTAAATTAGGTTGAGTTGGTGTGAACCCCAGATCTGTTCTGTTGTTGTACATCGCAAATAAAGAAGTCACATTTGGGTCGAATGCTTGTTGTTGATTTTGTTGATTAGCTGGAACTTGTCAATTCGGTCCTGGTACTCCTCCTCCTGCTCCATTTCGATTTCCGTCATTCATTTCGGCGTTTATTGGTTGGGTCCTAAGACCGTCACTTTCCTGCTTCCTGGCCTTCCCATCACTTCAGACAACACTTGTTGCACCTCTGCTTCTTGGGTAAGGCAACCCAAATCACAGATCTCGAGTGTAACTCTTCGATCCATCGAGAACATTATTACAGGCTAAAAGTGTGCAGGAAAGTTAAAAAAGTGCAGGAAAGTAAATATGCGGAAATCAATAACTTTGCGAATCTTTTACATTGCATTAAAGAAGCACTTTTCTTGCAGGTGTTACACAAAGAATATTATTTTTAAGGAAGAAAAAATACGTTTTAGAAATAGTTAATGACTTTTAAGATATTTTTCATTTACCAGGTGCACATTTAACACCAACACCATTAGTTAATCATTACATACATACTAGTGATGTGTGATATACCAAGTCGAGATTTGTTATTTTATATTAATCTTTACGACTAGCAAGAGTAGGGGAAGGGAACGACTCGATTGGGATAACAAAACACGACCAAATAATAATTGTATAGAAGAGAAAATCCACTACCTTTTCAATTTTCTTTATCATTTTGCCGAAGAGCAATTACGTTCCAAAGTAAGTAGTTTGCTTTTTAAACCAAATTGAAGATGAGTCCTTTAAAAAAATTCAGGAAATACCGAATCTAGGTTCACTAGATTAATATCTCACTATGAACTATAAATATTTCTCTGAATTACACAAATTTAAAACACAAAACCCAGTAAATGAAGGTTGTCTTTTGTAGTACATTGTGCAACGAGGACGCAAAGCGCAAGTTTCTCCTCCGAGCTTGCAAACAAGCGAGGACGAGAAATGCGTGCGTCCGAGGTACACACGACATTTTATACAAAACGAGAATGTAATCTGCGGTTACTCGGTGCGTTTTGAGAGGGAAAGCATGGCTTTGCTTCAAGTAGTAGTTTTACGGTCCTATGTCGAGAAAGTAATCTTTACCGTCCGCTTGCGCAGCAAGCGGACGGTAAAGACTACTTTCTCGTCCTAGGACCGTAAAACTGCTGCTTGAAGTAAAGGTATATTTTGCGTCTTAAAAACGCGCCGAGAAAGCGGGGATTACATACTTGTTTTGAATAAAATATATTTAAAATAGTATTCTTTTTTATTCTTTTATGGAATTATTTTTTTTTGCTGACTTCAACTTATTTTACTTTAACATTTTATTCTTTTAATTTAATATTTGTCTCTTAAAATTCTTTTTACTTATTCCACTTCTTTATTTTAATATTTTCTTTTAATTCTCTTTGACAATTATTACACTTGTTTTAATGATTTTTATATTCAAATTTATTTCTTAAAATTCAACCTTTGTTTATTATTATTGTTAAATTACTTAATTTCTTTGAATATTTCACTTTTCTTAACAAAACTTTTTATTGAACTCTTAAATTTAAAAAAAAATCTATTTCTGAGAAATGCAAACTTTATTTTGATCTTCACGATCACCACGGATAACTTGCCGGACTGAAACTTGCCAGGTCTAAACTGCCGGCTACAACTAACTCGATTAAACTGACCAGATTTCCTTGTGTCAATCAATTTTAATGAAAGACGATTTAGTGGGAAATTCCCACTAAACCCTTAAAAGGGTCAATAAACTTTTTGACAAAGAAAAGAAATGTTAAATTTGATTTTGTTTACAAAATAATATTGTATGTCTACTTATGTGTGTGATTTTAGTTTAGATATTATAAGAAAAGTATTAATATTTTATAAAAAGTTACGGAATTTAGCCGTAACACAACTATTTTTCTAAACTCTAGTCTTTAATTTTTGTAAATACATAATTATTGTTCATTGTTGTTAATACGCAAAAAACGTTTTCAATTTTTAATATAATATTTGGTTCATAATTTAAAGACATATATTTTTCAATGTATTGGTCAATTAAAAAATTTAATACCGGCAAAACAAAATGTAAATCATAATTATTGCACTATTCTGCAGATATGGCACTCTGTAACTTATAATATATGGAAAACTGATGTTGTACAAAACAAAATTCACCGTTTACTAAATTCAATTTTGCTGTAACATCACCATTTTATAAAGATACGTCCGGTTCTGAATTAGTTTGCAAATAAAGTTCCACGAAATAGTCTATTGTTTTATTCATTGTTTATTATAGTTGCTTATGTTGTAAGTCAATGCGTCACTTACTCGAAACCACAATTGTAGGCTGGACTTGATTGTATAGGTGTTGTCATTTTTTTAACTGTAAACAAATTAAATTATTAAACATAACTATTTTTCACAATACATTGTAATACTCTAAAAAATGTTATTGCACAGCAAGATTTAAAAATATTTGTATAATATTTTTATGCAAATCTTGATAAAACAATAGTTTTTTCTATTAGGATATATACTTATTTATTTAAGCAAACTTTACTTGTCTCAATAAGAAGTGACACAATCCTGAATAAAATCTTTTCTTCAACATTGTCTTCATGTACAATGTTTAGTCTATTATCCTCCTTTTTTCCACTCTTCATCAAATGCGTGGAAAATTTTTATATAAAACCTTTGACGTTGGTTTGCAGAATTGTTGAAATCTATCTCATCTCTTATCAGCTGAACAGCTAAAAGAGACAATTCTTTATTCGTAAAGTGTAAGCATATCTTAAAATCAACACTTTTGTCTTACTTAACTTTTGATATATTAATGTATGAAATAAATTTAAGAAGAAAATACTCACAATTTTTATAAATATGACAATTTCATATTATAGTGCATTGTAACACCAAGGCAGGGTGTCTGTTTTTCCTGGTAGCAAGACTCGTTGATTATCTTGGCAGTTAAGAACGACTTTACTTTGTTTAAAAGTGTAATCATCTTCTTTTCTACTTTTAATAAAGTGTTGATTTTGGATCACGTTTTTAGATTTTTCAAGAATGTGGTTATAATCGTTAAACTCTATTCTTTTTAATGTTGAAAATATTACACCTATAGCCTTCTTTTTAATCTCTTTATTATCACCCTATAATTTAAAAGCATACAATTTTGTTCTCAAACCTATAAGTTCGGCTACAATCCACTCTATTATATTAAGTTAGAGAACGACCGACCGACCGACTCACACCTCTTTCTATTCTGTCTAACTATCTTTGAAAATACTTCACTCACACATGTCCAAAAAACACATACCCATGAATGTTACACATACACACAGAACACATACATGTCTTGTCACACATGCGCAATAGTATTCCATGAATGTCACGTATGCGCAGTAGTGTTATATCAATGTCACACATGCAAAGTAGTATTCTATCAGTGTCACACATGCGCAGTAGTGTTCTATCAATGTTACGCATGCGCAGTAGTGTTCTATCAATGTCACGCATGCGCAGTAGTGTTCTGCCAATGTAACGCATGCGTAGTAGTGTTCTATAAATGTTACGCATGCGCAGTAGTGTTCTATCAATGTTACGCATGCGCAGTAGTTTTCTATCAATGTTACGCATGCGCAGTAGTTTTCTATCAATGTCACACATGCGCAGTAGTGTTCTATCAATGTTACGCATGCGCAGTAGTGTTTTATGAATATCAGGCATGCGCAGTAGTTTTCTATCAATGTCGGGATTACGCAGTACACTCGACTCTCGGATCTTTTGCATTCAGTTCTTTTACACTCTCGCTTCTTTTGCAATTTTTCTCCCGCACCTTTTACCTTTTATATTAAATAAATAAATGACTATAAAATTGTCAAAACATGTATTGCGCGATAACTTTGGTTATCTAAAGTAAATTAAAACAGCTCCTCTATTATGTGATTAAAATTATATTAAAATTTTAATTATTATAAATGTAAATATAAAAACTAAAACATAAATACTGTCATTAATTTACATATTTAGTTATACATATTGTTTTGTTTTGCGTTACCATGGCATTTGTTTTGGTAAAAGGTATGAGAGGATTTGGTCCCGTAAGTGCAAAAGATCCGAGAGTCGAGTGTAGTGTTCTATGAATATCAGGCATGCGCAGTAGTGTTCTATGAATATCAAGCATGCACGCAAAACATTCACACATATATACTCACACATATACACTAATCACATGTACATGTATACTCACACATGTAGGGTGATGTATGGTGATGGGCAACGTTTTTTTTTCGTTGGACGAAAAACATGGACATTAAAGGAAAATAACTCAGAATTTGTTATTCATCATGTGAATTACAGTTATTGCACATAAAGTATGAAAAAGATAAAAGTGTTGCACATCACCCCAAATATGATATTTTGCGAAAAATGATTTGTACGCAATACAATGCAATGGAAACACAAAATATAAACAGATATTTAAAAACACCTAAAAACCAACAATAAACACATTCTTATCTATAAAATAAATTAAAACCCTTCAAGAAACGACTACAAATATAAAGCGTGAGAAATATTTCAAGCTCGAGAAATTTAAGTCAACTTACGCACAGCAAACCTAGCTGCGAGTTGTCTTGTGAGTTATATATTAAAAACAAGTTACTGAGGACACAAGCAAATGGTAATACTTGGCCATGTTCAATATCAAACTGTAGATCAGAAAGCGGCGGTGTTGCACATCACCCCATGTTTCACATTACCCCACATCACCCTACATAAATTACTGACTCATACGCAGATATAAACTCCTACATATACACAAATCACATATATAGATTTATTAAACGATAGCGGACGAAATAAAAGATTTAGTAAGAGAATACGTAAGAATAACATTTCGTATAATGTACAATGACAATTTTTTAAAATGTCACTTCATAATTTTTGTCTTATTACACAATGATTTCAAATAAAATAATTTATAAAGTAAAAAAAAATTCTATTAAAATTGACTATTTAAAATTGACACTGATCAACAACTTTTACATCTTATTAAAATAATTTATATTTTTATGAATATTAATAATTTTTTACATTTTCTAACCACTATAAGGTTTTAATTTTGTAAATGTTCAAACTCTGGTTTAGAAAGAAAAATTTATATTATTATACAACTATATTGTCTAGACTTGCAAAAACCCAAAGTTTAGACAAATTTGTCGTAACAATATTGTTACAATATATATTGTAACAATATTGGTGACGGTGACGTGCGTAAGAATAGTGTAGTAAAAATTTCAAAAAAACATTTAAAAAAAAATTAATAAAACAGCATTTTATATAGTTTACGAGATAACAATTCCTGAAAAAAAGTGTTGAAATTATTTGATTGAAGAGCGTTCACAAATGATGTCACGAAATTTTTTGGGATTTTATACCCCCCCCTTGTTGTTTTCCTTCCACATATTTAGTCAGATTTTCAAGACGTTCGTGTATTGTGTGTAAAATTTTTTCGTCTGCTTCAGCTCTTCTATAGAGAGTATCTAATTGAGCTCGTACGACATGAGTTTGCTTCCCGATGAGGTGTGATAAATTAGATTGTGCTGCATTCAAGTTTTGAATTTCATTTTTGATATGTTCACCATCTTCATACGAGAGAACTCCAACTATTGGCCCAACGATTCCTAATAAAGGCGCACTTCTCCTAGTCCTTAAGGTTCTTTGTGGTTTGGTCGGTTCGATGCTTCGAACCTTCCTCAGATCAGCCATTTCTGTACTTATGTCAGATATTAGATCGTCAGCACAGTCCCATGCATCATCCCAATTATAATTCTTTATATGAGACAGGCAGCTTGGAAACCGAGTAGGGCAGAAATCTTGTAGTTTTTTTAGCCTTTCTTCCAGGAATTGGAGCCAGTGAGTTTGTTTAGTTATATCAAGAAATACCGTCACTTTCCATACTGACGTTGATATCCTCATTTTATCCTGAAATTCATAATATATTCCGCCGCTCTTATTAAATGTCGTAATCCTGTAGCTATTCTCGCCTTTAGAATACTTTAGGGTCATTACTAGAATTGGGATGAATAATAATGCTACGACCATCATTGAGGGCATCATAATCATGTTAAATTGTACCTGGAATAAAAAAATTGTACAGCCTGGAATATCTAGCAATAGGTAGGCAAAATTTGAAATATTTAAATATTATTCGAAATTCGAAGGTTCGAATTGCTCAACTCGACTCGGTCTACTTTCGACTTGAATCGGTTAATTCGAAGTTTCGAAATTCAAAAACTCGACTCGATTAACTTTCGATTCGAATCAGCCAATTCGAAATTCGAAGTTTCGACTTTCGAATTTCTCGACTCGACTCGATTTTCGAATAAAGTCGGCCAATTCGAAAATCGAAGTTAGACTTTCGAATTGCTATGTAATGTGCTATGATGTGTATGCAGTATGTTGTGTTTCGAATTGGCCGAATTATTCGAAAATCGAGTCGAATCGAGCAAATCGAAAGTCGAAACGCCGATTTTCGAATTGACTAGTTCGAATCGAATTATCTCCGATTCGAATTTTCAGTTGTCGAGTCGATTAATGTTCGGTTCGACTCGATTAAATGCACACCTCTATTTTTTCGACTTTGTAGAAGACTCTCGGATATAGTGTAAAGTATATATTAGAAGTTATATTATCAGTTATCGAAGAAATAGACTACATTTAAAGAAAATTTAGTAAAAGTGTTGTAAGCTTTCCGTCCGCGACAGTCGAGAGAAATGAAAACTCTATGCGCGCGTCCCTGATTCCGTGACAGTCGAGAAAAAGAGCTAACCTGAATTTACTCTACAGTGTTATATATACTAAACGGATCATTTCTTTGCCGCTTGCGAGAAAAGGTGTGATATTTGGTAAATTATAAATCCCAAATATTTTTTCTCTACTAGTTTTAGAATTTTTTATAGTAATTTAGTAGGGGAGAGTGGTCCTAAGTTGTCCGCCTAAGCTAATTAGTTGGAAATAGTAACAAAATGGGATTTAATCTAGTCAGAAAGTATATACCTAATGGAAAACTGCCGAGAGTCACCATTGGCGTATTAATGGCCCAATAATGGGAGCCAGGCATGCCATTAATTGACCAATAGTGGTAAAGTCATGGGCTGACTACGTCGTTGCCAATAATTGGAAGCCATAATTGGCACATTAATGGCTGCTAATAAAACGCCAAATACTAAAATTTTTTTAAATTAACAAAAATTATTTATTGAAATTATAATTATTTAATTATAAAAATAAAAAATTGTTTATTAATTTTTTGTAATTATTATATTTGTAATAGAAAAAAGTCATTACAGTAATTAGTGAGATCTTTTCTCCTTTAAAAAAATTGCCTCACATCCTGTGCAAAAATAGGAGAGGCAGGGAGCAGAATTATTATATTCTACGAATGGACCTGACGAGTTCAGCCTTTATATGTACGGGCTGAAGTAACTTCGATGCGAGTAGAACTGATGTTTGCTCGCCCTATGCGTCACAGTTCAAACTAACTTCCAAACACAATCAACGCGCACACGTGTTCACGCATGCGGGAAAATTTGAATCATTTTCAATTATTTGCCTATTAATTCCAAATCTATTCTATTCTAATAAAATAAATAATAAAATAAAAAGTATAAATAAAATAAATAATAATATCTATTATTTTGAATTGTCTTATAAAATAAAACAAAATTTCATTTCTTTTTCAAGTATTTATATAACCCAAAAGAAAAAAAATGCTGAGTATTCTTTGCAAATAATATTCAAACTTGTATTTATAAAAATCTATTATTATTCATAAATTGTTATTTATAAATAGAAATAATGTCCACTTTTCATTTATTTAAAATAATAGAATTTTGTTAACAATTGAAATTAAAAAATAATTTTACAATTAATTTTTTTAACTCACATTCTAAAAAATAATTGGAATTTTTTTTAATATAATTTTCACGCAGAAAAGTTTGATTGGAAATTTTAGAGTTCAACAGTAGTAATTTAGATTTCATTTCCAAACTTGTCTACCTTTGCGGCTCCAAGATAAAAAACAGGGAAATAAATGGTAAAAGGTTTAAAGCACGTCAGTAGGCTTAACATGTTTTTGTTTTTATGCACACTTATACGCGGAACAAAGCAGACTGAACACATTGATTGGCGCTTCTGGGCGGAGTCCAAGACAAGTCTAGTGCCGAGTCCCATACTGACTATAATGTGAGCAGATCTTCTAGTGACCTACATTATTATTTTTATTTGTCAAAATATTTACTTTTATTGGAATATTCAATTTGAAACTAAATATAAAATCGAAAAAAGAAACAACTGAAAATATTAGAATACTTTTAATTATATAAAACTTCTCACTGGGATTTTTATTATTCTTTGGATGTTTAAACGTCGAATCTCTTTAAAAATTAAATACAAGTCTTTTGCCATTTTTACTTAAATGATTTGTTTTAAAACGTTTAAAGAAAGAAATAATACTTAAATATCTACAGATTAAATAAAAATCCCAATGCTAAGATGTTTAAAATTCTAAGTATTCTCTATTTTTTACATATTATTATATTTTAGACTTTACATTTAGTTGCCTAAATTGAACATTACAATAAAATATAATAACAATTAGGTATTACATAACCGGCTAAAAACAAAATAAACACACACCTAACCTCAAAATGAGATCAAACATTTCACTTAGATATTCTTTCAATTTCATTTGTAACACTAGAACTTTATCACAAAACTGCACTCACTATTATATTTATAATTAAAATTTTTATTAATTGAAACAACTAATACGGCACGACGCACACTACAAACTAAACAAACGCAGGCGCAGGCGCGCCACAGAGTTTCGCATTTCTAAAAACTGTTTGGGAATGAATCTAAGGACTCTCGCACAGAACACTCCCCGTTTAACCCTTTCGTGCCCCCGGGGAATCCAGCGGTTAGATTTGCTTCCCAATTGGTACTCGGGGGTTTTTGGGGTCGCTGATTACAAATCTGATGTCAGTTTTTCAAAATTCAAAATTGCGGATCCAATATGGCGGACAAGATTTCAAAAAATTGCTTGAATTTGCTTCAATATTGTTACTCGGAGGTTTTCGGGGTCGCTGATGACGAATCCCATGTTAGTTTCTAAAAATTCAAAATGTCGGATCCAATATGTCGGACATGATTTTAAAAAATGGCTTGAATTTGCATCAATATTGTTACTTAGGGTTTCCGGGGTCTCTGATTGCGAATCAGAAGTCAGATTTTAACAATTTTTAAAATACAAAATAGAGGATCCAATATGGCGGACAAGATTTCAAAAAATTTCTTTAATTTGCTTCAATATTGTTACTTGGGCGTTTTCGTGTTTGCTGATTACGAATCCGATGTCAGTTTTTCAAAATCCAAAATGGCGGATCCAATATGGCTGACGAGATTTTCAAAAATTTGTTTGAATTTGTTTTAAAAACGTTACTTGGGGGTTTTAAGGGTCACTGATTACAAATCTAATTTCAGTTTTTAAAAATCAAAATGGCGGTGTTACGTTCGAAACGTAACTATTTTAATTTTTTTAAATATTTTTCAAAAATTTTATTAAGAGTATATAGAATTTAAAATGGGTAAACTTGTTAATTAAAATTAAGTACACCTTACACTTAACAAGCATAAAATAAATGCTAAGGATTAATAAATAAATAAATTAATAATTTACTCATCACTTAAAAATCATAGAGAAAGTCCATGAAAAAAAATAGTTATTTTATATTTTTTATTATTTGGAATTACTAATATTATCGTCTCAATAATTTTAAATATGAAAAGAAATCATTTAAGGAAATGTAGCGACCGTCTCAGGAATTCGTCAATTCTGCAAAAGTAGCCACTTACACCAAGACTCTTTAAAATATTTATCAAAAATTACTAATAAAGGAGAATACATATATGTGACCGGGACTGAGAAAAGGGACCTACTTACCAAAATCAACTTTTCGAGAAAAACGCGTTCAAAGTTTTCAGTCCAAATAAATTAGATTTCTTAAAACATTTTACATTTAAATTAACATGATGAGTGTTCTTTATGTATTTTTTTATGCTGATTTCGATTTTTATGGTTAAATAATTGTTTAAACAACCCTGTAATTGTTATAAACAATTTATTTTGTAAAAGTCAAATTATGAAATTTTCAAAATTAATTTAAAAGACTTCCGGATGTCCATAGGTCTGAAATTTTTTATGCAAGTTCAGAACTGACACAATAATGAATAATTCTGAACTCTACAATAATCCATAGTTATTTTTTGACTTGCACAACCAGGTTGCCGATGACGGGGTATACTTGGGGATCATCTTCAAGGAATTAAGTCGAATTTTTTGTAAATGGTTTAGGCATTCAATTTAAGATTAAGGGGATATATTCTTGACACTTAGACAACCAAGAGTAATTTTTGTCTTAAAATTACTTATATTTTCATAAAAAAAAATTTAAAAAAAATTGTTTTTTTAAATTTGTTTAAACAATTGCAAAAAAATTTTTTAAATAATCTGGACTGATTGCATTGTATTTCTAGGACCTTACACTATAAGAAACCATCATAAAAAAAATCCATTTTTTGGTAAGTAGGTCCCTTTTCTCAGTCCCGGTCACATATACACGTGCAAAATCGAATAGAGAACAACAAACTCTATCACGCCATTTACTAAGGAATTTGCAAGCTTGCAAAAAGCTTCCTTAGCAACAATAAAGTATTGGCAAGCCGTGTGCATAAGTTTCTCCCACCTATAAAAATTGAGTCAATTTCCAGGGTGTGAACGATTTCCTTTTTGGATTAATCGAGGAGTTTTATTAAGTATTTTCCGCAGAGCGGACGTTTACTATATCCTTATTTTTTCTTTTCTCGAAAAAGGCGGAAGTAGATTATTTTTCTTATCCCCAAAGACAAGGGTTGAAATTCAAATATTGAAGTGAGTGTTTTCTTAAAAAGATAGATTCATAGAAATCTGATATTGTTATTTAACAAGAATATTAATTAAAAAAAGGAATCAAATAAAAGAATATATCAAAATATAAAGAAAAAAACAAGTAAAGAAGTAAAACATAAAAAGTGAATATTAAAAAGAGTGATTTTAAAATAAAAAAAAAGATAAAATTTATTTAGTTCTAAATTATAGTGTTTTTCTGAGTGATTTAATTAAAATCTTAAAGTGAAGTTTAGTTAATGTTATAATATATAAGAAGAACAAATACAAGATATTGAAATTCAAGCCTTGTTTTTGAGATCTAAGACCTTTTTCTCTCAGTCTCTTTAAATTCTGGAATTTATTCAGAAAATAAGATAAATGTTTAAATACGCTGATCCCGAATTTTAAGCATTAATAAATATTATTTTTTGAATATTGTCTCAGATTAAGATCAATCAGAGAGTACAAATTTAATTAGAAGAAAAACAAAGAAAACGAAATTACGTTTTTATAAAGAGTAAAAAGTATAAAATATCGATGAGGGTATAATTGAAATTAAAAACGGGAATTGTCATCCATAAGTGTCGATATTACCCTATATAATAAAAAGGGGAGAAAAAGATTTTTCTCGTACTAAAAAGAAATTAATTCATTGTAAATTACAATTTACAATTGGTGAGTAAATTATATAATAATTCCACATTTATTAATTTTCATGACACATACACGCACACACACAAGGTGAAATTACTGTTAATACAATAACTTTTTTAGTATAACCCAACAAGCACAGACATTTTCTGCAAATTTGCTGCAAGTTTCCCATGCAAATTTCGCAAGTTTGCAGCAAACTTGCATAAATATAAAAATGTCACCCACTTGGCAAGTTTGCACTGCAAGTTTGCAGCAAACTTGCGCCAAATAGCAAAAACTTTAATGTATGGGCAGTAGTTTACTATGGCATCTAGAGCTGCGCACTATATTTTAGTCACCTTCCATGCAAGGAAGGCATCGTTCATCAAAATATATGCAATTTAAAAAATTTTTTTAATTTTTTAGGTATTTTAGAAAGTTTGCTGCAAATTTTCCTTAAGTTTTCATTGCAAACTTGCCAAGAGGGTGACATTTTTATTTGTATGCAAGTTTGCTGCAAACTTGGATGCAAACTTGCGAACTTTGCATGGAAAACTTGCAGCAAACTTGCAGAAAAATACTGTGCTTTGTGGGAATAAATGTGTTTATGTTACAAAAGTTAAAGAAATTGTATCGTTAATTGTATTCTTAAAGGGGGCAATTTTAATAATTCTTAATACTAATTATATATACAATATTTTCAAGGGATAATTTTATTGTAACTATTACTGTATTTTTTTGCTATTACTTTTTTATTCATGTAAAAACAAATAAAATAACCCAGATTATGTCATTAATATGATAGTTTTTATTTGTGTCTTACAATCTATTTCAACCCATCTTTTTATATTCTTTTATAAACCTTAATACCGCCTAACCGGAGACGTTGAACTGATAACGTACTTAAAGGGGGGATCCTAAATTTTTAATAACAATATTTGTTCAAAAAAAACCTAACATTCATTTTTTACTAATAAAATACTGTGTGTTTTATTATTTTAAGACTATTGAAAATTCTTTTTAATACAGTTAAGTCTGAATTCGATTAAAATATAAAAACTTTCAAATAAATAATATTTAAATTATAAACAATCGAATTCAAACATAACAGGCACTACGCGCACACTGACCAGTCAAACAAGGCAAGGATTTCAAGAATTTATTCTAAAGTCATGACATACTCACCCGGCCTGATTTCTGGTGGACTTCGTCGACTTGAAGCTTTTGATTAGTTTCACGTCCGCCCAACTTTTTCGCACAATCCAGTTGTGGGACATAAGTTGGGTTTCGACTCGCGGGAGGGCTTAGCCGATTTTCAGACTGACTTCAAGAGTTAAAGTTTCTTCGCGGACCGGATCAAGACTGCAATTGTTCCTAGGACGCGTGATGCCTCTACGGGAACATTATGGATGTTAAGTGGGAAATTTTGCGAACTCAGGATTTTTGGTATACAGGCGGGGTCTCTAACTCTGGGCCTGTTGCTACGCTAGATTTGCTGAGTTTGCGTGAGAACGAAAATTTTCTCAGCGAGCTTATATAGCTTTTCGGGTTAAGACAGGAAATTACAACAGAATAAATCTTGCTTATTAAGAGTGTTTCAAACTGTTTATAGCAATGCTAAATGTATAAATATGGAGCGATGTTTAATTTTCAACAAAAAAAATTTTCACTCTTTAGAAAATTTCCATCGAAATACATCTCTTTTCCAATACTAGGAATTAGTCTTTCCCAATTTTGTTAAAAGCATGTGCTTTTATTCTTCTTGTACTTGTTTTTAAACATTTTATGCGTAGCTTGAAGATTCCAGAGATGAGTAGGAAGGGAAATTGGTACAGAAAGAAACGAAAGGTAAGAAGAGCTAGATACTTACGTAGAGACATATCGCGGCATATGTGTATGCATCATTAGTTATTTTTTTATGTATTATAGTATCGCGCAAAGCCCATCCTATTATATTTCATAGTGCGAAGTCCACTTACGCGCGTATGTGCCTATGACCAAATACTCGAATACGAAAGCCCCAAAGGTGCGTAAAATAGATATTTGAATTTTTATACACTTTGACAGTAACGCGCTTGGAATTAGAATTTTCATGTTATATTTATTTCAAATTTTATTTACAGATGTGTTTAATATTAAATAAGTCACAATGAACTATAAAGTATAAAGTAATATTTATTTTCCTAAAAATCATTATAACGAAAATAAAATAATCTTGATTACAAAGTATCATTGAATACAAAGAGTAATAATTTTACTGTCTATGCCCGAATTAGTTTCCGGTGCGCTCTCAAGCTGCTGTCTTGCTCATTCTTATCGCGGTGTCCGATGACTTTAATGAGCCGAATAAAAATAAAATTGGTTAAAAATTATTAATTTTTTAATGAATATAATTTTATAATTATGTTACAAACTGAGTTACGAACTCATGATGTTACGAACTCGTGAGTTATATATCGAAAATAAGTTACTGAGGACACAAACAAATGGCAATACTTGGATCTGTTCAATATCGAAGTGTAGATCAGAAATCGGCGGTGTTGCACATCACCCCACAACACCCTAATTCATAGTTTGAAAACAAAAAACGCCTCTTTTTTCGTTTCAGATATTGAAAGTACTACGATTTTTTAGAAAACTCACTGTTCATGCTTATTCAAAATCTTCAACTCCCTCCCCCCTACAATTTTTTAATAAATTTCATAATACTTGTTGGTTGAAGTACTCATACATAGTACTAAATACTATGAAAATATTAGCCCGATCCAACAACTTGCAATTTTGACATTGATACACATGAGAAAATTGGCCCCACATATATTATATGTTTATGCACCTAGAGTCCACCACGAGGTTTATGGTAAGATTTTGCACTTCTATTTTTATTTTTATGTTTTTTAAAAATTTTTATTGCTTTTTTTGATTTTTTAAATATTTTTAGCAGTTTTATTATTTATTTAAACAATTTCTGTGTTATAAACGAGTTTTTTTTTTAATATTGAGCTTTTGAGATGGGTCTAAATTCTTATTTAGGGAGGCTCCAAGCTGCCAAGGTCTGAAGGATCTTGTTTAATTTGCGGGACCGTTATCCTACTTTTAAAAGTTACTTTTCTGCTAAGTTTATTTTTTTTTAATCTCACGGTAGGTCCGTGAGAATGGAAACGGTCTGCCAACATGATACTTTTTGAGATATTATTTTGAAATAACTTAGAATCTTAATAATAATTATATTGTTTAATTAATGGAATTATTATTTATCTTAGTTATAATAATGTATATAATTTATTTATTGTAATTATATTGTTCCTACTTTTTAAAGGTTGCTTGTATATGTATTTTACATATTAATTAATGTATTATATATATATATACAACCTAATTTCGAGGGAGGGTAAAGGGCTCCAGAAGAAGGGTTACGGGTTTTAGTGGGTCGGGCTGGCAGTAGGTCGCCAGTTTATTAAATTTACATTTATTTTTCTTTTTTTAATTGTCGTACCAACCCCACATAACCTTGGAGAGCGGAATCCAAGGTATCTGTAAGCAGATTTCCCAGAAGTCCCTAAGCAAAAAAAAAAAAAAAAACTATTGTTAAGTTGTTTGTATGTGCATCTGACTTGATTCATAACTTCAAGTGTAAGGCATGCAGCCTTGTAGTTTGCGTTAACTGTAACGCACGTGCGTTTGTTTTGAAGCTGTAGTCTACAGCTTATGGGCCCTGAGGGGAGAGGAAAGTTCTACGCACAACAAGGTAGCGATTGGAGGCAAGCATAGCGTGCTTATATTGGTGCCCGTAACATGGAGGCTGTGAAAGTATTAGTACTGTAGCCGGGGGAGTCGATGCTTGTGTTGGTAATTCTAACCTCCGGACGCACAAACGTATGCGCGTTGCTTTATTGTGTGTTGCTGTCGTCCCTTCACACACACGTACAATCTCTCAATGTAATTCTCAGTTGATGTTTTAATATTTTAGAATTATGCTTACACTTTTGGTTGTTAACATAAAATTTTGAATTTAATAGATTGGATTCATTTACGTATTTTGGTAGCAACATTGCGCCTTATTCATGTTTTTCAGAATACAAATTTTCTTATTTATTATTTGTTTAGGTAATATTGCCGCAAGGTTTGATGCAGACAGCATTGATTGCCACGTTACTATTGTTAATAACTATTTATTATATTTGTTATTTAGTAAAAGGAGAAAAGAAATAATAATTTCTTTTGTCCTTTGAACTATTTAATAAGCATTTCTTAGTTAAAGATATTCTTATGACGATATATTTAACGTTATCAGGGTGTCAAATATCCTCAGGCATAGCGTCGCTGCGTAGCGACGTTTTTATACTTTGGCTGATTAAAAATTAATATTTATCCTACATGGTTGCCAAATAACCTGCTAAGATTCTAACAATCCACCGTGAAAATTCCTGTTTTCGTCCCCGAAAACCCAGATGCCTTGAACTCAGAGATGCACATAATATGGCGATGTATTAGCAAAATTTCTTTAATATTTAGAATAACAATTACACAATTTTATGTAAATCTATAATACGATTAAAATAGTAGTGGCTTTAGTAATAACATTCATTCTTCATAAGTTATTGCCGGATAGTATTGTTGTTATATCATATTGTTATTCTAAAATAACATTGCAGTAAAATGATGCTAACACAGCATTTTCCTTTAAATGGTAATCATTATTTTCAAATTGCGTAGAATTCTGACTATTAAGATTAGGATACAATAGTAAAATATTGGATATTAAGCCCGATTACTTACTTAGTACTAAATGGTTTCGTAAACAAATTTCAAATACAAAACATAAAAAGCTTTCAAAATTTAATTTCAAATGCAAGGCAGAAAGCATATATTTTGAAAACTGTTTTACAAATAGCATGCCTTATTTATTAATTTATGAAATCTACCTGTCCTCCACTTAAACTAACCTTCTTGTTTTACATATTTCTTATGTTTGTTTAGTAAAATTAATTAAACACATTTAACATTTTAGTAGTTTAAAGTGCATTAAAATAAATAATGAATAAACGATTTCAACGAAATATGTTATCTGTGGTAAAACTTAAAGAGAGCTTCTAAAAAAAAGATACGAAAATTGACAGTGCAAATCGAAAACAGGTAAATTCAATATAAATTTCGATTTTGCTTGCAAAAGAAAAAAAATTTTCTTCTAATTAGTTATGTTTTTAAATATGTAATATTTAATTGAAAAGTTTCAAATTATTCAAAATTTCATGAAATTGTCTTCCAAACAAGTGGATTTCAGAAATATTTAGTTAAAATTTTCAAAAATAATTGAATTAAAATTTTGAAAGTAAATTTTTTTTAATAGGTTACAGTAGCAATTCTTAAAAATTATTCATTTTTAAAGGATTTGAAATTTGAATACCTATATGGAAAAATAATGGATAATAATTAAATATTTGTTTCAAAAATCTATTTAATTTCAAAATTATTTTTTAGTATTAAAAATAAAAAATAATAATATTTAAATTCTAATAAATAAATTGTAGCAGAGGTTATTACAATAATTAAATTTCTTTGACAAATTTCAACAAAATTTCCAAGAACAATTACATTTTTTGAAGAATTCAATCAAAATTGCACTAAAATAACTGAAATTCTGCAATTAGCTTTATTATTTATTAAAATAACTGAATTCCCAATAAGAATTTTATTACTTGCCATAAAAGTAAATACCTGTGAAAATTCTATTATTTATGAAAGTAATTGAACATTGCAAAGAATTTATAATAAAAAATTTCCAAATAATTTAATTTCCAGAAAAATTTTTTTTGATAAAAAAAAAATTTAAATTGAATTAAATTGAATTAAATTAATTAATTAAATTAATTAAATTAATTAATTAAATTAATTAAATTAATTAAATTAATTAAATTAATTAAATTAATTAAATTAATTAAATTAATTAAATTAATTAAATTAATTAAATTAATTAAATTAATTAAATTAATTAAATTTAAATTTAAATTTTTTTTGAGTGGATGTAGTGTTCGACTCCCACCATGAGAGTTCGGAGATTCAATTTTTTCAGAAAAATTCTATTTTCGGTATAGGTCTCGTAAAAATAAATTATCATCAAATAATAAAACCGAACGTAAAATTATCGACAGATAATCAATCAATATTTTTTTTTATTATTTTTTTTCGAAAATAATTAAAAGTTTGTGTAGAATTTTATTAATTATATTGGAATTCCTTTAATCACTTGTAATTTCTCTAAAACCATCCAAATTATATCGTATAATTTACGTACTTTACGGACCTTTTTCAATCAAATTACGGACTTTTACGGCAATTACGGACCTAGTTCGAGCCCTGCAATTGAATTCTATATGAACAATATCTTCACGTTTTTATAATAATCCTCTTTCTTAATAATTAAAATTATTTCATTAAGATAAAAAATTAATTTTAACACAGATTCCAAGAATAATAACATCTCTCGAGAAAACTTCATTAATACTACAATGCGCTACAATGCTTCTAATAATCTACTATTATGCAGAACTCTAACCGAAATTCATCTTGAAACAAATCCTTATTGGATAATTCAATAACAAAAATAAGTAATTTATTCAATATTTAAATTTTCTCAAAACTGAAGTCTCATACAGAATTTTATCAAAACGTTTTTAAATCATTGATTTCTTTTAACGATTTTTCGTAAAATTTAGGAACAATTGCATTTTTCGATGAATTTGATTAGAATTGTATTAAAATAATTTAAACCCCGAGATAAGTCCTACTTATGAAAATAATTGAATTCCTAAAAACTTTCACAGGTCTCCTCAGAGATGGGCAGGTTATTCTAAAATGTAACTCTACAAACTTGGTGGGGAGTTGTTCCAAATGACTTCCAGATTCCAAATTTTCAAACCGATAAATCGTACCTGATCCTCTTTTTGAATTATCTCTTTTACAGATAGTCGGAAACTTGAAAATGTATTATCTTAATGTAGAAGCTTTGATTCAGAAGATTGCTGATTTTTCGTTATTAAAAATTTTGAGACAAAGATTTTATAGATAATTATGTTCATGATTTTGAGAAAAGTGGGGGTAGGGGAGAGTGGGGCAAAAAAGCGTGGGGGTTTAAAGCGCAAAAAAACGAAAATTATCGAATATATACTTTATTATTTTATTTAATAACCATCTTTGGGAATCAGTCTTTAGTAATAAAGGCGTACAAAGGCCAACTGTTTCTTAAAAAATCATAAAATTAATAATATGGAAGAAATTGCAAATCTCCCCATCTTGCCCCACCGGCGCAGTACTAAAAAGCAACCTATTTCTGTGGACAAATTTTACAAGTAAAGGTTGCATCTTCATCTTCGCCATAGACACTAGCACAACTGCACAAAGCCCATTGGCCGCAAACAGAACAAGCAGCCCAGCCTTCATTTGAGTCTAAATAATAACCATTACAATTTATAGAGACAAGGTGTATTTTCCACTTTACCATCGCTAATTATTGATTTAACCTGACAAGCTTTTTCTTTTTGCTCACTCTTTTTTTATTCACTCTTGATTTAAGTAGTTTTCTTAACTTCCCTTATTTCTCTTTTCTTTTGCTTTATTTGTGTACTCCGTCTTGACCCACTCTTCCCTACCTTATCTTGCCCGAACCTACGAAATTGAATAAAATAATTAATTACTACAATTTACGATTCAACAAAGAAAAAAACATATGCTTCCCTTCTTCTGTAACCCTTGCCAGTTATAAAAAATTTTATATAGTTCATTAACTGTTATTTTTAAATAATAAACACCTCCTAAAAAAGTAAAAAATTCACAAGAAAATCGTCGAAAACAGTTTTTTTAGTAAAACAGATCAAAGATTTGTTCTTATGGCTTTTAGGTTTTGTAAACAAGAAACTATCGTCTTGGTGCAGTATTATGTAAAAAAAAATCGCGATTGGTTAATTCGTTTGTTAAATAGGGCCGTTACCCCGTCTTGCCCCACTCTCCCCTATAAGTCCCAAAAATCGATTGCCATATTGGATCCAACATTTTGAGTTTTGAAAATCTGACGTCATATTCGTAATCAGCGATCCCGAAAACCCCCAAGTAACAAATTCTTAGCGAATCCAATCATTTTTTAAAATTGTTGTATTTAGGTCAATTTCTATGCAGGACAACTGTTAAAAAATCAATTTTGACAGTTAATTTAGTTTGTTGTTGGCAATATCGCTATATTTTCGTAAAGTAGAGGGTTAAAGCTTTATTTTAACTCAAATGACCAGTCTCTACCACGTCGGATTTACCCAGTAGAAATTTTCAAAAACTACTAAGAAATGATTTTTGGGTATTTTACCCCCAATTTTCTCAAAATCCTGACGTGATAAGAGGCTTTTGTTAAATGTTAATTCGGATTTAGCGCAGCAAAAGCTACGGTAAATGACTTCTCGATCTCAGACAATGGAAATTTTTATTTTTTTGCAGGCTTCTGAAATTATATATATATATATATATATATATATATATATATATATATATATATATTTATATATGTAGCACTTTAACATGTGACAGACGTGTCCATATTCAAAAAATCAAAAAGTTACTTGAAGAAGAGACCATTCGGAACCATAATTATCTATAAAATCTTTGTCTAAAAAATTTTTAGTAACGAAAAATCAGCAGTCTTCTGAATCAAAGCTTCCACATTAAAATAATAAATTTTTTAAGTTTCCGACTATCTGTATAAGAGATAATTCGAAAAGAGGATCAGGTACGATTTATCGGTTTAAAAATTTGAAATCTAGAAGTCATTTGGAACAACTCCCCACCAAGTTTGTAGCGTTACATTTTAGAATAACCTGCCCACCTCTGAGGAGACCTGTGCTTTATTACCCTTGAAAATAGTTGCATTTATGCAATCAGTTATAAATTTCCAAAATTCAATTTATTATTGGAAGGTTTAAAAATGAATCTTGTGAAAATCTAGTAAAGCAATGATAAGTTTTGCAAATTTTAATTTCAGCGAAATTCATTTTTCCTAATAAACGAAAAGTAGGCATAATTTGATAATTTCTATTTTATAATCATAATTTCCGCACAAATTTTTTTTGAATTCACTTTTGTGATTACACATGTTTAATCTCGTTTTTATTGTTTGTAGGCATTATTATTAATTATCTATTGATATATACTAAGAGAAACTACACGCGCTTTAGCGCGCGTTTGTTTAACTGTTACCTATACAATAATTTAAAAGATAACATTTTTGTAATTTTTTCATAAAATTTTCGGAAAAAAAAATTTTTTCTATTGAAATTTTGTAAAGATAATTGAAAATTTAATTATCCGAACAATGTCAACAAAATCTCTCAAAAAATCCCATCATCCCTGAAACATTCGTCTGTAGTAATTCAAACATTGAGAACTAGTAACTGAAGGCTAAAGAGTTGAAGTTAAAGAGAAAGGAAAGTTTTATATTTTCGTTTAGAACTGTTGCGCATTTATTTTTAAAAAATTAATAAAATAATAATTACTTTTATTTTATGTTTCTTTATTGTTTTCCTCTTCGAATTGCAACAACCAATCAAGGGTTTATCCTGGATTGTTTAAAATGCGAGATTCGTTTTTTTTCCGTTTAATTAACTAAAAATTTAGAATTTAGAAAAGAGTAACTAAAAATGGATCCGGGATGGGTTGTTTTTAATTACTAAGAATTTATTTCCCTTATAAGTTTTAAATTTATTTTCCCTTTTCTTTTCGAAATTTAAGCGTAAACATTACAATAATTATATTATTGTAATTAATTAATAATCATTAATAATTAATTATTTACTTATAATAAGTAATAAACATTTAATCAGAAATTTAAAATTATAAAAATTTAAGAGAAGTTTAATAATATTTTTAGAAGCAAAAAATTGATTTAAAACTGTAAGAGGGACTTTAAAATTTCAAAAATCAAATTATAATTACGGTCACTAACTTCCCTTGATTATTTTCGAAAAATTTAAATAAAATTCTTTAAAAGAATTCAATTATTTTTCAAAAAATGTAAACAAATTTCAATTATTTAAAAAAATTTAATTATTTGTTTACAAAAATTCAATTATCTTGAAACAATAGAATTAAAAAATTACAACAATCTTATTTTTCAGAATTAAAAAAAAAATTTGCGAAAGTTCAATTTTATTAAACAATTTTAAGTATGTATATTTTTTTAAATTAACTAATAAAAATTTTAATTATTAATCTTCGCAGTAAGAAACATGAATACATTAGAATTTAAATCTTTATAATATTCAATTATTAATCAATTATTAAATTAAAATACTTTGAAAATTCTATTTGTTAAAAAGTTTCTAATGAAATTCTTTAACAAATTTAATTACATATTTTCAGTCGAATTGATTTTTTACTATCAAATTAATTATTTTTAACTAACTTAAATTTAGAGAACAGTATAAATACCTATAAAAATTGAAATAAAAAGTGATTTAAAAAAAAAATTAAAATAATAAAACTTTTTTAATTTTGGTAAAAAAATTCCCGGTTTGGTATAAAATTCCTGTTTTCCCGGAATTCCCCGTTAGTAGACACCCTGAAATTATTACTTTTTTAAAATTTATTAAATTATTATTGTTAAATTTAAAACTATAAAATGCAGAGATCAGTTAAAAAATAATTAAAATTATCATTAATAGTAATAAAGATCTTTTTGACAATCTAAAGCGTTATCGGCGTGTGATGCCTGGCGCGCCGGGTGACCTGCGGTCGGAGCGCGCAGGGTATTTATATATAATTATTGCAAAACCGTTTAAGGTCCCACTCTGGTTTTTACATGCCGTATAGAAAAAAAGGTAAGCTTTCGATTGGGATAGGTTAGAAGAAAAAAAAAACGTCGATTTCGAGATATATTGAAATTAAAAATTTGACCTTGAATTTCAAGGTCAAATTTAAAAAAAAAAATTTTTTGTCACCACCAGCTTGTAGCTCTTGAAAAACCCTTTAAAAATCATTATTCACACTTCTAATTTCATTAATTCTTTTTTTTTTTTTTTTTTTTTGCTTAGGGACTTTTGGGAAATCTGCCTACAGATACCTTGGATTCCGCACTCCAAGGTTATGTGGGGTTGGTACAATGAAACAAAAGGAAATATTAAAAAAAAAAAGATAAATACATAAATGTTATAATAAATTTAATAAACTGGCGACCTACTACCAGCCCGACCCACTAAAACCCGTAACCCTTCTTCTGGAGCCCTTTACCCTCCCTCGGAACTGTCGCAAGACTATAGCCTTCGAGGGTGGCGCTCCAACTCTGTCGCTAATGCGACCTTCTCCCTTTCTCTGCGGTCCTCCTGCGTCCGTAGTTAAAAAAAAATGATTAAAACTATTACAAAGTCCAAGCGGAATTCACAGCACAAAAATAATAAAAAAAAAAACAAATATTTTAAGAAGTGTAAAAAGTCAAAACATAAAATTGTAAACGGATATAAAAAAGAAAAGAAAAAAAAAGTAAACACGTATATAATGTTGAAAAGATAAAACTGTTTAAAGACGAATAAAAAACACAAATTAAATTAAACAAAAAAATGTATAAGGACAAATAAATCACAAAATAAATTAATAAAAAACAAATTAAAAGCTGTTTAAATCACGCTTTTTGGCTCCTTTTAATACTTCTTATTTGCTTTTAGTTCTTGCGAGAGTCTTCTTCGCCTCCTCAAGGGCCGTCCTGAAGACTCCGCATCCTCCGCTGCCTGCAATGTGGGTGGTTGACACCTTATTGCCAATCTTTTCCTTGCACAAAAAGCAACTTGAGTTGTTTTTACAGTTGGAGAACCTGTGACCGGCCTCACCGCACTTAAAGCACGCAGCCGATCTGTCCTCCTTCTGGCATTTGGCTCCAATATGGCCGTATCCCAGGCATCGATGATACCGGACGACCATTACTCTTCTTTTGATTGGGCAACACATAAAACCAATTTTTACGTGTCCCAATTTCTCCAGCCTGTTCGCCTCTTCCAGGTTGGTGACTACAACCGCAAGCTTCATCCCTCGGCGGTTGGGTCCTAAGACCGTCACTCTCCTGTTTACTGGCTTACCCATTGCTTCAGACAACACTTGTTGCACCTCAGCTTCTTGGGTAAGGCAATCCAAATCACGGATCTCGAGTGTAACTCTTCGATCCAATGACTGCACCTTACCCATGCTTCCAACCGCCTTGGTGACCTCAGCGGTGAAAGCGTCCTTATCGGAGTCTCCTCTGAACTTAATCAGAAGGTCCCCCTTGTTTGTAGCTTTTGCTGCTACTATTCTCGTATGACTGTCCTCTGGGTTGACCTCTTTGCGAAGCTTACCCAGAACGTCAGCATACGTCAATCCTTCACCGACTCGGATTAGAACTGTGGATCTTTTTGACCCAATTCTTTCCAATTGAGGAATCTTTGAATCTGGTACTTCCGTTTCCATTGGAGGTGCTTCCTCCTTCTTCCTCTTATCGGTTTTGGTTCGAGTCTCTTCTGGACTGTCACCCTCTCTCTTCCGTTTCTGAGCATCTCTTAAGACGCTTTTGAGATTACGCCTATAGAAACGCTCTCTCTCTTTCTTACGGACCTTGCGGTTGCATTCCACACCGCTCAGAACGCATGCCAAATCGAAGTCCGACTCATCGGCCGCGGCATGCTTTGCCCTTGCCTCCTTTAGCAGGACGTCGATGACCTTGAGTCCATCCTTTACCGTCCTATTGACGGTCTTCTGAATGTCGCAAGATTTTATCATCTTTGCGACCTCCAACTCCATTTTTTCGAGACAAGTCGCCTCCTCCTTTCTGATCCGCAAGCATATCTCGCGAGTCTCTTCTATCGCCTCGTCGTCTACTTCTGAGTGGATAGCGCTATGAACGGTTTTTCCGCTACTGCAGCTTGACACACTCAGAAGGCTCGACGTGCTTCCTTTCCTCGTTTTATTATTTTCCACGATGTTCTGTGGATCTACCCTTTCCACGATCACTCGTGGCACTGCAAGAAATTGTGCGCCCCCACAATCCGCGCACTTGAGCATCGGTCCTGGGACCGATGGTGAAATTTCCCGTTACCGGCCTGCTCACATGGGGTACCTTCTCAGAATTTTTTGAATTCATTTTTCTTGCTGTTTGGTTGTCCTTTAGTTGAAAGCCCCGCCACCACGACAAGGTCTACCGAACATATCCATGATGTCAATCATGTCTGGCAGTGGATATGCATCCACTTCTCCCAGCACATCGAAGACATCGATGATGTTCGGCAGTGGACAACCAGCGGCGGAGTCATTAATTCTACTTATCAATATGTTAAATTGAAAAAAAGACGTTTTCAAAAAAGTCAAAATTTTGAAACGATGTAACTCAAAAAATATTTTATAAAATTCAATAATATTATATATTTACAATTCCACTAATAATAGTAACATTTTAGCAAAGTTTCGAGAAAATTCAATAACATTTATTTTTTGACCTGGTCAGTTGAGGAATTTTGCCCCATATACTTGTATAAAAATCGAGATAATAATAAAAATTTGTTTATATTTTTATTTTTTTATTCAAATTTTGTCCTGTAAGAATTCTGTGGGGTAATGGGAGAATTAGTGTCAGCTTAAAGAATCTTCGTTACTATGTTACGGCTTTCATTATTTCTTTCAAAATTGTAAAAGATATCACCTTATGAAAAAACTTTTAATTAAAAAATAATTTTTCGTGGAAAAAATAAAAAATAAAATTTTTTTCAAAAATTTTTTATTCAATTAAAATTTAGGAAAAAGTTTATCTAAGTCTAAAGTTTCAGCTTCATTGTAAGTAATAACACTTTTTCTATTGTAAAACAAACAATATTCCTAAAAAATAGAAATTTTTTAAATTTCAAGTGAAAACTCCCAATCCCCCACAAATTGGGTGATGGCAAAAAATGTATTTTTTTTGAAATTTTTTTTTCAATTTACTTTCTCTTTTTAAGTTTCTAATTAAACATAATTAGAGATAAATAACGAAATGAGTAGAAAATGACGAAAACAATGTATTATTATAAAGATAAGTTGGTTTTTTTAATATTTTTCCTTAAGGGGCTCCAATTCCCCCACGCTCCCCTATAACAATTTGTGTTTAAAGATTTTCAATGCGATAAGAGCAATTGTTTAAAAGATAAAAAAGCACAAACTGTTAAAGGCAAAATTTAAAAAAAATTATTTTATTGATGCATGTTACAAACCAGAAATAAATTTATAAATTAGGATTTTGAGATGGCCCTTTATCTCGATTTGGGGAGGCACCAAGCTGCCAGAATGTTTTATTATTCTGTTTAATTTTGTGGGGACGTTATCCTACTTTTAAAAGTTACCTTCTGATTCGTTAAATGCACTATTTTTAGAATGATTTGAATTTTAGGTTTAGTTAGGTAAGTAAAGAAATTGATTTTATGAATACATGATTTATTTTAAAATAGCAAAATACCTTTTGAATACAGAATGGTTATAGTGTGTTACAAATAGAAAGGGTGTGTGTGTTAGAATATGTGATGGAAACGATACTTATTTACTTACAAACTACTGGCGGAGCTATTCCTTTTTCGAATCACAAAACATCCGTCGGGCGAAAATTCTTTTGTTTTTGTTTTTGCTGAAAATCGCGACGTCTGATTCGCGCAATTTTCTTTTGGTTGCGAGATTGCACTTGTGGTGAGTGGACGCGGGCAATATCTATGCAACCGGCCGTCTCACACAACTGTATAAAACTCACTGCGGATCTACCGTTTACCGAATCAGTCCGGGCAATATCTATGCAACCGATAATTCGATAATTGGTTATGATCGCGCTCGTGGGCCACCGATATGTGAGACGGACGCGGGCAATATCTATGCAACCGGCCGGTTATAAATAACAAGATTTCAGAATTATTAATTATATTAATAATTCTAAAATCTCTCCAAAATCAGCCCGCACTGGACTCCACTGGCTTAGAGAATTTGAAAATTTTAACGTCTCCCCTAAATAATTCATGCAAATCGAGTTCCGGGTCGCGGACCGGCTTTTTTGTCGCGAAATTTCTCTGTCCCAAAACACTTTCTAGGTTAGACCCAGGAGAGGTGTCTTCGAGAAGAAGCGAGAATTTGTACTGCCATGATTGAAATTTCGCGATAAGCCTCCAACCCTTACCTTTAGTGCAAAGTGGGAAAATATTTTAGAAGTAGGAGTAAGTCATGGGCCCATTGGTCTATGCATTTTTGCTGACGTTGTGGATCTCATGGTAGGTCCGTGAGAACGGAAGCAGTCTGTTAACATGATACTTTTTGAAATATTATTTGAAATAACTTAGAATTTAAATAATAATTATATTGTTTAATTAATAAAATTATTATTATTTATCTTAGTTATAATACTGTATATAATTTATTTATTGTAATTATATTGTTCCTACTTTTTATAGGTTGCTTGTATATGTAGTTTACATATTGAGTAATTTGTATATATATATATATATATATATATATATACACATATACATATACATACAACCTAATGTCCTCCGGCATTTTGTTGTAACAACAATGTTTACAACAAAATGTTTAACTATTGTTAAATTGTTTCTGTGTGCATCTGACTTGATTCATAAATTCAAGTGTCATAAGGCATGCCGCCTTGTAGTTTACGTCAGCTGTAACGCACGTGCGTTTGTTTTGAAGCTGTAGTCTACAGCTTATGGGCCCCGAGGGGAGAGGAAAGTTCTACGCACAACCAGGCAGCGATTAGAGGCAAGCATAGCGCGCTTGTATTGGTGTCCGTAGCATGAAAGCCGTCAAGGTATTAGTTCTGTAGCCGGGGAAGCAAGTGAGTGTGCTGGTGTTCACAAACGGCGGCCGCGCAGGCATGTGTGTGTTGCCGCCGACCATCCTTACACACGCGCAACCTCACAGTGTATTTCCTTAGTTGTAGACAGTAATAGACAAATGGAATATATATATATATATATATATATTGTAACGAGTTTTCCTTTTTCTTGTGGAATTTTCCACTGCTCGTCACAAAAATGGCGAATACGACTGTGTGAAATTTAAACGATGGATTCCACACTTTGAATCCACCGCTCGACCATCGGTGATCCGTTTAGAGGTTATCCTCAGCGCCAGGTAGGTAAACTACCCGGATCCCGATGAACTACGGAGAACTGTAACAACTCCCGGGCTAGCTCTAGATTACCGAGTTTCCAATTTCCGAACTTGATTCTTATTTTCGCAGGGTCGCGGTCACTGCTCACAGGGAGGAGAGAAATCAACAACAGTGTAACAAGGGATTTGACACATAAACTATAATAAAACGAATCACTTTTCTTTCATAAATTGATTTTAATTTGAGATTCTTGCAGTATGAAATTGAGGGTAGAGAGAAATCACACACCACTGAGCAACCATACAGTACACCGATAGGCGGGGAAAAACATGGCGGCGTCCTTCTCTCTGACCATGCCGTCGCCACTCGGACACTTGTGAGGATTTGAGGTTATAAGCTTGGGTGGAGTTCCAATCCAATTGCCGACAAATGTGATGAACTCGTCACTGACCTTTCAACTTGTCGAGAATATTTCTTCCGTTCATTTCGGTGGAATATTTTCGGTAAAGCGAACCGTATTTAATCGTGGACCTCCGCACTACGGTAGCCAGGCTTGAACTGGAGATTCCGGCAATAGGACCCATGGCGTCCACGCCGCGTGGCTCTGCGCATCTCGGTTCGCCCCTGCGCATAGGCAACTGACCCCTCGAGTCACTTCCTTGTCTGTCGGTTTGCCCGTGATGACTAAGGATGAATTTCGCACCGCCTTTTGGTGTTGTTATTACAATAGTAATTTTTTTGTTTATTACAAAATAACAAAAAGAGAATCGGATGTGTGAAACTCTCTCCTACCTCATACAATATTTCTTTACTTGTGAACACAACATTCTTCTCCTCTCCATTACGAAGCGATACAATTCAATAGTAGTGATAAAAAAATGTTGAGTTCAGGTCTGGCCACCGCCTGTAATTCTTTATTTTTCAAATTCAAAATTAATTAATTTACCAGAAATATTTCGTTTCGGCGAAACCCGTGGAAACCGCTTTTACGTGGAAAGCTATATTTTCCACGTTACAACTCCCCCCGGTCTAGCCGAAACGTAACCCTCTTATCTCCAGGCCTATGACCAGGCATCACTGTTCTCCTCGACCAAAGGATTGCTTTCGATCAGGTGATAAGGACAAGATATATATGTATATTTTTGGGTACATTATACCTCCCCCCCTGACAGGTTCTTTGATGCCTTGAGAGAGAAAAATACACGTAAACAAACAATCGCCTCCCCCCCTCATTTTACACTTACCACGAGCAATATTCTGTCCACCTACCGTTCATCCTTTGGTATTTTCTTGAGATGCTACTCTGATTTAGGTTTATTTTTCAATTTTTCTTTTCGGTAACCATTGTGAGATCACAACTTAAGGGTAAAACAATGAAAGAAAAGCAAAACACTTAGACTTTATAAACAAAAGAAAGTTTGTCCTTATTTTTTTTTTATTGGAAACCAGTACAAAAGAAAGAATTTTATTATTTATTACTTAACAAATTCTTGTTGTAGGTAACTCTAGGGTTTATTGGTTCTACATGATTGCGAACCATCTCAGGGATGTCTTTAAACTAAGATCCTTATCTAGGAAACTGAGGGAAAATTCTTTTGATCTTCTGATCTAAAAGATAGTAAAACATAAACAAAAGTGAGCTTCTTGTTGCGTTAAGCAAAAAAAAAAATAATTGTTTTGGTGGTTCTTAGTGGATTCTCTTTAGAACACAAAAAAAAACTTCTGACTGTATATTTGAGGGAAAGAAGACCATCTAAGAACTTAATAAACAAAAGAAATAAATGTAAAACATAGAGAAAAAAAATAGCAATCGCGGAATAAACTGAAATACTTTTTACTTTTAATCTTCTTGCGAATGCACCAAAAAAAAATTAATCTGTTTTAGGACAATCTTGTGTGCGATGGCCTATCTCGTGACATTTGTCACATCTCATTCTTCGGGCGGCTGTGTCGGTTAACTCTGGTCGGTGATGGAGAAGGCGCCGTTCTTCTTCGATGCGTTTAGTTTCTGCTTCGATGGCCATTTCTTCTCGTACTCTTGTTAGGTACCGTTGTCTGGCTTGGTACGCTTCTTCGACTTCTCGATCCAACCTCTCCTGGCGTTCCCGCTTTATTTTGTCTTCTCTGGCTTCTCTGCGGCCTCTTTCCGCTGGAGTTTCTCGCTTGGGTGGTATGATACCCTTTATTTGATCCCTGATGAATTTAGGAGGACGGACTTCTCCCACTCTGAGTCTAAATTGTTTCCACGTCTCATTATCGTGGCGAATGTAGACATTTTGATTAGGGGGCGGTTGATGGTGTTGGTTGCGAGGTATTGCTCCTGTTGAATTTGGGGGTCTTCCGGATAACTGGTGATCGGTTCTGGGGGTGTTATTCGCCTCGAGTTGAGAGGATTCCTCCTGACCGCTTCGGGCTCTTCCTGTTGGCAACCCGCCGTCGGGAAGGACCATTTCCGCTCGGTTATTTTGGGCTATAGGTTGACCGTTGGCCTCCGCCTGTCCTTCTGGCCGGTTTCCTATTAGATCGGTTTCTTCGAAGTCCCTCAGGAGCCGTTCTATTTGTTCGGCTAAAACCCGTTTTCTCTCGGCTTGTCTTCGAAGTTCCGCTTCTTCCTCTGCAAAGTAAAACATTTGTGTTGTTGTTGATCTATGGTGATGAGATGCGAATAATACCAAAACCTTAAAGCGTTCATTCCAATAGAAACCACCAAAAAAAATCTAAATCGTCTACACTACGTGCTAGGGTATTCTCTTTTGGAGATCTGCCTATTTCGTCTATCTCTAATCCCCCCCATCTCTAGGTTCTCTATACGGGATTAAGAGTTTGATAGGGTACCTACCTAACGATCTACCCTCTTTTGTCGCGATTTCATATACGGAAGGTCCTAATATCCGTACTACCGTGAACGGTCCCTGATTTTTGCCGCCGAATGCTCGCGTAATCTTTTTGCTCGTTGATGAGGTTATTTGCTTTTTGCACATGACTTTGTCTCCTATGTTAAAAGCCGCGTGTCTGCGTCTTTTATCGTAATTCGTTTTCTGTTTGTTGAACGCGCTGTCCATTTGTAGAGAGACTAGATCTTGCAATTCTTTTAACCTTTCTATTCGCTCTAGCCATTCGTTTTCGTTCTCGGGTGTAAGGTCTACCGGGGTCTCTTCCGTTCGGTCGCGAAGATTGTTGTACGGTTTGGGTTCTCTACCCAGGTTTAGGTATGCCGGGCTAACGCCTGTACTCCCGTGTACTGCCGTGTTGTACGCGAATCTTAGGTCTTTCAGATAAATGTCCCATTTTCTGTGGTCTTTAGAAACGTATGCCGATATCATTGTTTTCACCACTCGGTTCACTCGTTCCACAGGGTCAGCTTGTGGGTGGTATACCGGGGTAAACGAATGTTTTATCCCATACGCTTCCGTTAACCCTTCAAATGCTTGATTAACGTATTCGGTTCCGTTATCCGATACCAGAACTTGGGGTGCTCCCCAACGGTTTAAAATTAGGTCTTCAAACGCTTTGATTATTGTTTCCGCGTTGGCTTTGCGCATTGGAGCTAATTCTATCCATCGCGTGTACAAATCTTCGAAAATTACGAGGTATTGGTAACCTAATGTGCTTCTGGGCCAGGGGCCCATCACATCCGTGGCTACTACTGACCATGGTTTTTGTATTATTCGTCTACCCATTAGGCCAGCCGCGGGTCTTTGGTCGGGTTTAATCTTTTGACAAGTGTCGCACGTACCGACCCAAGTTTTAATGTCGCGGTACATTCCCGGCCAATAGTATAATGTCATTGCTCGGCGGTACGTTTTTTCGATACCGAGGTGTGCTGCTTGGGGTTCTTCGTGAATTTCGCTGAACACTTCTTGTCTTTGTTCAGCAGGTATCACTAATTTCCAAGCGTCTATATCGTCCATTACCGAGTCGATTAACGGATTTGGGCGGTATCGGTAGAGTTTACCGTCTGTTACTTTCCAGCCATGAAACTTTCTCGGGGTTTCATTAACTTCCCTCATACGTTGGCAATACCATGGGTCTTCAAACGGTGCCAAGGCAGCTATTGGTAGCGCTACCTCCTCTTCGTACATTCTTGAGAGTGCATCTGGAACAAGGTGTTCAGACCCTTTCCTATGCACCACTTCAAAGTCGTATTCGAGGAGATCGAGCGCCCACCGAGCCAGCCGACCCGTTGGATTATGCAGGTTGTGTAGCCAACGTAATGAGCTGTGGTCAGTGATGACGGTAAAATGAAACCCTTCAAGATAATGGCGGAATTTCTTTACGGCCCAAATTACCGCAAGGCATTCTCTCTCGGTGACGGAATATTTTCGTTCTGCTCCCGTGAGCGTTCGGCTCGCGTACGCGATGGCCCGGTTTTTTCCATCTTGACGCTGGGTAAGAACTGCACCTATACCGAAGTCACTCGCGTCGGTGTGTAGTTCGAACGGTAACGTAAAATCAGGATATGTTAGGGTTGGCGCGGTCGCGATCAGTTCTTTAAGCTCTTCGAACGCGTTTTGTTGGGTTTCGCCCCATTCCCACGGGATGTTCGTGCGTAACAGTTTGTTAAGTGGTTCGGCTAAAGTTGAAAGCTGGGGGATAAAGTGTCGGTACCACGACGCCATTCCGAGAAAACGTCGAAGTTGTTTGATCGTTTTTGGCTCGGGGTATTTTGTAATCGGTTCTACTTTTTCCGGGTCAACTTGTAAGCCTTCGTGATTTACGATAAATCCTAAATATCGGGCGGACGTTACTCCGAATTTACTCTTTTCTGGATTAATCGTAAGGTTCGCTTCTTGTAATCGGTTAATCACGATTTTTAACCACTTTTTATGGTCTTCGAGTGTTTCGGTGACAATCACGATGTCGTCTAAATACGCGTAGACAAACGGTTCCATTTCCGGCCCTATGAGGGAATCTATTAGTCTTTGGAATGTCGCTGGAGCTCCTGAGAGTCCAAACGGCATGCGTTTAAACTGAAATAGACCCATCCCGGGGACGGTAAATGCTGTGAGTTCTCTACTTTTCTGTGATAGGGGAATTTGGTGATACCCCCATTTTAGATCTAAGGTCGTGATATATTTTGCGGCTCGAAGTTTCTCCAAAATCATATCCATTTTCGGCAGTGGATACGCGTCGGTTTTCGCTACACGGTTTAATTTCCGAAAATCTATGCATAGGCGGTAGGTACCGTCTGCCTTTTTGACCATTACTATAGGGCTGGACCAACCGCTTTTTGAGGGTTCTATGATACCTTCTGCTAACATTCTTAATATTTCTGCGTGCATAGCTTCTAAAACTTTCGGAGAAACCCTATAATAGCGTTGTTTTATTGCCGAATGATCTCCGACATCGATCACGTGTTCGGTTCGATCTGTCGCTGGTAGATCGTCTGGAATAATTCTAAGAAGGCCTGAAACGAAATGTTTTAAGTCTTCGCGTTCTTCGTCGGTTATTATTACTAATCCGCATAGTTTCTCCGACTCGGGCGCGTCGCCTTCGTCTTGGACCGTGATAGCTTCTACGCCCTCTTCGGTGTACCGATGTACCGAATCTGGGTAATCGGCCATGTACCATTGTCGCTGACTGCCATCGTGTATCACGCCGAAAGTATGAATAAAGTCTACTCCCAGGAAAACTTGTTCACCCATTCCTGGAACTATTAACACTTTCATCATGCGGGACACACGATCGACTTCAATTGGGAGATAACAAACGGCTTTTACCGGGCGCACCGTACCGTCGGCTGTCATAACCGCTTTTTCGGTTGCCGGCTGTAAATCCGCTTTATACCTCTCGGCGATTGCTAGGCCGATATCGCCTAATACTGTGCGCGATGCACCATTGTCAATTAAAGCTTGCACGTTAGGGGTATTACCTATTCGTATATTCGTGAATACCCGTAAACTGAAGCCTTTGTCTTCCGCTGGCGGTTCCCTAATTTCTAAGCGCAACGGTTTTTGTTCGGATTCTACTCTAGGTTCTATATCTGCTTTTAACAGTGCCATGATTGCCTGATTACTTTTCCATGGATCTGTACCATTGTGACTCTCAACACGGTCGTTTAACAAAACAGTTTGGTCGGCCTCATACTGTCGGGTGGCTTTCCGTTTTTTCGACTTTTTGTTAACATCCTCCGCGGATTTCCGATCATTTTCTATTACTACCGGTTCGGATTGTTCCGCGGTTGTTTCGATTACTTTTGTTGCGGTTTCTATATTTTCTGAGGAGGAGGAGTTGACCTTTACTTCTCCTCCTTTTTCGCGTTTCCCGGACACCCTTCGCAGGTTTTAGTGGTCACGCCGTCTTTACCGCACCGTCTGCAATAATTATTACGACGTTTTTTTGCGCAACCTGATTGGAAGTGGCCGGTTTCGTGACAGTTCCAGCATTCGACTTCTTTAGGTTCTTTTTCCGCTTCTTTGTCCGATTGGGAGTTTGAATTTTTCGCGGCGTTGTCTTTTGACGTCGAATTATTCGTGTTTGTGTTCGATTGGGAGTTCTTTTCCTTATTCCATCTGGAATTTCCCGGCTGTTTGGAAGATTGTTGGTTGTCTGGTGAGGAAAACCTTTTACTGCCCACCAGAGCTGCCACCAATGCATCCATTGTCTTTGGCCAAAGCTCGCCTAGTTTTTCCGTATTCGTTTGCGGGTCTTCCGTATTTATCGGTCTCGGTATTTGCTCCGTTTCCGATTTGAGCGCCGCAATGTTTGACGGTTTCTGACTTGCCCCAACCTGCCCTCGAAACGCGTATTCCGGAATAAGCGATTTCTCAGGTGGGGGTGGGGGTGTGTCGTCATCCGTAATTGCGGTTACTCGTTCGTACTCGGTAGCTAAATCCGCAAGGCCGTTGAAATCATAAAATTCGTGTCTACGGATTGCTCTACGGTATTCGGCCCTAAGGTTTGCATGTACTCGGTCCATCTGTGCTGTCATGTCGATAGGTCTAGTCGACAGTTCGTATAGTCCGTACATACATGTGAGGTAATCGATTGCCGATTCTCCGGGTCCCTGTCTTCTAGAGAGAATCTGCTCTTCTAAACGGTCTTGGTATCGGGAGTCTCCAAACCGAATTTGGAACTGTTTCTTACATTCTTCCCAAGTACACCATCTTTGTCTATTTTGGCGGTACCAGTGTGCTGCCATCTCGGTAAGGAGAAAGGGCATTGCTACTAGTAATTCCTGATCGGTCATGAATGACGCGGCCCTTCCCTCTTCTACCCGCCACAAAAAATTGTCTACGCTTGACCCTCTTTGCCCATTGAACTTTATCTTCCAACTCTCGACAGTTCTCGCGACATCTCTCGGTTTTTTATACATGCTACTCTGTCTTTGCCAGTACGTGTTTTCCTGTTCCCACGGTCTGTTTTGTTCCGAAAAAGGATTGGACGGTCTATTTACGTAATGTGGGTCGAGAGTGTTTTGTTGTTGGTCATATCCGCCTACGGTATGTCTTCCCGCTGTCGGGAAGGTTGGGTTCGTTTGGGGAAACATACTATTTGTTGGATAGTATGGAACTTGTCTCGGTCTGTCGGATTCCGTTATCGTTTGTCCGTATGGTTGTGGAGGGGATGGTCTATATCCCGTATAGTAATTTGTGGTCGGTGGAGGTGGTATACACTCTAAGTGTTGGCTCCAACTCAATCCTGTGAAACGCGAATCCGGATTACAAACCGTCGTGGTGGGAATTATAGGTGGTGCTGTCGAGTTGACTCTATTGTCTGTGTGGGTGTACCTATAATTCTGTGTGTGTTGGTAATTAGCCGGCTGGTATACTGGTTCGGATTGTGTTGTTACCGCTGTCGTTGTGTAACATGTGGGACATGTACTTGTTATTGTGACTGGTTGTTTTGTCTGTCTTTGTACTATCGACATCAACGTTGTCATTTGTTGTTGCATTGCGAGTATTGATTCACGCAATTCTTGGATTTCCGCATTGACTCCATTACCTGTCCGGTTTTCCCTATTTTCCGCGTGTCCGCGACGTGTGTTGACATTAGCGAAATTTGAATTCGGTGGGGGAAAGTTACCATGGAAATTTTGTGGTCTAAACCGTCTTTCGATTCCGTTAGTGCTATCTGTAAACGTGTTTGAGGAATCCGAGGTCACCGGTGTTGTCGGTAGACCCATGAATTTTGCTGAACCCGGTGTAATGGGGGTGGAGGTCGGTACTATAGTCGTCGGTATTGTGAACGCCTCGTCGCTATCGTACCACGGGACTTCGATATTGCCCTGCATGCGTGCAATTAACCGTTGGAGTCGCGATTGTACCTCTTCGAACGTACCTGACGTATTACACCCGTTCTGATGGAGTTGATTTTTCATCTCCTGAAACGCTTGGACCTGTTCGGCAAGTTCATCTATTAGTCCGAATCTATTCGTCTCTTCCGAATTTTCCTCCCTTTGGGTCTGTATCTCTTGTGTGTTTTGTGGCCTCTGATTTATTTCCCCCCCCCCTGCTCCTAGTTCGGGTTGGGTTGGATCAGTTTTCTCCTGATCTGACATCTTTTATTCTATTTATGAATAATTTTCCCTTAATTAAGACCAGACAAATTCAAGAAAGATCAAATAAGTAAAAAAAATTTTTTCTATTTATCTTCGGTAATATTTGTAATACTCCGCTGTTCTGGAAAAATTATTACTCCCAAAGCTAAATTTTTCGTAATTTATCGGTATTTTAATTTTTATTATATTTATTTACTATAATTTTCCGAAATTTCCAATATTTCCATAAATTTCCAAAAATTTCTATAAATTTCCGAAAATTACCGTTAATTACCTATTCGGTCTTTGGTTATTTTTCTGATGTCCCCCCTAATCTTTCCTGCTTTTTCTTTAATCAGGGTTGAACGGAAGGAACAACACACAAAAAAAAATTCTTAAGAAAAATTAAATCAAGAAAAAGAAAAAAATTTTTTTTCTTATTTATTCTCGGTAATACCCGTAATAATCCGTTGTTTTGGGAAAATTATTACTCTTTCTATTGATTTACTATAAAATTCAACAAGAAATTCTACAATTTCCAAAAATTTCCCAAATTTCTATAAATTTCTGGAAATTTCTATAAATTTCTGGAAATTTCTATAAATTTCCAAAAATTACCGTTGTTTCCTATTCGGTCTCTGGTTGTTTACCGGTGTTTTTACCAATTTACCTATTTGTGGGGAAAAGATATTGGTTTATTTCTTAAATTTCATAAATCACCGATAAATTTCCAAAAATTCTTCGGAAATTACCGCTATTCACTACTCGGTTTCCGAAAACTTTTCCGCAATTTCTGTAAATTGTATTACTTTAGAGGGTGAATTATTGGTAAATTTCTTAAATTTCATAAATTTCACAAAATTTCAAGTAAATTTCCCGCTTGAAAATATAGTTAAGGTCACTAAAAAAAAATTTTGCGGGGTAATATTTTCAAGTTCGAATTTCTCTTGACAAAAGAAAAAAACAAAAACCAAAAAAAAAAAACAATAACAAAAAATTTTGGAAAATATTTTCTTAATACACAACAACAAAAAAAATATTCTGATAATTTTTCGGTTTGTTGGAAATTTTCTTACCTTTCCTTAAATTTCCAAATTTGCTGGTAATTTTCTTTTACTGTCCAACAAAAGGAATTATTTATAATTGTGTCACTTATTGTTTACCTAGTCAGGTATGTTACCAGCAATTTTTGTTTTATATCATATGTATGGCTTATCGGTTAATTTTCAAATTTTCTTAAATTACCGATAATTTTCATTTATTTAATTAGTAAATCACCAACTTTTCAATAGAAACCACCAAAAAAAACAATTCTATTCCTTTTTTACCTATATTCGATTTAATACTTAAATTTACTGTAAACCGATTAAATTCTCTAAAAGAATAATAACAATGGTCAATTTCTGTATTTCTTGGGCAAATTACCAAAAAAATGGATTTTTCCTTTGTTAGTCTCAATCTCTAGTGTCAAAAAAAAAATGAAATTTATTTTTAAAGACTATTCAATTTAAGAGACTAAGGTAAAGTAACTTTCTTTTACTTGAGTTCAAGTCTGATTTCAGTGTTGGTTTCTCTTTTTCTTTTTTTTTCATACAATTTTCATATATTATATATGACCTTTATTCCTTGTTTTTGATCTCTCACTTTGGGATTAGAGAAACCCGAGCACAATTTCCAAAAGCAAATAAGTACAAAAGCCGAGAAAAGAAAATTTTATTCGTCGGTGGTGGGGGATACTGCAGGTGTGAAGAAAAAAAAAATTGCTTGTCTTCATGCTAAAAAAATTACAAAATAAAGACAAATTTATTCCCTCTCAAAGCATCTTTCCCTTCTACAAAATCAATATAAAATAATTATTCTATTTCTCCCAAATGCAAAATAAATATCACCTGTCAGTTGGGGAAAAGAAAGGAAATAATTTTCAAGTAAACAGAAAAAAAATAAGGATAATATTAACTGTGTAACAGTATTACTCACCAGCGGCGTGATTCCTCTCTTAATTCCTACCTTCCACTTATTTTCTTATTTCTCGTAAGAATTTTTACCTTTGAGAACGAAATTATTTTTCAAAGTTTCTTTCACTAACACTGATTTGACTCTCTCCCGTCTGTGACAGTTTTTGCCGTTGGGCGCCACTGTTGTAACGAGTTTTCCTTTTTCTTGTGGAATTTTCCACTGCTCGTCACAAAAATGGCGAATACGACTGTGTGAAATTTAAACGATGGATTCCACACTTTGAATCCACCGCTCGACCATCGGTGATCCGTTTAGAGGTTATCCTCAGCGCCAGGTAGGTAAACTACCCGGATCCCGATGAACTACGGAGAACTGTAACAACTCCCGGGCTAGCTCTAGATTACCGAGTTTCCAATTTCCGAACTTGATTCTTATTTTCGCAGGGTCGCGGTCACTGCTCACAGGGAGGAGAGAAATCAACAACAGTGTAACAAGGGATTTGACACATAAACTATAATAAAACGAATCACTTTTCTTTCATAAATTGATTTTAATTTGAGATTCTTGCAGTATGAAATTGAGGGTAGAGAGAAATCACACACCACTGAGCAACCATACAGTACACCGATAGGCGGGGAAAAACATGGCGGCGTCCTTCTCTCTGACCATGCCGTCGCCACTCGGACACTTGTGAGGATTTGAGGTTATAAGCTTGGGTGGAGTTCCAATCCAATTGCCGACAAATGTGATGAACTCGTCACTGACCTTTCAACTTGTCGAGAATATTTCTTCCGTTCATTTCGGTGGAATATTTTCGGTAAAGCGAACCGTATTTAATCGTGGACCTCCGCACTACGGTAGCCAGGCTTGAACTGGAGATTCCGGCAATAGGACCCATGGCGTCCACGCCGCGTGGCTCTGCGCATCTCGGTTCGCCCCTGCGCATAGGCAACTGACCCCTCGAGTCACTTCCTTGTCTGTCGGTTTGCCCGTGATGACTAAGGATGAATTTCGCACCGCCTTTTGGTGTTGTTATTACAATAGTAATTTTTTTGTTTATTACAAAATAACAAAAAGAGAATCGGATGTGTGAAACTCTCTCCTACCTCATACAATATTTCTTTACTTGTGAACACAACATTCTTCTCCTCTCCATTACGAAGCGATACAATTCAATAGTAGTGATAAAAAAATGTTGAGTTCAGGTCTGGCCACCGCCTGTAATTCTTTATTTTTCAAATTCAAAATTAATTAATTTACCAGAAATATTTCGTTTCGGCGAAACCCGTGGAAACCGCTTTTACGTGGAAAGCTATATTTTCCACGTTACAATATATATATATATATATATATATATATATATATATATATATATATATATATATATATATATATATATAGGCTGCAGCATTGCGCCTCCTTTTGTTTTACAGAAAATTTTGAAAAGAATTTTACATTTATTATTTACCGCATAATATTGCCGCAAGGTTCGATGTAAGCAGTATTGACTGCGCTGGTACAATTATTAATAACTATTTATTATATTTATTATTTAGTAGAAGGAGAAAAGAAATAATAATTTTTTTTGTCCTTCTAACTATTTTTTTTTATAAGCATTTCTCAGTTAAAGGCATTCTCTCGGTAAGATATTTAACGTTATCAGGGTGTCAAATATCCTCAAGCATAGCGTCGCTGCGTTGCGATGCTTTTATATGCTTGGGTTGATTTGAAATTAATATTTATCGTACATGGTTGCCAAATAATTTATCAAGATTCTAACAATCCACCGTGAAAATTCCCGTTTTCGTCCCCGAAAACCCCGATGCCTTGAACTTAGGGATGCGCACAATGATACGACGCATCAATACAATTTCTTTAATATTAAAATGACAATTTCACAACTTGGTGTAGATCTTATAATCTAGTGGAAATAGCATTAATTATGGTGGTAGTATTAATTTGCCGTAATTATTTATCAAAGTTGTGATTATAGTTCATTAATTTTTAATTTTCGGCTATTTAAGACTAAATTGGATTACAGCAAAAAGAAACTTGACAGAAATATTATTACAAATTTTAAAGTAAATCTTTATATGAATAACAAGTGAAACTTTACATTGAGGATTGAGATGATGTAATTTAGAAAATATTTATGTAGACTTCCTTCAGAATTAATCCAACTCAAGAGAGCAATTTGAAAAGGTTGAAATTCTAATTGCTGCAAATGCAATATCATAAAATTATAAGAGAAAATATATATACATTTTTTTTTATCTTGAAGACAGTTAAAATATTGTCAAATGTAGTCAAAATTAGAAATTTGTAAACTTTATTATTATTTTATTTATTTCTTTCAGTTTATTATTAATTAATAATTGTTAATAGCAATGTGAACAACAACAATTAATAGTCGAGAATAATAATAAATGTAATTAAATTGTTGCAATAACAATTACCATTAACAATCATTATTTGTTCATATATATTTTCCTCTGTGTAAGCCCTAAAATTTAAAGAATCGGCCTGTACATAGTTAACGACGGGTGTTATGGTTGGTGGCGACTGTTTGAGAAAATTGCCAACCATCAACCATTAACAATGTCGATAATAATAATAATAATAAACTATAGTAATAGTAGTATGGTCGATGGTGACAATAATAATATTTATAAATATTTTGTCTATCAAGTTTTTAAATTTGACTTTAAATAATATTAATATTTTTTCTTTTCTCTTTTTTTTTTAATAACCGAGCCTTTTAATTGTAAATTGTTCCTAAATTCAAAACTATTCCTTTTCTTTTTATCATTTCAATTCAATCATTATTTTCAAACGAACCCCCTTTTATTTATTACATACAAGTTTAATTCTTATAAAAACAATTAATTGGGTTATATTATTCGGAAGATCTTGAATAACGAAATAACTAAAGTATTGTTTATGAGTTAAAAAAAAATATTTATTCTCTTTTTTTTTGCAATATAGAAAATCAATTTTAGAAAATCGGGTTTTGGAAGAAACTCATTTCCTTTATTGAAAAGTCTTGGCGTCCGCTGCTCGTTAACTATGCATTAGGCTTAATGGGTCTTTGGCTGTTGAAGGAGGGAGGGGGAATTGACTGCTGCTGAGGGTATGCCGGCTATTACCCTAAACGTGCTCAGTTACGCAAACACTTCCTATAGCGAGATTCATTCCTCTGCTAAACATAACAATTTACTTTTCGTTCTACACTTGCCTTTTATTGAAGTGCGCGTCGGTTTTCGAGAGTGAAATAGCAATAATACTTGCAACCAATAATTGTTATTATTTTTTTGTGTTCCTTTTCTTTTAGCAATCGTTTTCTTTTTCCTCGTTCGTGCCATAATTGGAAAACAGAGTGAAGGATTTGGTTGGACTCAATCCCATAACGCAAAGGTAAGGTTGCAAAAAATTTTTTTTAAAATTATTAAAGAAACTCCATTAATAAAAGAAAATCCAAAAAAATTCTTCAAAAGAGTACAGTTCAAAGTTTCAAAGCTCAGCTATTATCCGAGATCCCGACCGAAATCCATATTTCAATCAATTATTATTAGTAGAAAATTCCCCACAATTCAGCCATTCAAATACTAAATAATTCATTGGATTACGAAAATCCTTTAGAGATAATTAAATTTTATAAAGAATTCCATTAAAAATTTGTCAATAATGAGAATGTCTGTGGGAAATTTTATTTAAAAAAAATATATATTTTTTTAGAGTGTTTTCAGGACAATTTATTTGATTAAATTTTGCTGAAAATAATTAAATTTATTAAAAAAACATTTTATTATTTATGAAAATAATGGAATTCTTGCAAACGATTTACTAGAATTTTAAAATCATGGAACTTTTAAAAAGAAATTTGTTATTTTCAAAATAGTTGAATTATTGTGATGAATAGTATTGTTCTTCATGAAAATGATTGAATAAAAATGTTATTAAAATACCTCAAAATGATTAAATTTTCGGGAGAAAAAAAAGAATTTCTTTTTTTTTTAATTTATCTTTAATAATTGAATTCCTTCGAAATTAGTTGTGTAAATGATTGATTCTTTCGATTATTAATTTAGAATAGTAATGAAAATAATTAAAATTCCCCGATGAGTTCTACCATTCATGAAAATAATTAAATTCTTACTTCGAATTTAATCAAAATCCTTTTTTTTTATTTTTCGTGAAAAATTTCATTATTAGTGAAAGTAATTGAATTATTGTGAAAATAGATTGTACAAAATTCTGTTAAATAATTGATTTTTTCTTTTTAATTAGCGAATTTTAAAATAGTGGAAATTCTAAAAAAAAAAATAATCTATATTCTTTGTTCAGAAAGTTGAAGATTACTTTTAATTTTAGGTATGTAATATCAAAATTCTTTTTCTTTTTTTTTGCAAAACGAAATATGATTTCATTATTCGCAAAGATGAGTTACAAGTATCTTAGTTTTTAATAACTTAAATTTTTTCGCATCTTAAAATTCACAAGTATCTTATCGCTAAACATCTTATTGAAACAGAAACATCCCAATTAAGATACCTAAAAAAAACTTACAGAAGTATCTTACTTCTTCAAGATAGAAGAAATATCTATGACGTATACAACATCTTAAAAATTAGTAAGATACTTTAGAAAACATCTTATTTCAAGATGTAAGATACCATTTTTCCATCTTACACCTTATTTTAAGATATCAAATAAGACACTTACCCCCGCAGTGCAAAAATTACCATTATTACCCCTTTTAAATTCATATACTTTCTACAATTTTAACTTAACTTTATCTCTGAATCAATTGATTTAAATAATTTTCCAAAATCCAAAAAAAAATTTTCATGGATGTTTATTTAGATTATTCGAAGATAATTAAATCCTAAGAATTATTATAAAAATTCCAATAATTAGTTTTTTAAGAATATTCTAATGTTAATTTTCGAAAATAATTAAATTTCTAAAAAAAAATTTTATATTCTAATTTAAAAACCTAATAAAATTCCCCTTTTTTTTTCTTTTTTGATGAATTTTCATTAAAATCACGAACACAATTGTCTTCTCCAAAATGTTAGAATTAATTCTAAAATGTTATTATTTTTGGTAATTCAATCATTCTCAGAATTCGCAACTAAAATTCCAAAATTTGTAACAAAATACTTTAAATAAATCAATTATCTTCAATTAAATTTTGCAAAATTTCAACTATTCAATTTTTTTTTAGACATATTTGAAAATTTAATTATGTTACAATTATTCAAAGCAATCTAATTATACTTATTGAGTAATATATAAAAATAATACTATACATATTTCTCTAAATAAAGATGTCTATTGATTTTTTTTTAAATTGATCTTCTTTAAAAATTTCTTTATTAAAGTATTAATATTTAAATTTTATAGTTATTGTTGTTTTAAAATCAATCCGGGAATATTTTTTTTTTTTGGTCCGAGAATTTAAAAATAATAATTCACTAGACACCTTGAATTAAAAAAAAATTTTTTTTTAACTTTATATAACAATTTTAATTTACTAAAATGAATTTAAATTTTTTTTACCTTTTAATAGAATTAATAAGAGAAAATTTAAATATTTTTGGATATCAAAAAAAAATTTATTTATTTTTTTTTTAGATAAATAATAATAGGTTATTATTGACAAATCTACGTTTTGTGTAAAATTAGTAAAGTCTAAAGTCTATAATTTGTATTCTTAGCCACTGCGCGAAGGCCGTCCGTCAGGCGGCTGTAATGGTCGGCGGCGGCTACCTTCGTTGAGCATTCGTACGCTCGGCATGTGGTCCTACTGGGAAAATTGTTAATAAGTTCCCCAATATAGGGTCGATTTTTATTTTGGGCATAGACAATTGTTCCCTAGAGCTGTAGCTACAACTTTTTCTGTATGGTTAATTTTCACAGAAATCGTTAGAAGTGCCTCAAAATTGGCTTTGAAGTTGATCATTCCGAAAATTGACTTTAGTGGTATCAATAGTAAAATTTTTTTTTTTCTTAGCCCCTTCTCTTCTTGTAAACTCAATCAAGCTTATTGCAAGATTAAAATAATGTGTAACTTTTGGTTTATTCTTATTATTATTACTATTTTCTCTCTTTTTAGGGTTTCGTGGCCCATGGCCGAAAGCCTTATAATTTCACTTTGGCGTCCGTCCGTCCGTCTGTCGTAATTTGGGGCACTATAGATCCCAAATCAGTCAGTCAGTCACTCAGTCAGTCAGTCAGTCTTAACCACAATGGTTTATGATAACCAAAACAGGATTCGTGAATGCCTGCTTTTATTTTTTCTCTATTTGTCACAAATATATTATCTATAATAAAATATCTATAAAGACAAAATATAAATAAAATAAAATATAAAAATAAATTAATACAAAATATTTTATACCTATACAGATAATTTCAGTATTGAATTGCAATTACAAAATGATAGTCAAATTCAAATTTTAAATGAAGATACCATGGATTTAATCAACTTGTTAATTGGTGGAGAATGAATTTATAGAAATTAATTAAACATCCATAGTTTCCTTTTTAAATTTTATTTTTCTTTTTAAATGCCACGAAACCCTAGATGTAGGCGTTTTGCGCTTGCTTCTCTTCCAAATTTTTTTTTTTAACATTTAATCATACGCAGGTATTTTCAAAATGAGTGGCAGAGTAACCAGATCTCAACAATTGCCGTTAGTAGAAGGATTACGCTTTTCCAAACATCCGTGCACTACCGATGAACGGCCTGACCTGAGGGGTCTATATGGTCAGTTGGATCAAAACTATTTTGATGGAAGACTAGCAGCTGCGGGATATACAATAGGTTGGGGGCGGAAGATGAAAAAGACCTCTGGGTACACCGACCTACCCCTACGCATAGTTCGGATTTGTTGGGAAATCCATAGGCTTCTTCCTGAGGAAGAACAGATCGGAACATTACTTCACGAGATGATTCATGTCAAGCTGTTCCATCATAGGAATGATGCTGATAGTTTCAGTCACAAGGGCGAATTTCAAAAGGAGTTGAGGCGCATTAACAATATTGGGCCCTACCGGATATGTTATTAATTACCCAAATTGTTTCCAGAATTTTGTTAAAGGTTTTTAGGTATTAAACATGCATAAAATTTCCTTTTCTTTTTTTTAGGTAGTCACTTATCACAATCTTTCGCGGAAAGTAATCTACCAATTGCGTCCGTACGTGTGGAAATGCAGGAGCTGTAAACACGTTCTGCGGCTGACCGACTCCCGGAAGCCTGGATTAAAGAGTTTTCATCGCGTAAGAGGGGGAAAGGGTTACGCGAAACCTTCGTGGATTAAAGTTAAATAGTCAATTAACTATACAATTAATTGGAATACGCTTTTCCCTTTTTGTGAATATACAAACGAATAAAAGAACTAACACACAATTAATGATTATTATTTAGATGGCCTATTAAGAAATCTTCTAAATATATATTTTATAAAGTGATCAATTTATCTGATATAATTAAAGTTTTAATAAAAAAATTTTTTTTATTATATAATAAATAATTCCATTAAACTATTTTCTTTTATATAGAAATAAAAAGTTTTAATATTGAATTTATATCAGGCATAATTTTTTGTTTTGTTTTTTTTTTTGGTTTTTTTTTTTAATATAGTATCCGAATTAAAAAGAATATATATATTGTAACGATATTTACCTTTACTTACGGGTTTTACCCATCAATCGTTACAAAAATGGCGATCACCGGTTTTCCGGTTACCGAATTATAAATTCCACACTTCGAATTTATAATTTTCCATCGATGACCCGTTTTAGGGAACTTCCCCGGCGCCAGGTAGGTGAACTACCCGGATCACGATGGCAGAAACAAAACAGAGAACTTTCCCGGGCTAGCTCTAATCCGAGCTCACTATTTTATCTTTGCGAAGTTGACTTTACATTTACAAAACTCAGGCGTGAGTACCGCACACAGAGGAGAGAGACAAACACAATGAATTAACACTTGAATTCAAGAAATTTGACTCGATAGATTCAATTAAACCATGAAACCAATCACTTTTATTTTTAATACAATAGACTAACTTTGAGAAAATGAGAACTTCCACACGCCGGTATACAATATTGACAACCGAAAATGGCGGCGTCGTTTCGGCTTGCCATGCGGTCTTTATTCCTGTTCCGATTTATTTGCCTCCGTACACCGGAGATAATATCTCGATAGCGAGGAAGATGAGTGCTGGATGCTAACCTTTAATCTGATCCAACACAGCTCGGTATTCCATTCTTTTAATGATCTTTTTTATATGACACTAATGATTAACCGCGGTGTCACCGTACATCAGAATCGGCAGCCAGGCACGAACTGTCGAAATTAGGTTACTTGGCTTCCTGCTTCTGGCCCGCATATAGGTCATGCGCAATATGGGTTCGCCCCTGCAGCATGATAACGGTCCCAACCTCTGTGACAGGTGATTGCCGGTTGACATTAGATTCGTGCCGATTAACATAAATTATTGGCCTATTTTCGGTTGGTTGATAATTAAATGATAATAAATAAATTCGTGTTTTATAGTCAACCAGAACGTGTGGAATTCTATTCAAATAATTAATCTGATCTTTGTACAACTCAACCTTTCAGTATCATTTTGATTCTATACAATTCAAAAATAATAATAAAGAAAAATGTTGAGTTCGATTCTGGCTGCCACGTTTAATTTATACTAATAAACTGTGAATTACTTGGATAAGTTTCGGCGAAAACTCAATCTGGGTCTTTATAACGTGATTATTTAAAAATCAACGTTACAATATATATAGGTAAATTAAAAAAAAACTCTCTCTCTATATGTGTTTTCTTATTATGATGGACCTGCGAAATCAGGTTATTTCGGGTGGCGATTTTGAACGCCTGTTGGGGTCGTTGTAAGCACTAACCTCTTTGAGTCGAAGATCTTCCGTGTTGTCTTGCGGGGTTGTATTTGGCGAGAAATACTGGCGAAAAAGTCGTTGGTGATTCTTTCCCAATGTAGTCCTCTTCTACCTGAATCCCTCGCAGCTTGGAACCTAACCCTTCGGTTAGTCATCTGATCTTCACTGATGGTTTATCTTCGGACGTTGCAGACTTTATCTTCTTCTTTGGAGTAGTTGTTGGTTGGGTCAAAGTTGTGCTTGCTGGTACGGTCACCTCTTTGTTAGCAGCGGTTTTACTTGTAGAAGGGATAACCTCGTATAATCCAGCAATATCCTCGGGTGTTGGAGTTTTAGTTAACGGTTTCCTTCGCTGTGGCGTTTGAATATTCTCATCTCTTTGCCTTGAGAAAATTGATTGAGACAGTTTATATGTCCCAGTTTTCAGTGGTGATCGACACAAGTACATAAGCAAAAATGCACATAGGAGAATAATTCCTCCATATGATCCGTAAATCAAGGTCGAGTGTCTTCCTTGATTATGTTGTTGTAAGGCGAACTCTTGAAGTTGTTGTTCTAGTTCGTCTAGGGTTTTGGAATTCAACTTGAATGCTGATAACTTCGGGTTAATCTCGAGGATGGACTTCGTTAGGACTCTGGTGTTTTCAAGCAGGTGATTATATTTTAGTAGTGTTGGGGATAGTTTTGTTAAGTTTAGATGTAGATCCGATTCAAAAATAAACTCTGATTGACCAGCTTGTGAGGTGGTTGCTGGAATTATGGCGTCTTTGGTTTTGAGGGAGCACCCTGGACCCAATTTAAGGATCCCAACGGGGTGCTCCAAACACTGAGAATAAGTTCGTAGCTACCGCATGGGCAATTGTTTTTGTTTCTATATTCGGAATGGGGACCGCGATACAGTACTTAGAGAAATTATCCTGCATTGTGAGGATGTGCCGATTTCCGTTTGGGGTGGTTCGCAATTTCCCGACGGTGTCTAAAGACACCTTGTCAAAAGGCATTGCCGGAGTATCGGTAATTATCATCGGTTCTCTTGTACGGGCCCTAGCGAGCTTGTTTTCGAAACAACTCTTACATCCTCGAATAAATTGGGTAACGTCGTCGCGCATCCGGGGCCAGTAGTATCTTTCCCTAATTCGTCGGTAGGTCTTGCCTATACCTTTGTGTCCACCTATCAAACTGGAATGAAATTCGGAAACGATTTTACCGCGTAGTTCGACTGGGGGTACTTCAATTTTTCCGTGGCACAAGGTAATAGTTGCGTCGCAACCGCGGAAAATTCCTGCGACAAGTTCCGACATTTTATTTTGAGGGAGTGTACCTAGCAGGTCTCCGGAATTTGCCATTCGACAAGAATTTTGATTGTTAGATGCTAAGGATTTTCTTAAATTTTTTAGTCCGATTATAACATCTTTCCAACAAACTTCATCAAAATGACGTCTTTTAACAATGATCGAAAAGACCTTGTATTTACCGTTAGGGGAGATAAAAATTTGTCCTTTGACGGGTCTACTATCCCTAATATCCTGTAAGTCAATAGTCACAATCTTCAGAAAGGAAGTGGGCATAGTTTTCTCGTCTGTACGTCAAAGGTTCTGTCCATTGATTTGTTACACCACCAAGGGGCTTGCTGTTGTTCGGTTTCAATTCTTGGGGTTCACTATCCCTATCACGATCACTTTCACTGGATGTCCCGGAAGATGATGGAGGATCAAAATATGAATTCTTGAAGTTTAGGAACGAAGAGCTAAGAGGCGCGCACTTCTTTGCTGCATCATTGTCTGTATCCTGTATTCGTCTAGGTTTCATGCCCTGGTTCCTCGCGGTGATCTCTCGGTTGGAGTTGATCCCTTCATCCTTGAATCCCGTGAACGGGGTGGATTGTGCACGTGGGATAGTTGATGGCCCTGGAGTAGATAGTTCGGTTTCCATCTCGAGCGTTTGATCATCTACAGAATGTTCAAAGACTTCTGGGATGTCCTTGAATCTTACCGTACTTTGTCTCCTTGGTTTGGTTGATTTGCTAGTTAGAGGAGTTTCCTTTTGTGATCCTTCCATCGTGGTGGGCAATTCAGGTTGCTCACCTGAAAACTCTTCCGATTCAGTTAATTTTTTCGCTCTACTCCGGTTGAAGTCGTCCAGAAATTTCTTTACTCTTTTGGAGAGTTCGTCATCGGTTCCAACGGCAGGATCAAGAGTTTCTAAATAGTCCAGATGTTCTTGATCTTCTTCACCGTCAGAAACATATTGTCTTCGTGGACTGTGGTCTAGGCCTTCATAATCCCAAAGTAGAGTATTGTTTAGAGATTTAATCCAGCATTCGCAATCGATCGATCGAATCTATTGACAGATTCTGATACACTCTGGATCAGTTGTTTAGCGTTGGACGGTGATCGTTGTTCCGCTTTCTGATCATCCGATTCGCTTGTTTCGTTGTCGCTGTTATCAATTTTGCGTCGACCTTCGATGATCATTTCTTCTAGAGGTAACTCTTCAGGTTCCGATTCCGATGATGGCGATGAATCCGGTTCTGGGTTTTTCAGAGCTCCTTCTCTAGCAAGACGATCCGCGTTCTCGTTGCCAATGATGCCCTCATGTCCAGGGATATGCTGCCAAACAACGTCAAGAGGTTCAATAGCCTTAATTAGTCGTTCGTAAGGCTTCCTATTCTTCACTGGTTTGTTTTCTGTTGTCCTCCAATCGTTCTGTTTCCATTTCGGAATCCATTCCTCAACGCTCTGCACCAAGTACCGGGAATCTGTTTTAATCCTTAATTTTTTTATACCCGCCCTTTTGGCCTGTCGAGCTGCCATAGTGGCTGCTTCGATTTCGAAAGCGTTATTCGTCTGACGTCCGTTATAACGTCGAGAAATGTTTAAAGGATTGTTTGGATAAAACCACACGCCAATTCCTGCTTTTGGACTGGATCCTCCATTTTCGCAGCAGGCTCCATCAACGAAAACGTCCGTGTACGGGTCGGGGCCTTGATTTTGAGGGGCGTTGGTTTTGAGCTTAGGTGATTTAAGTGGAGTAGTATGGACAGGAAGATTAGGGAAAGCACTATAGTCCTCTCGGAACACCGGGGGATCCAAATCTTCATCTGTTCCTTTCTCCGATTCTTCTTTTGCGCTTTCATCACTTGATGATGAATAGGACGGTTCGTTAGATGTATCCTCCTTTGGAGCAGTGGTTCCTCGGGGTCGTAGTCTGTTGGCGACGCAGCTTTCATCCGCTTCACCAACAGGAATGTCCTGCGGCGGTCGATAGGTTTCGTCACTATCAGCCATTGCGGATTTAGTGCTTCCAACAGGTCGCCCTCGACGAGAAGGTTCCTTGGCAGCCGTCTTAGTGGGATTTGACTTAAGTTTAATAGGAGGACCCTTTGAACTGCTTGGTTGTCCCGAGCTGGTACTTGGTTCCGGATCCTTTGGACGTTTTAAGATTGTTTTTCTTGGTTCCGTTACCCCTTTTGGTGCCGTGGTAACGGACGGTCGACGGGGAGGTTCCTTTCCTGAATGTTTTGGATTAAACAACTTTTGCGTAGTTCCAAGTTTGGAGGAAGGTCCGGGACGTGGCTTCGTTTGTTTTGGTTTGAGTTTTTCTTGTAAACTACCAAATCGTTGTCGGGTTGTTGACGCGCTGGCCCTTTCGGTTCCTTCGGACTTCCTTTCTTTATCCTTTGGGTTCGCGCGCACATTTTCATTCGCTTCGCTGGTTGAGGAACGCGTTATAGGTAATGCCCGACATGTCTTTACCTTTTCGCTTGGCTCGACATCACTGGATTCCGTTTTACGAGTGATTGCCCTTTTCCGAGATTTGGGCTTTTCGAGATCTGAGGAAAATGATTCTGACCAACTGGAATCTGAATTCGACCCGTTTTCTTCGTCAACAGGATTTGTTGATAACGCTTCAACAATCCTATTGATTTTTCCGGGCTTATATTCGAACTTATATTGATAATTCTGAAGACGAATTCTCCATCTTTGAATTCGTGGTCCCGGATTATCGATATAGGTCATCCAGTGTACTGGCTCAAAATCACAGGCTAGAACGAACTCGCGACCATATAAATAGGGTTTGAAATGTTCGGTCGCGTACAGTATGGCTAAGCACTCCTTTTCAGCTTTGGGGTAAGATTGTTCTGCACTCTTCAGCACCTGTGAGTAATATGCCACTGGCAAATCAATTCCGTCCCTTGCTTGCGTTAGAATTGCACCTACAGCGTGTTCCGAAGCATCGCACGTTAATTTAAAGGTTTCGCTAAAGTTCGGATACTGCAGAATAGGTTCACGGCACAAATATCGTCTTAGATAACGAAAACTCCTCTTCTGGGGTTTTTCCCATTTTCACTCGGTGTCCTTTTTTAAAAGTTCAGTCAAAGGTTTAGCCCACTTCGCGTAGTTTTCGATAAACCGTCTATAGTATCCAGAAAGTTCAAGAAAACTTTTAATGTCCCTAGGGGTTTTTGGGAGAGGGAATTTTCGAATTGCTGTGATTTTATTTGGGTTCGGCTTTATTCCTTCTTCACTTATTATATGTCCAAGATATGCGACTTCGGTTTTTAAGAATTCGCATTTATCTGGCTGAAGTTTCAAATTAGCATCCCTAAGTCGATTAAAAAGTCTACGTGCTCGTCTGTCGTGTTCTTCTAGAGTGTCAGAGTAAATAATAATGTCATCTAAGTACACAAACGCTTCATCATCGAGCATAGTACTTAAAACATTATTTAGCAATCGTTGGAATGTAGGTGGGGCGTTCTTTATGCCCATGGGCATCCGCTTGTACTCATAGTGACCGTTGCAAGACGAGAAGGCAGTTTTATGCCTATCGTCAGGGTGAGTTTCCACCTGATGGAAACCACTGGCAAGGTCAAAAACGGTGAAGTAGCGTGCGGTGCCCAACCGGTCGAATAGGTTGGGTTATGTTGAGGTTATGTTGGGCAGTGGGAAAGCGTCTCCTATGATGTTTTCGTTTAGGACTCTGTAGTCTACCACAACACGCCACTTTTTCTCACCGGACGCGTCAAGTTTCTTTGGGACGATCAGTAGTGGCGAGTTGAATGGAGAATTAGAATGTCCTATAATTCCGCTATTAAACTGCTTTGATAATTGAACGTCAATTTGTTCAAGGGCCTCGACAGGGGACCTATATTGTTTCTTGTGAATGACCTTATCGTCGATGGTCGGAATTCTATGCTGGATAAGGTGAGTGCACGATAGTAATTCACCATTTAAATGAAATATGTCAGCATAGTCTTCCGCCCATCCTATTACGATTTTCCGCTCGTCTGGAGCCAAATGGGCCAAGTATAACGCATTCATGACTTTAATGACTCTCTCAGAATAGGTTTGTTGCGAATCGAATTGAGTGCCTTCTGCCTCAGAATCTGTAGATTCTTCGCCCGGGAATTTACAGAAATCGAACGGGATTAACTCCTGAGGCTTAAGGGTTATGTCAATGTCATTTTCGGTAGTGTTGATTGCCATGGCGTGGCATACACCATCCTTATTTGTGACAATGGCCTCACCCAGGTAAAGTCCTTCTGGGGTTTCGATTCGAGGAAGATATCCTTCTTTTAACCCTGTGTTAATTATGTCTATCGCGACTGGGGTTTTTGTACGGGATTTGATGCGTAGGACTCGGGCAAACGGTTTGATTTCAGACCTTAAGGTTTTTTTAGCCTCCAGTGATTCCTTATCAACAAAATTGATAGGGGTCACTGGGGAAGATATGGTCACAAGGGTGTTATGCTTAAAAGAAATTTGGGCTTGGACATTTGGTTGACATAATTTGTCTCTCTGTCGGAGTCCGTTCTTCGTCTCGTTGCAATGTTGGGTTTCTCGATTTGTCGCGAGTACGGGCTTGGTGATCTTGTCCGTTCCTCGATCTTGGATATATGATAAGATGACGAACGTGATCTTTCACTGTAGCTTTCGCGATCTTCAGCATGTTTCGCAAATTCTAGGGCTTCGTCCAAGTCACGTGGATTTCTAGCATCTACGAATTTCGATACTTCCGTGGAAAGCCCTCTTACGAATGAGTCTAGGGCGCATTCGCGAATGGGTTGCAAAATAATATTGAACTCCGTGAGTTCTACCTCATTGTTACCCTCTCTAACTTCCCTGAACGTCCTATTATATTTTGGTTCAAGGGCATGACGGGCACCTGCGATTAGGCCCTGCAAACGATCATAATAATCACTAGCAGTTTCCGTCTGTTTTTGCCTGAGGGTTATTATACTCTCGAAGTACCATTGATATTTTTTATTCGGGGCAAATCGCTTCCTTAAATGATCAAGCAGCTCGTCTAATTGATCAAAATCTTTGTTTTTACAGCTGTCCCATGCTGCTCCATGCAATCTACTTAAAACGGCCCTAAGAAATTCGGGTTCGGCGGTATCCGTGACGAAAATTCCCGCACGTTGTACGGCTTGTAGGAATTCTTTTAGCGAGGGGTTTCGACCGTCGAAAAAAGGGATGTCACTTGCGCTTGTTCGTAAATTTAATCGATCTAAAGCGTTTGCCACACTAACGTCAAGGTTCGCCGCAGGTTGCTGACCGTTGGGATTTTGGTTTGCCATGTTTATGCGAGGATATTTCAGGTGCATAAAAGTGTTATAACTAAATATATATATATATACAAAATTTTTTATACTTACGATTTTTATATTTATACAAAAAGTGTGAGTGGTTATATGTATGTATTAAGAGTAACTGTGATTGTAACTTTTAAAAGAGAAGAAGGTTCGCCACCGCAGAAAATTCCTGCAACTTGAGCCTTTTAGGAATTAGATTTTTTTCTCATTAAGGATGCGGTTTCTAACCAAGAAATGTATTTTGCTGAATTCGGGATTAACTTTCGTGAAATCGACAATCAGTCTACCGTTTTCTCCTTTAACAACTTTAACTAAGGGTATAGAAAAAGGGGAACGGCCTGTAATTCTTGGATTTAGATCCATATTCTAAGGTTCCAAACTTAAATTCTGCGTTAGTTGTTCTAATTCGCTTAAGGATTTACAAAAGTCTAATTGCCTACGTTTTGCTTCTATGATTTGGGACTTCAGAAGTACGATCCTAGTTTTGAGTGACTCTATCTTAGTCCTCAATTCAGAATTTAATCTTCTCAAATTTCTACTTTCACGAAAATGGAATGCTAAGAATCTGTTTACGCGTTGTACGTGTTCATCGGAATTATCAAAAAGTATATTCTTCCATTCAGGCGTCATTGCTAAAACCTAGTCGATTTTTAAATTTTCAAGTTTCTTAGTTAAAAGGTCGATGATAGGTTTCATTGTTTTTACTCTTTCTTCGAGACCAGAAACTAGTAGGGCTTGTGCAAAAGTAGCCTGCGTAAGCGTAGCTAAGGAACTATTAAGAAATGTTACCTGAGTTTCCAACTCGGACGCCTTTTTGGACAATGTCGAATGTTCGGAAACAAGAAAGCTATATCTTTCTTCGATCAACTCAACTCTCTCGATTAACTCGGACCATTGGTCCTGGGAGAACCCAGTAACAGTTGCGCTCCTTCGAGGAAACATGAGTTATTCAAAAAGGTGACATTTACTTTAAAATTTATTAAATTGAATTTCGTCAATTTATTTAGCCTGTCAGAGTGTTGCTTTGCATTTAGCCAATAATCATGACGTCGCTGTCGTAATCGAGTGTGCTGTCAGAGTCGCCGTCAGGTTGATGGGCGTTTTGTTGCTGTACGGGGACAAGTCTCACAAGATTCTCTTGTGCGCGAGCGATCTGTCTCTGTGCTAACGCCTCCTCGATATCAAGGTCGATTTCGATAATTTGAATTTGTGCTAACTGTACCGGAGGTGGTTGGACCGGCTCTGGTTGTCTAGGGGTGGGTGCAACCTTGCACGTAGGTCTGAACTTTGTTAAAGGTTTCGTGAGACTGTAATAGATTTCAGATTCTGGTGCCCTAGTCGTTCCTTGTTCGATCAAAATGCGTCGCTTACCGGCGCGTTTTCCTCTTTTTGTTTTCTTTGGATCGGAAGACATTTAGGATGTCATTTTAGTTAATTTTATTTGGATTGGATTATAATAGTGCGATAAAATACAAGTTCAGCCAGAGATGCTCTCCTAGGCGGGACGATCAGTACTCACAACGGCGCTTCCTAGTGTAAGGGAAAGAAGAAAATAAATTTTCTGCTTTCCGAATTCCAATTGGAACTCACCAGGATTCGACCAGAAGTTTTTCCAATCCTGCGGCCTTGTACCCACAAAACGGCGAGGTTGTATTGCTAGTCGTTAGGATTAGTCGAAACTAGTCCCAACGATTATGCTTTTAAAGTACTATTGATATTTAATTTAGATGGATACTTAGGAAATAGGGTGTAGTAGGTGGTGAACTTTTCTTTTAGGGATTATTTTAGAAAAAACCCAAATCGACGCAACTAGTTCGCCCAAGGATTGCCGGGGCGATTATCCAGGTATCTGAATAGAATGAGTCCACGACAAAGAAACAAACTTCTTGATTTTCAATGTGAAAATATACCACGCCCAAAATGTCTACGTAGGTGTCGTTAACATAGTCTGCAGTCGGGTATCCTAATATGGGGCAGTCTAGTTTTAAAACAGTTTGGCAAATGTAGTTGTGTTTGTAGAAATTGTTTAGTGATACATTTACTACTTCGTTTTGTAAGAACTCGGAATTAATAACGATGACTCCGAAGTCATTAGAATTTTATAGGATTGTCATACGGATGTAAAGTAAACTAATAGTACACAAACAAAATTTAATTATTTAATTCGCGTAGCTCTAGGGCTAATTCTTAACTTTCTGCTCTTGTTCTCGCGGGGCTTGCCTCAACGTTACTTTTTCGTTATTAAAATTCTCAATACGTCTAACCCTCAGTTGTAAGGTGGGGGTATCCGTAAGAAGGTCAGCAGATTGTACTAACGTTAAGGAGAGCCTTTTCAAGTCGTGATTATTCACAACTGAACCCTTATGAAACGGGAATTTTGGATTAAATACTACAAAATAATGTAATTTCTTTGCAAATTCTCCTTCAAAACTCGAGTTGTTCTGGTGGGAAGTATTTTTTCGAACAAGGAGACGTCCAGATGAAATTGTCTGAGGAATTTCAAGGTTTGAAGTTAGAGGTTTCTTTAAGTATTCTTGTGAATTACCAAGAACACTCTCAATTCCGCTTTCCTGGACTGAATTTTCGGAAATTACTACTTCTGGATTACTAACTAAAGGTTTAGTAACGTGACTTCGTTTTTTTGAACGATTACCGCGCCGTCTAAACTTGTTAGGCATTCCAAACCTGATTCATAATCACAAGAAAATTTTATTTCTATTTTCATTTAACTCTTTTCTATTTTCGATCAATTGTTTACACTTAATGCTTCGGGAATAAATTAGAATTAAGTCATCATCAACGACTAGTCGGAGAGCCAAATTTCTAATTTCGTTTAAAGCAAGAAGTTTTAATTTTCTGATCGGAATTAGGAGTATAGGAAAATAGGTAAAATACTAAAAGTCAATGTCTTGATTGATTAAGTCGTCATCAACAACTTTCAGTTAAAGAGCCAAAATCGAAAACGTAGAATAAGTCATCATCAACAAGCTTTCGGTTGGAGAGCCAAATTCGTAGCTTCTCTAAGACAATGATCCTTTATATATTTTATGCTTATTATTCTTGTGCTTAATGAATTATAAGATTTAAATTAAATAAGGCTTGAAAACAGTTTAGAGATACATACACTATTTCGTTTTTTATTGAACGATTACCGCGCTGTCTAAACTTGTTAGGAATTCAAAACCTGACTCATAATCACAAGAAGATTTATTTCTATTTTAATTTAACTCGTTTCTATTTTCGACCAATTGTTTAAACTTAATGCTTCAGGAATAATTAGAATTAAGTCATCATTAACGACTAGTCGGAGAGCCAAATTTCCAATTTCGTTTAAAGCAAGAAGTCTTAATTTTCTGATCGGAATTAGGAGTATAGAAAAATAGGTAAAATACTAAAAGTCAATGTCTAAATTGATTAAGTCGTCATCAACAACTTTTCAGTTGGAGAGCCAAAATCGAAAACATAGAATAAGTCATCATCAACAACCTTTAGGTTGGAGAGCCAAATTCGTAGTTTCTCTAAGACAGAGATCCTTTATATATTTTATATTTATTATTCTTGTGTTTAGAGAATTTTAAGATTCGAATTAAATATAGTTTTTTTTTTAATTCAATAAAGAAAGACGGGCAAGATATTAGAGAGGAAACAACGACCCTTGATTTAGCGATTTTTTCGTTAAAATGTTAAATTTTGAAAATTGCAAATTGGTGCCACTGGTAACCAATGTTATCAGGTAACGGGGCAGGGCGGTAATGCGTAGGAAAATCCCACCGCTGCCACCATCAGCTTGTTACAAACCAGAAATAATTTTATTAATTAGGCTTTTGAGATGGCCCTTTATCTCGATTTGGGGAGGCACCAAGCTGCCAGAATGTTTTATTATTCTGTTTAATTTTGTGGGAACGTTATCCTACTTTTAAAAGTTACCTTCTGATTCGTTAAATGCACTATTTTTAGAATGATTTGAATTTTAGGTTTAGTTAGGTAAGTAAAGAAATTGGTTTTATGAACACATGATTTATTTTATAATAGAAAAATACCTTTTGAATACAGAATGGATATAATGTGTTACAAATAGAAAGGGTGTGTGTGTGTTAAAATATGTGATGGATACGATACTTATTTACTTACAACTACCGGCGGAGCTATTCCTCTTTCGAATCACAAAACATCCGTCGGGCGAAAATTCTTTTGCTTTGTTTTCACCGAAAATCGCGAAGTAAGATTCGCGCAATTTTCTTTTGGTTGCGAGATTGCACCTGTGGTGAGCGGTCGCGGGCAATATCTATGCAACCGGCCGTCCCACACAACTGTGTAAACTAACTGCGGATCCACTCTTTTACCGAATTAGTCCGGGCTATGTATGGGCATTCCACGTGAGATTTCAGTCGACCTCTTAAAATCGGCTAAAAATATTTTTTTTCTATTCTGTATTGAAAAAAAACAGATACGTATTTTTTTATTATTTTTTGGAGGCCAAATTTTTGAGTTATGAATTTTCAAAATTTTCGCTTTTTAAATGTAGGTATATTTTTAATGTCAGATAACTAAAAAAATATTGCTTCTTTTCATTTTTTGACAAGAGAAAAAAAGTTTTTTTTTCTCTCTACTTTGGAATAATCATAACAAAAAATTTTTTTTTTCATTTTTTATTAAAAAAATAAAAAAAATTTATAAACAAATTAATTTTTTTTAACTTTGGGTATGATAAATTTTTAATTTTCTTTTTTTAAAACATACCTGGAAATGATAAGAAGGTTTTGCAAAAAGTTTCAGAGTGGGCCTGACAAGTTTGATGGGTCCAAAAAAATAATTAAGCTCTCCGTGCAGGTCGCACGCACGTGGCACAATGTGATTTTTTTACAATTTATTATTAAAAATTGTTTAGAGCCTTAAAATTCAATAATAATCAAAATCCGATAAAATTTGTAGGCTCTAGACAATTTTTAATAATAAATTGTAAAAAAATCCCATTGTGCCACGTGCGTGCGACCTGCACGGACAGCTTAATTATTTTTTGGACCCATCAAACTTGTCAGGCCCACTCTGAAACTTTTTGCAAAACCTTCTTATCATTTCCAGGTATGTTTTAAAAAAAGAAAATTAAAAATTTATCATACCCAAAGTTAAAAAAATTAATTTGTTTATAAAATTTTTTTATTCTTTTAATAAAAAATGAAAAAAAATTTTTTTTGTTATGATTATTCCAAAGTAGAGAGAAAAAAAAACTTTTTTTCTCTTGTCAAAAAATGAAAAGAAGCAATATTTTTTTAGTTATGTGACATTAAAAATATACCTACATTGAAAAAGCGAAAATTTTGAAAATTCATAACTCAAAAATTTGGCCTCCAAAAAAATAATAAAAAAATACGTATCTGTTTTTTTTCAATACAGAATAGAAAAAAATATTTTTGACCGATTTTAAGAGGGGAGATTTTAGGAGTAGGAGTAAGTCAGGGGCCCATTGGTCTATGCATTTTTGCTGACGTTTTGGATCTCACGGTATTGGTGTCCGTAGCATGAAAGCCGTCAAGGTATTAGTTCTGTAGCCGGGGAAGCAAGTGAGTGTGCTGGTGTTCACAAACGGCGGCCGCGCAGGCATGTGTGTGTTGCCGCCGACCATCCCCACACACGCGCAACCTCACAGTGTATTTCCTTAGTTGTAGACAGTAATTGACAAATGGAATATATATATATATATATATATATATATATAGGCTGCAGCATTGCGCCTTCTTTTGTTTTACAGAAAATTTTGAAAAGAATTTTACATTTATTATTTACCGCATAATATTGCCGCAAGGTTCGATGTAAGCAGTATTGACTGCGCTGGTACAATTATTAATAACTATTTATTATATTTATTATTTAGTAGAAGGAGAAAAGAAATAATAATTTCTTTTGTCCTTCTAACTATTTTTTTTTTATAAGCATTTCTCAGTTAAAGGCATTCTCTCGGTAAGATATTTAACGTTATCAGGGTGTCAAATATCCTCAAGCATATCATCGCTGCGTTGCGATGCTTTTATACTTGGGTTGATTTAAAATTAAATTTATTCTACATGGTTGTCAAATAACTTACTTTTTTAAAAGACTAGTATTCTAACAATCCACCGTGAAAATTCCAGTTTTTCGTCCCCGAAAACCCTGATGCCTTGAACTTAGGGATGCGCACAATAATACGACGCATCAATACAATTTCTTCAATATTAAAATGATAATTTCACAACTTGGTGTAGATCTTATAATCTAGTAAAAATAGCATTAATTCTGGTGACAGTATTAATTCGCCGTAGTTATTTATCAAAGTCGTGATTATAGTTCCTTAATTTTAAAATTTCGGCTATTTAAGATTAGGTTAGATTACAGCAAAAAGAAAAACTTGACAGAAATACTGTTGCAGATTTTAAGGTAAATCGTTCTATGAATAAGTAAGTGAAACTTTATATTGAGGATTAAGTTGATATAATTCAGAAAATATTTATGTAGGCTTCCTTCAGAATTAATCCAACTCAAGAAAGCAAATTGACAAGTTTGAAATTCTAATTGCTGCAAATGCAATATTATAAAATTATAAGAGAAAATATATATAATTAAAAAAATTTTTTTTATCTTGAGGACAGTTAAAATTTTGTCAAATGTAGTCAAAATTAGAAATTTGCAAACTTTATTATTATTTTATTTATTTCCTTCCATTTATTATTAATTAATAATTGTTAATAGTAATGTGAACAATAACAAAATAATAATAGTCGAGAATAATAATAAATGTAATTAAACTGTTACAATAATAATTACCATTAACAATCATTATTTATTTATATATATTTTCCTCTTTGTAAGCCCTAAAATTTAAAGAATCAGCCCGTACATAGTTAACGACGGGTGTTATGGTTGGTGGCGACTGTTTGAGAAAATTGCCAACCATCAACTATTAACAATATTGATAATAATAATAATAATAAAACCATAATGATAGTAATATGTTCAATAGCGACAATAATAATATTTATAATAATAGTTTTGCTTATTGATAGCAATTAATAATTGGCATTTGAGGGAAGAAAAATCCTTTGGTTATATTCCCCTTCCTCTCTCTCTTCTCTTTTTTTTAAAATAAAAATTGATTATAAACTAGAAGAAAATTCGATAATTATTGATAACATAGATCGTAGCAATATGCGTGCATGATTAGTGGTGCTTAACGCACTTAGGCGTTTGTACCCCTTAACGTTATGCTCGTACATCTCCAAGTAGTACGAACGCAATAGGGAACCGTCAAGTTGGTGACGTAATGTTAGTATAGTGCGTCGCGGTCCAGTACCCTAGTCCAGTGATTCAGTGCTTCTTCAACCTTAGTGACGGTGAACGGTGTACGGTGAAGTGACGAATAGAATCGGTGCTTTCGGTTAAAGAAAATTAAAATAAAAATATAAATAAAATGTCCTTACCGAATGCTTTTATTTCTGAGGAGGAAGATTCATTTAGTGATTCTCCTCAAATTGTTAGTGATTCCGAGATGGAGCCTCTTGACGCTGCGAACTTTTTGGATTGCCATTGGAGGACGGAAACAATTTTTAATCTCTTCCCGGAAGAGAAACACAAAAACAGAAGAGCAATTTTATTTAAGAAGATCTACGGGTGGGATATTCGGGACGAAAAGAAAATTGCTGAATATCCAAGAAGTGTTGACCTTGATGTTGGTTCAAAAGGTCCTCGTGTCCCAGTTGGAAAACAAAGTGAAGAATTTAATTGGACTCAATCCCATAACGCAAAGGTAAGGTTACAAAATTTTCCTTTTAATGATTATTCTATGATTTGATGTTTGTTGTCTTTAGACAATTGAAAGTTTCACATGGGTTAGATAAGATTTAGAATTTAAAACTTTAATTGAACTTCTCGGATGAACTGAAACATTTTTAAAAACTTTCCATAGATTTCAACTATATTCAAAATTTCAACAAATTCTTCGAAACAATTTCCATAAATAGTAAAAAAAAACTCTCTGCAAAAAATTTAACCATTTCCAGTTCATTTCTTAACAAAATTCCCTTTCATAAAATTTAAATACTTTCCAAATTCATCGATTAAAATTATTAAAGAAACTCCATTAATAGAAGAAAATCCAAAGAAATTCTTCAAAAGAGTTCAATTCAAAGCTTCAAAGCTCAGCTATTATCCGAAATCCCGACCGAAATCCATATTTTAATCAATTATTATCATTAGAAAATTCTCCACAATTCAGTCATTCAAATACAAAATAATTCATTGAACAATTAAATGCTTCTCAAAATTTCATTTTCATGAAAATCCCACTGTCAAAATTTTTTGTAATCGCATTATTTTAAGAAACTTTAGTAAGATCCCAAGAATAATTATATTTTAAGGAGCTCAATTAAAACCATATCAAACAATTGAAACTCTGCAAACATAGAACGAATATATATATATATATATATATATATATATATATATATATATATTTTTCCTTTTTTTTAAACAATAGAATCACCGCGAGGAAAACTAAATCTATTAAAAGAATTTCATCAAAATTGTATTAAAGACAGTTGAGGGACTGATAGCAAAATGAGCGGAGTAATTATCGGGAGCAAGAGAGGTTCAAAGTAGTTCATTCAGGGTGTCTAGTATTTTCGTTCAACAAAATTCCCGGTTATTTCCCGGATTTTCCGGTTATGTCCAAATTTTTTTTTTTAGAGCAAAAACAAAATATGATTTCATTATTCGGAAGGATGAGTTAGAAGTTCCTGACAATTTACTAACATTAAAATGACTTTCTCTTACGAAATTCTTTTTACAAGAAAATATGAATATTTACGAAAAATGAGTAAAAATGAATTTCCATAATTTCTAAAAATTACCATTATTACCCCTTTTAAATTCATATACTTTCTACAATTTTTAACTTAACTTTATATCTGAATCAATTAATTTAAATAATTTTCCAAAAGTCAAAAAAGTAAACTTTCCGCTAGGTGGCGTTAACTTAACACGTGTTCTTGTGAAGCTCCGTTTTTATTATTAGTTTTGAGTTGGTTAACTCTGATTTTTGTTATTGTTCTGCATATTTTATGAAACTATTTAACGGTTTATTTGTTTTATGTTTCCAAGTTTTTTATTATCGTGGTTTTGTTCGCTGTGAGTTTGATTTGATTGTTTCCTAACCTCTAATCACGTATATATGCGGTCGGATATGTCGACATCAACAGACAAGTGTGTTAAATGCAGCAAGGATATCGTGCGCGTAACACCCACGTTTTGTTCCTTCTGCAATTCACCTTATCACCCCGGTTGTGCCGATGCAGTTCCTACCCTACAAGATGGTTCATATTCGAAATGTTGCAGATCTAGATCTGCGTCTCAGTCCTCTGCTGCTCCTACTACTCTGGATTCAATAATGAGTTTTTTGCATGAGTTTAAAGCATCCACTTCGGCCAATTTTGCTCATGTTAATGAGAAGCTCGATGATGCTTTGATCAGAATAAGTGACACAGAAGGTAAAGTTGCTGACTTGTCTGAGCGTCTTACTGTGGTGGAGGGTATACTGGGAAAAGGTGAGGAGAGAAAATTGGATAAGACAAGTGTTTGTGTACTTACATCTGAATGTATAAAGGAGGTTAATGACCGTGTCGCGAGAGAAAAAAATCTTGTTTTGTTTGGTCTCCCCGAAGAGGATGTAAATACTAACACTGGTGATGATTGTGACAAACTGTGCTCTGTAATTACTAAAAAATTGTGTAAATTTGTCCCATCTGGTGATCTTAAGAATATTCGCACGTTTAGAATTGGTTCTGCTGCGCAGGTTCAACCTCCGAAGTCTCGACCTGTCAAAATCATCTGTGCGACGGCGGAGAAGGCACAAGCCATCCTAAAAACATTTGTCGCTGCCAAAAAGAACGTGTCTCCCTCTCAAGAGTTAAAGAATCTTTGGATGTCAATCGACAAAACGAGAATGCAACAGGAGGAGATCAGACTAGCCAAGATAGAGTTAGCAACTCGTCAAGAAAATGGAGAATCAAATCTCTCTCTCGTATTCCGTCAAGGAATACCCACTATTGTCAAAGCCCGTCCTCGTCCACTGGTATCGTCTCTGTTTTCTCAACCGAAAGCGAACACATAGAATCTACTGCCATATACACTTTCCCATGTGTTATCTCTCAACGTAACATCCCCACTTCTCGGCGTGCCCCCTCTATTCAGATCTACTATCAGAACGTCAGGGGCGTTCGTAGAAAGATTCACGATCTTCGGAAGGGTATTTCTACGAACGATTACAGTGTTTTTGCATTGACTGAAACTTGGTTAAATTCTAATTTTAATTCAGAAGAACTTGGTTTTCAGAATCATGACATATATCGATTTGATAGGAGTATTGAAACAAGTGACAGTTCAAGAGGTGGTGGAGTCTTGTTGGCGATTAAGCGAAGTTTGAAAAGTTCTTTTCTTGTTACTTTATCTGTTTCGGTTGAGCATATTTTTGCCAAGTTTAAAATTAATAAGTTGACTTATATTGTAGGATGCTTTTATATTCCTCCCAACTCAACATATAGTGTTTACTCTCAAGTGTGTAATGTCCTTGAAGAAGTTCACAATGAATTTCCTACTGCAATACTATGTGTGCTCGGGGACTTTAACTTGCCTTTTATAAATTAGAGTTCTATCGACGATCCGAGCATACTCAGTGTATTGAATCATGATTTGTCACCGTAACAATTTTTTATAGCTTCCTTGATTTTTAATACTTAAATTTGTAACGCACGCCTAACTATTATAATGCCAATTTTGTATAATTAGTTGCTGGTTGTAACTTAGATTTTAATTATAGGGCTTGACCCGTATGTAAATAAATAAATAAATAAATAAATAAATAAATGTTTATTTACATTATTCGAAGATAATTAAATCTAAAAAATTATTATAAAAATTCTAATAATTAGTTTTTAAAATATTTTAATGTTATTTTTCGAAAATAATTAAATTTCTAAAAAAAAAAATTTTTTTATATCCTAATTTAAAAACCTAATTAATTTTTTTTGATAAACTTCAATTAAAAATCCTGAACACGATAAAATGTTATCATTTTTGAAAAATGAAAATGTTATCATTTTTGCATATATTTGAATTTTTGGAAATATGCAATTGAAAATATTGAATTTTAAACATTAGAAGCTAATTTTTATTAATTTTCATTTTTAAATTTACCTAAAAAAAATTTATTTAATTTTTGGTAATTCAATCATTCTCAGAATCTGCAACTAAAATTTTTCAAAAAATTGTAACAAAATACTTTAAATAAATTAATTATTTTCAATTAAATTTTGCAGAAATTTCAACTACTCAAAAGGTTTTTATTGTAGACATATTTAAAAATTTAATTATGTTAAAAATTATTCAAAGCAATCTAAGTATACTTATTTTTAACTATCTATAACTTAATCTATTGAATTTAGAAAAATTACATCAAGCGGACAAAACTTTGTTTTTTTTGTCTACCTTTGAATAATGTTTAGAAAACCAAATTTTTATTAATGTTTATTAAAAACTATTTTATACCTAAAAGTTGAATTTTTTTTTAATTTAGGCATGATTATTTTTAATTTTTTATTATTTAAATACACAATTAAAATAATAATAATACTCCGCAAAAAAAGCCCACCTAATAGAAAAATAAAAAGTAGGTTAATTTTAAATTTAGATCAAGCTTACAATATTATGGACTTATTAAGTAATATAACAAGTAATATTATACATATTTCTCTAAATAAAGATGTCTATTAGCTTTTTTTTTAATTGATTTTCTTAAAAATTTCTTATTAGAGTATTAATATTTAAATTTTATAGTTATTGCTGTTTTTTTTAAATCAATGCGGGAATATTTCTTTTGGTCCGGAATTTGGAAATAATAATTCACTAGACACCTTGAATTAACTTTTAACTTCATATAATAATTTTAATTTACTAAAATGAATTTAATTTTACTCTTTAATATAATTAATAAGAGAGAATTTAAATGTTTTTGGATATCAAAATTTTTCAAAAAAAAAATAGGTTGTTATTGACAAATTTACGTCTTGTGTAAAAATCAGTAAAGTCTATGAATTTGTATTCTTAGCTAAAAGGTGGTTGGTGATGTTTTCCCAATGTAGTCTCCTCTACCTTGATCCCACGCAGCTTGGAATCTAACCCTTCAGTTAGTCATCTGATCTTCACTGATGGTCTATCTTCGGACGTTGCAGACTTTGTCTCCTTTCTTAGAGTAGTTGTTGGTTCGGTTAAAGTTGTGCTTGATTGTACGGTCATCTCCTTGTTAGCAGCGGTTTTACTTGTAGAAGGGATATCCTCATATAATCCAGCAATATCCTTTGGTGTTGGAGTTTTAGTTAACGGGTTCCTTCGCTGTGGCGATTGAATATTCTAATCTCTTGGCCTTGAGAAAATTGATTGAGACAATTTGTATGTCCCAGTTTTCAGCGGTGATCGACACAAGTACATAAGTAGGAATGCACATAGGAGAATAATTCCTCCATATGATCCGTAAATCAAGATCGAATGTCTTCCTTGATTATGTTGTTGTAAGGCGAGCTCTTGAAGCTGTTGTTCTAGTTTGTCTAGGGTTTTGAAATTCAACTCAAATGCTGATAACTTCGGGTTAATCTCGAGGATGGACTTCGTTAGGACTCTGGTATTTTCAAGCAGGTGATTATATTTAAATAGTGTTGGGGAAAGTTTTGTTAAGTTTAAATGTAGATCTGATTCAAAAATAAATTCTGTTTGACCAGTTTGTGAGGTGGCTGCTGGAATTATGGCGCCCTTGGTTTTGAGGGAACACCCTGGACCCAATTTAAGGATCCCAACTTCGCTCAGCATGATCTTGATTGGACTCATGGAATGACATGCTATTATCGCTTTTTCTGGTGCAGCAAAGGAATAGATCCACCCGCCTATGGTGGTCAAAGGCTTCCAGTAAGACTTGGATTCGCTGGTCACTCTGACATCGCAAAGCCTTAAAGCTTCCACGTTGGGTTTGATCAATAATAAGGCTTCACAGGACGCTCGTTCACGAAGATCGTAGATTGGGGCGCCTTGAAGGCAGGCGTGAAAAGATGTTGTTGTTTTGCACAAATTCCATTCCTGCTCCTTTAACAAGAGGTATGTTCGCTGATCCTCGTCAATAATAAGGTAATTATATTCAGATTCTATGTATGCTCTTCCGGTACCATTCTTGAGCATTTCAAGAATGACGATTGGTCCTGCAATCTTTCCCAGGAATCCCAATAGCGGGACTGAACGCCTTGCTCGTAGTTGGGTGGTCATCTTGGTTGGTAAGGTCTTTTTAGTATTTTCCAATTCTTCGATCTGGACTCGAAACTGTTTTTGAAGTTCTGAAGCCATTTCCTATTTATCTTCCCAGTCATAGTATTCGACTAATTCGTTGCACCATTCCTCATCAGGTTTACATTGCTGTTTTAGTCGCTGCAGCCTGCTCCTTAGGTCGTCAAAGAATCGAGTCTGCTTGCCCACGTCCAGGAATACGGCAATCCTCCAGTTGCTGACGGACCTCCTGACTTCACCGATATTTTCGAAATATATGCCGCTGCTGGACTTGAAAGGAGTGATCTGGTAACGATCACTGGCGGTAGTCATCTCCACATCGTGGGAACAGGTCTGCTTCGTTGTCATCACTAAGGTTAGGAAGAGTCATGTCAAAGTTAGATAATTGGTCATCATCGCTTGTTCGTCAATCTAAAATCAGAAAGAGCAAGTTAATATGGGTTTTGAATTAAGTCAGGAATTTTACAATTGGGCAATCCTGACCTTATCCCTATGTTTTGCGAACCTTTCACCGTTTTTGGTTTCGAGAATCACATTGTTATTCTGCGTGAATCCTACAAGGGTATACGGTCCTTCTGCTCGCTTATCAAACTTATTTGACCGGACTTCTTTAAAAACATACACCTTGTCGCCTATTTTGGCATTCAAAGGTCGTGCTTTACGATCGTAGATCTCTTTTGATCGTTCTTTTGATCGAACTAGACATTTAGCAGCTAAATTTTGCAGTTCGTTCATCCGGGTAATTAAGTCTTTTAGATAGGATCCATATGTTTCGACTTCGGGCCCTTGAGGTAACGAACTGGGTGCTTTAGCCAAATGTCTAAACACGAGTTTGTATGGGGTAAAATTGGTTGCCTTATGAACGGATGTATTATAATTAAACATCGCGAACGGAAGCAAACCATCCCAATCGTCAAAATCCTTCTCGTAATGTTTAATATAATCCGTCAGTTCAATGTGACTTCTCTCAAGTGCCCCGTTAGTTTGTAGGCGGTAACCAGATGTCGTAAGTTGTTTAACACCAAATATCTTTTCCAACTTACGCATCAAAGTGCTAACAAAACTTGCACCTCTATCCGTTAGAATGCAACGGGGTGCCCCAAACATTGAGAACAAGTTCGTAGCTACCGCATGGGCAATTGTTTTTGTTTCTATATTCGGAATGGGGACCGCGATACAGTATTTAGAGAAATTATCCTGCATTGTGAGGATGTGCCGATTTTCGTTTGGGGTGGTTCGCAATTTCCCGACGGTGTCTAAAGACACCTTGTCAAAAGGCATTGCCGGAGTATCGGTAATTATCATCGGTTCTCTTGTACGGGCCCTAGCGAGTTTGTTTTCGAAACAACTCTTACATCCTCGAATAAATTGGGTAACGTCGTCACGCATTTAGGGCCAATAGTATAGTATTATTAGTAAACCTTTGTGTCCACCTATCAAACTGGAATGAAATTCGGAAACGATTTTACCGCGTAATTCAACAGGAGGTACTTCGATTTTTCCGTGGCACAGGGTGATGGTTGCGTCGCCACCGCGGAAAATTCCTGCGACAAGTTCCGACATTTTATTTTGAGGGAGTGTACCTAGCAGGTCTCCGGAATTTGCCATTCGACAAAAATTTTGATTGTTAGATGCTAAGGCTTTTCTCAAATTTTTTAATCCGATTATAACATCTTTCCAACAAGTTTCATCAAAATGACGTCTTTTAACAATGATCGAAAAGACCTTGTATTTACCGTTAGGGGAGATAAAAATTTGTCCTTTGACGGGTCTACTATCCCTAATATCCTGTAATTCAATATTTTGTGTAGCAACTAATAGTTTCGAGATTGGATCGACCGGTTCACAATCTTCGGAAAGGAATGTGGGCATAGTTGTCTCGTCTGTATGTCAAAGGTTTTGTCCATTGATTTGTTACACCACCAAGGGGCTTGCTGTTGTTCAGTTTCAATTCTTGGGGTTCACTATTACTATCACAATCATGATCACTTTCACTGGATGTTCTGGAAGATGATGGAGGATCAAAATATGAATTCTTGAAGTTTAGGAACGAAGAGCTAAGAGGCGCGCACTTCTTTGCTACATCATTGTCTGTATCCTGTATTCGTCTAGGTTTCATGCCCTGGTTTCTCGCGATGATCTCCTGGTTAGAGTTGATCCTTTCATCCTTGAATCCCGTGAACGGGGTGGATTGTGCACGTGGGATAGTTGATGGCCCTGGAGTAGATAATTCCGTTTCCATCTGGAGCGTTTGATCATTTATAGAATGTTTAAAGACTTCTGGGATATCCTTGAATCTTACCGTACTTTGTCTCCTTGGTTTGGTTGATTTGCTAGTTAGAGGAGTTTCCTTTTGTGATCCTTCCATCGTGGTGGGCAATTCAGGTTGCTCACCTGAAAACTCTTCCGATTCAGTTAATTTTTTCGCTCTACTCCGGTTGAAGTCGTCCAGAAATTTCTTTACTCTTTTGGAGAGTTCGTCATCGGTTCCAACGGCAGGATCAAGAGTTTCTAAATAGTCCAGATGTTCTTGATCTTCTTCACCGTCAGAAACATATTGTCTTCGTGGACTGTGGTCTAGGCCTTCATAATCCCAAAGTAGAGTATTGTTTAGAGATTTAATCCAGCATTCGCAATTGATTGATCGAATCTATTGACAGATTCTGATACACTCTGGATCAGTTGTTTAGCGTTGGACGGTGATTGTTGTCTTGCGTTCTGATCATCTGATTCACTGGTTTCGTCATCGCTGTTATCAATTTTGCGTCGACCTTCGATGATCATTTCTCCTAGAGGTAACTCCTCAGGTTCCGATTCCGATGAGGGCGATGAATCCGGTTCTGGTTTTTTAGAGCTCTCTCTCTAGCAAGACGATCCGCGTTCTCATTGCCAATAATGCCCTCATGTCCAGGGATATGCTGCCAAACAATAGCCTTAATTAATCGTTCGTAAGGCTTCCTATTTTTCACTGGTTTGTTTTCTGTTGTCCTCCAATCGTTCTGTTTCCATTTTGGTATCCATTCCTCAACGCTCTGAACCAAGTACCGGGAATCTGTTTTGATCCTTAGTTTTTTGATACCCGCCTTTTTGGCCTGTCGAGCTGCCATAGTGGCTGCTTCGATTTCGGAAGCGTTATTCGTTTGACGTCCGTTATAACGTCGAGAAATGTTTAAAGGATTGTCTGGACCAAACCATACTTTAATTCCTGCTTTTGGACTGGATCCTCCATTTTCGCAGCAGGCTCCATCAACGAAAACGTCCGTGTACGGATCGGGGCTTTGACTCTGAGGGGCGTTGGTTTTGAGCTTAGGTTATTTAAGTGGAGTAGTATGGACAGGAAGATTAGGGAAACGTCTCGTCTGTCGTGTTCTTCAAGAGTGTCAGAGTAAATAATAATGTACACAAACGCTTCATCATCGAGCATAGTACTTAAAACATTATTTAGCAATCGTTGGAATGTAGGTGGGGCGTTCTTTATGCCCATGGGCATCCGCTTGTACTCGTAGTGACCGTTGCGAGACGAGAAGGCAGTTTTATGCCTATCGTCAGGGTGAGTTTCCACCTGATGGAAACCACTGGCAAGGTCAAAAACAGTGAAGTAGCGTGCGGTGCCCAACCGGTCGAATATTGAGGTTATGTTGGGCAGTGGAAAAGCGTCTCCTATGATGTTTTCGTTTAGGACTCTGTAGTCTACTACAACACGCCACTTTTTCTTACCCGACGCGTCAAGTTTCTTTGGGACAATCAGCAGTGGCAAGTTGTATGGGGAATTAGAATGTCCTATAATTTCGCTATTAAACTGTTTTGATAATTGAACGTCAATTTGTTCAAGGGCCTCGACAGGGGACCTATATTGTTTTTTGTGAATGACTTAATCGTCGATGGTCGGAATTCTATGCTGGATAAGCTGAGTGCACGATAGTAGTTCACCATTTAAATGAAATATATCAGCATAAGCTTCCGCCCATCCTATTACGATTTTCCGCTCGTCTGGAGCCAAATGAGCCAAGTATGACGCATTCTTGACCTTGATGACTCTCTCAGAATAGGTTTGTTGCGAATCGAATTGAGTGCCTTATGCCTCAGAATCTGTAAATTCTTCACCGGGGAATTTACAAAAAAAGAACGGGATTAACTCCTAAGGTTTAAGGGTTATGTCAATGTCATTTTCGGTAGTGTTAATTGCCATGGCGTGGCATACACCATCCTTATTTGTGACAATGGCCTCACCCCGGTAAAGTCCTTCTGGGGTTTCGATTCGGGAATGATATCCTTCCTTTAACCCTGTGTTAATTATATCTATTGCGACTGGGGTTTTTGTGCGGGATTTGATGCGTAGGACTCGAGCAAACGGTTTGATTTCAGACCTTAAGGCTTTTTTAGCCTCTAGTGATTCCTTATCAACAAAATTGATAGGGGTCACTGGGGAAGATATGGTCACAAGGGTATTATGCCTAAAAGAAATTTGGGCTTGGACCTGTCGTAGATATGGTCTTCCAAGGATACCATGGGTCGAAATGGGAAAACAGTTTTTGACTACGTGAAATTCTACCGGAACATTATCCAGCTCGTGGTGGAGTTGTACTAGTTCGAAAGTTCTGGGTTGGTCTAGGATATTGGTTCTGAATAGGTGTGGGATTAAGAGGAGCCTGGGGCATCATTTGCGGATATGCAAAAGGTGTTGGATATTGCGGGTTTTGAGGGGGGATCATGTGAGATGGTGTAGGATATGTGAAAGGAGGAGGATACTGGGGCATGATGGATCGATAGAAATTCCCAAGGTACTCTGGGGTGAGGTGCAATATGTCAGAGGAAGTAGGCTTAGAGGAATAATTGGCATGATTTGGCTCTCTGTCAGAGTCCGTTCTACGTCTCGTCGCAGTATTAGGTTTCTCAATTTGTCGCAAGTACGGACTCGGAGATCTTGTTCGTTCCTCGATCTTGGATATATGATAAGATGACAAACGCGATCTTTCGCTGTGTCGCGATTTTGCTGAATTCGGGATAAATTTTCGTGAAATCGACAATCAGTCTACCGTTTTCTTTTTTAACAACTTTAACTAAGGGTACAGAAAAAGGGGAACGGCCTGTAATTCTTGTATTTAGATCCATATTCTAAGGTTCCGAATTTAAATTCCGCGTTAGTTGTTCTAATTCGCTTAATGATTTACAAAAGTCTAATTGCCTACGTTTTGCTTGTATGATTTGGGATTTTAGAAGTACGATCCTAGTTTTGAGTGACTCTATCTTAGTTCTCAATTCAGAATTTGATCATCTCAAATTTCTACTTTTACGAAAATGGAATGCCAAGAATCTGTTTATGCGTTGTACGTGTTCTTCGGAATTATCAAAAAGTATATTCTTCTATTCAGGCGTCATTGCTAAAACCTAATCGATTTTTAAATTCTCAAGTTTCTTAGTTAAGAGGTCGATGATAGGTTTCATTTTTTTACTCTTTCTTCGAGGCCAGAAACTAGTAAGGATTGTGCGAAGTTAGCTTGCGTAAACGTGGCTAGGGAACTTTTAAGGAATGTTACCTGAGTCTCTAACTTAGACGCTTGTTTGGACAATCTCGAATTTTCTAAAACAAGATAACTGTATCTTTCCTCGATCAGCTCGACTCCTTCTACTATCTCGGACCATTGGTCCTGGCAGAACCCAGTAACAATTGCGCTCCTTCGAGGAAACATGAGTTATTCAAAAAAAGGTTACATTTACTTTAAAATTTATTAAATTGAATTTCGTTAATTTATTTAGCCTGTCAGAGGCGGGACGACCAGTACTCACAACGGCGCTTCCTAGTGTAAGGGAAAGCAGAAAATAAATTTCCTGCTTTCCGAATTCCAATTGAAACTCACCAGGATTCGACCAGAAGTTTTTCCAATCCTGCGGCCTTGTACCCACAAAACGGCGAGGTTGTATTGCTAGTCGTTAGGATTAGTCAAGACTAGTCCCAACGTGTACGCATTTAAAACACTATCAATATTTAATTCTGATGGATATTTAGGAATTAGGGTGTAGTAGGTGGTGAATTTTTTATTTTTTTTAGGGATTATTTTAGAAAAAAGCCAAATCGACGCAACTAGTTCGCCCAAGGATAGCCGGGGTGATTATCCAGGTATCTGAATAGAATGAGTCTACGACAAAGAAACAAACTTCTTGATTTTCAATGTGAAAATACACCACGCCTAAAATGTCTACGTAGGTGTCGTTAACATAGTCTGCAGTCGAGTATCCTAAAATGGGGCAGTCTAGTTTTAAAGCAGTTTGACAAATGTAGTTATGTTTGTAGAAACTGTTTAGAGATACATTTACTACTTCGTTTTGCAAGAACTCGGAATTAATAACAATGACTCTGAAGTCATTAGAATTTTGTAGGATTGTCATACGGATGTAAAGTAAACTAAAAATACACAAACAAAATTTAATTATTTAATTCGCGTGGCTCTGGGGCTAACTTAACTTTCTTCTCTTGTTCTCGTGGGGCTTGCCTCAACGTTACTTTTTCGTTATTAAAATTCTCAATACGTCTAACCCTCAATTGTAAGGTGGAAGTATCCGTAAGAAGGTCAGAAGATAGTACTAACGTTAAGAAGAGCCTTTTTAAGTCGTGATTATTCACAACTGAACCCTTATGAAACGGGAATTTCGGGTTAAATACAACAAAATAATGTAATTTTTTCGAAATTTCCTTTTCAGAAGTTAAAGTGTTTTGTCGGGGAATATTGGTTCGCCCTAAAGGATGTTCAAAAGAAACTGTATAAGAAGTTTGAAGGTTTAGAGATTTCGCTGGAGTAAGGTCAGGAACCTTACTAGTGCGGTTTTGTTTCGTTGAACGATGACCACGTTGCCTAAATTTATTAGGCATTACCAATGAATTCCATAATCACTAAGCAATTTATATTTTATTCCAATCAAGCTCGTTTCTATTTTTCATCAGTTGTCTGAAATCATTGTTTCAATTATTCGAGTCGTCATCAACAACCTTTCGGTCGGAGAGCCAAGATAAATTAGAAATGAGTCATCATCAACGACAAGTCGGAGAGCCAAACTTCCAATTTATTTAAAACAAGAAATTCTTATTTTCTGATGAGAAACGGAAGAATAAGCGAATAATTAAAATACTAAAAACCAGTGTCTCAATTGATTAAGTCGTCATCAACAACTTTTCAGTTGGAGAGCCAAAATCGAAAACATAGAATAAGTCATCATCAACAACCTTTCAGTTGGAGAGCCAAATTCGTAGTTTCTCCAAGACAGTGATCCTTTATATATTTTATATTTATTATTCCTGTGTTTAATGAATTATAAGATTCGAATTAAATATTGCTTAGAAACAGTTTAGAGATACAGACACTATTTCGTTTTTTTAACGATTACCGCGCCGTCTAAACTTGCTAGGAATTCAAAACCTGACTCATAATCACAAGAAGATTTATTTCTATTTTAATTTAACTCGTTTCTATTTTCGATCAATTGTTTAAACTTAATGCTTCAGGAATAAATTAAAATTAGGTCATTATCAACGACTAGTCGGAGAGCCAAATTTCCAATTTCATTTAAAGCAAGAAGTCTTAATTTTCTGATCGGAATTAGGAGTATAGTAAAATAGGTAAAATACTAAAAGTCAATGTCTTAATTGATTAAGTCGTCATCAACAACTTTTTAGTTGTAGAGCCAAATCGAAAACATAGAATAAGTCATCATCAACAACCTTTCGGTTGGAGAGCCAAATTCGTAGTTTCTCCAAGACAGTGATCCTTTATATATTTTATATTTATTATTCTTGTGTTTAATAAATTATAAGGTTCGAATTATTATAGTTTTTTTTAATTTAATAAAGAAAAGGTAAGCAAGATATAAGAGAGGAAACGGAGACCCTTAATTTAGCGATTATGTAAAAATTTTAAGTTTTGAAAAATGTGAAAATTGGTGCCACTGGTAACAATTGTTACCAGGTAACGAAACAGGGCGGTAACGCGTAGGAAAATCCCACTGCTGCCACCATCAGCTTGTTACAAACCAGAAATAAATTTATAAATTAGGCTTTTGAGATGGCCCTTTATCTCGATTTGGGGAGGCTCCAAGCTGCCAGAATGTTTTATTATTCTGTTTAATTTTGTGGGGACGTTATCCTACTTTTAAAAGTTACCTTCTGATTCGTTAAATGCACTATTTTTAGAATGATTTGAATTTTAGGTTTAGTTAGGTAAGTAAAGAAATTGATTTTATGAATACATGATTTATTTTAAAATAGCAAAATACCTTTTGAATACAGAATGGTTATAGTGTGTTACAAATAGAAAGGGTGTGTGTGTGTTAGAATATGTGATGGAAACGATACTTATTTACTTACAAACTACCGGCAGAGCTATTCCTATTTCGAATCACAAAACATCCGTCGGGCGAAAATTCTTTTGTTTTTGCTGAAAATCGCGACGTCTGATTCGCGCAATTTTCTTTTGGTTGCGAGATTTCACTTGTGGTGAGTGGACGCGGGCAATATCTATGCAACCGGCCGTCTCACACAACTGTGTCAAACTCACTGCGGATCTACGGTTTACCGAATTAGTCCGAGCAATATCTATGCAAACGATAATTCGATAATTGGTTATAATCGCGCTCGTGGGCCACCGATATTTGAGACGGACGCGGGCAATATCTATGCAACAGGCCGGTTATAAATAACAAGATTTCAGAATTATTAATTATATTAATAATTTTAAAATCTCTTCAAAATCAGCCCGCACTGGACTCCACCGGCTCAGAGAATTTGAAAATTTTAACGTCTGCCCTAATTCATGCAAATCGGGTTCCGGGTCGCGGACGGGCTTTTTTGTCGCGAAATATCTCTGTCCCAAAACACTTTCTAAGTTAGACCCAGGAGAGGTGTCTTCAAGAAGAAGCGAGAATTCGTACTGCCATGATTAAAATTTCGCGACAAGCCTCCAACCCTTACCTTTAGTGCAAAGTGGGAAAAGATTTTAGAAGTAGGAGTAAGTCATGGGCCCATTGGTCTATGCATTTTTGCTGACGTTGTAGATCTCACGGTAGGTCCGTGAGAACGGAAGCGGTCTGTTAACATGATACTTTTTGAGATATTATTTTGAAATAACTTAGAATCTTAATAATAATTATATTGTTTAATTAATGGAATAATTATTTATCTTAGTTATAATAATGTATATAATTTATTTATTGTAATTATATTGTTCCTACTTTTTAAAGGTTGATTGTATATGTATTTTACATATTAATTAATGTATTATATATATATATATATATATATATATATACAACCTAATTTCTTCCGGCATTTTGTTGTAACAACAATGTTTACAACAAAATGTTTAACTATTGTTAAGTTGTTTGTATGTGCATCTGACTTGATTCATAACTTCAAGTGTAAGGCATGCAGCCTTGTAGTTTGCGTTAACTGTAACGCACGTGCGTTTGTTTTGAAGCTGTAGTCTACAGCTTATGGGCCCTGAGGGGAGAGGAAAGTTCTACGCACAAAAAGGTAGCGATTGGAGGCAAGCATAGCGTGCTTATATTGGTGCCCGTAACATGGAGGCTGTGAAAGTATTAGTACTGTAGCCGGGGGAGTCGATGCTTGTCTTGGTGATTCTAACCTCCGGACGCACAAACGTATGCGCGTTGCTTTATTGTGTGTTGCTGTCGTCCCTTCACACACACGTACAATCTCTCGATGTAATTCTCAGTTGATGTTTTAATATTTTAGAATTATGCTTACACTTTCGGTTGTTAACATAAAATTTTGAATTTAATAGATTGGATTCATTTACGTATTTTGGCAGCAACATTGCGCCTTATTCATGTTTTTCAGAATACAAATTTTCTTATTTATTATTTGTTTAGGTAATATTGCCGCAAGGTTTGATGCAGACAGCATTGATTGCCACGGTACTATTGTTAATAACTATTTATTATATTTGTTATTTAGTAAAAGGAGAAAAGAAATAATAATTTCTTTTGTCCTTTGAACTATTTAATAAGCATTTCTTAGTTAAAGATATTCTTATGACGATATATTTAACGTTATCAGGGTGTCAAATATCCTCAGGCATAGCGTCGCTGCGTAGCGACGTTTTTATACTTTGGCTGATTAAAAATTAATATTTAACCTACATGGTTGCCAAATAACCTGCTAAGATTCTAACAATCCACCGTGAAAATTCCTGTTTTCGTCCCCGAAAACCCAGATGCCTTGAACTCAGAGATGCACATACTATGGCGATGTATTAGCAAAATTTCTTTAATATTTAGAATAACAATTACACAATTTTATGTAAATCTATAATACGATTAAAATAGTAGTGGCTTTAGTAATAACATTCATTCTTCATAAGTTATTGTCGGATAGTATTGTTGTTATATCATATTGTTATTCTAAAATAACATTGCAGTAAAATGATGCTAACACAGCATTTTCCTTTAAATGGTAATCATTATTTTCAAATTGCGTAGAATTCTGACTATTAAGATTAGGATACAATAGTAAAATATTGGATATTAAGCCCGATTACTTACTAAGTACTAAATGGTTTCGTAAACAAATTTCAAATACAAAACATAAAAAGCTTTCAAAATTTAATTTCAAATGCAAGGCAGAAAGCATATATTTTGAAAACTGTTTTACAAATAGCATGCCTTATTTATTAATTTATGAAATCTACCTGTCCTCCACTTAAACTAACCTTCTTGTTTTACATATTTCTTATGTTTGTTTAGTAAAATTAATTAAACACATTTAACATTTTAGTAGTTTAAAGTGCATTAAAATAAATAATGAATAAACGATTTCAACGAAATATGTTATCTGTGGTAAAACTTAAAGAGAGCTTCTAAAAAAAAGATACGAAAATTGACAGTGCAAATCGAATACAGGTAAATTCAATATAAATTTCGATTTTGCTTGCAAAAGAAAAAAAATTTTCTTTTAATTAGTTATGTTTTTAAATTGTTACGCCATTTCCGTAACAAAAATTTTTCCAAAATTTTATATTTTATTAGAATTCATTTCTTAAGGATGCATGATCAGCATTTCGAAATCGCGCAGAAAATGAACTCGGTTCAAAGACCGTAAGCCTTTTCTTACGTCTGAAAGTACAATTTCAGCAATTAAACTATTTTATTTTCATGACTTTCAGGTAAATCAATTAATGAAATGTCATTATTTTATAAAGTTAGCTATTTTCTTGATTTTATAAACAAAAGTAACAAAAGCAAATGTGTATGTGTGTATGCATATGCATATATATATTATTGTTTAAAACAAAATCTAAAGGGAAAGGTATTAACTATCAGAATCAAATAATAGAATATATAATATATATATATATATATACATATATGAATATGAAGAATGGACGAGAGGCTTCACTCAACGCGTTGAGTGAAGACTTCCCGCGCTCCCCACGCTCCCCTTGACATTGTGCGAGAGAGAAGAAGGTTGTGTATAGCATTGAAGCGTTCTCTCTCAGGCATATTGTTCTTACGGAGTATAGTGTACTCTTTCTGTCCTGTAGTTCTTTCTCTCTCTCACTAATGGCGAATTTAATCATCTTTTAAATGCATTCTCTTAATTTTCCAAATCTTGAAAATAGGGTGAATGATGGCCCGGCCTTAATTAAAAATATTTATACAATTAACAATTATACGATATATAAAGATGGGAACGTTTAGGCTATTATTATTATTAATTCTATTATTATTTCTTTTCTTTCAAAAATATAATTTATCTCTCGTTTCCCTGTACCAACCTAGCTTATAAACCTTGCCCGCCATAAATTGCAAACTTGCGGAAGATTCCAATGCACATTAAAATAATTATTGACAAATGATTTAACGTTGGAATTGTAACAACCTTTTTTTTTAGGGTTACAAAATAGAATGGAATTTCTATTTTGAAATGTCCATTATTTCCAACTTACATTAATCCTATTTTAAGAGATTAATTAAAAAAAAAAATAAAATAAATAAATAAACAAATTAAAAATTGTTTCAATAATTAAAAGAATATTAAAAAGAAAATATTCTTTCTAAGAATACAAGAAAAAGGAATTTATTTCAACATAGTGCAATGAACCGATTCCACAAAATGCAAGTTCAGCAATTTTGGCATGGCAACAGGACCAACGCCCTGTCCCCACCTTTCCATATTTCTTAAGGAAGTAAAACTATATAAGCTCATTAATTAGATATCTAAATTGTTCAGTTCGGTTGCCGCGACCCCCAGAGGCTAGACTCTGGCATCGGTGTAAAAGAAATTTCTTAAATCCTATAACGTTCCCGTCCGATACCGAGGATCCGAATTAATTGTGTGCTTACACGAATAATTCGGTCGGACGAAAATAAAAATACAAATTACTCCGAAGTCCACGGAGGCCATTTTCAAAATTTGAGACAGTAAAGAAAATTTACATAAAATAATATTTTATTTTCTTTTTGAAAGACCGGTCGGTTTCGACAAGTTACCGCGTCCGCCCTGTTTTCAAAGGTTTGAAAAATTTAAGAATATAGTAAATTGTAAAAACAATTGTGCACGTGTGTGTGTGGTGTACTATCTTCGCCCGTCGGCAGAATTCTGGCGGTAGACTTAAGGTTCCAGAACGGGTAAGTAACTGTATCGTTCTGGCTAGTTTTACCCCATCCTCCTTTCTTTTATTGTTTGAGAGGCGGATGGATTCTTTCTTTAATTTACAATAAACCATAACTATTATTTTAATTTTTCTTTCTATTAATTTTCTACATTTTCCTTACCCCCCCCCCCTCCTTAATTAATTTCTGAATTTTTGGCAACTAGGAAACACGAATCCCAGTAAGATAAACAGAGCTCACGCTCTGGCAGTTTGAATTCCTCCAACAAACTGGAAAATAGGGCCATCTCAAAAGCCCAAAATAATCATTATAGTTAAATCAACTATATTAATTATTTAAATATTTTCTCGTTCGTAACAAACTGATGGTGGCAGCGGTGGGATTTTTCCTGACGTTGCTACCCCTCAGAATTTAAGGGAGGAATTTTTATAAGGGATTTCTATTTCCTTTCGAAATTTTCACTTAATAATTCTTTCTTATTTTTAAATTTTCAAATTTCTTTATATCACCTCTTTCTTTCTAACAATGGGTATGTTGAAATGGAATTAAAAATTATTTTAATTCAATTTTGGGACCTTAATTGTAGATAGTCCGTGACGACAAGTCTCCGTGATTCGCTCACTGGAAGACAAGTCTCCGAAATTCTACTCTTAAAATAATCCTAAGCAATACATTCCTTTTGTTGAGAGGATAAGTGTTTTGGTCTATTTTTAAGTAAATTCTCTAATTATCCTTTCTTAAGTGAAAATATATTTTTTTTCTTTTCTCAAAAATTAAAAATTCAAACTAAACGTTTAATTTTTAATTTTTAATTTTTGTTATAGATAGTCCGTGACGACAAGTCTCCGTGATTCGCTCACCGGAAGACAAGTCTCCGAAATTCTATCACAAAATAATTTTTAAAATAATATATCACTCTATGGAAAGAATAAGGTGTTGTTTAATTTTTATTCTTAAATACATTCTCTAATTATTCTCTCTCAAATAAAAATATTTTTTTCTCTCATAAATTAAAAATTCAAACTAGACGTTTAATTTTTAATTTTTGATTTTTGTTATAGATAGTCCGTGACGACAAGTCTCCGTGATTCGCTTACTGGAAGACAAGTCTCCGAAAATCTATTACAAAATAATCCTAAAAATATTTTATTTGTTGTGAAAGAATGAGAAGAATTTTTGTTACTATGATAAATCACAATGTCGAATAATTTTAGACAAAGAGAAAAGAAAACTCGCAGAAAGAATAGACCAAAGAGAAAAATCAAATATGACAATTCTAATCAAATCAATCTATATTTGTACTTATAAATAAACAGAAGGAAATTTTTCATTAGATGGAAAAGCGGTAAAATTTTCTAAAACTCTACCATCTCTCAGACAATTTTCCCTGCAACCTTTCATTTTCCAACTAACAATTTTTCTCTAATTTTTTTTTGGGAGAATTTCTTTTTTTTTTATTTTTGGACTTTTCTGTTTTAACACAGAATCAAAATTTAGAATCACATATTATAAGAGAATAAGTATTTTCTTGATTCCATTTCCATTTTTTTTTATGCGTATTCCATGCAAGTTACAAGGAATATTCCGCGGTGGCGATGAAAAATAATCACTAATTTAAAAATGGAATTAGAATCGGGAAAGAAAGGAAAATATTTTTCCTTATATGCTTTTCCTTATTTCATCTTATTTTTTTTGTATGCAAATGAATAAAATATCAGTTATGAATTAATTGGTTTATAATGCTCTCCAATTTGTCTCCAAGAATAATCTAATTATTCATAAAAAAAAAAAAAAAAAAATATTTTTCTAGTGGCAATATAAACAATAGATTATTAACATTAAAAAAAAAAAAAAAATATCGCAACTCCAATTTTATTCTATCAAAAAAAAACAGTTGAAAAGAAACCTGTCATTTGGAATTCATAAATATCTAATTTTATAAATTTAAAATTTTTGCAATTTTAATTTAAAATTTCTTTGATTCCTAAAAAAAAGGGTGTGATTTAAATTTTATAATTGTTTTCTTATTTCCTCTATTAAATGCAAGAAAGTATTTGTCATCATTCTTCATGTATCGAGTTACAAAGAACGACCATGACTCTTTAAACGCGAGTATACTGGGTCACATCATTACGTCCTTGTAATTAGAATCTTCCGCATAATTTTAAGAAATACTCAAATACAACTAATAGTAAATAACAATCTGTTAAATTATCTTTTTTTTTATTTCAATTTTTTTTCTCTCTCTTGAAAATTAATATTTCAATACAATACAACTAAAAATTTATTTTTATTTTTTTTTCACTAACAGTTAATAAATGTCTTTTATTAATGGAAAAGAAAAACAGTTAAAAAAAAAAAATTAAAATATTTGTGATTCTTTCAAAGGATTTAAGAATCATGATAAATCAAAACATCAACCTCGAAATAAAATTAAGTCAATTAAATTGTAATATCGGCTAAACTGTAAATAAGTTTTTTCTATATTATAAATAATAATCGATAAGTAAATAAATATAAATGAAAGTAAAACTTAATTATTTAATAAAGATAATATGATCAACAAATATAATTAAGGATTTTCAAAAATAATAGACATGATAATAACACTAGCTATCTAAGTTCAGGTGGATGGCTAGTTTATATTATTTCTACAATCACTAATTAAATTATAATTATAAATTTAATAAATTAAGTAAAAATAAAAAAAATAAAAATATATATATATAGTAGAATTCTTAGGATAGAAGTTTTAGTATATAAAAAAAAATATATGTGTAAATAAAATTATAATAAACAATAATAAAAAAAATTATTATTAATATAATTATTATCATTTAGAAGAAAAAAAAAAAGCTAAATAAGTAATTTAACAAAAGTGAATTTATAAAATATTATTTTAATTTATTCCTATATGTAAATAATTGAATTTAGTTAAAAATAAGTTTTATTAAAATTATAGTTAAACGATATGATTTTTAGCATTAATTGCAATTAATTTTCAACATTTTTATTTTATTAATTTCCCAATTAATAAATTTTCAACAATAACAATAAGATGTACAATATAAAAATATTAAATTTATTAATACAATAAATAATATGCTATGTATTAGTAATGATAACACAATAATTAACTAATTAATTAATTCTAATATTTAAGAATATTATAATATGTTTAACATGTAGATTTAGTAATGAAATAATTACATTAACAAATAAACAGATTAATAAACAATTATAAATAAAATTTATTTAAGTAAAATAAATAAATAATTAATGATTTAATGTTATGGTTATAAATAATATTTAATAAATATGGTATTAAAAATATATGCATATTATTAAACAAATAATTGTCTCTTGACCTTGCATTTTTTTTAATTTTAGATCATAATCAACAAAACAAAATTTGAAGCTTTTAATTGTACTTATTTAAATATATATATGAGAAATAATTGAGTTTAGTTAAAATAAAATCTAGTAATATGACCCTAGCCGTTATTGACATATTTGTTTGGATATTAAAAATTTAAATATTAAAGGTTGTCGTAATTGGTTGTTGGTTGTTGTTTTTGTTTTTCTCTTGCATCATAATTATTTTTATATTAAAATCTAGAATTTTATTCCCTCTCTTAAATCATAACTAATCAAAATTGGTATGACGTTAATTATTATCGAACAATTTGTTTCATTTTAAGATAGTATTAAACCTTAATTTTCTTAAAGTTTTAAATGATTTGATGGATTCTTAACAAATAATTTCAAATCTAGAAAGACCTCTTTAAAACAAATGAATAAATAAGTTAAATGAGAAAAGTTACAATTTATATACTAATGTGTGTACTAACATAAAGACGTGGGATCATGAATTAAACACGTCAGCAGAATTGCAAAAATAAAAGAGACTACTATATTTATTTCAAGAATTCACCTGAAGGTTACACTAGAATACTTGAATGTCAATTCTTATAAAATACATTAATATAGTTCCACAATTTTTTTTTGTGTTGTTTAAAGTTTCGTTAAAATAAGACATTGATATAAAATAATTTTTATTGCTTATTTAATACTTATAAAACACGTTGCCTGATTATACATGTCCCAGCCAACCTTATTTTAACACCCCAACCAAACGGTGTTCAATTCCACAGCCCATCTCTAAAAAAAAAGGGGAGAGAAAGCAACATTAAAGAAAGAAAAACTCGTATATTAATTTTTCAAGTAGTTAGTATATTTGTTACTCACTGTTTCCCAGCGATGACGCAATAAGGTTAATTCTTCCCAATCTTTTTCATACTCCTGTATAAAAATCAATTCAATCGCCGGGTTTACAGGGCGGTATCCCCGACGCCGTGGAATTGCATAAATATGACAATAATCGCTGAAATAGAACAGAAAGTAAGGTACAAATATATATAGATTAACATTTTATTAAAATAAATGTAATATTAAATTGATTTTTTTTTCTCTCGATTTTTGGGGGACGTGTATAGAGTGTTTTTCTTTTGCCTTTTGTGTGCGTCTTCCAGGGGTCGGTTGAGTTAATTTATTAAATAATTGTGGAAGAATTTACTAAATATTTAATAAACGTATTACTTACAATTGGGAGATATTTACGCCCAACGGACCAATGACTTTCTCCATTTGCTCTGATTGCGGAATGGCAATCACTGATGGAAATATGAATGACGAGGGACACCAATAATTCCTCGTCTCATAACGTTGTCCCCATACCCAACGATATTCTTGTGTCCAAGTGTAATCCTCTTGGGCACAGGGAGTCCCTTTGGACGCCTCTTCGTCCAAGGGCCAACAATAATGCCAATCAGCCCTAGGAGGTGCCTCTTTCCAGTGTGAGACAGTTACATGAACACTAAAAAAAATTTCAGTTTGTGTCTTATACATATTGTAATAATGGAAATGATCTATTAACCATAAAATTGATTTCCTTTAAATCATGTTCTTAATCGTTATCAGAAAATAATTTTTGTAAAGCTTTTAGAAATAATTATCTTGTTTATAAATGGTTTAACAATTAATAATAATAATAAAAAAAAAAATTTTTTTTAATTATTAATCCTAACGAAATATTAACAATCTTGGACAATTATGATAATATAACTAAATTACAATTACTAATAAAATACTTATAGTAAAAGAAATAAAAAAAAAAAGAGAAAAAAAAAATTTTTTTTTTGCTAAATGGTTGTTTTGAGAATATAAATGCTTAACTTCATTAAGGACAAATGTGAATTCAAAATAATAAAACCAGAACTTGTTAGTAAATTATACCTCGGTTTTCAGAACTAATTTAATTAATGCTTTAATTTTTTTTTTACAAACATCAAATAGAAAGAGAACATAAGTAAACTTACCCACGTTCGCCATTCCGGATTCTGGTTTGCAGCTTCTGTTGAATTTCTGCTTGTTTAAATGACAGCAAAGAATCACTATCAGTCACATTATTTCGAACTAACTCCAATGCAGTCATTGCAGCGGAAAATTCAAATACATTTACACTTTCCATTTTTATTATTATTCTTTTCTCACCTTCTTGTTTGAGAACTCTTTCAGTACTAAAAGGATGTAACGATAATGCGCTTCAAGTTGGGGCTCAGGATCATATTTTTGCAACACGGCAGAAATTTTCTTCTCGAAATCTTAGTATTCAACAATATATAAAGAACATATAATATATACACATCCACTCTTTTAATATCATTATTTAAAATTGCTTAAATTTTATCTCCTTTTCTATTCTGGAAACAAATTTACAGGAATATTCCGCGGTGGCGAAAAAGAAATGTATAAATTTCGATTAAAATATAATTTTTATTAATAATCTTATTGCTCCTTTATATTCTTTTCTCCTCAAAATTTAAAATCAATTTTAATTAATTAAATTAATAATTAATATTTTTTATGACTTCTTTTCCACCTTTGTTATAAAGGTTATGAAAGAAAGTAGTCAATTATTTATAGCAATTTTGCCGCCTGCATTTGAGAGAATTAAGGATGGGTCAAACTAATGGTCATTTTTTTTTAAATTAGGGGACACTTACGGAAAGGCAGGTAAAGGTTACTTGGTGTTACATCATAATCATCCCCGCATAAAAGTACCGTAATTACAAATACCCTATAAAGATGAGTGATTAAAAGAATGACTTTTCTCATTTCTTTCTCTTGTATGATGAAAATAACGCGCTAAAATAAGTAATTTTAATAACACAATGTAAATGAAATTTAATCTCATCAAATATATTAAATTTGGAGTATTCTTTGAGACAAAATGGAGAGCTATGTTTTTATTTGCAATATATCTTTTTTTTTTATTTTTTTTTGATAGCAGGAATGTTGTTTATTTTATAATAAATAATATTCTTGCCTCTCGACGTGACGAATACAATTAATGAATACAACATAACGAAACGTGACTCACTAAAGACTCTGAACATAACCTAACAATATAAGACAAAATTCATAAAGCATTTTATTTAAAGGAGAATTTGTGACAGGAATTATCCGCGGTGGTGATGTAAACATCACTTTTAACCGTGGATGAATCTTGATACTCTTTGTGCCCAATCTCAGACCAAAGTTATAAAAAAAAATATATAATCAGTTAATATTCACAGTAGACCAAGACATACTATACGAATACATGAAAACAACTCAAAATTCCTGACAAGTAATAACAAAATAATGGTTGCCAATTTTAACCATTATTTTCCACTGAAACTATTATTAACAATTTTTGTCTAAATTTTAGGTCTAAATAAAATTGATGACGCATCTTCTATTCCCAATATGACAGAAATAATTTCGAATATTTATATTCAGCTGAATGAGCAAATCAAGAGCCCATTCAACAAAATTTTAAAACCAGAAGTGGATCGTCATCAGTCACTCAAAACCCACTGGTGAAGGAGTACTTTTCTTCTTCTTTCGTTTTTTTTTATCAACGAACCTAATTCGATTGCTATTTGGTAAATCAGACAAGGTAACACACCTCAAATAAATGTATCTTTCTCTTCTGATAGATAATAGATAACACAATGAGGCAAAAATTCTCTTATTCTTATTTTATTTATATGTTAAACATTTAAAATTCGTTTGACGTGTGTTATCAGTTAAAATGGAAAATTAATGTTTACGCATCTAAATTACTAAATTATTTGTCTAAATTAAATTCAACTATTTCACGTAAACAATATTGTAAATCTTATAAAATTTTCCAGACTAAAATATAAATTATTTAGAAAGGGGTATAAACTTAAAATACACACACTAAAAAGCAATTATTAAAATTATCCTCTTTCTAAATAAATAAATAAATAAACTTCTCCGATGTCTAAAATTTACAGTATAACCTGCCGAAGTGCAACTCGATATTTTTAATTTTTTTGGTACAACAGAATTTATAAAATTATTTTATAATTCAATTTTTATGGTATTGTACAACATTTCAAAACTATGTGAAAATAATTCTTGTTGGACATTACTAATTATAAAAACTATTTAAAGTAGCGTTGCATTCCGACAGGTCCGATTGTAATCGTTTTTCAGAAAACATAAGGTTGTAATCTTGAATCGATGAGTGTATTTTACTTTATGTATTAAGGATGATAGTGATGATTTTCTTTAAATTAGGGTATCCTGTTATAAAGCATTAAGTGTTCATTTTAAACTTCCACTGGTAAAATGGATATGCTAAACAAAATTAGTGATATACTTAATTTGGGGTGGATTTTTACTGTTTATGTATGTGTGATTTTGAAAGCATGCATGAGGTAAATGTTTCTCTTTAACACAGATGATTAACAAACAAATAAACAAAAATCAAATTGTTATTCAAAGCTTACATTCAACTATTGTTCTACGATAAAACTACAAATTTAAATGTAAAAGAAAAACATTTATCACATGAAGTATTTATGCGTTTCCTGAAAGACATGAAACTTATGTCATAACCCAAGTTCATTTTCATTGCGACTTGTTTTCGGGGACGAAAAACGGAATTTCCACGGTGGTTTGTTACGCCATTTCCGTAACAAAAATTTTTCCAAAATTTTATATTTTATTAGAATTCATTTCTTAAGGATGCATGATCAGCATTTCGAAATCGCGCAGAAAATGAACTCGGTTCAAAGACCGTAAGCCTTTTCTTACGTCTGAAAGTACAATTTCAGCAATTAAACTATTTTATTTTCATGACTTTCAGGTAAATCAATTAATGAAATGTCATTATTTTATAAAGTTAGCTATTTTCTTGATTTTATAAACAAAAGTAACAAAAGCAAATGTGTATGTGTGTATGCATATGCATATATATATTATTGTTTAAAACAAAATCTAAAGGGAAAGGTATTAACTATCAGAATCAAATAATAGAATATATAATATATATATATATATATATATACATATATGAATATGAAGAATGGACGAGAGGCTTCACTCAACGCGTTGAGTGAAGACTTCCCGCGCTCCCCACGCTCCCCTTGACATTGTGCGAGAGAGAAGAAGATTGTGTATAGCATTGAAGCGTTCTCTCTCAGGCATATTGTTCTTACGGAGTATAGTGTACTCTTTCTGTCCTGTAGTTCTTTCTCTCTCTCACTAATGGCGAATTTAATCATCTTTTAAATGCATTCTCTTAATTTTCCAAATCTTGAAAATAGGGTGAATGATGGCCCGGCCTTAATTAAAAATATTTATACAATTAACAATTATACGATATATAAAGATGGGAACGTTTAGGCTATTATTATTATTAATTCTATTATTATTTCTTTTCTTTCAAAAATATAATTTATCTCTCGTTTCCCTGTACCAACCTAGCTTATAAACCTTGCCCGCCATAAATTGCAAACTTGCGGAAGATTCCAATGCACATTAAAATAATTATTGACAAATGATTTAACGTTGGAATTGTAACAACCTTTTTTTTTAGGGTTACAAAATAGAATGGAATTTCTATTTTGAAATGTCCATTATTTCCAACTTACATTAATCCTATTTTAAGAGATTAATTAAAAAAAAAAATAAAATAAATAAATAAACAAATTAAAAATTGTTTCAATAATTAAAAGAATATTAAAAAGAAAATATTCTTTCTAAGAATACAAGAAAAAGGAATTTATTTCAACATAGTGCAATGAACCGATTCCACAAAATGCAAGTTCAGCAATTTTGGCATGGCAACAGGACCAACGCCCTGTCCCCACCTTTCCATATTTCTTAAGGAAGTAAAACTATATAAGCTCATTAATTAGATATCTAAATTGTTCAGTTCGGTTGCCGCGACCCCCAGAGGCTAGACTCTGGCATCGGTGTAAAAGAAATTTCTTAAATCCTATAACGTTCCCGTCCGATACCGAGGATCCGAATTAATTGTGTGCTTACACGAATAATTCGGTCGGACGAAAATAAAAATACAAATTACTCCGAAGTCCACGGAGGCCATTTTCAAAATTTGAGACAGTAAAGAAAATTTACATAAAATAATATTTTATTTTCTTTTTGAAAGACCGGTCGGTTTCGACAAGTTACCGCGTCCGCCCTGTTTTCAAAGGTTTGAAAAATTTAAGAATATAGTAAATTGTAAAAACAATTGTGCACGTGTGTGTGTGGTGTACTATCTTCGCCCGTCGGCAGAATTCTGGCGGTAGACTTAAGGTTCCAGAACGGGTAAGTAACTGTATCGTTCTGGCTAGTTTTACCCCATCCTCCTTTCTTTTATTGTTTGAGAGGCGGATGGATTCTTTCTTTAATTTACAATAAACCATAACTATTATTTTAATTTTTCTTTCTATTAATTTTCTACATTTTCCTTACCCCCCCCCCTCCTTAATTAATTTCTGAATTTTTGGCAACTAGGAAACACGAATCCCAGTAAGATAAACAGAGCTCACGCTCTGGCAGTTTGAATTCCTCCAACAAACTGGAAAATAGGGCCATCTCAAAAGCCCAAAATAATCATTATAGTTAAATCAACTATATTAATTATTTAAATATTTTCTCGTTCGTAACATAAATATGTAATATTTAATTGAAAAGTTTCAAATTATTTAAAATTTCATGAAATTGTCTTCCAAACAAGTGGATTTCAGAAATATTTAGTTAAAATTTTCAAAAATAATTGAATTAAAATTTTGAAAGTAAATTTTTTTTAATAGGTTACAGTAGCAATTCTTAAAAATTATTCATTTTTAAAGGATTTGAAATTTGAATACCTATATGGAAAAATAATGGATAATAATTAAATATTTGTTTCAAAAATCTATTTAATTTCAAAATTATTTTTTAGTATTAAAAATAAAAAATAATAATATTTAAATTTTAATAAATAAATTGTAGCAGAGGTTATTACAATAATTAAATTTCTTTGACAAATTTCAACAAAATTTCCAAGAACAATTACATTTTTCGAAGAATTCAATCAAAATTGCACTAAAATAACTGAAATTCTGCAATTAGCTTTATTATTTATCAAAATAACTGAATTCCCAATAAGAATTTTATTACTTGCCATAAAAGTAAATACCTGTGAAAATTCTATTATTTATGAAAGTAATTGAACATTGCAAAGAATTTATAATAAAAAATTTCCAAATAATTTAATTTCCAGAAAAATTTTTTTTGATAAAAAAAAATTTAAATTGAATTAAATTGAATTAAATTAATTAATTAAATTAATTAAATTAATTAAATTAATTAAATTAATTAAATTAATTAAATTAATTAAATTAATTAAATTAATTAAATTAATTAAATTAATTTAATTAATTTAATTAAATTAATTAAATTTAAATTTAAATTTTTTTTGAGTGGATGTAGTGTTCGACTCCCACCATGAGAGTTCGGAGATTCAATTTTTTCACAAAAATTCTATTTTCGGTATAGGTCTCGTAAAAATAAATTATCATCAAATAATAAAACCGAACGTAAAATTATCGACAGATAATCAATCAATTAAAATGCTGACCAAAAATAACAACAGATGGCGATGCAAATTGTCGCTTACAAGAAGTTTCTGATTAAATTGAGTTTCTGTCTCCCGTGTAGCTCAATCGGTTAGAGCACCTCACCAGAAATTAGTGGATGTGGTGTTCGACTCCCACCATGAGAGTTCGGAGATTCAATTTTTTCAGAAAAATTCTATTTTCGGTATAGGTCTCGTAAAAATAAATTATCATCAAATAATAAAACCGAACGTAAAATTATCGACAGATAATCAATCAATATTTTTTTTATTATTTTTTTTCGAAAATAATTAAAAGTTTGTGTAGAATTTTATTAATTATATTGGAATTCCTTCAATCACTTGTAATTTCTCTAAAACCATCCAAATTATATCGTATAATTAACGTACTTTACGGACCTTTTTCAATCAAATTACGGACTTTTACGGCAATTACGGACCTAGTTCGAGCCCTGCAATTGAATTCTATATGAACAATATCTTCACGTTTTTATAATAATCCTCTTTCTTAATAATTAAAATTATTTCATTAAGATAAAAAATTAATTTTAACACAGATTCCAAGAATAATAACATCTCTCGAGAAAACTTCATTAATACTACAATGCGCTACAATGCTTCTAATAATCTACTATTATGCAGAACTCTAACCGAAATTCATCTTGAAACAAATCCTTATTGGATAATTCAATAACAAAAATAAGTAATTTATTCAATATTTAAATTTTCTCAAAACTGAAGTCTCATACAGAATTTTATCAAAACGTTTTTAAATCATTGATTTCTTTTAACGATTTTTCGTAAAATTTAGGAACAATTGCATTTTTCGATGAATTTGATTAGAATTGTATTAAAATAATTTAAAACCCGCGATAAGTCCTACTTATAAAAATAATTGAATTCCTAAAAACTTTCACAGGTCTCCTCAGAGATGGGCAGGTTATTCTAAAATGTAACTCTACAAACTTGGTGGGGAGTTGTTCCAAATGACTTCCAGATTCCAAATTTTCAAACCGATAAATCGTACCTGATCCTCTTTTTGAATTATCTCTTTTACAGATAGTCGGAAACTTGAAAATGTATTATCTTAATGTAGAAGCTTTGATTCAGAAGATTGCTGATTTTTCGTTATTAAAAATTTTGAGACAAAGATTTTATAGATAATTATGTTCATGATTTTGAGAAAAGTGGGGGTAGGGGAGAGTAGGGCAAAAAAGCGTGGGGGTTTAAAGCGCAAAAAAACGAAAATTATCGAATATATACTTTATTATTTTATTTAATAACCATCTTTGGGAATCAGTCTTTAGTAATAAAGGCGTACAAAGGCCAACTGTTTCTTAAAAAATCATAAAATTAATAATATGAAAGAAATTGCAAATCTCCCCATCTTGCCCCACCGGCGCAGTACTAAAAAGCAACCTATTTCTGTGGACAAATTTTACAAGTAAAGGTTGCATCTTCATCTTCGCCATAGACACCAGCACAACTGCACAAAGCCCATTGGCCGCAAACAGAACAAGCAGCCCAGCCTTCATTTGAGTCTAAATAATAACCATTACAATTTATAGAGACAAGGTGTATTTTCCACTTTACCATCGCTAATTATTGATTTAACCTGACAAGCTTTTTCTTTTTGCTCACTCTTTTTTTATTCACTCTTGATTTAAGTAGTTTTCTTAACTTCCCTTATTTCTCTTTTCTTTTGCTTTATTTGTGTACTCCGTCTTGACCCACTCTTCCCTACCTTATCTTGCCCGCACCTACGAAATTGAATAAAATAATTAATTACTACAATTTACGATTCAACAAAGAAAAAAACATATGCTTCCCTTCTTCTGTAACCCTTGCCAGTTATAAAAAATTTTATATAGTTCATTAACTGTTATTTTTAAATAATAAACACCTCCTAAAAAAGTAAAAAATTCACAAGAAAATCGTCGAAAACAGTTTTTTTAGTAAAACAGATCAAAGATTTGTTCTTATGGCTTTTAGGTTTTGTAAACAAGAAACTATCGTCTTGGTGCAGTATTATGTAAAAAAAAATCGCGATTGGTTAATTCGTTTGTTAAATAGGGCCGTTACCCCGTCTTGCCCCACTCTCCCCTATAAGTCCCAAAAATCGATTGCCATATTGGATCCAACATTTTGAGTTTTGAAAATCTGACGTCATATTCGTAATCAGCGATCCCGAAAACCCCCAAGTAACAAATTCTTAGCGAATCCAATCATTTTTTAAAATTGTTGTATTTAGGTCAATTTCTATGCAGGACAACTGTTAAAAAATCAATTTTGACAGTTAATTTAGTTTGTTGTTGACAATATCGCTATATTTTCGTAAAGTAGAGGGTTAAAGCTTTATTTTAACTCAAATGACCAGTCTCTACCACGTCGGATTTACCCAGTAGAAATTTTCAAAAACTACTAAGAAATGATTTTTGGGTATTTTACCCCCAATTTTCTCAAAATCCTGACGTGATAAGAGGCTTTTGTTAAATGTTAATTCGGATTTAGCGCAGCAAAAGCTACGGTAAATGACTTCTCGATCTCAGACAATGGAAATTTTTATTTTTTTGCAGGCTTCTGAAATTATATATATATATATATATATATATATATATATATATATATATATATATATATATATATATTCATACACTGTAAAAAATGTTAGGTGAAATTTACACCGTCGCACGAGGGCAATAAAAGGACCCTCGTCGCACGATGTGAAATCACCCTGAGCCTCGAATGAAATTTACATCGACGCACGATGTATATTTTTTTTGTACATCGTGCGTCGATGTAAATTTCATTCGAGGCTCAGGGTGATTTCACATCGTGCGACGAGGGTCCTTTTATTGCCCTCGTGCGACGGTGTAAATTTCACCTAACATTTTTTACAGTGTATATGTAGCACTTTAACATGTGACAGACGTGTCCATATTCAAAAAATCAAAAAGTTACTTGAAGAAGAGACCATTCGGAACCATAATTATCTATAAAATCTTTGTCTAAAAAATTTTTAGTAACGAAAAATCAGCAGTCTTCTGAATCAAAGCTTCCACATTAAAATAATAAATTTTTCAAGTTTCCGACTATCTGTATAAGAGATAATTCGAAAAGAGGATCAGGTACGATTTATCGGTTTAAAAATTTGAAATCTAGAAGTCATTTGGAACAACTCCCCACCAAGTTTGTAGCGTTACATTTTAGAATAACCTGCCCACCTCTGAGGAGACCTGTGCTTTATTACCCTTGAAAATAGTTGCATTTATGCAATCAGTTATAAATTTCCAAAATTCAATTTATTATTGGAAGGTTTAAAAATGAATCTTGTGAAAATCTAGTAAAGCAATGATAAGTTTTGCAAATTTTAATTTCAGCGAAATTCATTTTTCTTAATAAACGAAAAGTAGGCATAATTTGATAATTTCTATTTTATAATCATAATTTCCGCACAAATTTTTTTTGAATTCACTTTTGTGATTACACAATAATTAAAATTATTTCATTAAGATAAAAAATTAATTTTAACACAGATTCCAAGAATAATAACATCTCTCGAGAAAACTTCATTAATACTACAATGCGCTACAATGCTTCTAATAATCTACTATTATGCAGAACTCTAACCGAAATTCATCTTGAAACAAATCCTTATTGGATAATTCAATAACAAAAATAAGTAATTTATTCAATATTTAAATTTTCTCAAAACTGAAGTCTCATACAGAATTTTATCAAAACGTTTTTAAATCATTGATTTCTTTTAACGATTTTTCGTAAAATTTAGGAACAATTGCATTTTTCGATGAATTTGATTACACAGGTTTACAAATTAAAAACTTTTTTTTGCCAATCGAACAAAACATTTTTTTTTCGAATAGTAGGTGTTTTTTGAGTAAGAAAATCATAGTTTCAATTTTTTTCCCTCGTGCAGTTTTTCTGTAGCTTCAAATTTTTCATTTTCGAGGTGCTACGCCACTTAAACTTACCTGTAGGAAAATTAGTTTGTCAAAATATAATAAAGGAGGTATTATTGGAAAGGTTATTAAATTACCTTTCGATCCATAGGTCGTAGAATAAAATTCAACAAAAATTGAGAGAGTTACAGTCGATTAAAGATGAAATTTCATGACAATTTTGATGATTTTTAGACATTTGAGTAACTTCTACTATTTTTTTCTACATCAAACAGGAAAGAATGTTTAGGTTTTAATTTTTTTATTAATAGACTATATTATTACACAAATTTTAAGCCCTTGCGGACCTCGATTGGATTCAAAATGACAATTCTACACTAAAATTAGTGAACGAAACTACATTCTTCATTTTTAGTATCCCTTAAACATTTGCAGCAAAAACTGAAGTAATAAAATTTAATTAAGCGCTTAAGTTACTAAAATCACTAATCAAGAGTTTCGGAAGTCGTAGATTTCGAATGCAATGTTAGTTTTGCAAATTTCAAAATGGCGGATCCAATATGGCCGACAAGTTTTTAAAAATCGATGAAATTCGTCTCAAATTCGTTACTCGGGGGTTTTCGGGGTCGCTGATTACAAATCCGATGTCAGATTTCAAAAATTAAAAATGGCGGATCCAATAGGTGCGAATTCGATGGATTTTAAAAAACTCGTTCACCATTATGAATCCATCAATTTCAATTTTCGAAATCCGACATCGGATTCGTAATCAGCGACCCCAAAAACCCCCGAGTAACAAATATAAGACGAATTTAATCGATTTTTAAAAATTTGTCCGCCATATTGGATCCGCCATTTTGAAATTTAGAAAACCAACATTGGATTCGAAATCTACGATTTCAGAAATCCTTGATTAGTGATTTTAGTAACTTTAGAGCTTAACTAAATTTTATTACTTCAATTTTTGCTGCAAATGTTTAAGGGATACTAAAAATGAAGAATGTAGTTTCGTTCACTAATTTTAGTGTAGAATTGGCATTTTTAATCTAATCGAGGTCCACAAGGGCTTAAAATTTGTGTAATGATATATTCTATCAATAAAAAAATTAAAACCTAAATATTCTTTCCTGTTTGATGTAGAAAAAAATAGTAGAAGTTACTCAAATGTCTAAAAATCATCAAAATTGGCATGAAATTTCATCTTTAATCGACTGTGACTCTCTCAATTTTTGTTGAATTTTATTCTACGACCTATGGATCGAAAGGTAATTTAATAACCTTTCAAATGATACCTCATTTATTACATTTTAACAAGCTAATTTTCTTATAGGTAAGTTTAAGTGGCGTCGCACCTCGAAAATGCAAAATTTGAAGCTACAGAAAAACTGCACGAGGGAAAAAAATTAAAACAATGATTTTCTTACTCAAAAAACACCTACTATTCGAAAAAAAAATGTTTTGTTCGATTGACAATTTCACTGTAAACCAGTGTTAGAATTGTATTAAAATAATTTAAAACCCGCGATAAGTCCTACTTATAAAAATAATTGAATTCCTAAAAACTTTCACAGGTCTCCTCAGAGATGGGCAGGTTATTCTAAAATGTAACTCTACAAACTTGGTGGGGAGTTGTTCCAAATGACTTCCAGATTCCAAATTTTCAAACCGATAAATCGTACCTGATCCTCTTTTTGAATTATCTCTTTTACAGATAGTCGGAAACTTGAAAATGTATTATCTTAATGTAGAAGCTTTGATTCAGAAGATTGCTGATTTTTCGTTATAAATTTTCGTTATAAATTTCCAAAATTCAATTTATTATTGGAAGGTTTAAAAATGAATCTTGTGAAAATCTAGTAAAGCAATGATAAGTTTTGCAAATTTTAATTTCAGCGAAATTCATTTTTCTTAATAAACGAAAAGTAGGCATAATTTGATAATTTCTATTTTATAATCATAATTTCCGCACAAATTTTTTTTGAATTCACTTTTGTGATTACACATGTTTAATCTCGTTTTTATTGTTTGTAGGCATTATTATTAATTATCTATTGATATATACTAAGAGAAACTACACGCGCTTTAGCGCGCGTTTGTTTAACTGTTACCTATACAATAATTTAAAAGATAACATTTTTGTAATTTTTTCATAAAATTTTCGGAAAAAAAAAATTTTTTCTATTGAAATTTTGTAAAGATAATTGAAAATTTAATTATCCGAACAATGTCAACAAAATCTCTCAAAAAATCCCATCATCCCTGAAACATTCGTCTGTAGTAATTCAAACATTGAGAACTAGTAACTGAAGGCTAAAGAGTTGAAGTTAAAGAGAAAGGAAAGTTTTATATTTTCGTTTAGAACTGTTGCACATTTATTTTTAAAAAATTAATAAAATAATAATTACTTTTATTTTATGTTTCTTTATTGTTTTCCTTTTCGAATTGCAACAACCAATCAAGGGTTTATCCTGGATTGTTTAAAATGCAAGAGTCGTTTTTTTTCCGTTTAATTAACTAAAAATTTAGAATTTAGAAAAGAGTAACTAAAAATGGATGCGGGATGGGTTGTTTTTAATTACTAAGAATTTATTTCCCTTATAAGTTTTAAATTTATTTTCCCTTTTCTTTTCGAAATTTAAGCGTAAACATTACAATAATTATATTATTGTAATTAATTAATAATCATTAATAATTAATTATTTACTTATAATAAGTAATAAACATTTAATCAGAAATTTAAAATTATAAAAATTTAAGAGAAGTTTAATAATATTTTTAAAAGCAAAAAATTGATTTAAAACTGTAAGAGGGACTTTAAAATTTCAAAAATCAAATTATAATTACGGTCACTAACTTCCCTTGATTATTTTCGAAAAATTTAAATAAAATTCTTTAAAAGAATTCAATTATTTTTCAAAAAATGTAAACAAATTTCAATTATTTAAAAAAATTTAATTATTTGTTTAGAAAAATTCAATTATCTTGAAACAATAGAATTAAAAAATTACAACAATCTTATTTTTCAGAATTAAAAAAAAATTTGCGAAAGTTCAATTTTATTAAACAATTTTAAGTATGTATATTTTTTTAAATTAACTAATAAAAATTTTAATTATTAATCTTCGCAGTAAGAAACATGAATACATTAGAATTTAAATCTTTATAATATTCAATTATTAATCAATTATTAAATTAAAATACTTTGAAAATTCTATTTGTTAAAAAGTTTCTAATGAAATTCTTTAACAAATTTAATTACATATTTTCAGTCGAATTGATTTTTTACTATCAAATTAATTATTTTTAACTAACTTAAATTTAGAGAACAGTATAAATACCTATAAAAATTGAAATAAAAAGTGATTTAAAAAAAAAAATTAAAATAATAAAACTTTTTTAATTTTGGTAAAAAAATTCCCGGTTTGGTATAAAATTCCTGTTTTCCCGGAATTCCCCGTTAGTAGACACCCTGAAATTATTACTTTTTTAAAATTTATTAAATTATTATTGTTAAATTTAAAACTATAAAATGCAGAGATCAGTTAAAAAATAATTAAAATTATCATAAATAGTAATAAAGATCTTTTTGACAATCTAAAGCGTTATCGGCGTGTGATGCCTGGCGCGCCGGGTGACCTGCGGTCGGAGCGCGCAGGGTATTTATATATAATTATTGCAAAACCGTTTAAGGTCCCACTCTGGTTTTTACATGCCGTATAGGAAAAAAGGTAAGCTTTCGATTGGGATAGGTTAGAAGAAAAAAAACGTCGATTTCGAGATATATTGAAATTAAAAATTTGACCTTGAATTTCAAGGTCAAATTTAAAAAAAAAATTTTTTTTGTCACCACCAGCTTGTAGCTCTTGAAAAACCCTTTAAAAATCATTATTCACACTTCTAATTTCATTAATTCTACTTTTTTTTTTTTTTTTTTTTTTTTGCTTAGGGACTTTTGGGAAATCTGCCTACAGATACCTTGGATTCCGCACTCCAAGGTTATGTGGGGTTGGTACAATGAAACAAAAGGAAATATTCAAAAAAAAAAAAAAAAGATAAATACATAAATGTTACAATAAATTTAATAAACTGGCGACCTACTACCAGCCCGACCCACTAAAACCCGTAACCCTTCTTCTGGAGCCCTTTACCTTCCCTCGGAACTGTCGCAAGACTTTAGCCTTCGAGGGTGGCGCTCCAACACTGTCGCTAATGCGACCTTCTCCCTTTCTCTGCGGTCCTCCTGCGTCCGTAGTTAAAAAAAAATGATTAAAAATATTACAAAGTCCAAGCGGAATTCACAGCACAAAAATAATAAAAAAAAAACAAATATTTTAAGAAGTGTAAAAAGTCAAAAGATAAAATTGTAAACGGATATAAAAAAGAAAAGAAAAAAAAAGTAAACACGTATATAATGTTGAAAAGATAAAACTGTTTAAAGACGAATAAAAAACACAAAACAAATTAAACAAAAAAATGTATAAGGACAAATAAATCACAAAATAAATTAATAAAAAACAAATTAAAAGCTGTTTAAATCACGCTTTTTGGCTCCTTTTAATACTTCTTATTTGCTTTTAGTTCTTGCGAGAGTCTTCTTCGCCACCTCAAGGGCCGTCCTGAAGACTCCGCATCCTCCGCTGCCTGCAATGTGGGTGGTTGACACCTTATTGCCAATCTTTTCCTTGCACAAAAAGCAACTTGAGTTGTTTTTACAGTTGGAGAACCTGTGACCGGCCTCACCGCACTTAAAGCACGCAGCCGATCTGTCCTCCTTCTGGCATTTGGCTCCAATATGGCCGTATCCCAGGCATCGATGACACCGGACGACCATTACTCTTCTTTTGATTGGGCAACACATAAAACCAATTTTTACGTGTCCCAATTTCTCCAGCCTGTTCGCCTCTTCCAGGTTGGTGACTACAACCGCGAGCTTCATCCCTCGGCGGTTGGGTCCTAAGACCGTCACTCTCCTGTTTACTGGCTTACCCATTGCTTCAGACAACACTTGTTGCACCTCAGCTTCTTGGGTAAGGCAATCCAAATCACGGATCTCGAGTGTAACTCTTCGATCCAATGACTGCACCTTACCCATGCTTCCAACCGCCTTGGTGACCTCAGCGGTGAAAGCGTCCTTATCGGAGTCTCCTCTGAACTTAATCAGAAGGTCCCCCTTGTTTGTAGCTTTTGCTGCTACTATTCTCGTATGACTGTCCTCTGGGTTGACCTCTTTGCGAAGCTTACCCAGAACGTCAGCATACGTCAATCCTTCACCGACTCGGATTAGAACTGTGGATCTTTTTGACCCAATTCTTTCCAATTGAGGAATCTTTGAATCTGGTACTTCCGTTTCCATTGGAGGAGCTTCCTCCTTCTTCCTCTTATCGGTTTTGGTTCGAGTCTCTTCTGGACTGTCACCCTCTCTCTTCCGTTTCTGAGCATCTCTTAAGACGCTTTTGAGATTACGCCTATAGAAACGCTCTCTCTCTTTCTTACGGTCCTTGCGGTTGCATTCCGCACCGCTCAGAACGCATGCCAAATCGAACGGTTTTTCCGCTACTGCAGCTTGACACACTCAGAAGGCTCGACGTGCTTCCTTTCCTCGTTTTATTATTTTCCACGATGTTCTGTGGATCTACCCTTTCCACGATCACTCGTGGCACTGCAAGAAATTGTGCGCCCCCACAATCCGCGCGCACTTGAGCATCGGTCCTGGGACCGATGGTGAGATTTCCCGTTTCCGGCCTGCTCACATGGGGTACCTTCTCAGAATTTTTTGAATTCATTTTTCTTGCTGTTTGGTTGTCCTTTAGTTGAAAGCCCCGCCACCACGACAAGGTCTACCGAACATATCCATGATGTCAATCATGTCTGGCAGTGGATATGCATCCACTTCTCCCAGCACATCGAAGACATCGATGATGTTCGGCAGTGGACAACCAGCGGCGGAGTCATTAATTCTACTTATTAATATGTTAAATTGAAAAAAAGACGTTTTCAAAAAAGTCAAAATTTTGAAACGATGTAACTCAAAAAATATTTTATAAAATTCAATAATATTATATATTTACAATTCCACTAATAATAGTAACATTTTAGCAAAGTTTCGAGAAAATTCAATAACATTTATTTTTTGACCTGGTCAGTTGAGGAATTTTGCCCCATATACTTGTATAAAAATCGAGATAATAATAAAAATTTGTTTATATTTTTATTTTTTTATTCAAATTTTGTCCTGTAAGAATTCTGTGGGGTAATGGGAGAATTAGTGTCAGCTTAAAAAATCTTCGTTACTATGTTACGGCTTTCATTATTTCTTTCAAAATTGTAAAAGATATCACCTTATGAAAAAACTTTTAATTAAAAAATAATTTTTCGTGGAAAAAATAAAAAATGAAATTTTTTTCAAAAATTTTTTATTCAATTAAAATTTAGGAAAAAGTTTATCTAAGTCTAAAGTTTCAGCTTCATTGTAAGTAATAACACTTTTTCTATTGTAAAACAAACAATATTCCTAAAAAATAGAAATTTTTTAAATTTCAAGTGAAAACTCCCAATCCCCCACAAATTGGGTGATGGCAAAAAATGTATTTTTTTTGAAATTTTTTTTTTCAATTTACTTTCTCTTTTTAAGTTTCTAATTAAACATAATTAGAGATAAATAACGAAATGAGTAGAAAATGACGAAAACAATGTATTATTATAAAGATAAGTTGGTTTTTTTAATATTTTTCCTTAAGGGGCTCCAATTCCCCCACGCTCCCCTATAACAATTTGTGTTTAAAGATTTTCAATGCGATAAGAGCAATTGTTTAAAAGATAAAAAAGCACAAACTGTTAAAGGCAAAATTTCAAAAAAATTATTTTATTGATGCATGTTACAAACCAGAAATAAATTTATAAATTAGGATTTTGAGATGGCCCTTTATCTCGATTTGGGGAGGCACCAAGCTGCTAGAATGTTTTATTATTCTGTTTAATTTTGTGGGGACGTTATCCTACTTTTAAAAGTTACCTTCTGATTCGTTAAATGCACTATTTTTAGAATGATTTGAATTTTAGGTTTAGTTAGGTAAGTAAAGAAATTGATTTTATGAATACATGATTTATTTTAAAATAGCAAAATATCTTTTGAATACAGAATGGTTATAGTGTGTTACAAATAGAAAGGGTGTGTGTGTTAGAATATGTGATGGAAACGATACTTATTTACTTACAAACTACTGGCGGAGCTATTCCTTTTTCGAATCACAAAACATCCGTCGGGCGAAAATTCTTTTGTTTTTGTTTTTACTGAAAATCGCGACGTCTGATTCGCGCAATTTTCTTTTGGTTGCGAGATTGCACTTGTGGTGAGTGGACGCGGGCAATATCTATGCAACCGGCCGTCTCACACAACTGTATAAAACTCACTGCGGATCTACCGTTTACCGAATCAGTCCGGGCAATATCTATGCAACCGATAATTCGATAATTGGTTATGATCGCGCTCGTGGGCCACCGATATGTGAAACGGACGCGGGCAATATCTATGCAACCGGCCGGTTATAAATAACAAGATTTCAGAATTATTAATTATATTAATAATTCTAAAATCTCTCCAAAATCAGCCCGCACTGGACTCCACTGGCTTAGAGAATTTGAAAATTTTAACGTCTCCCCTAAATAATTCATGCAAATCGAGTTCCGGGTCGCGGACCGCCTTTTTTGTCGCGAAATTTCTCTGTCCCAAAACACTTTCTAGGTTAGACCCAGGAGAGGTGTCTTCGAGAAGAAGCGAGAATTTGTACTGCCATGATTGAAATTTCGCGATAAGCCTCCAACCCTTACCTTTAGTGCAAAGTGGGAAAATATTTTAGAAGTAGGTGTAAGTCATGGGCCCATTGGTCTATGCATTTTTGCTGACGTTGTGGATCTCATGGTAGGTCCGTGAGAACGGAAGCAGTCTGTTAACATGATACTTTTTGAAATATTATTTGAAATAACTTAGAATTTTAATAATAACTATATTGTTTAATTAATAAAATTATTATTATTTATCTTAGTTATAATACTGTATATAATTTATTTATTGTAATTATATTGTTCCTACTTTTTATAGGTTGCTTGTATATGTAGTTTACATATTGAGTAATTTGTATATATATATATATATATATATATATATATATACACATATACATATACATACAACCTAATGTCCTCCGGCATTTTGTTGTAACAACAATGTTTACAACAAAATGTTTAACTATTGTTAAATTGTTTCTGTGTGCATCTGACTTGATTCATAAATTCAAGTGTCATAAGGCATGCCGCCTTGTAGTTTACGTCAGCTGTAACGCACGTGCGTTTGTTTTGAAGCTGTAGTCTACAGCTTATGGGCCCCGAGGGGAGAGGAAAGTTCTACGCACAACCAGGCAGCGATTAGAGGCAAGCATAGCGCGCTTGTATTGGTGTCCGTAGCATGAAAGCCGTCAAGGTATTAGTTCTGTAGCCGGGGAAGCAAGTGAGTGTGCTGGTGTTCACAAACGGCGGCCGCGCAGGCATGTGTGTGTTGCCGCCGACCATCCTTACACACGCGCAACCTCACAGTGTATTTCCTTAGTTGTAGACAGTAATAGACAAATGGAATATATATATATATATATAGGCTGCAGCATTGCGCCTCCTTTTGTTTTACAGAAAATTTTGAAAAGAATTTTACATTTATTATTTACCGCATAATATTGCCGCAAGGTTCGATGTAAGCAGTATTGACTGCGCTGGTACAATTATTAATAACTATTTATTATATTTATTATTTAGTAGAAGGAGAAAAGAAATAATAATTTTTTTTGTCCTTCTAACTATTTTTTTTTTATAAGCATTTCTCAGTTAAAGGCATTCTCTCGGTAAGATATTTAACGTTATCAGGGTGTCAAATATCCTCAAGCATAGCGTCGCTGCGTTGCGATGCTTTTATATGCTTGGGTTGATTTGAAATTAATATTTATCGTACATGGTTGCCAAATAATTTATCAAGATTCTAACAATCCACCGTGAAAATTCCCGTTTTCGTCCCCGAAAACCCCGATGCCTTGAACTTAGGGATGCGCACAATGATACGACGCATCAATACAATTTCTTTAATATTAAAATGACAATTTCACAACTTGGTGTAGATCTTATAATCTAGTGGAAATAGCATTAATTATGGTGGTAGTATTAATTTGCCGTAATTATTTATCAAAGTTGTGATTATAGTTCATTAATTTTAAATTTTCGGCTATTTAAGACTAAATTGGATTACAGCAAAAAGAAACTTGACAGAAATATTATTACAAATTTTAAAGTAAATCTTTATATGAATAACAAGTGAAACTTTACATTGAGGATTGAGATGATGTAATTTAGAAAATATTTATGTAGACTTCCTTCAGAATTAATCCAACTCAAGAGAGCAATTTGAAAAGGTTGAAATTCTAATTGCTGCAAATGCAATATCATAAAATTATAAGAGAAAATATATATACATTTTTTTTTATCTTGAAGACAGTTAAAATATTGTCAAATGTAGTCAAAATTAGAAATTTGTAAACTTTATTATTATTTTATTTATTTCTTTCAGTTTATTATTAATTAATAATTGTTAATAGCAATGTGAACAACAACAATTAATAGTCGAGAATAATAATAAATGTAATTAAATTGTTGCAATAACAATTACCATTAACAATCATTATTTGTTCATATATATTTTCCTCTGTGTAAGCCCTAAAATTTAAAGAATCGGCCTGTACATAGTTAACGACGGGTGTTATGGTTGGTGGCGACTGTTTGAGAAAATTGCCAACCATCAACCATTAACAATGTCGATAATAATAATAATAATAAACTATAGTAATAGTAGTATGGTCGATGGTGACAATAATAATATTTATAAATATTTTGTCTATCAAGTTTTTAAATTTGACTTTAAATAATATTAATATTTTTTCTTTTCTCTTTTTTTTTAATAACCGAGCCTTTTAATTGTAAATTGTTCCTAAATTCAAAACTATTCCTTTTCTTTTTATCATTTCAATTCAATCATTATTTTCAAACGAACCCCCTTTTATTTATTACATACAAGTTTAATTCTTATAAAAACAATTAATTGGGTTATATTATTCGGAAGATCTTGAATAACGAAATAACTAAAGTATTGAATATGAGTTAAAAAAAAATATTTATTCTCTTTTTTTTTGCAATATAGAAAATCAATTTTAGAAAATCGGGTTTTGGAAGAAACTCATTTCCTTTATTGAAAAGTCTTGGCGTCCGCTGCTCGTTAACTATGCATTAGGCTTAATGGGTCTTTGGCTGTTGAAGGAGGGAGGGGGAATTGACTGCTGCTGAGGGTATGCCGGCTATTACCCTAAACGTGCTCAGTTACGCAAACACTTCCTATAGCGAGATTCATTCCTCTGCTAAACATAACAATTTACTTTTCGTTCTACACTTGCCTTTTATTGAAGTGCGCGTCGGTTTTCGAGAGTAAAATAGCAATAATACTTGCAACCAATAATTGTTATTATTTTCTTGTGTTCCTTTTCTTTTAGCAATCGTTTTCTTTTTCCTCGTTCGTGCCATAATTGGAAAACAGAGTGAAGGATTTGGTTGGACTCAATCCCATAACGCAAAGGTAAGGTTGCAAAAAATTTTTTTTAAAATTATTAAAGAAACTCCATTAATAAAAGAAAATCCAAAAAAATTCTTCAAAAGAGTACAGTTCAAAGTTTCAAAGCTCAGCTATTATCCGAGATCCCGACCGAAATCCATATTTCAATCAATTATTATTAGTAGAAAATTCCCCACAATTCAGCCATTCAAATACTAAATAATTCATTGGATTACGAAAATCCTTTAGAGATAATTAAATTTTATAAAGAATTCCATTAAAAATTTGTCAATAATGAGAATGTCTGTGGGAAATTTTATTTTAAAAAAATATATATTTTTTTAGAGTGTTTTCAGGACAATTTATTTGATTAAATTTTGCTGAAAATAATTAAATTTAAAAAAAAACATTTTATTATTTATGAAAATAATGGAATTCTTGCAAACGATTTACTAGAATTTTAAAATCATGGAACTTTTAAAAAGAAATTTGTTATTTTCAAAATAGTTGAATTATTGTGATGAATAGTATTGTTCTTCATGAAAATGATTGAATAAAAATGTTATTAAAATACCTCAAAATGATTAAATTTTCGGGAGAAAAAAAAGAATTTCTTTTTTTTTTAATTTATCTTTAATAATTGAATTCCTTCGAAATTAGTTGTGTAAATGATTGATTCTTTCGATTATTAATTTAGAATAGTAATGAAAATAATTAAAATTCCCCGATGAGTTCTACCATTCATGAAAATAATTAAATTCTTACTTCGAATTTAATCAAAATCCTTTTTTTTTATTTTTCGTGAAAAATTTCATTATTAGTGAAAGTAATTGAATTATTGTGAAAATAGATTGTACAAAATTCTGTTAAATAATTGATTTTTTCTTTTTAATTAGCGAATTTTAAAAAAGTGGAAATTCTAAAAAAAAAAATAATCTATATTCTTTGTTCAGAAAGTTGAAGATTACTTTTAATTTTAGGTATGTAATATCAAAATTCTTTTTCTTTTTTTTTGCAAAACGAAATATGATTTCATTATTCGCAAAGATGAGTTACAAGTATCTTAGTTTTTAATAACTTAAATTTTTTCGCATCTTAAAATTCACAAGTATCTTATCGCTAAACATCTTATTGAAACAGAAACATCCCAATTAAGATACCTAAAAAAAACTTACAGAAGTATCTTACTTCTTCAAGATAGAAGAAATATCTATGACGTATACAACATCTTAAAAATTAGTAAGATACTTTAGAAAACATCTTATTTCAAGATGTAAGATACCATTTTTCCATCTTACACCTTATTTTAAGATATCAAATAAGACACTTACCCCCGCAGTGCAAAAATTACCATTATTACCCCTTTTAAATTCATATACTTTCTACAATTTTAACTTAACTTTATCTCTGAATCAATTGATTTAAATAATTTTCCAAAATCCAAAAAAAAATTTTCATGGATGTTTATTTAGATTATTCGAAGATAATTAAATCCTAAGAATTATTATAAAAATTCCAATAATTAGTTTTTTAAGAATATTCTAATGTTAATTTTCGAAAATAATTAAATTTCTAAAAAAAAATTTTATATTCTAATTTAAAAACCTAATAAAATTCCCCTTTTTTTTTCTTTTTTGATGAATTTTCATTAAAATCACGAACACAATTGTCTTCTCCAAAATGTTAGAATTAATTCTAAAATGTTATTATTTTTGGTAATTCAATCATTCTCAGAATTCGCAACTAAAATTCCAAAATTTGTAACAAAATACTTTAAATAAATCAATTATCTTCAATTAAATTTTGCAAAATTTCAACTATTCAATTTTTTTTTAGACATATTTGAAAATTTAATTATGTTACAATTATTCAAAGCAATCTAATTATACTTATTGAGTAATATATAAAAATAATACTATACATATTTCTCTAAATAAAGATGTCTATTGATTTTTTTTAAATTGATCTTCTTTAAAAATTTCTTTATTAAAGTATTAATATTTAAATTTTATAGTTATTGTTGTTTTAAAATCAATCCGGGAATATTTTTTTTTTTTGGTCCGAGAATTTAAAAATAATAATTCACTAGACACCTTGAATTAAAAAAAATTTTTTTTTTAACTTTATATAACAATTTTAATTTACTAAAATGAATTTAAATTTTTTTTACCTTTTAATAGAATTAATAAGAGAAAATTTAAATATTTTTGGATATCAAAAAAAAATTTATTTATTTTTTTTTTAGATAAATAATAATAGGTTATTATTGACAAATCTACGTTTTGTGTAAAATTAGTAAAGTCTAAAGTCTATAATTTGTATTCTTAGCCACTGCGCGAAGGCCGTCCGTCAGGCGGCTGTAATGGTCGGCGGCGGCTACCTTCGTTGAGCATTCGTACGCTCGGCATGTGGTCCTACTGGGAAAATTGTTAATAAGTTCCCCAATATAGGGTCGATTTTTATTTTGGGCATAGACAATTGTTCCCTAGAGCTGTAGCTACAACTTTTTCTGTATGGTTAATTTTCACAGAAATCGTTAGAAGTGCCTCAAAATTGGCTTTGAAGTTGATCATTCCGAAAATTGACTTTAGTGGTATCAATAGTAAAATTTTTTTTTTTTCTTAGCCCCTTCTCTTCTTGTAAACTCAATCAAGCTTATTGCAAGATTAAAATAATGTGTAACTTTTGGTTTATTCTTATTATTATTACTATTTTCTCTCTTTTTAGGGTTTCGTGGCCCATGGCCGAAAGCCTTATAATTTCACTTTGGCGTCCGTCCATCCGTCTGTCGTAATTTGGGGCACTATAGATCCCAAATCAGTCAGTCAGTCACTCAGTCAGTCAGTCAGTCTTAACCACAATGGTTTATGATAACCAAAACAGGATTCGTGAATGCCTGCTTTTATTTTTTCTCTATTTGTCACAAATATATTATCTATAATAAAATATCTATAAAGACAAAATATAAATAAAATAAAATATAAAAATAAATTAATACAAAATATTTTATACCTATACAGATAATTTCAGTATTGAATTGCAATTACAAAATGATAGTCAAATTCAAATTTTAAATGAAGATACCATGGATTTAATCAACTTGTTAATTGGTGGAGAATGAATTTATAGAAATTAATTAAACATCCATAGTTTCCTTTTTAAATTTTATTTTTCTTTTTAAATGCCACGAAACCCTAGATGTAGGCGTTTTGCGCTTGCTTCTCTTCCAATTTTTTTTTTTAACATTTAATCATACGCAGGTATTTTCAAAATGAGTTGCAGAGTAACCAGATCCCAACAATTGCCGTTAGTAGAAGGATTACGCTTTTCCAAACATCCGTGCACTACCGATGAACGGCCTGACCTGAGGGGTCTATATGGTCAGTTGGATCAAAACTATTTTGATGGAAGACTAGCAGCTGCGGGATATACAATAGGTTGGGGGCGGAAGATGAAAAAGACCTCTGGGTACACCGACCTACCCCTACGCATAGTTCGGATTTGTTGGGAAATCCATAGGCTTCTTCCTGAGGAAGAACAGATCGGAACATTACTTCACGAGATGATTCATGTCAAGCTGTTCCATCATAGGAATGATGCTGATAGTTTCAGTCACAAGGGCGAATTTCAAAAGGAGTTGAGGCGCATTAACAATATTGGGCCCTACCGGATATGTTATTAATTACCCAAATTGTTTCCAGAATTTTGTTAAAGGTTTTTAGGTATTAAACATGCATAAAATTTCCTTTTCTTTTTTTTAGGTAGTCACTTATCACAATCTTTCGCGGAAAGTAATCTACCAATTGCGTCCGTACGTGTGGAAATGCAGGAGCTGTAAACACGTTCTGCGGCTGACCGACTCCCGGAAGCCTGGATTAAAGAGTTTTCATCGCGTAAGAGGGGGAAAGGGTTACGCGAAACCTTCGTGGATTAAAGTTAAATAGTCAATTAACTATACAATTAATTGGAATACGCTTTTCCCTTTTTGTGAATATACAAACGAATAAAAGAACTAACACACAATTAATGATTATTATTTAGATGGCCTATTAAGAAATCTTCTAAATATATATTTTATAAAGTGATCAATTTATCTGATATAATTAAAGTTTTAATAAAAAAATTTTTTTTATTATATAATAAATAATTCCATTAAACTATTTTCTTTTATATAGAAATAAAAAGTTTTAATATTGAATTTATATCAGGCATAATTTTTTGTTTTGTTTTTTTTTTGGTTTTTTTTTTAATATAGTATCCGAATTAAAAAGAATATATATATATATAGGTAAATTAAAAAAAAACTCTCTCTCTATATGTGTTTTCTTATTATGATGGACCTGCGAAATCAGGTTATTTCGGGTGGCGATTTTGAACGCCTGTTGGGGTCGTTGTAAGCACTAACCTCTTTGAGTCGAAGATCTTCCGTGTTGTCTTGCGGGGTTGTATTTGGCGAGAAATACTGGCGAAAAAGTCGTTGGTGATTCTTTCCCAATGTAGTCCTCTTCTACCTGAATCCCTCGCAGCTTGGAACCTAACCCTTCGGTTAGTCATCTGATCTTCACTGATGGTTTATCTTCGGACGTTGCAGACTTTATCTTCTTCTTTGGAGTAGTTGTTGGTTGGGTCAAAGTTGTGCTTGCTGGTACGGTCACCTCTTTGTTAGCAGCGGTTTTACTTGTAGAAGGGATAACCTCGTATAATCCAGCAATATCCTCGGGTGTTGGAGTTTTAGTTAACGGTTTCCTTCGCTGTGGCGTTTGAATATTCTCATCTCTTTGCCTTGAGAAAATTGATTGAGACAGTTTATATGTCCCAGTTTTCAGTGGTGATCGACACAAGTACATAAGCAAAAATGCACATAGGAGAATAATTCCTCCATATGATCCGTAAATCAAGGTCGAGTGTCTTCCTTGATTATGTTGTTGTAAGGCGAACTCTTGAAGTTGTTGTTCTAGTTCGTCTAGGGTTTTGGAATTCAACTTGAATGCTGATAACTTCGGGTTAATCTCGAGGATGGACTTCGTTAGGACTCTGGTGTTTTCAAGCAGGTGATTATATTTTAGTAGTGTTGGGGATAGTTTTGTTAAGTTTAGATGTAGATCCGATTCAAAAATAAACTCTGATTGACCAGCTTGTGAGGTGGTTGCTGGAATTATGGCGTCTTTGGTTTTGAGGGAGCACCCTGGACCCAATTTAAGGATCCCAACGGGGTGCTCCAAACACTGAGAATAAGTTCGTAGCTACCGCATGGGCAATTGTTTTTGTTTCTATATTCGGAATGGGGACCGCGATACAGTACTTAGAGAAATTATCCTGCATTGTGAGGATGTGCCGATTTCCGTTTGGGGTGGTTCGCAATTTCCCGACGGTGTCTAAAGACACCTTGTCAAAAGGCATTGCCGGAGTATCGGTAATTATCATCGGTTCTCTTGTACGGGCCCTAGCGAGCTTGTTTTCGAAACAACTCTTACATCCTCGAATAAATTGGGTAACGTCGTCGCGCATCCGGGGCCAGTAGTATCTTTCCCTAATTCGTCGGTAGGTCTTGCCTATACCTTTGTGTCCACCTATCAAACTGGAATGAAATTCGGAAACGATTTTACCGCGTAGTTCGACTGGGGGTACTTCAATTTTTCCGTGGCACAAGGTAATAGTTGCGTCGCAACCGCGGAAAATTCCTGCGACAAGTTCCGACATTTTATTTTGAGGGAGTGTACCTAGCAGGTCTCCGGAATTTGCCATTCGACAAGAATTTTGATTGTTAGATGCTAAGGATTTTCTTAAATTTTTTAGTCCGATTATAACATCTTTCCAACAAACTTCATCAAAATGACGTCTTTTAACAATGATCGAAAAGACCTTGTATTTACCGTTAGGGGAGATAAAAATTTGTCCTTTGACGGGTCTACTATCCCTAATATCCTGTAAGTCAATAGTCACAATCTTCAGAAAGGAAGTGGGCATAGTTTTCTCGTCTGTACGTCAAAGGTTCTGTCCATTGATTTGTTACACCACCAAGGGGCTTGCTGTTGTTCGGTTTCAATTCTTGGGGTTCACTATCCCTATCACGATCACTTTCACTGGATGTCCCGGAAGATGATGGAGGATCAAAATATGAATTCTTGAAGTTTAGGAACGAAGAGCTAAGAGGCGCGCACTTCTTTGCTGCATCATTGTCTGTATCCTGTATTCGTCTAGGTTTCATGCCCTGGTTCCTCGCGGTGATCTCTCGGTTGGAGTTGATCCCTTCATCCTTGAATCCCGTAAACGGGGTGGATTGTGCACGTGGGATAGTTGATGGCCCTGGAGTAGATAGTTCGGTTTCCATCTCGAGCGTTTGATCATCTACAGAATGTTCAAAGACTTCTGGGATGTCCTTGAATCTTACCGTACTTTGTCTCCTTGGTTTGGTTGATTTGCTAGTTAGAGGAGTTTCCTTTTGTGATCCTTCCATCGTGGTGGGCAATTTAGGTTGCTCACCTGAAAACTCTTCCGATTCAGTTAATTTTTTCGCTCTACTCCGGTTGAAGTCGTCCAGAAATTTCTTTACTCTTTTGGAGAGTTCGTCATCGGTTCCAACGGCAGGATCAAGAGTTTCTAAATAGTCCAGATGTTCTTGATCTTCTTCACCGTCAGAAACATATTGTCTTCGTGGACTGTGGTCTAGGCCTTCATAATCCCAAAGTAGAGTATTGTTTAGAGATTTAATCCAGCATTCGCAATCGATCGATCGAATCTATTGACAGATTCTGATACACTCTGGATCAGTTGTTTAGCGTTGGACGGTGATCGTTGTTCCGCTTTCTGATCATCCGATTCGCTTGTTTCGTTGTCGCTGTTATCAATTTTGCGTCGACCTTCGATGATCATTTCTTCTAGAGGTAACTCTTCAGGTTCCGATTCCGATGATGGCGATAAATCCGGTTCTGGGTTTTTCAGAGCTCCTTCTCTAGCAAGACGATCCGCGTTCTCGTTGCCAATGATGCCCTCATGTCCAGGGATATGCTGCCAAACAACGTCAAGAGGTTCAATAGCCTTAATTAGTCGTTCGTAAGGCTTCCTATTCTTCACTGGTTTGTTTTCTGTTGTCCTCCAATCGTTCTGTTTCCATTTCGGAATCCATTCCTCAACGCTCTGCACCAAGTACCGGGAATCTGTTTTAATCCTTAATTTTTTTATACCCGCCCTTTTGGCCTGTCGAGCTGCCATAGTGGCTGCTTCGATTTCGAAAGCGTTATTCGTCTGACGTCCGTTATAACGTCGAGAAATGTTTAAAGGATTGTTTGGATAAAACCACACGCCAATTCCTGCTTTTGGACTGGATCCTCCATTTTCGCAGCAGGCTCCATCAACGAAAACGTCCGTGTACGGGTCGGGGCCTTGATTTTGAGGGGCGTTGGTTTTGAGCTTAGGTGATTTAAGTGGAGTAGTATGGACAGGAAGATTAGGGAAAGCACTATAGTCCTCTCGGAACACCGGGGGATCCAAATCTTCATCTGTTCCTTTCTCCGATTCTTCTTTTGCGCTTTCATCACTTGATGATGAATAGGACGGTTCGTTAGATGTATCCTCCTTTGGAGCAGTGGTTCCTCGGGGTCGTAGTCTGTTGGCGACGCAGCTTTCATCCGCTTCACCAACAGGAATGTCCTGCGGCGGTCGATAGGTTTCGTCACTATCAGCCATTGCGGATTTAGTGCTTCCAACAGGTCGCCCTCGACGAGAAGGTTCCTTGGCAGCCGTCTTAGTGGGATTTGACTTAAGTTTAATAGGAGGACCCTTTGAACTGCTTGGTTGTCCCGAGCTGGTACTTGGTTCCGGATCCTTTGGACGTTTTAAGATTGTTTTTCTTGGTTCCGTTACCCCTTTTGGTGCCGTGGTAACGGACGGTCGACGGGGAGGTTCCTTTCCTGAATGTTTTGGATTAAACAACTTTTGCGTAGTTCCAAGTTTGGAGGAAGGTCCGGGACGTGGCTTCGTTTGTTTTGGTTTGAGTTTTTCTTGTAAACTACCAAATCGTTGTCGGGTTGTTGACGCGCTGGCCCTTTCGGTTCCTTCGGACTTCCTTTCTTTATCCTTTGGGTTCGCGCGCACATTTTCATTCGCTTCGCTGGTTGAGGAACGCGTTATAGGTAATGCCCGACATGTCTTTACCTTTTCGCTTGGCTCGACATCACTGGATTCCGTTTTACGAGTGATTGCCCTTTTCCGAGATTTGGCCTTTTCGAGATCTGAGGAGAATGATTCTGACCAACTGGAATCTGAATTCGACCCGTTTTCTTCGTCAACAGGATTTGTTGATAACGCTTCAACAATCCTATTGATTTTTACGGGCTTATATTCGAACTTATATTGATAATTCTGAAGACGAATTCTCCATCTTTGAATTCGTGGTCCCGGATTATCGATATAGGTCATCCAGTGTACTGGCTCAAAATCACAGGCTAGAACGAACTCGCGACCATATAAATAGGGTTTGAAATGTTCGGTCGCGTACAGTATGGCTAAGCACTCCTTTTCAGCTTTGGGGTAAGATTGTTCTGCACTCTTCAGCACCTGTGAGTAATATGCCACTGGCAAATCAATTCCGTCCCTTGCTTGCGTTAGAATTGCACCTACAGCGTGTTCCGAAGCATCGCACGTTAATTTAAAGGTTTCGCTAAAGTTCGGATACTGCAGAATAGGTTCACGGCACAAATATCGTCTTAGATAACGAAAACTCCTCTTCTGGGGTTTTTCCCATTTTCACTCGGTGTCCTTTTTTAAAAGTTCAGTCAAAGGTTTAGCCCACTTCGCGTAGTTTTCGATAAACCGTCTATAGTATCCAGAAAGTTCAAGAAAACTTTTAATGTCCCTAGGGGTTTTTGGGAGAGGGAATTTTCGAATTGCTGTGATTTTATTTGGGTTCGGCTTTATTCCTTCTTCACTTATTATATGTCCAAGATATGCGACTTCGGTTTTTAAGAATTCGCATTTATCTGGCTGAAGTTTCAAATTAGCATCCCTAAGTCGATTAAAAAGTCTACGTGCTCGTCTGTCGTGTTCTTCTAGAGTGTCAGAGTAAATAATAATGTCATCTAAGTACACAAACGCTTCATCATCGAGCATAGTACTTAAAACATTATTTAGCAATCGTTGGAATGTAGGTGGGGCGTTCTTTATGCCCATGGGCATCCGCTTGTACTCATAGTGACCGTTGCAAGACGAGAAGGCAGTTTTATGCCTATCGTCAGGGTGAGTTTCCACCTGATGGAAACCACTGGCAAGGTCAAAAACGGTGAAGTAGCGTGCGGTGCCCAACCGGTCGAATAGGTTGGGTTATGTTGAGGTTATGTTGGGCAGTGGGAAAGCGTCTCCTATGATGTTTTCGTTTAGGACTCTGTAGTCTACCACAACACGCCACTTTTTCTCACCGGACGCGTCAAGTTTCTTTGGGACGATCAGTAGTGGCGAGTTGAATGGAGAATTAGAATGTCCTATAATTCCGCTATTAAACTGCTTTGATAATTGAACGTCAATTTGTTCAAGGGCCTCGACAGGGGACCTATATTGTTTCTTGTGAATGACCTTATCGTCGATGGTCGGAATTCTATGCTGGATAAGGTGAGTGCACGATAGTAATTCACCATTTAAATGAAATATGTCAGCATAGTCTTCCGCCCATCCTATTACGATTTTCCGCTCGTCTGGAGCCAAATGGGCCAAGTATAACGCATTCATGACTTTAATGACTCTCTCAGAATAGGTTTGTTGCGAATCGAATTGAGTGCCTTCTGCCTCAGAATCTGTAGATTCTTCGCCCGGGAATTTACAGAAATCGAACGGGATTAACTCCTGAGGCTTAAGGGTTATGTCAATGTCATTTTCGGTAGTGTTGATTGCCATGGCGTGGCATACACCATCCTTATTTGTGACAATGGCCTCACCCAGGTAAAGTCCTTCTGGGGTTTCGATTCGAGGAAGATATCCTTCTTTTAACCCTGTGTTAATTATGTCTATCGCGACTGGGGTTTTTGTACGGGATTTGATGCGTAGGACTCGGGCAAACGGTTTGATTTCAGACCTTAAGGTTTTTTTAGCCTCCAGTGATTCCTTATCAACAAAATTGATAGGGGTCACTGGGGAAGATATGGTCACAAGGGTGTTATGCTTAAAAGAAATTTGGGCTTGGACATTTGGTTGACATAATTTGTCTCTCTGTCGGAGTCCGTTCTTCGTCTCGTTGCAATGTTGGGTTTCTCGATTTGTCGCGAGTACGGGCTTGGTGATCTTGTCCGTTCCTCGATCTTGGATATATGATAAGATGACGAACGTGATCTTTCACTGTAGCTTTCGCGATCTTCAGCATGTTTCGCAAATTCTAGGGCTTCGTCCAAGTCACGTGGATTTCTAGCATCTACGAATTTCGATACTTCCGTGGAAAGCCCTCTTACGAATGAGTCTAGGGCGCATTCGCGAATGGGTTGCAAAATAATATTGAACTCCGTGAGTTCTACCTCATTGTTACCCTCTCTAACTTCCCTGAACGTCCTATTATATTTTGGTTCAAGGGCATGACGGGCACCTGCGATTAGGCCCTGCAAACGATCATAATAATCACTAGCAGTTTCCGTCTGTTTTTGCCTGAGGGTTATTATACTCTCGAAGTACCATTGATATTTTTTATTCGGGGCAAATCGCTTCCTTAAATGATCAAGCAGCTCGTCTAATTGATCAAAATCTTTGTTTTTACAGCTGTCCCATGCTGCTCCATGCAATCTACTTAAAACGGCCCTAAGAAATTCGGGTTCGGCGGTATCCGTGACGAAAATTCCCGCACGTTGTACGGCTTGTAGGAATTCTTTTAGCGAGGGGTTTCGACCGTCGAAAAAAGGGATGTCACTTGCGCTTGTTCGTAAATTTAATCGATCTAAAGCGTTTGCCACACTAACGTCAAGGTTCGCCGCAGGTTGCTGACCGTTGGGATTTTGGTTTGCCATGTTTATGCGAGGATATTTCAGGTGCATAAAAGTGTTATAACTAAATATATATATATATACAAAATTTTTTATACTTACGATTTTTATATTTATACAAAAAGTGTGAGTGGTTATATGTATGTATTAAGAGTAACTGTGATTGTAACTTTTAAAAGAGAAGAAGGTTCGCCACCGCAGAAAATTCCTGCAACTTGAGCCTTTTAGGAATTAGATTTTTTTCTCATTAAGGATGCGGTTTCTAACCAAGAAATGTATTTTGCTGAATTCGGGATTAACTTTCGTGAAATCGACAATCAGTCTACCGTTTTCTCCTTTAACAACTTTAACTAAGGGTATAGAAAAAGGGGAACGGCCTGTAATTCTTGGATTTAGATCCATATTCTAAGGTTCCAAACTTAAATTCTGCGTTAGTTGTTCTAATTCGCTTAAGGATTTACAAAAGTCTAATTGCCTACGTTTTGCTTCTATGATTTGGGACTTCAGAAGTACGATCCTAGTTTTGAGTGACTCTATCTTAGTCCTCAATTCAGAATTTAATCTTCTCAAATTTCTACTTTCACGAAAATGGAATGCTAAGAATCTGTTTACGCGTTGTACGTGTTCATCGGAATTATCAAAAAGTATATTCTTCCATTCAGGCGTCATTGCTAAAACCTAGTCGATTTTTAAATTTTCAAGTTTCTTAGTTAAAAGGTCGATGATAGGTTTCATTGTTTTTACTCTTTCTTCGAGACCAGAAACTAGTAGGGCTTGTGCAAAAGTAGCCTGCGTAAGCGTAGCTAAGGAACTATTAAGAAATGTTACCTGAGTTTCCAACTCGGACGCCTTTTTGGACAATGTCGAATGTTCGGAAACAAGAAAGCTATATCTTTCTTCGATCAACTCAACTCTCTCGATTAACTCGGACCATTGGTCCTGGGAGAACCCAGTAACAGTTGCGCTCCTTCGAGGAAACATGAGTTATTCAAAAAGGTGACATTTACTTTAAAATTTATTAAATTGAATTTCGTCAATTTATTTAGCCTGTCAGAGTGTTGCTTTGCATTTAGCCAATAATCATGACGTCGCTGTCGTAATCGAGTGTGCTGTCAGAGTCGCCGTCAGGTTGATGGGCGTTTTGTTGCTGTACGGGGACAAGTCTCACAAGATTCTCTTGTGCGCGAGCGATCTGTCTCTGTGCTAACGCCTCCTCGATATCAAGGTCGATTTCGATAATTTGAATTTGTGCTAACTGTACCGGAGGTGGTTGGACCGGCTCTGGTTGTCTAGGGGTGGGTGCAACCTTGCACGTAGGTCTGAACTTTGTTAAAGGTTTCGTGAGACTGTAATAGATTTCAGATTCTGGTGCCCTAGTCGTTCCTTGTTCGATCAAAATGCGTCGCTTACCGGCGCGTTTTCCTCTTTTTGTTTTCTTTGGATCGGAAGACATTTAGGATGTCATTTTAGTTAATTTTATTTGGATTGGATTATAATAGTGCGATAAAATACAAGTTCAGCCAGAGATGCTCTCCTAGGCGGGACGATCAGTACTCACAACGGCGCTTCCTAGTGTAAGGGAAAGAAGAAAATAAATTTTCTGCTTTCCGAATTCCAATTGGAACTCACCAGGATTCGACCAGAAGTTTTTCCAATCCTGCGGCCTTGTACCCACAAAACGGCGAGGTTGTATTGCTAGTCGTTAGGATTAGTCGAAACTAGTCCCAACGATTATGCTTTTAAAGTACTATTGATATTTAATTTAGATGGATACTTAGGAAATAGGGTGTAGTAGGTGGTGAACTTTTCTTTTAGGGATTATTTTAGAAAAAACCCAAATCGACGCAACTAGTTCGCCCAAGGATTGCCGGGGCGATTATCCAGGTATCTGAATAGAATGAGTCCACGACAAAGAAACAAACTTCTTGATTTTCAATGTGAAAATATACCACGCCCAAAATGTCTACGTAGGTGTCGTTAACATAGTCTGCAGTCAGGTATCCTAATATGGGGCAGTCTAGTTTTAAAACAGTTTGGCAAATGTAGTTGTGTTTGTAGAAATTGTTTAGTGATACATTTACTACTTCGTTTTGTAAGAACTCGGAATTAATAACGATGACTCCGAAGTCATTAGAATTTTATAGGATTGTCATACGGATGTAAAGTAAACTAATAGTACACAAACAAAATTTAATTATTTAATTCGCGTAGCTCTAGGGCTAATTCTTAACTTTCTGCTCTTGTTCTCGCGGGGCTTGCCTCAACGTTACTTTTTCGTTATTAAAATTCTCAATACGTCTAACCCTCAGTTGTAAGGTGGGGGTATCCGTAAGAAGGTCAGCAGATTGTACTAACGTTAAGGAGAGCCTTTTCAAGTCGTGATTATTCACAACTGAACCCTTATGAAACGGGAATTTTGGATTAAATACTACAAAATAATGTAATTTCTTTGCAAATTCTCCTTCAAAACTCGAGTTGTTCTGGTGGGAAGTATTTTTTCGAACAAGGAGACGTCCAGATGAAATTGTCTGAGGAATTTCAAGGTTTGAAGTTAGAGGTTTCTTTAAGTATTCTTGTGAATTACCAAGAACACTCTCAATTCCGCTTTCCTGGACTGAATTTTCGGAAATTACTACTTCTGGATTACTAACTAAAGGTTTAGTAACGTGACTTCGTTTTTTTGAACGATTACCGCGCCGTCTAAACTTGTTAGGCATTCCAAACCTGATTCATAATCACAAGAAAATTTTATTTCTATTTTCATTTAACTCTTTTCTATTTTCGATCAATTGTTTACACTTAATGCTTCGGGAATAAATTAGAATTAAGTCATCATCAACGACTAGTCGGAGAGCCAAATTTCTAATTTCGTTTAAAGCAAGAAGTTTTAATTTTCTGATCGGAATTAGGAGTATAGGAAAATAGGTAAAATACTAAAAGTCAATGTCTTGATTGATTAAGTCGTCATCAACAACTTTCAGTTAAAGAGCCAAAATCGAAAACGTAGAATAAGTCATCATCAACAAGCTTTCGGTTGGAGAGCCAAATTCGTAGCTTCTCTAAGACAATGATCCTTTATATATTTTATGCTTATTATTCTTGTGCTTAATGAATTATAAGATTTGAATTAAATAAGGCTTGAAAACAGTTTAGAGATACATACACTATTTCGTTTTTTATTGAACGATTACCGCGCTGTCTAAACTTGTTAGGAATTCAAAACCTGACTCATAATCACAAGAAGATTTATTTCTATTTTAATTTAACTCGTTTCTATTTTCGACCAATTGTTTAAACTTAATGCTTCAGGAATAATTAGAATTAAGTCATCATTAACGACTAGTCGGAGAGCCAAATTTCCAATTTCGTTTAAAGCAAGAAGTCTTAATTTTCTGATCGGAATTAGGAGTATAGAAAAATAGGTAAAATACTAAAAGTCAATGTCTAAATTGATTAAGTCGTCATCAACAACTTTTCAGTTGGAGAGCCAAAATCGAAAACATAGAATAAGTCATCATCAACAACCTTTAGGTTGGAGAGCCAAATTCGTAGTTTCTCTAAGACAGAGATCCTTTATATATTTTATATTTATTATTCTTGTGTTTAGAGAATTTTAAGATTCGAATTAAATATAGTTTTTTTTTTAATTCAATAAAGAAAGACGGGCAAGATATTAGAGAGGAAACAACGACCCTTGATTTAGCGATTTTTTCGTTAAAATGTTAAATTTTGAAAATTGCAAATTGGTGCCACTGGTAACCAATGTTATCAGGTAACGGGGCAGGGCGGTAATGCGTAGGAAAATCCCACCGCTGCCACCATCAGCTTGTTACAAACCAGAAATAATTTTATTAATTAGGCTTTTGAGATGGCCCTTTATCTCGATTTGGGGAGGCACCAAGCTGCCAGAATGTTTTATTATTCTGTTTAATTTTGTGGGAACGTTATCCTACTTTTAAAAGTTACCTTCTGATTCGTTAAATGCACTATTTTTAGAATGATTTGAATTTTAGGTTTAGTTAGGTAAGTAAAGAAATTGGTTTTATGAACACATGATTTATTTTATAATAGAAAAATACCTTTTGAATACAGAATGGATATAATGTGTTACAAATAGAAAGGGTGTGTGTGTGTTAAAATATGTGATGGATACGATACTTATTTACTTACAACTACCGGCGGAGCTATTCCTCTTTCGAATCACAAAACATCCGTCGGGCGAAAATTCTTTTGCTTTGTTTTCACCGAAAATCGCGAAGTAAGATTCGCGCAATTTTCTTTTGGTTGCGAGATTGCACCTGTGGTGAGCGGTCGCGGGCAATATCTATGCAACCGGCCGTCCCACACAACTGTGTAAACTAACTGCGGATCCACTCTTTTACCGAATTAGTCCGGGCTATGTATGGGCATTCCACGTGAGATTTCAGTCGACCTCTTAAAATCGGCTAAAAATATTTTTTTTCTATTCTGTATTGAAAAAAAACAGATACGTATTTTTTTATTATTTTTTGGAGGCCAAATTTTTGAGTTATGAATTTTCAAAATTTTCGCTTTTTAAATGTAGGTATATTTTTAATGTCAGATAACTAAAAAAATATTGCTTCTTTTCATTTTTTGACAAGAGAAAAAAAGTTTTTTTTTCTCTCTACTTTGGAATAATCATAACAAAAAATTTTTTTTTTCATTTTTTATTAAAAAAATAAAAAAAATTTATAAACAAATTAATTTTTTTTAACTTTGGGTATGATAAATTTTTAATTTTCTTTTTTTAAAACATACCTGGAAATGATAAGAAGGTTTTGCAAAAAGTTTCAGAGTGGGCCTGACAAGTTTGATGGGTCCAAAAAAATAATTAAGCTCTCCGTGCAGGTCGCACGCACGTGGCACAATGTGATTTTTTTACAATTTATTATTAAAAATTGTTTAGAGCCTTAAAATTCAATAATAATCAAAATCCGATAAAATTTGTAGGCTCTAGACAATTTTTAATAATAAATTGTAAAAAAATCCCATTGTGCCACGTGCGTGCGACCTGCACGGACAGCTTAATTATTTTTTGGACCCATCAAACTTGTCAGGCCCACTCTGAAACTTTTTGCAAAACCTTCTTATCATTTCCAGGTATGTTTTAAAAAAAGAAAATTAAAAATTTATCATACCCAAAGTTAAAAAAATTAATTTGTTTATAAAATTTTTTTATTCTTTTAATAAAAAATGAAAAAAAATTTTTTTTGTTATGATTATTCCAAAGTAGAGAGAAAAAAAAACTTTTTTTCTCTTGTCAAAAAATGAAAAGAAGCAATATTTTTTTAGTTATGTGACATTAAAAATATACCTACATTGAAAAAGCGAAAATTTTGAAAATTCATAACTCAAAAATTTGGCCTCCAAAAAAATAATAAAAAAATACGTATCTGTTTTTTTTCAATACAGAATAGAAAAAAATATTTTTGACCGATTTTAAGAGGGGAGATTTTAGGAGTAGGAGTAAGTCAGGGGCCCATTGGTCTATGCATTTTTGCTGACGTTTTGGATCTCACGGTATTGGTGTCCGTAGCATGAAAGCCGTCAAGGTATTAGTTCTGTAGCCGGGGAAGCAAGTGAGTGTGCTGGTGTTCACAAACGGCGGCCGCGCAGGCATGTGTGTGTTGCCGCCGACCATCCCCACACACGCGCAACCTCACAGTGTATTTCCTTAGTTGTAGACAGTAATTGACAAATGGAATATATATATATATATATATATATATAGGCTGCAGCATTGCGCCTTCTTTTGTTTTACAGAAAATTTTGAAAAGAATTTTACATTTATTATTTACCGCATAATATTGCCGCAAGGTTCGATGTAAGCAGTATTGACTGCGCTGGTACAATTATTAATAACTATTTATTATATTTATTATTTAGTAGAAGGAGAAAAGAAATAATAATTTCTTTTGTCCTTCTAACTATTTTTTTTTTATAAGCATTTCTCAGTTAAAGGCATTCTCTCGGTAAGATATTTAACGTTATCAGGGTGTCAAATATCCTCAAGCATATCATCGCTGCGTTGCGATGCTTTTATACTTGGGTTGATTTAAAATTAAATTTATTCTACATGGTTGTCAAATAACTTACTTTTTTAAAAGACTAGTATTCTAACAATCCACCGTGAAAATTCCAGTTTTTCGTCCCCGAAAACCCTGATGCCTTGAACTTAGGGATGCGCACAATAATACGACGCATCAATACAATTTCTTCAATATTAAAATGATAATTTCACAACTTGGTGTAGATCTTATAATCTAGTAAAAATAGCATTAATTCTGGTGACAGTATTAATTCGCCGTAGTTATTTATCAAAGTCGTGATTATAGTTCCTTAATTTTAAAATTTCGGCTATTTAAGATTAGGTTAGATTACAGCAAAAAGAAAAACTTGACAGAAATACTGTTGCAGATTTTAAGGTAAATCGTTCTATGAATAAGTAAGTGAAACTTTATATTGAGGATTAAGTTGATATAATTCAGAAAATATTTATGTAGGCTTCCTTCAGAATTAATCCAACTCAAGAAAGCAAATTGACAAGTTTGAAATTCTAATTGCTGCAAATGCAATATTATAAAATTATAAGAGAAAATATATATAATTAAAAAAATTTTTTTTATCTTGAGGACAGTTAAAATTTTGTCAAATGTAGTCAAAATTAGAAATTTGCAAACTTTATTATTATTTTATTTATTTCCTTCCATTTATTATTAATTAATAATTGTTAATAGTAATGTGAACAATAACAAAATAATAATAGTCGAGAATAATAATAAATGTAATTAAACTGTTACAATAATAATTACCATTAACAATCATTATTTATTTATATATATTTTCCTCTTTGTAAGCCCTAAAATTTAAAGAATCAGCCCGTACATAGTTAACGACGGGTGTTATGGTTGGTGGCGACTGTTTGAGAAAATTGCCAACCATCAACTATTAACAATATTGATAATAATAATAATAATAAAACCATAATGATAGTAATATGTTCAATAGCGACAATAATAATATTTATAATAATAGTTTTGCTTATTGATAGCAATCAATAATTGGCATTTGAGGGAAGAAAAATCCTTTGGTTATATTCCCCTTCCTCTCTCTCTTCTCTTTTTTTTAAAATAAAAATTGATTATAAACTAGAAGAAAATTCGATAATTATTGATAACATAGATCGTAGCAATATGCGTGCATGATTAGTGGTGCTTAACGCACTTAGGCGTTTGTACCCCTTAACGTTATGCTCGTACATCTCCAAGTAGTACGAACGCAATAGGGAACCGTCAAGTTGGTGACGTAATGTTAGTATAGTGCGTCGCGGTCCAGTACCCTAGTCCAGTGATTCAGTGCTTCTTCAACCTTAGTGACGGTGAACGGTGTACGGTGAAGTGACGAATAGAATCGGTGCTTTCGGTTAAAGAAAATTAAAATAAAAATATAAATAAAATGTCCTTACCGAATGCTTTTATTTCTGAGGAGGAAGATTCATTTAGTGATTCTCCTCAAATTGTTAGTGATTCCGAGATGGAGCCTCTTGACGCTGCGAACTTTTTGGATTGCCATTGGAGGACGGAAACAATTTTTAATCTCTTCCCGGAAGAGAAACACAAAAACAGAAGAGCAATTTTATTTAAGAAGATCTACGGGTGGGATATTCGGGACGAAAAGAAAATTGCTGAATATCCAAGAAGTGTTGACCTTGATGTTGGTTCAAAAGGTCCTCGTGTCCCAGTTGGAAAACAAAGTGAAGAATTTAATTGGACTCAATCCCATAACGCAAAGGTAAGGTTACAAAATTTTCCTTTTAATGATTATTCTATGATTTGATGTTTGTTGTCTTTAGACAATTGAAAGTTTCACATGGGTTAGATAAGATTTAGAATTTAAAACTTTAATTGAACTTCTCGGATGAACTGAAACATTTTTAAAAACTTTCCATAGATTTCAACTATATTCAAAATTTCAACAAATTCTTCGAAACAATTTCCATAAATAGTAAAAAAAAACTCTCTGCAAAAAATTTAACCATTTCCAGTTCATTTCTTAACAAAATTCCCTTTCATAAAATTTAAATACTTTCCAAATTCATCGATTAAAATTATTAAAGAAACTCCATTAATAGAAGAAAATCCAAAGAAATTCTTCAAAAGAGTTCAATTCAAAGCTTCAAAGCTCAGCTATTATCCGAAATCCCGACCGAAATCCATATTTTAATCAATTATTATCATTAGAAAATTCTCCACAATTCAGTCATTCAAATACAAAATAATTCATTGAACAATTAAATGCTTCTCAAAATTTCATTTTCATGAAAATCCCACTGTCAAAATTTTTTGTAATCGCATTATTTTAAGAAACTTTAGTAAGATCCCAAGAATAATTATATTTTAAGGAGCTCAATTAAAACCATATCAAACAATTGAAACTCTGCAAACATAGAACGAATATATATATATATATATATATATATATATATATATATTTCCTTTTTTTTAAACAATAGAATCACCGCGAGGAAAACTAAATCTATTAAAAGAATTTCATCAAAATTGTATTAAAGACAGTTGAGGGACTGATAGCAAAATGAGCGGAGTAATTATCGGGAGCAAGAGAGGTTCAAAGTAGTTCATTCAGGGTGTCTAGTATTTTCGTTCAACAAAATTCCCGGTTATTTCCCGGATTTTCCGGTTATGTCCAAATTTTTTTTTTAGAGCAAAAACAAAATATGATTTCATTATTCGGAAGGATGAGTTAGAAGTTCCTGACAATTTACTAACATTAAAATGACTTTCTCTTACGAAATTCTTTTTACAAGAAAATATGAATATTTACGAAAAATGAGTAAAAATGAATTTCCATAATTTCTAAAAATTACCATTATTACCCCTTTTAAATTCATATACTTTCTACAATTTTTAACTTAACTTTATATCTGAATCAATTAATTTAAATAATTTTCCAAAAGTCAAAAAAGTAAACTTTCCGCTAGGTGGCGTTAACTTAACACGTGTTCTTGTGAAGCTCCGTTTTTATTATTAGTTTTGAGTTGGTTAACTCTGATTTTTGTTATTGTTCTGCATATTTTATGAAACTATTTAACGGTTTATTTGTTTTATGTTTCCAAGTTTTTTATTATCGTGGTTTTGTTCGCTGTGAGTTTGATTTGATTGTTTCCTAACCTCTAATCACGTATATATGCGGTCGGATATGTCGACATCAACAGACAAGTGTGTTAAATGCAGCAAGGATATCGTGCGCGTAACACCCACGTTTTGTTCCTTCTGCAATTCACCTTATCACCCCGGTTGTGCCGATGCAGTTCCTACCCTACAAGATGGTTCATATTCGAAATGTTGCAGATCTAGATCTGCGTCTCAGTCCTCTGCTGCTCCTACTACTCTGGATTCAATAATGAGTTTTTTGCATGAGTTTAAAGCATCCACTTCGGCCAATTTTGCTCATGTTAATGAGAAGCTCGATGATGCTTTGATCAGAATAAGTGACACAGAAGGTAAAGTTGCTGACTTGTCTGAGCGTCTTACTGTGGTGGAGGGTATACTGGGAAAAGGTGAGGAGAGAAAATTGGATAAGACAAGTGTTTGTGTACTTACATCTGAATGTATAAAGGAGGTTAATGACCGTGTCGCGAGAGAAAAAAATCTTGTTTTGTTTGGTCTCCCCGAAGAGGATGTAAATACTAACACTGGTGATGATTGTGACAAACTGTGCTCTGTAATTACTAAAAAATTGTGTAAATTTGTCCCATCTGGTGATCTTAAGAATATTCGCACGTTTAGAATTGGTTCTGCTGCGCAGGTTCAACCTCCGAAGTCTCGACCTGTCAAAATCATCTGTGCGACGGCGGAGAAGGCACAAGCCATCCTAAAAACATTTGTCGCTGCCAAAAAGAACGTGTCTCCCTCTCAAGAGTTAAAGAATCTTTGGATGTCAATCGACAAAACGAGAATGCAACAGGAGGAGATCAGACTAGCCAAGATAGAGTTAGCAACTCGTCAAGAAAATGGAGAATCAAATCTCTCTCTCGTATTCCGTCAAGGAATACCCACTATTGTCAAAGCCCGTCCTCGTCCACTGGTATCGTCTCTGTTTTCTCAACCGAAAGCGAACACATAGAATCTACTGCCATATACACTTTCCCATGTGTTATCTCTCAACGTAACATCCCCACTTCTCGGCGTGCCCCCTCTATTCAGATCTACTATCAGAACGTCAGGGGCGTTCGTAGAAAGATTCACGATCTTCGGAAGGGTATTTCTACGAACGATTACAGTGTTTTTGCATTGACTGAAACTTGGTTAAATTCTAATTTTAATTCAGAAGAACTTGGTTTTCAGAATCATGACATATATCGATTTGATAGGAGTATTGAAACAAGTGACAGTTCAAGAGGTGGTGGAGTCTTGTTGGCGATTAAGCGAAGTTTGAAAAGTTCTTTTCTTGTTACTTTATCTGTTTCGGTTGAGCATATTTTTGCCAAGTTTAAAATTAATAAGTTGACTTATATTGTAGGATGCTTTTATATTCCTCCCAACTCAACATATAGTGTTTACTCTCAAGTGTGTAATGTCCTTGAAGAAGTTCACAATGAATTTCCTACTGCAATACTATGTGTGCTCGGGGACTTTAACTTGCCTTTTATAAATTAGAGTTCTATCGACGATCCGAGCATACTCAGTGTATTGAATCATGATTTGTCACCGTAACAATTTTTTATAGCTTCCTTGATTTTTAATACTTAAATTTGTAACGCACGCCTAACTATTATAATGCCAATTTTGTATAATTAGTTGCTGGTTGTAACTTAGATTTTAATTATAGGGCTTGACCCGTATGTAAATAAATAAATAAATAAATAAATAAATAAATGTTTATTTACATTATTCGAAGATAATTAAATCTAAAAAATTATTATAAAAATTCTAATAATTAGTTTTTAAAATATTTTAATGTTATTTTTCGAAAATAATTAAATTTCTAAAAAAAAAAAATTTTTTATATCCTAATTTAAAAACCTAATTAATTTTTTTTGATAAACTTCAATTAAAAATCCTGAACACGATAAAATGTTATCATTTTTGAAAAATGAAAATGTTATCATTTTTGCATATATTTGAATTTTTGGAAATATGCAATTGAAAATATTGAATTTTAAACATTAGAAGCTAATTTTTATTAATTTTCATTTTTAAATTTACCTAAAAAAAATTTATTTAATTTTTGGTAATTCAATCATTCTCAGAATCTGCAACTAAAATTTTTCAAAAAATTGTAACAAAATACTTTAAATAAATTAATTATTTTCAATTAAATTTTGCAGAAATTTCAACTACTCAAAAGGTTTTTATTGTAGACATATTTAAAAATTTAATTATGTTAAAAATTATTCAAAGCAATCTAAGTATACTTATTTTTAACTATCTATAACTTAATCTATTGAATTTAGAAAAATTACATCAAGCGGACAAAACTTTGTTTTTTTTGTCTACCTTTGAATAATGTTTAGAAAACCAAATTTTTATTAATGTTTATTAAAAACTATTTTATACCTAAAAGTTGAATTTTTTTTTAATTTAGGCATGATTATTTTTATTTTTTTATTATTTAAATACACAATTAAAATAATAATAATACTCCGCAAAAAAAGCCCACCTAATAGAAAAATAAAAAGTAGGTTAATTTTAAATTTAGATCAAGCTTACAATATTATGGACTTATTAAGTAATATAACAAGTAATATTATACATATTTCTCTAAATAAAGATGTCTATTAGCTTTTTTTTAATTGATTTTCTTAAAAATTTCTTATTAGAGTATTAATATTTAAATTTTATAGTTATTGCTGTTTTTTTAAATCAATGCGGGAATATTTCTTTTGGTCCGGAATTTGGAAATAATAATTCGCTAGACACCTTGAATTAACTTTTAACTTCATATAATAATTTTAATTTACTAAAATGAATTTAATTTTACTCTTTAATATAATTAATAAGAGAGAATTTAAATGTTTTTGGATATCAAAATTTTTCAAAAAAAAAATAGGTTGTTATTGACAAATTTACGTCTTGTGTAAAAATCAGTAAAGTCTATGAATTTGTATTCTTAGCTAAAAGGTGGTTGGTGATGTTTTCCCAATGTAGTCTCCTCTACCTTGATCCCACGCAGCTTGGAATCTAACCCTTCAGTTAGTCATCTGATCTTCACTGATGGTCTATCTTCGGACGTTGCAGACTTTGTCTCCTTTTTTAGAGTAGTTGTTGGTTCGGTTAAAGTTGTGCTTGATTGTACGGTCATCTCCTTGTTAGCAGCGGTTTTACTTGTAGAAGGGATATCCTCATATAATCCAGCAATATCCTTTGGTGTTGGAGTTTTAGTTAACGGGTTCCTTCGCTGTGGCGATTGAATATTCTTATCTCTTGGCCTTGAGAAAATTGATTGAGACAATTTGTATGTCCCAGTTTTCAGCGGTGATCGACACAAGTACATAAGTAGGAATGCACATAGGAGAATAATTCCTCCATATGATCCGTAAATCAAGATCGAATGTCTTCCTTGATTATGTTGTTGTAAGGCGAGCTCTTGAAGCTGTTGTTCTAGTTTGTCTAGGGTTTTGAAATTCAACTCAAATGCTGATAACTTCGGGTTAATCTCGAGGATGGACTTCGTTAGGACTCTGGTATTTTCAAGCAGGTGATTATATTTAAATAGTGTTGGGGAAAGTTTTGTTAAGTTTAAATGTAGATCTGATTCAAAAATAAATTCTGTTTGACCAGTTTGTGAGGTGGCTGCTGGAATTATGGCGCCCTTGGTTTTGAGGGAACACCCTGGACCCAATTTAAGGATCCCAACTTCGCTCAGCATGATCTTGATTGGACTCATGGAATGACATGCTATTATCGCTTTTTCTGGTGCAGCAAAGGAATAGATCCACCCGCCTATGGTGGTCAAAGGCTTCCAGTAAGACTTGGATTCGCTGGTCACTCTGACATCGCAAAGCCTTAAAGCTTCCACGTTGGGTTTGATCAATAATAAGGCTTCACAGGACGCTCGTTCACGAAGATCGTAGATTGGGGCGCCTTGAAGGCAGGCGTGAAAAGATGTTGTTGTTTTGCACAAATTCCATTCCTGCTCCTTTAACAAGAGGTATGTTCGCTGATCCTCGTCAATAATAAGGTAATTATATTCAGATTCTATGTATGCTCTTCCGGTACTATTCTTGAGCATTTCAAGAATGACGATTGGTCCTGCAATCTTTCCCAGGAATCCCAATAGCGGGACTGAACGCCTTGCTCGTAGTTGGGTGGTCATCTTGGTTGGTAAGGTCTTTTTAGTATTTTCCAATTCTTCGATCTGGACTCGAAACTGTTTTTGAAGTTCTGAAGCCATTTCCTATTTATCTTCCCAGTCATAGTATTCGACTAATTCGTTGCACCATTCCTCATCAGGTTTACATTGCTGTTTTAGTCGCTGCAGCCTGCTCCTTAGGTCGTCAAAGAATCGAGTCTGCTTGCCCACGTCCAGGAATACGGCAATCCTCCAGTTGCTGACGGACCTCCTGACTTCACCGATATTTTCGAAATATATGCCGCTGCTGGACTTGAAAGGAGTGATCTGGTAACGATCACTGGCGGTAGTCATCTCCACATCGTGGGAACAGGTCTGCTTCGTTGTCATCACTAAGGTTAGGAAGAGTCATGTCAAAGTTAGATAATTGGTCATCATCGCTTGTTCGTCAATCTAAAATCAGAAAGAGCAAGTTAATATGGGTTTTGAATTAAGTCAGGAATTTTACAATTGGGCAATCCTGACCTTATCCCTATGTTTTGCGAACCTTTCACCGTTTTTGGTTTCGAGAATCACATTGTTATTCTGTGTGAATCCTACAAGGGTATACGGTCCTTCTGCTCGCTTATCAAACTTATTTGACCGGACTTCTTTAAAAACATACACCTTGTCGCCTATTTTGGCATTCAAAGGTCGTGCTTTACGATCGTAGATCTCTTTTGATCGTTCTTTTGATCGAACTAGACATTTAGCAGCTAAATTTTGCAGTTCGTTCATCCGGGTAATTAAGTCTTTTAGATAGGATCCATATGTTTCGACTTCGGGCCCTTGAGGTAACGAACTGGGTGCTTTAGCCAAATGTCTAAACACGAGTTTGTATGGGGTAAAATTGGTTGCCTTATGAACGGATGTATTATAATTAAACATCGCGAACGGAAGCAAACCATCCCAATCGTCAAAATCCTTCTCGTAATGTTTAATATAATCCGTCAGTTCGATGTGACTTCTCTCAAGTGCCCCGTTAGTTTGTAGGCGGTAACCAGATGTCGTAAGTTGTTTAACACCAAATATCTTTTCCAACTTACGCATCAAAGTGCTAACAAAACTTGCACCTCTATCCGTTAGAATGCAACGGGGTGCCCCAAACATTGAGAACAAGTTCGTAGCTACCGCATGGGCAATTGTTTTTGTTTCTATATTCGGAATGGGGACCGCGATACAGTATTTAGAGAAATTATCCTGCATTGTGAGGATGTGCCGATTTTCGTTTGGGGTGGTTCGCAATTTCCCGACGGTGTCTAAAGACACCTTGTCAAAAGGCATTGCCGGAGTATCGGTAATTATCATCGGTTCTCTTGTACGGGCCCTAGCGAGTTTGTTTTCGAAACAACTCTTACATCCTCGAATAAATTGGGTAACGTCGTCACGCATTTAGGGCCAATAGTATAGTATTATTAGTATACCTTTGTGTCCACCTATCAAACTGGAATGAAATTCGGAAACGATTTTACCGCGTAATTCAACAGGAGGTACTTCGATTTTTCCGTGGCACAGGGTGATGGTTGCGTCGCCACCGCGGAAAATTCCTGCGACAAGTTCCGACATTTTATTTTGAGGGAGTGTACCTAGCAGGTCTCCGGAATTTGCCATTCGACAAAAATTTTGATTGTTAGATGCTAAGGCTTTTCTCAAATTTTTTAATCCGATTATAACATCTTTCCAACAAGTTTCATCAAAATGACGTCTTTTAACAATGATCGAAAAGACCTTGTATTTACCGTTAGGGGAGATAAAAATTTGTCCTTTGACGGGTCTACTATCCCTAATATCCTGTAATTCAATATTTTGTGTAGCAACTAATAGTTTCGAGATTGGATCGACCGGTTCACAATCTTCGGAAAGGAATGTGGGCATAGTTGTCTCGTCTGTATGTCAAAGGTTTTGTCCATTGATTTGTTACACCACCAAGGGGCTTGCTGTTGTTCAGTTTCAATTCTTGGGGTTCACTATTACTATCACAATCATGATCACTTTCACTGGATGTTCTGGAAGATGATGGAGGATCAAAATATGAATTCTTGAAGTTTAGGAACGAAGAGCTAAGAGGCGCGCACTTCTTTGCTACATCATTGTCTGTATCCTGTATTCGTCTAGGTTTCATGCCCTGGTTTCTCGCGATGATCTCCTGGTTAGAGTTGATCCTTTCATCCTTGAATCCCGTGAACGGGGTGGATTGTGCACGTGGGATAGTTGATGGCCCTGGAGTAGATAATTCCGTTTCCATCTGGAGCGTTTGATCATTTATAGAATGTTTAAAGACTTCTGGGATATCCTTGAATCTTACCGTACTTTGTCTCCTTGGTTTGGTTGATTTGCTAGTTAGAGGAGTTTCCTTTTGTGATCCTTCCATCGTGGTGGGCAATTCAGGTTGCTCACCTGAAAACTCTTCCGATTCAGTTAATTTTTTCGCTCTACTCCGGTTGAAGTCGTCCAGAAATTTCTTTACTCTTTTGGAGAGTTCGTCATCGGTTCCAACGGCAGGATCAAGAGTTTCTAAATAGTCCAGATGTTCTTGATCTTCTTCACCGTCAGAAACATATTGTCTTCGTGGACTGTGGTCTAGGCCTTCATAATCCCAAAGTAGAGTATTGTTTAGAGATTTAATCCAGCATTCGCAATTGATTGATCGAATCTATTGACAGATTCTGATACACTCTGGATCAGTTGTTTAGCGTTGGACGGTGATTGTTGTCTTGCGTTCTGATCATCTGATTCACTGGTTTCGTCATCGCTGTTATCAATTTTGCGTCGACCTTCGATGATCATTTCTTCTAGAGGTAACTCCTTAGGTTCCGATTCCGATGAGGGCGATGAATCCGGTTCTGGTTTTTTAGAGCTCCCTCTCTAGCAAGACGATCCGCGTTCTCATTGCCAATAATGCCCTCATGTCCAGGGATATGCTGCCAAACAATAGCCTTAATTAATCGTTCGTAAGGCTTCCTATTTTTCACTGGTTTGTTTTCTAATGAGCTTAGGTTATTTAAGTGGAGTAGTATGGACAGGAAGATTAGGGAAAGCACTATAGTCTTCTCGGAACACCGGGGGATCCGAATCTTCATCTGTTCCTTCCTTCGATTCTTCTTTTGCGCTTTTATCACTTGATGATGAATAGGACGGTTCCTTAGTTGTATCCTCCTTTGGAGCAGTGGTTCCACGGGGTCGTAGTCTGTTAGCGACGCAGCTTTCGTTTGCTTCACTAACGGGGATATCCTGCGGGGGTCGATAGGTTTCGTCACTATCAGCCATTGCAGATTTGGTACTTCCAACAGGTCGCCCTCGACGAGAAGGTTCCTTGGCAGCCGTCTTAGTGGGATTCAAATGGAGTTTAGTAGGAGGACCCTTTGAACTGCTTGGTTGTCCCGAGCTGGTACTTGGTTCCGGATCCTTTGGACGCTTTAGGATAGTTTTTCTTGGTTCCGTTACCCCTTTTGGAGCCATGGTAACGGAGGGTCAACGAGGAGGTTCCCTTTCTGAATGTTTTGGGTTGAACAACTTCTGCGTAGTCCCAAGGTTGGAGGAAGGTCCAGGTCGTGGCTTCGTTTGTTTTGGTTTGAGCTTTTCTTGTAAACTACCAAATCGCTGTCGGGTTGTTGACGCGCTAGCCTTTTCAGTTCCTTCGGACTTTCTTTCTTTATCCTTCGGGTTCATTTGTGCACTTTCTTTCGCTTCGCTAGTTGAAGATCGCGTTATAGGTAATGCCCGACATGTCTTCACCTTTTCGCTTGGCTCGACATCACCGGATTCCATTTTACGAGTGATTGCCCTTTTCCGAGGTTTGGGCTTTTCGAGATCCGAGGAGAATGCTTCTGACCAACTGGAATCTGAATTCGACCCGTTTTCTTCGTCAACAGGATTTGTTGATAACGCTTCAAAAATCCTATTGATTTTTCCGGGCTTATATTCGAACTTATATTGATAATTCTGAAGACGAATTCTCCATCTTTGAATTCGTGGTCCCGAATTATCGATATAGGTCATCCAGTGTACCGGCTCAAAATCACAGGCTAGAACGAACTCGCGACCATATAAATAGGGTTTGAAATGTTTGGTCGCGTACAGTATGGTATGTAGGTGGGGCATTCTTTATGCCCATGGGCATCCGCTTGTACTCGTAGTGACCGTTGCGAGACGAGAAGGCAGTTTTATGCCTATCGTCAGGGTGAGTTTTCACCTGATGGAAACCACTGGCAAGGTCAAAAACAGTGAAGTAGCGTGCGGTGCCCAACCGGTCGAATATTGAGGTTATGTTGGGCAGTGGAAAAGCGTCTCCTATGATGTTTTCGTTTAGGACTCTGTAGTCTACTGCAACACGCCACTTTTTCTTACCCGACGCGTCAAGTTTCTTTGGGACAATCAGCAGTGGCAAGTTGTATGGGGAATTAGAATGTCCTATAATTCCGCTATTAAACTGTTTTGATAATTGAACGTCAATTTGTTCAAGGGCCTCGACAGGGGACCTATATTGTTTTTTGTGAATGACTTAATCGTCGATGGTCGGAATTCTATGCTGGATAAGCTGAGTGCACGATAGTAGTTCACCATTTAAATGGAATATATCAGCATAGTCTTCCGCCCATCCTATTACGATTTTCCGCTCGTCTGGAGCCAAATGAGCCAAGTATAACGCATTCTTGACCTTGATGACTCTCTCAGAATAGGTTTGTTGCGAATCGAATTGAGTGCCTTCTGCCTCAGAATCTGTAAATTCTTCACCGGGGAATTTACAAAAAAAGAACGGGATTTACTCCTAAGGTTTAAGGGTTATGTCAATGTCATTTTCGGTAGTGTTAATTGCCATGGCGTGGCATACACCATCCTTATTTGTGACAATGGCCTCACCCAGGTAAAGTCCTTCTGGGGTTTCGATTCGGGAAAGATATCCTTCCTTTAACCCTGTGTGAATTATATCTATTGCGACTGGGGTTTTTGTGCGGGATTTGATGCGTAGGACTCGAGCAAACGGTTTGATTTCAGACCTTAAGGCTTTTTTAGCCTCTAGTGATTCCTTATCAACAAAATTGATAGGGGTCACTGGGGAAGATATGGTCACAAGGGTATTATGCCTAAAAGAAATTTGGGCTTGGACCTGTCGTAGATATGGTCTTCCAAGGATACCATGGGTCGAAATGGGAAAACAGTTTTTGACTACGTGAAATTCTACCGGAACATTATCCAGCTCGTGGTGGAGTTGTACTAGTTCGAAAGTTCTGGGTTGGTCTAGGATATTGGTTCTGAATAGGTGTGGGATTAAGAGGAGCCTGGGGCATCATTTGCGGATATGCAAAAGGTGTTGGATATTGCGGGTTTTGAGGGGGGATCATGTGAGATGGTGTAGGATATGTGAAAGGAGGAGGATACTGGGGCATGATGGATCGATAGAAATTCCCAAGCTACTCTGGGGTGAGGTGCAATATGTCAGAGGAAGTAGGCTTAGAGGAATAATTGGCATGATTTGGCTCTCTGTCAGAGTCCGTTCTACGTCTCGTCGCAGTATTGGGTTTCTCAATTTGTCGCGAGTACGGACTCGGAGATCTTGTTCGTTCCTCGATCTTGGATATATGATAAGATGACGAACGCGATCTTTCGCTGTGTCGCGATTTTGCTGAATTCGGGATAAATTTTCGTGAAATCGACAATCAGTCTACCGTTTTCTTTTTTAACAACTTTAACTAAGGGTACAGAAAAAGAGGAACGGCCTGTAATTCTTGTATTTAGATCCATATTCTAAGGTTCCAAATTTAAATTCCGAGTTAGTTGTTCTAATTCGCTTAATGATTTACAAAAGTCTAATTGCCTACGTTTTGCTTGTATGATTTGGGATTTTAGAAGTACGATCCTAGTTTTGAGTGACTCTATCTTAGTTCTCAATTCAGAATTTGATCATCTCAAATTTCTACTTTCACGAAAATGGAATGCCAAGAATCTGTTTATGCGTTGTACGTGTTCTTCGGAATTATCAAAAAGTATATTCTTCTATTCAGGCGTCAGTGCTAAAACCTAATCGATTTTTAAATTCTCAAGTTTCTTAGTTAAGAGGTCGATGATAGGTTTCATTTTTTTACTCTTTCTTCGAGGCAAGAAACTAGTAAGGATTGTGCGAAGTTAGCTTGCGTAAACGTGGCTAGGGAACTTTTAAGGAATGTTACCTGAGTCTCTAACTTAGACGCTTGTTTGGACAATCTCGAATTTTCTAAAACAAGATAACTGTATCTTTCCTCGATCAGCTCGACTCCTTCTACTATCTCGGACCATTGGTCCTGTCAGAACCCAGTAACAATTGCGCTCCTTCGAGGAAACATGAGTTATTCAAAAAAAGGTTACATTTACTTTAAAATTTATTAAATTGAATTTCGTTAATTTATTTAGCCTGTCAGAGGCGGGACGACCAGTACTCACAACGGCGCTTCCTAGTGTAAGGGAAAGCAGAAAATAAATTTCCAGCTTTCCGAATTCCAATTGAAACTCACCAGGATTCGACCAGAAGTTTTTCCAATCCTGCGGCCTTGTACCCACAAAACAGCGATTTTGTATTGCTAGTCGTTAGGATTAGTCAAGACTAGTCCCAACGAGTACGCATTTAAAACACTATCAATATTTAATTCTGATGGATATTTAGGAATTAGGGTGTAGTAGGTGGTGAATTTTTTATTTTTTTAGGGATTATTTTAGAAAAAAGCCAAATCGACTAGGGATGGACGATACCTAAATAAAGTATCGATTCTCAGGAATCGATTCTCCAAAAGTATCGATTCCTAAGAATCGATTCTTTTTGAAAAGTATCGAGGAATCGAGTACAATACTAATAGCGTTCTTTTTAAATATAAAAATAATAATAAACAATAGCAATTAGACATAATAATAAAATGATATTAATATTAATTTAAAATCTTAAATAATTGTAAAGAATGAAAGCATTTTTAATAAATTGAAAAGTATACATTTCTTTACAAGATTTCAAACCAAATTTTTATAGGTTATATCATGTCTTGCAAAAGATTTTATTTCATGAAAAATGTTAACACTAATGCAATTACTAATTTCTTAGCTACTATTGCACAGTTTTCATTCTTCACATTTATTAATTAAGAGGAAAAAAGGACTCAAAATCGAAAAAAGTTAAAATCGTTAAAATTAAAAACACGTTATTCGATTCTCCCACAAATAAGTATCGATACCAAAAGAATCGATGCTGTCAAGAATCGAAAAAAGTATCGATTCTCAAGATGGAATCGGGGCGATTCCAAACAGCATCGAGTAGAATCGTCCATCCCTAAAATCGACGCAACTAGTTCGCCCAAGGATAGCCGGGGTGATTATCCAGGTATCTGAATAGAATGAGTCTACGACAAAGAAACAAACTTCTTGATTTTCAATGTGAAAATACACCACGCCTAAAATGTCTACGTAGGTGTCGTTAACATAGTCTGCAGTCGAGTATCCTAAAATGGGGCAGTCTAGTTTTAAAGCAGTTTGACAAATGTAGTTATGTTTGTAGAAACTGTTTAGAGATACATTTACTACTTCGTTTTGCAAGAACTCGGAATTAATAACAATGACTCTGAAGTCATTAGAATTTTGTAGGATTGTCATACGGATGTAAAGTAAACTAGAAATACACAAACAAAATTTAATTATTTAATTCGCGTGGCTCTGGGGCTAACTTAACTTTCTTCTCTTGTTCTCGTGGGGCTTGCCTCAACGTTACTTTTTCGTTATTAAAATTCTCAATACGTCTAACCCTCAATTGTAAGGTGGGAGTATCCGTAAGAAGGTCAGAAGATTGTACTAACGTTAAGGAGAGCCTTTTTAAGTCGTGATTATTCACAACTGAACCCTTATGAAACAGGAATTTCGGGTTAAATACAACAAAATAATGTAATTTTTTCGAAATTTCCTTTTCAGAAGTGAAAGTGTTTTGTCGGGGAATATTGGTTCGCCCTAAAGGATGTTCAAAAGAAACTGTATAAGAAGTTTGAAGGTTTAGAGATTTCGCTGGAGTAAGGTCAGGAACCTTACTAGTGCGGTTTTGTTTCGTTGAACGATGACCACGTTGCCTAAATTTATTAGGCATTACCAATGAATTCCATAATCACTAAGCAATTTATATTTTATTCCAATCAAGCTCGTTTCTATTTTTCATCAGTTGTCTGAATTCATTGTTTCAATTATTCGAGTCGTCATCAAGAACCTTTCGTTTGGAGAGCCAAGATAAATTAGAAATGAGTCATCATCAACGACAAGTCGGAGAGCCAAACTTCCAATTTATTTAAAACAAGAAATTCTTATTTTCTGATGAGAAACGGAAGAATAAGCGAATAATTAAAATACTAAAAACCAGTGTCTCAATTGATTAAGTCGTCATCAACAACTTTTTAGTTGTAGAGCCAAATCGAAAACATAGAATAAGTCATCATCAACAACCTTTCGGTTGGAGAGCCAAATTCGTAGTTTCTCCAAGACAGTGATCCTTTATATATTTTATATTTATTATTCTTGTGTTTAATAAATTATAAGGTTCGAATTATTATAGTTTTTTTTTAATTTAATAAAGAAAAGGTAAGCAAGATATAAGAGAGGAAACGGAGACCCTTAATTTAGCGATTATGTAAAAATTTTAAGTTTTGAAAAATGTGAAAATTGGTGCCACTGGTAACAATTGTTACCAGGTAACGAAACAGGGCGGTAACGCGTAGGAAAATCCCACTGCTGTCACCATCAGCTTGTTATAAACCAGAAATAAATTTATAAATTAGGCTTTTGAGATGGCCCTTTATCTCGATTTGGGGAGGCACCAAGCTGCCAGAATGTTTTATTATTCTGTTTAATTTTGTGGGGACGTTATCCTACTTTTAAAAGTTACCTTCTGATTCGTTAAATGCACTATTTTTAGAATGATTTGAATTTTAGGTTTAGTTAGGTAAGTAAAGAAATTGATTTTATGAATACATGATTTATTTTAAAATAGCAAAATACCTTTTGAATACAGAATGGTTATAGTGTGTTACAAATAGAAAGGGTGTGTGTATGTTAGAATATGTGATGGAAACGATACTTATTTACTTACAAACTACCGGCGGAGCTATTCCTATTTCGAATCACAAAACATCCGTCGGGCGAAAATTCTTTTGTTTTTGCTGAAAATCGCGACGTCTGATTCGCGCAATTTTCTTTTGGTTGCGAGATTTCACTTGTGGTGAGTGGACGCGGGCAATATCTATGCAACCGGCCGTCTCACACAACTGTGTCAAACTCACTGCGGATCTACGGTTTACCGAATTAGTCCGAGCAATATCTATGCAACCGATAATTCGATAATTGGTTATAATCGCGCTCGTGGGCCACCGATATTTGAGACGGACGCGGGCAATATCTATGCAACAGGCCGGTTATAAATAACAAGATTTCAGAATTATTAATTATATTAATAATTTTAAAATCTCTTCAAAATCAGCCCGCACTGGACTCCACCGGCTCAGAGAATTTGAAAATTTTAACGTCTGCCCTAATTCATGCAAATCGGGTTCCGGGTCGCAGACGGGCTTTTTTGTCGCGAAATATCTCTGTCCCAAAACACTTTCTAAGTTAGACCCAGGAGAGGTGTCTTCAAGAAGAAGCGAGAATTCGTACTGCCATGATTGAAATTTCGCGACAAGCCTCCAACCCTTACCTTTAGTGCAAACTGGGAAAAGATTTTAGAAGTAGGAGTAAGTCATGGGCCCATTGGTCTATGCATTTTTGCTGACGTTGTGGATCTCACGGTAGGTCCGTGAGAACGGAAGCGGTCTGTTAACATGATACTTTTTGAAATATTATTTGAAATAACTTATAATTTAAATAATAATTATATTGTTTAATTAATAAAATTATAATTATTTATCTTAGTTATAATACTGTATATAATTTATTTATTGTAATTATATTGTTCCTACTTTTTATAGGTTGCTTGTATATGTTAGATTGTCCTTGAGAAGGTGGGAATTGTGGTGGATAATAAGGGTAAGGATTCGGATATGGATAATATGGATAGTGATTCGGATATGGGTATGGCGGATTATATGAATCTGGAGAAAATGTATGGGGATTCTTTAGAATGCTCATTTGTGGTCTGTTTTGTGATTGAGAAGCAGATGGTTTAAAATTTTGAATTGGGCTTGAACTTCTATCACGCATCGAGGGACCAAATTGGTAGTTATCTGACCTAGACAAACGATAAGTGCTGGGTCCATAAAACTGTGCTTTTTGTCTCGCTTCAACTTGAAGAGCTGCTTTTAAGGCTTCTTCTAAATCTTGTGGATTACGCACGTCTACGTTGGTTGACATGTCGTCAGGCAAACCGCGAATAAAGGCTTCTAGAGCACAATCTTTAAGAGGAAAGGTCATATTTATGGCCTCAGCCCCGTATTTTTCTTCTAAAGCAGCCTCAGCTCCCGACCGGAGAAGAGAGATTCTATCATAAAATTCATTAACTCCTTCACCTCTTCTCATACAAACCGAAGCTATTTCTTGCAAATACCAAGGGTACGATTTTGCTGCGCCAAATCTTTTCTTTAAATGTTGAGTTAATTCTCTCAAAGTAATAAATTGTTTTTCGCGAACGCTGTCTCTAGCTGCTCCCTTTAAACGACTTAATATGGCCTTAATATATTTCCTATGACACGATGGGAGAATGTAAGCTGAACCATTTTGTATATCTTGGATAAAATCATGTACGCGTATGTTTTTTCCGTCATAGGTTTGAATGTTTAATATGCCTTGTTGTAATGCAATACATTTAGCTACATTCGTGACTATTTCGGTAGTAATATTGTGATCGATTTTGTTTCCTAAAGTTGGATCATCAACGTGATGGTCACCGCCATTCAGATCGTCACCCCCCTAATGACCACCACCACCATTTTGGTGGACAATGGCACCATTTTGACCACCACCATTCTGACCACCGCCACCATTGTTGTGTTAGAATTTCCGGATGTCTTTGAAAATATTTATGTTTTTTTATAAGGTGGTGTCATAAACTATTATATTGAAAGATCTAGTTCAGTAAGATTTTTAAAAGGTACAATTTTGAATAGATTCCAATTCGTTAAATTGAATTTATTTTCAGTGAAAATTGTTTAAAATTCTCTTTTATTGGTTTAGCGTTTATTAGATCGATATTTATAACAATACGAGATAATGTGTCATCGTTGGTAACAAAATTCACAACTATTAGACCACTTATATAACTTTAATTTTGGAAAAATGAAATTTTCTATAGGAGTAGTTACAACAAAAGTTTTACTTGGATTTTCTGATTTTTGTGCACTAAAATAATATACTTTATTCAAGGCTTCTAAAATTTTCTTTGCAGCATAATGTTCAGCGTTTCTAATTCTTTTTTTTCACCGCTTCCTGCTTCACAAAAATAATTATTTTGATAATAATCTTCAACAATACATTTTATAAAAAAAATCTGTTATGAGAAGGTCCTGTTTTATGATGAAGAGAGTTAATGGGTTTTGATAGATCGTATTCTGTTGTTAACTCTTCAAGGATTGATTTTGGATATTTTAACGAATTCACTTCTCCTTTAGGAAAAGTCAAATGTGTAACAATTTCTAATTTTGGAAATGTTGTGTTAATGTGGGTTTTATTTAAAAACATAAAAAGATGTTACGATAAACTCGCAAGTACCTTCTCTAATTCGACTATTAATGATTTTATCTTTTCCTTACATTCAAGTTTTGAGGATTCGAACTGGGGAAAATTAGGAAATAATTCTCTTTGTATCTCTTCCCACTTGTGTTCAATAACTCTTTCTCTAAATCTTTTACGTATCCTGATTTTTCTTGGGTCTTGATTCATGTGTGCAAAAATATCGAACTCATTTGTTTAATACTTGGTTATCTTCTTAAAAGTAACTTTAATATTATTGGTAAGAAAAATATTGACTTATGATACTAAACTTATTTTAGTTCTTTTTACGAGTATTGAAACTCGAGCGTTAAAGAACAACTGAAATCTAGCTTAAAATCAATATTATGCAGTAATATCGGAACTTAAAGGTAAGTGTAAATTATTAACTTATTATACTAATTATGATTTAGTTCTTTCCTGTGAGTATTGAAACTTCAAACATTAAAGAAGCTGAATTAGTTAAAAATTTAGTTCTTTCCTGCGAGTATTGAAACTTCAAGCATTAAAGAACAACTTAAAATACCTCAAATTTAGCTTAATAATAATATCATGCATCAATATTGGAACTTAATTTTAGCATAAAAATATTGACTTATGATACTAAGTATAATTCAGTTCTTTCCTGTGAGTATTAAAACTACAAACATTAAAGAAGCTGAATTAGTTCAGAATTTAGTTCTTTCCTGCGAGTGTTGAAACTGCAAGCATTAAAGAACAACTTAAACTAACTTAAATTTAATTTAAGATTAATATTATGCAATAATATAATTAGTTTCTTTATTCGAGTGTCGAAACTCAAAGACTAAGAAACTACTTAAAATTAAACTTACAAATTAACTGAACGTAAAATTATCGACAGATAATCAATCAATAAATATAATTGGTTGAAAACTTGTCATAAGAATATCTAATTGTTTAAACGATTTCAATTTTGATTTGATTTAATATTAAAATCTTATATAGTGGAATTAATGGAATATACACATAAGATGACTAATACCTTGAGGTCAACAGGAGTTATTAAGCATTTTTTCGCGTTTCTCTTATTCTCTGTCGTTATGATACGTTTATATCGCTTAGAGTGTCGAATGCTTAACACTTCTGTCGTCAACAAGTGCATGCTTGTTTGTATACGATGCATGTGACAAATATGTTACATTAGAATTTGAAATAAGAAAAGAAAAAGTTACTGCAAACGTAACAGAATCATATCGGTTAATTCTTCTATGTCTTTATGAGCACCTTTTAGAATTTCGTTTAACTTTTCTGTAAAATCTGAATGACTTTCAGGTATGTATTCATTTGCTGCTTCATGAATTTCAGGGTCATCATTTCCAACAGAGGCATTAAGCCAATCTCTAGGTGTTAATTCTTTTTCCGTTAACCAATCTTCATGTTGAGCCATCGATTCATCAAATTGGGCTATTGATTGTTCTAATTCTTTTGCTATTTCTTTCCTTGTTTTTGAAATTTGTCGTTCTTCTTCTTCTGAACTATTTTCGCTTTCACTTAAAGGTGGAATATTGTTCAAAAGGTGCAGTAGGAGGTGCGCTTTTTGGTGCATATAGGTCATAACGAGGTGTAGGTGTGACCAAACTAGGTAGAATACTTTTGCTCTTTTTACGTATAGGTGGTTGTTCTCTTTCATCGGAATCAGAGCTTAAGGATTCATCTTTCGTGAGTTCTGTTTTTAAAGGTCGAGGTTGTAGTTTATTTCGTTGAGCGACGCGTTGTGCAATTGTGCTTTTTTCTAATAATTTTGTATTTGTGGCTATTTTCTTTGTAGGTTTTATAATACTTTTAATTTTTGTTGGTTGTTTGAGAGTTCTTTCTTTTTGTGTTGAAGTACTAGCAACTCCGGAACTTGTGGATGGAGCTGCAGGTTTAGGATTGTAGATTGTCTTGTGTGTACAAGGATTTGTGCCTGTTTTCTTGTACTTGATTCTTCTATTATAGTTTCAATGGGATTTCTTTATAGGGCATCTGCATTATGATTTAACTTTCCTGGTTTGTACTTAAATTCGTACTCGTCATCTTGTAGCTTCAATCTCCATCGAACTAATCGTTGTCCAGGATCTTTAATTGAATTAATCCATTTTAATGGTTTATGATCACTTACCAATGTAAACTTTTTGCTGTGAATATATGGTCTAAAGTGATTAACTGGATAAAGAACAGCTAAACATTCTTTTTCGCTGGTAAAATAATTTTGTTCAGGTGCATTCAATACTCGTGAAAAATATGCTATAGGTAAATCAATTCCATCCTTATCTTGCCTAAGAACGGCGCCTATTGCGAAATCTGATGCGTCTGTTGTTATTGTAAACATTTTGTTGTATTCAGGATATTGAAGTATAGGGCTCTTACATAACATTAATCTAAGTTCCTTAAAACTTTTATCTTCTTCTGGTCCCCATTCAAATTTTACGTTCTTTTTCAATGGATTTGAAAGTGGTTTTGCTTTTGCAGAGAAGTCTTTTATGAATCATCGATAATAACCCGCAAGGCCTAGAAATTGTTTTACATTTCTTGGTGTCTTTGGTGTCGAAAATTGCTCTACTGCTTTTTATCTTTTTAGGGTTAGGTTTTACACCATCGCAACTAATTATGTGTCCTAAATATGCTACTTTTCTACATAGGAATTCGCATTTTTCAGGTTGTAATGTTAAATTTGCATTTTTTAACCTTTGTAGTAATCGATTTACTTTTGTTCCATGTTCTTCTGAATTTTTAGCGTAAATTACTATATCGTCTAGGTAAACAAATAGTTCTACACCTTGTAAACTAAGTAATACTTGATCTATTAATCTTTGAAATGTGGCTGGGGAATTTTTTAATCCCATCGGCATTCGTACGTATTAATAAAGTCCATGTACTGTTGAAAAAGCTGTTTTCTGTCTATCTTTAGGATCTAGTTCTATTTGATGAAATCTGCTTGCTAAATCAAAGACTGAGAAATACTGAGCTTGGCCCAAGGAATCGATTACACTTGTAATATGAAACAGTGGGTAAAAATCTCCTACTGTCTTATCATTAAGGGCTCTAAAATCAATAACTATTCTCCATTTCTTTTTTCCAGTCCCATCTGGAATTTTTTTTTTGCCTTACAACTGTAAGGTGAAGCAGAAGGCTTTATTGCTCCTTCTGATGCCATTCGATCTATAACCTTGTCTATTTCTTTCTATTGGGCAGGAGAAAATCTATAAGGTCTAGTATGAATAGGAATTTCATCTACAGTAATAATTTTGTGTTTGACTTTATTAGTTGGGTTTAAAGGTTCACCTGTTAAGTGAAAACTTTCAGGAAATTCTTTTACTATGTCTTTGACATGTTCTTGTTCTTCTTCTTTTAAATGATCTAGTCGCAAGCTGTTGATAATGGCTGCAATGCGGTCTATTGGTTCTTCAATTTCTTCGTCTGAAGAATTTTCTTTTAGTTCTTCGCCTGGTAATGGATTATAGTCAAAAGGGATGAGTTCTTGGGTGAAACATCTATTTCTACGTCCTCTACTGTAGTATTTATTGCAAAAATGTGGCACAATCCATTATTGTTGCTTACTATGCCTTCTCCTATTATTAGACCTTCTTCTGTTTTTATTAATGGTAAATAACCTTCTTTTACCTCTTTATTTGATACTTCTATTGGTATTACTTGTCGGCCTCTGGCTTTGATGGTTACTCCTCTTCTTTTGTTTTCTTTATTTTTCACTAAATTTTCTCTGCACATGAAGGTACCATACATAAGATTTTTTAGGGGCATATCTTTGTTTCAAATGTTTAACAAGGTCGCCAAGGGTTTCAACAGTTTTACCATAAGTGCTATCACGTGCAGCACCTCTTAATTTAGATAATACCAAATTAACATATTGTTTATCGCAATTAACAGGAATAGAAGATTCTTCATTCTTTACATCTTCAAGAAAATCTCTTAATGGCATATTTTTACCATCATAAAGAGGAATATGCATAGTTCCTTGTTGTAGTGCAAAGCATTCCGCCATGGTAGTAACCATGGGGTCATTAGTATCGGATTCGTTATCTTTAGGCATTTTGCTTATTTGATTACCAATTTTAATAAACGTTTAATGAATTTATTTTAATAAAATTCGTTAATAATGTCGAAATTAAAAGGTATTCCCAAAATACCGGTTATATCTGTGAATCCTGTATAATTAATAGAATAAAATTCGAGAACTGTATGATTAACGCAAACTTTAGTTTTCCCCAAGGTTTTTATTGTACCTTCCCTTAGTGAAAGAGTTTTAGTATAATCAATACCTAAATAAGAATTTAATTCCATGTCTTTAATCAAATTTATTGGTAATGATGAGTCAATAATGAATTTCGCTTCGAATTCTTTAAAGAATCTTGATTTTAATAAAATAAGTGGGAATAAATTATTGTCTCTTTTTATGAAATAGAAATATGAACTCATGAGGGGTTAGATGTGGTTGGCGCTTAAAGGATTAAGCCTAAAAAGTGTAGTTGTTTCCGCGGTATGGGCGTCTGACTTGACGCGGCTCGAACTACTGCGAGTATACCGCGCGCGAAGTCAATGAGTATTTAAAGTCAATAATATATGTTTTCGCGCTATATTTGAATTTAATGCTTTTTAATATTTTGCCTTTTATTAAATTTTTGAAGTTTTAGTTAATTATTATCACGAATGAATTTTAACAAAACGGGTTTTTATTATGATTTCAAAATTATAGTCAGTTATAATAAATAAAATTCACATGTCCTAATTTTGATTTTCTTTAACCTTGCCTAATATTAATGGACTTTGAGCTATCGCTTTAAGACTATCTAGGATTATTTTTCTTTTTGTGTCTTAAGTCCAGCTCTCGTTTTGATAAAATATTTTGTCTTCTATTAAATATACTGAATGCTGTCGGATTTTTAACTATTGCTTCAAGTCCACTTTTAAATCTATTTATCATTATATCTTTATCCCAAATTCCGTCATGAGCAATTGTTTTGTTGACAAAATAATTAAATTGACAAAATTGGTCAAGACTGTCAGCTCCTAAAATTGCAATTATATTAGAATTGGTTTGATAATTAACTACACCAAATTTTAACGATACTTTTTCGCTTGATTCGCCTTTTGTGTAATATTCGTTTGTTATGCATGGGTTATTATGGTTATTGAAATTCTTTTTAGTTAATATTTGTACGTGTTATCCACCAAATAAAACCGAAAAAGAAAATACACATCAAAATGAAAAATGAACAAAACACATGGAAAATAGTGATTTTTACTATTTACTTAAATTTATTTTTCGAGAATTAAATTTTTAATGTGTTTCTATATCTATATATATATACGTTAGCCGTGGGCCGCCAGTCCGACTTCAGCTAGTTTGTACTACTGTGAGATCGTCGCCTAAAGGCGAGATACAGTAGTTTAAGTAAATGCAATTTCTTGTCCAAGGGAGACTCGCGCTTAATTTAAATTAAGCACTGTCTTATGAAAACCCCAAAAAAGTGATTAAAATTATTAATGTTGCAATAAAAACACTTACATAAACAAAACACATGATTAAATAACTTTTATCTTATAATTTTTGGCTTTATTTATATTAATTTAAGTCTTTTTAACAAAGATTTTCTTATAATTCTAGAAAATTTAGAATCTATGTCTGTATTATTAGTGTGAAATTGAAATTCTCTGTTTAGTATTAACAACTTTATGGTTCCAGTGTATAGAGATTTTTTATTACTTTCATTACTGATTTTTGAGTATTCAATAAGGTTGGAATACTTTATTATGTGTTTATCGATAAGATTAAAATTTGATGAAGGATCACATAAAAATAATGCTGATTTATTCTTAAAATTGTTAGAATAAATAATAATAGTATTATTTTGATGATTAATTGTTAAATTTGGCATAAATGTTTGTTCACTCTTACAAAAAAACTCGTTTTTTATTGTTCTTTGCTCATCTATTGTAAGTTCTAGATCAATTTCCTCAAGATAAAATGACAGTTTTTCCATAAATTTATTACCTACAGTTCCTGAAATTGGCAATTTTAGTCCCGTATTTACGATATGAAATTTAATCTCTTCGCATACGATAGGAATGATGACACTTTTGGAGTTATAATTCTTTGATTAAATAAAAGAAACTAGCTTAGTTTTTTCTATTAGATTATAATCTGTTGTGTAATCAATGATAAAATCTGCTGACCTGTTTTGTAAATAATCCGAATAAATTGTCACTATGTTATTTTTTGATTAAAGAGTAACATGAATAATTAATTTTTGGACAATGAATGTTAATGATAACTCATTTTATTTTTATTATTGTGTACAAGTGTAAAAATTTTTGTTCCTATAGTTTAATTTTTGTTATTTAATACTGATTCAGTGTTATTTAATAGTGCTTCAAAGAAGTCTGAAAATTCTTGTTGTGAATTTAGAGTTTTCACTTCTAGTAATTTTTCCACCGTTTCTAAGGACTTTTCCTGGTATCTCTTTTGAACCTTTCTTCCTCCTCTATTTCTAGGCTTTTTAAAGACTTGGTCCTCGTTTTTTATGATAGGTTAAACTAAAAAAAAGACATTTTGTTTTTAATTTAGTTTAACCTGTTGTTTTTATGATTAGTTAAAAGAAAATCAATTATTAAAGTGAAACAAAAAAGATTCTCGCTGAACGGCGTAGAATTTCAGCGTATTAAGGTAGAAATTCGCCGAAAAACGTAAAATAACCTCAATTAGGTTTCAACTTAATTAATTCTCAATTGTCATCTTTAAATTAACAAATTCGCCAAAAAGGCGTAAAATGTTACTCTCAAAGATTAACTGTTAACGTGTAATGAAATCGTTTTATTAAAAACTTTACAAAGGCAAAATTGCAATGTCAAAATTCGCAAAAAAGGCGTAAAATCAACCTTTTAAAACGATTAGTATGTAGTAAAGTAGTATAATTGTATAATTGTATAATTGTATGAATTTTTGTCAAGCTAATATTTTATCCTAAGTGTAATTAAATTTTAACTTGCACCACGTGAATGGTATAACTCCTTCGTATAACTCCTAACCGCAAGCAGAACCAACAATTTTAAGTGTTAATTTTCAATTACTTGCACAATAACCTAGGACAATTCTATCCGCAATCGCCAATAAAAGAAAGGAATAATTTATTAGTTGAACGATGCTAAAAATTAATTTTAAAGGGTGAGTTTAATAAAATTCGTATTGTTTTGGAATAATTAATAATTATTAACAAAAGTAGCAAATCCCACCGCTGCCACCAAATCAGCTGTTACGACCCGAGCTAAGGTTAGGTTAATTTACTAAATAATTAGTAAATATGGAGACAAGTTGCTGATTAGTCAAGTTGGTAAGACTTGACATTTATTTTTAAGTGTGAATTTGTTTGACTTTAAAGAAACTACGGGTTTCCGTTCATTAAACATATGCATATTCCTTATTTATAACGTTTATTCATTAAACAATTGTGTTGTTAACAAAATAATTCTTACTTACAATTTGTTACGTATGAAAAAGATTGATATAAGTAATGAGCTGCAACCAGCTATGCTTCGCTGCTTACAGGGATTAATTATGTTTTCAGTTCCTTTTCTTTTTAGCACTTAATTGCACTAAACGACTATTTTACAGTTTTATTTTTCATAAACTTTGTTACATTTTTTGTCGTATGCGTTTCATACTTATTTTCTATGTTTCATATAAGTTAAGAACAATATTTGAAACTCAAGTCTAGTGTTTAAATTGAGAAGCTTTATACGCTCATATCACTTGTCGTGACTTAGGATAAGCGAGCGACGGAAGATCAATTACCATGAGTGTAGATAATTAACTGACCGCTACTCACTCATCATATATAGTTCTAGATCACGGTCGATTCACAATTCAATTATCATAAATGGTAACTCATTCATACATAGCTTATTACTTTATCATATATGTTTTGTTTCTGCTGTATATCTGTATATATAAATATATATAGATATACAATTGCACTCATGCTTATTAACTTTTAACACTATTTACTACAATTTATAATAATAAATGAATGTAATTACAGTTAATGTCTATTTTGGACTTTTTATATTTTATTTTTATTAAATTAAAATAATTTTAAGAAAAATTAAGAAAAGTTGTATCTAGGGATGTAACAGGCATTACCTATAACGCGCTCCTCGACAAGTGAAGCGAAAGAAGGAGCGCAAGCGAACTCCAAAGATAAAGAAAGAAAATCCGACGGAACCAAGATGGCCAGCGCGTCAACAACCCGACAACAATTTGGTAGTTTACAAGAAAAACTTAAACCAAAACAAACGAAGCCACGACCTGGACCTTCCTCCAACAAATGCTGTTTTAAGTGCTTTCTACACGCGATTAAAAATTTTTTTTTTGCTAAATGTTCTTTAGAATGTAGGTAAACAAGAATTGAAAAGAAATCTTAGTGCAAATAAAAAGCTTTTTCATAATTTGACTATTTGTCGAGCGCTGCATACTGCGCGAAAGCACCGCACAGTGGAATTCTTTTACAACTTACTGTTGAAAAATGTCTACAGCCTACAATTTATAACCGATTTGAGTGTTTTTTGTTTTAAGTTAAAGGAGAGTAAATTCTTAAGACATCCCTCGAGGCCGATGCTTGAGATATTAATTGTTTAATCCAACAAACAACACTCTACTTTAGGATTATGAAGGCCTAGACCATAGTCCACGAAGACAATATGTTTCTGACGGTGAGGAAGATCAAGAACATCTGGACTATTTAGAATCTCTTGATCCTGCCGTTGGAACCCATTACGAACTGTCCAAAAGAGTAAAGAAATTTCTGGACGACTTCAACCGGAGTAGAGCGAAAAAATTAACTGAATCGGAAGAGTTTTCAAGTGAGCAACCTGAATTGCCCACCACGGTGGAAGGATCACAAAAGGAAACTCCTCTAACTAGTAAATTCACTAAACCAAGGAGTCAAAGTACGGTAAGATTTAAGGATATTCCAGAAGTCTTTGAACATTCTATAGATGATCAAACGCTCCGGATTAAAACCGAACTATCTACTCCAGGGCCATCAACTATCCGACGTGCACAATCCACCCCGTTCACGAGATTCAAGGATCAAAGTGTCAACTCTAACCAGGAGATCACCCCGAGGAACCAGGGCATGAAAAATAGACGAATACAGGATACAGACAATGATGTAGCAAAGAAGTGCGCGCCTCTTAGCTCTTCGTTCCTAAACTTCAAGAATTCATATTTTGATCCTCCATCATCTTCCGGGACATCCAGTAAAAGTAATTGTAATAGTGAACCCCGAGAATTGACACCGAACAACAGCAAGCCCCTTGGTGATGTAACAAATCAATGGACAGAACCTTTGACGTACAGACGAGACAACTATGCCCACTTTCTTTTTGAAGATTGTGAACCAGTCAATCCAAACTCGAAATTATTCGTCGCCACAGAAAATATTGACTTACAGGATATTAGGGACAGTCGACCCGTCAAAGGACAAATTTCTATCTTCCCTAACAGTAAATACAAGGTCTTTTTGATCATTGTTAAGAGGCGTCATTTTGATGAAATTTGTTGGAAAGATGTTAAAATCGGACTGAAAAATTTGAGAAAAGCCTTAGCATATAACAATCAAAATTCTTGCCGAATAGAAAATTCCGGGGACCTGTTAGGTACACTCCCTCAAAATAAAATGTCGGAACTTGTCGCAGGAATTTTCCGCGGTGGCGACGCAACCGTCACCTTGTGCCACACAAAAATTAAAGTACCCCCTGTCGAAGTACGCGGTAAAATCGTTTCCGAATTTCATTCTAGTTTGAAAGGTGAACACAAGGGTATAAGCAAGACTTACCGACGAATAAGGGAAATATATTATTGGCCCCGGATGCGTGACGATGTTACCCAATTTATTCGAGGATGTAAGAGTTGTTTCAAAAACAAACTCGCTAGGGCCCATACAAGAGAACCGATGATAATTACCGATACTCCAGCAATGCCTTTTGACAAGGTGTCTCTAGACAATGTCGGGAAATTTCAAACCACCCCAAACGGAAATCAGCACATCCTCACAATGCAGGATAATTTCTCTAAGTACTGTATTGCGGTCCCCATTCCGAATATAGAAACAAAAACAATTGCCCATGCGGTAGCTACGAACTTATTCTCAGTGTTTGGAGCACCCCGTTGCATTCTAACGGATAGAGGAGCAAGTTTTGTTAGCGCCTTGATGCGCAAGTTGGCAAAAATCTTTGGCGTTAAGCAACTTACGACATCTGGTTACCGCCCACAAACTAACGGGGCACTCGAGAGAAGTCACATCGAACTGACGGATTATATTAAACATTACGCGAAGGATTTTGACGATTGGGATCGTTTGCTTCTGTTCGCGAAGTTTAATTATAATACGTCCGTTCATGAGGCAACCAATTTTACCCTATATGAACTCTTGTTTGGACATTTGGCTAAGGCACCCAGTTTGTTACCTTAAGGGCCCAAAGTCAAAACATATGGATCCCATCTGAAAGACTTAATTATACGGATGAACGAACTACAAAATTTAGCTGCTAAATATTTAGTTCGATCAAAAGAAATCTACGATCGTATAGCACGACCTTTGAATGCCAAAATAGGCGACAAAGTGTATGTTTTTAAAGAAGTCTGGTCCAATAAGTTTGATAAGCGAGCAGAAGGACCGTATACCTTTGAAGGATTTACACAGAATAACAATGTGTTCTTCGAAAGCAAAAACGGTGAAAGGTTCGCAAAACATAGGGATAAGGTCAGGATTGCTCAATTGTGAAATTCCTGACTTAATTCTAAACCCGTATTAACTTGTTCTTTCTGATTTTAGATTGACGAACAAGCGATGATGACCAATCATCTAACCATGGCATGCCTCTTTCTAACCTTAGTGATGACAACGAAGCAGCTCCATTCCCGAGAAGTAAAGATGACCACTCCAAGTGATCGCTACCAGATCACTCCTTTCAAGTCCAGCAGCGGGATATATTTTGAATATATCGGAGAAGTCAGGAGGTCCGTCAGCAATTGGAGGATTGCAGTATTTCTGGATGTAGGAAGACAGACTCGATTCTTCGACGACCTAAGGAGCAGGATGCAGTGACTAAAACAGCAGTGTAAAGCTGATGAGGAATGGTGCAACGAATTAGTCAAATACTATGACTGGGAAGATAAATGGGAAATGGCCTCGGAACTCCAAAAGCAGTTTCGAGTCCAGATCGAAGAACTTGAAAATACTAAAAGGACCTTACCAACCAAGATGACCACCCAACTACGAGCAAGGCATTTAGTCCCACTATTCGGATTTCTGGGAAAGATTGCTGGACTAATCGTCGGCGTTCTGACTTATAATGACGGAGAAAAATATAGTGCTGCCATCCAAGATCTCAACAAAGCCCAGGCCAACTTGTCACACCTGGTCAGAAAACAAACCCACGTAGTGAGATCACAACTCGACTCGCTGCACTCCCAGGTACAACAACATGGATCCTTGCTGAAGAAACTACAGAAACAACTCCAAGTCCTGATTGCCATAGGGAGTACTAAGTCGAAGGCCGAAATGGAGAGAAGAAATCTAACATATGCTATCGCCAAGGCATTAAGATTGGGCCTCAATCACAGCATGCAGGCCACCACCACTATGTTGAAGGCGGTTCACGGGGCCAGGAAAGGATATCTGCACCCCAGTCTCATAACATCTGAACAACTGGAACCGATCCTGCGAGAAGTGCAGGATAACCTCAAGGATGTTCAGTTTCCATTGACTGGACCTAGAATAAGCATCGACGAATTGATGCGTATCTCCATCATCACCATCTTGTGTGAAAACCATCAAATTAAGGTCCTCATCGACATACCACTCCTAGAAAAGTACAACTATTAGGCTTTTAAAATCCATTCTCTTCCAACTGTTCAAGAAATATTTGAGAATAATACTGGAAGAGCCTATCTAAAATCTAAATACGACTACCTTATTATAGACGAAGATCAGAGAACATATCTGCTGTTAAAAGAGCAGGAATGGAATTCGTGCCAGTCAACGACATCATTCCACGCCTGTCTCCAAGGTGCTTAAATATACGATCTCCGTGAACAAACATCTTGCGAAGCTCTGCTCTTAGTTTGACCGAAAGCAGAAGCGTTTAAATTTTGTGATATTCGAGTTACCAGTTAAGCAGACTCTTATTGGAAACCCTTAACCACTATTGGAGGTTGGATGTTTTCTTTCGATGCACCAGAAACGGCGACGATTGCTTGCTACTCCATGAAATCGATCATACTCATGCTGAGTGGTGTCGGAATCCTCAAATTAGGTCCTGGATGCTCCATAAAAACCAACGATGCTATAATACCAGCCACTACCACACAAGCTAGACAATCAGAGTTTATATTCGAATCGGATCTGCAGTTAAATTTATCTAAACTTTCCCCATCATTGCTAAGATACAACCATTTAATAAAAAAGGCGGGAATTTTTACGAAATCCGACGTTGAATTTGATTCAAAACTAACTACCTTCGAATTGAACTCCAAAACATTAGACGAACTTGAATAACAGCTACAAGAACTTGCCTTACAACAGCACCATAGGGAAAGACATTCAACACTGATCTACGGCTCCTATAGCGGCATCCTTCTGCTATGCATACTGTTTATTGTACACCTGTGCCGGTCACAGCTTAAAACTGAAACATATAAGCTGTCTCAAACAATTTTCTCAAAGTCGAGAGATGAGAATATCCAAACGTCACAACGAAGGAAATCGTTGATTAAAACTCCAACACCCAAGAATGTTGCCGGACTATACGAGGATATCCCTTCTACAAGTAGAACCGCTGTCAACAAGGAGGTGACCGTACAACAAAGAACAACCTCAACTGAACCAGCAACTACCCAAAGAAAGGAGATAAAGTTTGCAACGTCCGAAGATAGACCATCAGTGAAGATCAGATGACTAACCGAAGGGTTAGGTTCCAAGCTGCGTGGAATCCAGGTAGAGGAGACTTCATTGGGAAAGAATCGCCAACCACCTTCTCGCCAGTAGTTCCCGCCAATCATAACCTTGCAAGACAAAAATGAAGATCTTCGACTTGAAGAGATTAGTGTTCACGACGACCCTAAAAAAACGTTCAAAATCGCCACTTGAAACAACCTGATTTCGCAGGTCTATCTATCTATTTTTTACACATAATTATCCAAAGAAATTTTTTTTAAATTCAAGTTCAATTTCAAATTTTTTTTTATGCCTAATATAAATTTAATATTAAAAGTTTTTCTCATTCTAATAATATAAAGATTTTGTTTTAATTTCATTTACTACTTCACTAAGAAAATTCCTATTTTATATAAAAGAAAATAGTTTATGGAATTTGTACATTATATAATCTAAATATTAAAATTGAAGCATTGGGTGCAAAAAGGGTGTATCACAAAAAACCTTAAGTTTTTAAACTTTAATAGCTAAAAAACTGTACATGCAAATTAAATATACTTTTTTTAAATTAATTAGTCCAGTATTGAACTATCAAGTTCAAGTGTAAAATAAGGGGAAAATTGTAATTAAATAATAAATAATAATGTTTTTCAAAAACAGTTTATTTAGCTAACGCCCTTCTTGCACCCAATGTTTCAATTGTAGTTATCTCAAATAATGCAATCACTTCATAAAACATATATAAATGGAGAAGATTTCTTAATAGGTTATTTTAATAATAAACATCAACTGCGTGTAAGCCTGTTTATTTCCTTAGGTACAATTGCTGAAAATTGATTGTCGCGATAAAAATAAAATTCTAGATTTTATATTTTGTTTTGAATCCAACTAACGGATCCTAACCCATAAAGGGTTGCGCAAACTGTTTGTCTCTCTACCAAATGAAGGCTCCTCGGACTGGGCGTCCGAGAGTCTGGTAGTCGCAATTCGTACGCACAGCTCATGCACCTCCAAACGTACGGTCGCAATTGGTGGACCCCCCTCTGTGGGAGATCGTGAACGACATCCGTCTAAAAACAATACACACAATTAATATTTTATATCACATAGTAAAATGATTTCGACAACATAAGTAATTAACACTATACCCGATAAGGCCCCATCGCGTTAATGCGATCCACTTCGTCTAAAAACACCTGGGTGTGGTTGAAGCTGTCATAATCTTGTCTGTGCTGAAACAGTTTCACGTGGATCATTTCGTGTAGTATTGTCCCGATTAGCTCTTCCTCAGGAAGAAGTCTATGTATTTCCCAGCTTATGCGCATTTTGCGCGCGGGAAGGAACATTAGCTAATATTCCATAATTTTACTAATTATCATATGGAATAGTTTTTTTTAACATATTTCATTTTTTCCAAATAAATTCATGTTTCTTGGAATATTCTTTATACTCAACCATGCGATTTCATATTCTACTTATGCTGAGTACTCCATATTCATAAATACTAATAAAAATATTCTACTAAATAAAGTATTACAACAGAATTCTAATACCCATATTTATGCAAATGAGTAAAATAATTTACGAAAATACCCAATTCTTTATTTCAATTAAGTGCAAGAAAAAATTAAACTTTCCTATTGAAGTCAATTTAAGTAAATAATTTAAATAATCAACTCAAATAAAAATTAAATTTTATTGCATTTCACAGGATTTAAAGTTTTCATAATTTAAAATGTTATACTTTAAAGTTATTTTATAAAACATTTCATTTTGATTGCAACTAAAAAAATTTAAATTAAAAACGATTTTGTAAACAAACAAAATATTTTCCAAATTAAAAGTATTTAATTCTTTTAGAATTCTGACATTCCTCCTTAAAATCAGAATAAGTTTAATTACTTATTGCTGCAAGGTTGTTAACCCTAAGGACACAAATATACAAAGATTAATAATGATTGCCAAATAATGAAGCAACAATTATTGCAAATAATTTCGTTTGTCTTTGGCAATCATGGGTTAATGTACTATGGACTTGCTTAATTCAAAAGAAAGCAAAGTCAGCAAAAGCGATCCAAAGGGGTACTCCTTCGAAATATAGAAATAATGAATTATTTTAACACGGGACAACGATCCCTGAGAAATGTCAGAGTTGCAGATTTTCCCTCCAACAGAAATATAGTTTCTGGTATAAAAATTGACATGACAGTTCGTTCAACGCAGTATTTATCGGTCATTTATAATAAGAAGACGCGTTCTTAACTGTCCCTTAATTAGTTTCACACACTAATTAAGGCAAGTTTTAACAACTCGGTTAATCGATAGTGGAGAAAAAAAATCAACACAAACGTAGAATTAACGCGAGTAAAATCACGGGCGTAAGAATTGTGTTTAAAATAATCGACATCTTAAGGGATCAAGCGAAGAATTATTGAAAACTACAATCAAGGTGATCAACACTAAACAATTAAACAAGGCCCAACTCTACGAAGTGGAGTTGGTAGGATAAGTTTTGCGGTAAGCGAAAATATAATTATTGTAATGTTTACGCTTAAATTTTAAAAAGAAAAGGTAAAATAAATTTAAAACTTATAAGGGAAATAAATTCTTATTAATTAAAAACAACCCATCCCGCATCCATTTTTAGTTACTCTTTTCTAAATTCTAAATTTTTAGTAAATTAAACGGGGAAAAACGAATCTCGCATTTTAAACAATCAAGGATAAACCCTTGATTGGTTGTTGCAATTTAAAGAGGAAAACGTTAAAGAAACATAAAATAAAAGTAATTATTATTTTATCAATTTTTTAAAAATAAATGTGCAACAAATGGTGGCAGCGGTGGGATTTATTTTCCCTTTTACTTACCACTTATTTTTATCTTAATAAATTGCTTAACAAAATTTTAAAACAATTTTAACCCTTAAACCGCACCCTGGGTGTGCGACACCCATATTCTAGCTTTTTACTCTAATATTTCGGTTAAATTCGTAAAAATTGAACATGTGTCGTTATTAGACGATACATTTTGTACTTAAGTTTATGTTCCGTGAGGGACATTAGTCTCCCAAGTGTCTTTGTGTATTTAATAACTTTAGGAAGTTTTCGGCGAAAAATTTCTGCTTGTTTTACACCCAGTTTTTGGTTTAAGGTAATTTCAGTAGTTTTAAAAAACTCTTTTTTAATTATTAAAATTAAATAAATCATTATGAAACCTATTTTCCTTCAAAATAGATGTACTGAGCTATATAAGATAATTTTTCCAAAAGATAATATCCTATTCCAGCTTGGAGAACACACTTAAAAGTCCCCGGGTGTCGCACACCCAGTGTGCGGTTTAAGGATGGATTCAGCAGTGTGCGGTTTAAGGGTTAAATTAAATTATTTTGAAATCAACTATAAATATAAGTCTTCTTTGGGTTCGTTGAACGGACACTTTTTATTAAAAAGGTGAAGCAAAAATTAGTTGATTTTAATAAAAAAATTAATCGACAGTGAACTTGAAGACGACTACTGACCTACTTCCGTCTGTAGTGTAACATGAACCCGGGTCAGATTACCTTACTCGCGACAACACATTATAAGAATTAAAATAGAAAGAGAATACTTATATTCTTTTAAATAACTCTTATTTAAAATTAAATATTATACTCACGGAAATTTATTTATTAATCATAAAACGAATTTTCTTTTAAATCATGTCTTTTGATCATTGACAGAATTAGTTTTATAGTAATAGAAAAATCGTTTGAATATTAACTAAATTATTCTTTATAAAATTATTTATATTTAAAAAAAAATTTTTAATAAATTTTATGATTAATAATAATAAAATTTATTTAATTAATTTAAATTGATTATTTTTGTTTTTATTAAAAATTAATAATAATCTATTTATTTTGGTTGTTAAAAAAATATATTCGTTTCCTTTAAATAATAAACTAAATTCTTTTAAACATGAATAGATCAAAATTCAGTGTAGAAAATTTTAAATAATTAAAATTACTAATTGTTTTGAAATAATTTTTTTTACTGTCCTCTTTTATGTAATAAAAAAAGTATATTTTAAAGTACATTAAAAGCATTAAATTACAAAAAAAAGAAGACAGAAAAATAAAGAGGAACTCGTTAGTGAATAGAATATTTTTACAAACAGATCTTTTTATAATTGACTAATTAAAATTTTATAAACAACTATATAACTAATCACTTATTTAATTATCACTAATCAGTTATGGATTTTTAAGGAACTAAATATTAACGAAAAAAAATGTTATTCTAAATAAGTTGTTAGATTAATATTATTTTTATATTATAAACAGCTGTTCCTTTTGCTCTAATTTTTACTTTTAGGTCAGTTTTCTGTCTAAATTTTAATCAAATACAATTTTCTTTCTTTATATGGTTGACTTCAAATAAAAGGGAATTCTGCCTCCGTGGCATGTTGGAATCACAATTTTCAATTAAGGGGTTCTAAATATTATTTTCGGGTCATTTATATATTTAAAATTACGAAAATAATATTCACTGAGCATAACATGACAAAATTTTTGTAAAAAAATGATTTTCCGGCAGAAAACCGTCAATTTTCTGCCTATTTTTACCTTGACAAATTAACCTTTATTGAGAATCTATAATCTTGAATATTACAAAATTATTCATCATATTTTAAAGATATGAGCAGACAATAATTTCACAGATTTTTTTGTGTATGCAAGTAGAACAGTAGAAAAGTACAGAAGCAGACAGAAATTGACTCTAAAAAATCAGATTCTGCTTTCAAAATTCTGCCAGAGTATTAAAATCCACTCTTTTCTAATCAAAACTGCATGATAACTCTTCAATAACCTCCCACTAGACGTAACAAAACAAACTTTTCCTTTTTTCCAGTAAAATTTTTCATCACGAGGGCAAAAATCATCAACTTAACCGAGGGACAGTAATGACATTTGGATATGAATTATGTTAAATTAAAGCAAACGAGTATTATAGAATTTATTTTATTGTAATTAACATTAATTTTAAATAAAAAATGACATACAGACATAAACAATTAAGAAATATTTTGCTTTGAGAAAAGAAATTTAAATTTGACGCATGCTTTTGAGAACTTTATCGTAATTTTTAAGAGAGAACAAATTGTTCTTTTTCAACTTTGTCGGTTTTGATACTGTACAAATAATGTCGTCTTCAAATATTTCCTTGAGGTGATTCGGCTCTTTATCATAACTGAAATGTTTAGAATTACTCTTTGAACTTATCATAGCACTGTCAATAGTAACGACTACTTTACCAGCGACGTTTTTTAAACCATGTACCTTTGCAATATACCAATTCGGATTCTCTTCCAAAATTGCTACCCAGCAATTTATCCGTGTTTCCTTCTTTTCTTTTTTAGTTTTCGAGATAACTGGTTTTGATTTACACTGTTCTTTGGCTGAATGTTTAGACTTAGATTTTTCTTTGACCGGTGGTATGGACTTCGACTTTTCTTTCGCTGAAGGTTTCGACTTTGATTTAATTTGGGGCTTTTCGAGTGGATCATATTTAGGTTTTTCAAGATCGCATAGAGTACAAGGTGAAAAATCTTCTACATGAAGACAGCTACGTTTTCTTAAAAATAAACTTTTATTTTCAGATTTCCAAATGTCTTGGTGGATCTTGAGAGTTCCAATCGCTGCTTTTAATTCCCTTGGTAGAATTTTCTCAACTTCATCGACGTTTTCTGTAACGATTTCGATGAGTTCTATATTCCCGTCTTCGACTACATCAATAAACGATTTTGCATCTACAATATCGGCTCCATGAGCAACTTTGTTGTCGGCTTTGGATTTGAGAGCTGCACCAATGCCGTCTGATGGACCTTTACCGTGCCCGGTTTCCCAGAAATTCCAAATAAGAGTACTGAAGCCATATTCCTTGGCAAAATTAAATAAGAGAAAAAAGACAGACTTATTTTTATATTGTCCTGTCGGGCCATCAGTGAAAATATTAAGATTTTTTATGCCCATCTCTTTAAATTTGGCGAATAAAGGTTTAATATGAGCAAATACTGCAGATGCTGTGTGACGAACATCGTTTGAAACACTACAGAATTTTCGGCATTTAACTTCATTTTCATCTAAAATATAATATACACATGTATGCAACGTCAGTAACATTCTCGACCCTCCATAATGAAGTGCCTGGATTTCAGTATTATATTTCGTTGCATAATTCTCGGAAAAATCGCAATTGAGGATTACAGCTGTAGAGTCAAGATTTTGTTTCATTTTTTTAAATATTCATGTTGATTGGTAATATTAAGTTGATGTATAAGAAAATCAGGGATCGAGTCATCCATATCAGACACAATTTGCTCCATGGCCTTGAAAACCTTTTGCTTAGTCATAGCTTTAAAGCTATATTTTTCTCCCTTTTTATTGGTCCTTTCCTCGTCACATCTGAGCCATTGGTAGTAAGAAGCTTCTGTTTTCTTATCATAATCTAAGGTTTGCAAGTGCTTGATTTTGCATTTCTTGCATAAACCTAGCATGCATTTCTCCAGTCGCTGGCCATCACAGGTGGTATTTTTCATGACTTCGTGCAAGTCTCTTGACTCCACAATTTTAAGTTCTTTCAACTTATCTAATTTCAATTGCGCATTGAGGTGTTTGACACATGCACAAGTATCTCTCGCATTGCATCTGAGGTGGACCACGTAAAAAGGCTTATAACTTGCGAAATTATTGTAACAGAGCTTTATATTGGTAAGCTTCATAAATTTTTTGTGCAAATTAAGCAAGGTGTCTGTCATATATCGTTTCAAGCACTTCTTTCGTTTAAATGTTTTGAAATCTTTCTTATTTGGTGACTGAATAGTTATCTCATCATCGTGAAAAAAATCTAAAATGAGCTTTTGTAAATGACCTTTTTTGAATAAATTGCGTTGCTGCTTTTTTAGAAAAATTCCGCGCTCATTTTTGTGATGATTGTAACGTTTCAAAGATACTAATTTTTTCAAATTACCGAGCTGCTTATATTTTTTCATAATTGGCCCTGCCACTGCCCGAGATATCGCTGTTTTTTCTTCAGATGAAGCTGCATTATAATTTTCTTTGATTTGCTTTTGCAGCGCAAACGAAAAGCTCAATTGCTTCCTAATCTCATTAAAACCCTCTGCTATTACTCGATCTGCTTCTTGAATTGGTGTAGACGATATTTTTATTGGCCGCTTACGCTGCAGTCGTTTTTTATATCTATCGGACATTCGTTTTAATTTGATCTTATCACGGATTAACTGTCGATTTTCATCTTTCAAAGCAGCAATTCTTTTCTTTTGTTGTTTTCGATTTTGATTTGATATATTTTTACCAACGATTCTTCCAAAACTTCTTGACGATTTGGACAATTCAGCAGCACCAAAGCCATCAGCCGCATCTGAGCCATCAACAATAACCGAGTCATTAAAAACATTTATTTCCTCCTCAATTAACTAAAAATTTGTCGATTTTTTTCGACCATTGCGTTGGTTTATACGCCATTTGGATTGCTGCATTTTTCTTTCTTTATCTGTCATAACAGAGACAGATTTAACAAAACCTCTCCCTTTCTTTACCTGATAATCACGCTGCGATTTTAACAAGAATTTTCGATGTAACTCCGGATCTGAATAAATTTTTGCTCGTTGTTTTCGTTTTTTTTCTCTCTCATAATCCTTTTTTTCTTTCTGAGACTTACCATTTTTTTTAATTTTGTCAACTAAATTGGGCTTTTTTTGTTTTCAACGACTTTTGTATTTTTCTTTGTCTTTGAAAATTTTTCAGGAATAATTTTTGATGACTCGTTACTGATTCGCTTTTTATCATGATACCGTTTTCTTTCACGCAAACGTTTCAATTCTTTTTTCTCTTCTTCTTTTTTTAATCGTTTGTTGTAGGCTTTGTCTTTATCTTCTGATAATTTTCGCTTCAATTCTGCAATTTTTCCTTCGGAATCCTGGAGAGAAAATTGTCAAATCAATACGTCATGTCGATTAAATTGTGAGGTTATGTGAAGATCGCATTTACACTTTGAATTAGTTTTAACTTGAAATTGAATAACTTACCATATCTGCTTTTTGGCACTATTTTATTATTACTTTTCAATAACAAAAACGTTTTTTTCATTTAAAGAATGCAAAATATTCGTACACAACTAGTTCTTTGATTAAAAAACAATAACAAACACAGGGTAATCCCAAACACGTCGTCTGCTTGATGTTGTGAACCGATACTCGCAATACGGTATGCGTGCGTCTATCGCTACCGGCTGCTAAAATTCATGCCCGGTTAAATTCAAATATGGAATTTTCATTATATTTAAGCTTCTGACAGCAGACAGTGAATTATTAAAAATATAGAAAAAATATTTAATCTAAAGAATTAGGATATTTTAGGACGAAGTTAAAATACAATTAAATTAATGATAATATTTTTTTTCGTTTTTCTGAAAATTCACACTCATTGACGTATAATTGTTGATAGATATCCACATACACACATAAATTCGAACACATGCGTATAGATATCACATTCTGAAGTCATTACGCAATTAATTTCGCTCAAACTCTATAAATACTAAAAGTGGGGGACAGTAATGACAGGGACAGCAATGACATTCTGCCGAAAATTGAATTTCATTCATTAAATATGTGTTTTAAAATATTTCTGTCAATGGTATTCGAGAATGCTTGCAAATCCACCTGAAAATTCGTTATTTCTAACTATTTTTCATCATTTCCTGAATTTTGGGCAGACGGGACAGCAATGACAAAAAAAGTCGAAATATTCTGCCGATTTTTCTGCCTGTCTGTCAAATTATAACAGTAAACCGAAGGGAGTCAATTTTTCTTTATTTTCGAGATTATAAATCAATATTTTAGAAAATTTTACTCTGAAACCAATTCGTGAGATTAAAAAATTGTAAAGAGACTTCAAAAGTAACCAGGTTTTTTCCAAGATAAAATTTAAAAAGCGAGGGACATCTGTTCGGGATTTTTATTTGCGTACAAAAATTGAAAAATTTTGTCAAAATGCTTCGAATTATCAGACTAGAGGGTAGACAAAGCCATGAGAATTTTTGTTCAAGTTTCAGTGAACATGTGAGAACAGTATGAACGTTTGAAACTTACAGAAGTAGCCCAGGGACAGGGACAGTAATGACATTTCTGCCTATTTTTGCCTGTTTCTAATGAGTTATCTCGTTTTCTACTTTGTCAATTGGTATCAAACTTGAAGAATAAATTTATTACATCACTAACTACCAAGAAAAAGCTTCATATTGGCAAAAAAAGCCTACAAGTCAATTTTTAGAGTGGGGAACAGCAATATTCCCTTTTAAATGAAGTCACCCATATAATTGACCTACAATTACGCTTATACAAACATAATCAATAAAATAGGAAATGATCCATTGCAGTTCCTCGTTATTTCAATATTATTTTACTTTTTAAATTGATTTTAATTATTCTGAAGTCTGGTTTGATTAAAAGTTAAATAATAAGAAATCCAAATTTAGCAGTTCGAATAAATAGAATTTTTAATTTTATATAGTTGTTACTAAATTACAAATTCATTCTCGTTAATATTTTAAAGATTTATTACTATTAAAGGTTTCTTTTTAATTATTTTATAATCAAATTTTACATATTTAATTAGTAATAATTTACCATTTTTAATTAATGTAAAAATAGAATTTATGGTGATTATTGTTAATAATATAAACAATCGTTTTCTTAATTGATTTAAATTTAATTATTTAAATTTTATTCTCAACTTATCAATTAAGGAAAAATGAAAGACTGCTTAGATTAAATAATAGGACAATTGCAGTTTAGGACATAACGTCATTTTGGTCAGAAATTCGTATTACTTTTTTTACTTAATTATAAGATTCATATGACTTTATTTTAAATAGTATGTATTTTTACATTATTTAATTCTTTCATAAAAGCTTTTTTTATACGAATTACTACACCACTAACTATTGACTATAACGTTGGGACAAAAAAAATCAAGCACTTACGAATCAACTTTCAGTAGAGTTCTTTATCAGAATCAAAGATTAAAATTATCAATTGTGTCCTGCAATAAGTAAATTTAATTTTTTTTTCACCGATTTTTATTATTATTCAAAATGGCTACCAATATATCTGGTAATAATGGGACCATTGACCCTCTACATCCAACTGCATCTAACGCTAGTGTAGTCTACGTACCTGCACCAGACCAATCTGCAGCCGTAGCTACTATGATGGAATGCTACACAGTAGAAAAAGGGGTACAGCACTTATCCACTTTTAACGGACGGGACCCTCCCCTACGCGATTTTCTGCATGACATAGACAATAGTGTCAGTTATATGACACCCTTGACTGAATCGGGCTTTATTAAAGCCATTTTAGGGAAACTAAGGGGATCTGCTCGAGAAAGTGTAAGGCACAAACAGTTTCATACACTGAATGAACTAATTGAACATTTACGAAAGCGGTATAGCGCCCCTAAGCCTTATCAATTCTATTTAAACGCTATAACTAATTTGAGAATGAAACAGCCTGAAACAGTTAATGATTATTGTGATCGGTTGCAAGGCTTAATTAGTGGGACTAGAAACGCTCTGAACAAAAAATACCCCGGGGTTGTAGAAGGGACTAATAATATATTAGTCCTCAAAGTCAATATTCCTCAAAGTCAAATTATGATGATACCTATTATAGATTCCGCCCTTACGGCTTTTACACGTGGGTTACCTGACGAAATGCGCTCCCACGTATCAAGGATATCCTCCATATCCACAATATCCAAACTACCCTTATCCGCCAAAGGAAATCCGACAAGGAAATGCAACTTCTCCAAGAGCGCAATCTCCAGGACCTTTGAAATATTTAAACTCCCAGCCGATTCATCAACAGGGCGCCTCGATGAATCATACTACCCAGGAGCGTTCGAGAAATGTACACTTTTAAACAACAGTGGAGTCCTTAAATCAAAATCAGAAGAACCAATAAGCAGTAAATGAATTTTGCTAAACGATTCATCTAAGGTTTCCAACTTAGATACAAACGAACACCTAATCTTACAAAATGGGCGCGTTTTCAAAAGCGGAACTCAAAGCGAAGATTCCCCAGTCGTGGAAATAATCTCGGAAAGTTTTATTAATAACAAGGCTAAGTTTTTAGTAGACCCAGGCTCGGATTCAAATTTAGTTAAATTAGAAGTTTTACTACCAAAACTACCAATTACTACTTCAAAAAAGTTACAAATATCCGGTATAACCAACCATTCCGTGAACACTCTCGGTACCGTAGATTTAAAAATCAATAATCGAAAAGTAGAATTCTATATAGTGAAAAACTCTTTCCCTATCACGACTAATGGAATACTTGGCAGACCATATCTTCGAGAAGAACAAGCTTAGCTTTCGTTTCGACACAACACCTTAGTTACAATTTCATAACCGACTAAACCCTTACCCTTTATTGACAAAGAATCGCAGACTGCCCGGAGAGGCCTAAGAAAAGAAATTAAACCATTTAAGAGAACTCTCACTATAAAGGCTCGAACTCGGCAACCAGTTTCTGTTCTGACATCATCCAAACTAAAAGAAGGATACCTACCAAAGGTAAATACACTAGACGAATTGTATCTTGGAGAAGCTCTGGTTAACAATAACAATGGTACCTGTTACGCCATGGTCATTAATACTAGTGACGAAGACATCCGTTTTGAATTGGACCCACAAGAGTTAATTCCATTTGAGCACTGTAACTTTCCAGGAAAAGAATCATCCGAACCTGAAGTTGAAATTTTATCAAATCAACCACCTATTAATTATTTAGAAAGAGTAAAAAGAGTCAAGGAAGCCCTTCATACTTCCCACTTGTCAGACGAAGAAAAAGATTACGTAATAAAATGGGCCGAGAAATATGCAGACATATTTCACCTGACTGGAGAGAAGCTAAGTTGCACTCATCTTGTAAAACATCGAATCCACACTACAGACGACAAAGTCATCTGCAGAAAACAATACCGACGTCCTCACGAAGCCATTGATCAAGCCGATGCCCAAATCAAAAAACAATACGACGCAGGACTTCTTAGTAAATCTACCTCTGCTTTTAATTCTCCAATGCTAATTATACCAAAAAAATTAGATAATTCGGGCGAACGAAAGTGGAGGGTAGTGATTGATTACCGTGCCCTAAATGAGAAAATTTTAGGAGATGCTTTTCCATTGCCCAATATCTCAGAAATATTCGACCGATTGGGAAGTGCTTGCTACTTCACGGTTTTTGATCTGGCCAGCGGATTTTATTAAGTAGAAACACATCCGGACGACAGGCATAAAACTGCATTTTCAACTGGAAGAGATCACTACCAATATAACAGGATGCCTATGGGCATCAAAAATGCTCCCGCAACATTCCAGCGGCTGTTAAATGATGTTCTGAAAGGAATGTTAGACGTGGAAGCATTTGTATATCTAGACGATATAATCATCTTTTCGGACACGTTGCCTGAACATGACCGAAAAGCAAGGAGATTATTCAATAAATTAAGAGAAGCCAACCTTAAACTTCAGCCTGATAAATGCGACTTTATGAAAAAAGAAACCGCGTACTTAGGTCACATTATTAGTAAAGAAGGTGTACGGCCAAATCATTCAAAAGTAGAGTCAATAAAAAACATTCCAAAACCCAGTGAACCCAAGAATGTTAGACAATTTCTAGGGCTTACCGGATATTATCGAAAATTTATTAAAAATTATGCAAAAAAATCGAAACCACTAGTCGACCTACTAAGAAAGGATTGCAAATGGGAATGGGGTCCACGACAAAAAGCTAGCTTCAAGAAATTACGGGAATACCTTTGCAGTGAACCTATTTTAAAATTTCCTGATTTTACGAGACCGTTTAAATTAACTACGGACGCATCGGAATTTGCTATGGGAGCCATACTGACTCAAGAAAAAGACGGAACGGAACATCCCATAGCGTTCTACTCTAAAAGTCTTCAACGAAAATAAAAGACGCTATGAAGAAACAGAAAAAGAGTGTCTTGCGGTGTTATATGCGGTAGAGAACTTTCGACCATATTTATACAGTCGAGAATTTACACTGGCTTGCGATTTCGAGCCAGTACATTGGATGTCCTCTATAATTAACCCAGGAGCACGCCTCACCAGGTGGAGACTAAGATTGCGGGATTACAACTACAAATTTGAATACAAAAAGGGTAAATTAAACTCTAGGATTCAAGCTTTGTCCGAAAATCCACCATATAGGAACTCTAGTGATTCTGACTCAACAACAGTCACCGAATCGGATGAAAGTGACTCATCTGAAGTGCTAACAAACAAAATCCCTTCTAATTCCGTAAATACTTTAAAGGCGTTTCCTATAAATACAATACCTACAAAGGAAAAACCCAGATTAAGGTCTTCTGCTCGAATGAATGCCGGCGAGGTTCCGAAACCGGTGTCTATTTTAAAGAGACCTCCTACCTTACCTCCGCGACAAATAAAATCGGAATCCGGAAAAGAAACTATACCAAAGAAGGTAAAAGTATCCTTACCTTCCACCAGCGCTGAAAAAAGAAAACCTGGAAGGCCTAAGAAACAACCCACCTCAGCACGAGAAGAAGAAAAACCTATTCAACAGTCTACTGAATTAGAAGAAAGTACCATAGCTTCTAGACTAAAGAATAGGAAGCGAATTACTTCTTAAGTCGATCCAACAGAAGGAGATCAATCTTCGTCAGAAGATTCCTCATCTAATGACGACACAGAACAATCCGACCCTCCTGTATTCCATTCTCAAAAGAGTACTATACCGGCTTTGGGGCCCCCTACTCCACGCCGTAACTCACAAGCCAATCCATGCACTAAAGTATACATTGATGGAGCCTGCCAGAGAAATGGAAACGTAGGATCAACTGCTGGAATTGGGGTATGGTTCGGAGAAAACCATCCACTAAATGTATCTCAACGCGCTACAGAAAAACAGACAAATAACGCTGCAGAAATTGAGGCTGCCATAGTTGCTGTCAGGAAAGCTAAGAAAGCAGGGTACCAACGTTTAAAGGTGATTACTAATTCTCAGTTTCTGATTGATAGTATGACCAAATGGTTACCTAGATGGAAATCCAATGACTGGAAGACTACGACTAATAAACCAGTCCAAAATCGAGCAGAATTCGAACAATTAGAAAAAGCAATGAATTCTCTTCATGTAACATTTAAACATGTGCCAAGCTATCAAGGAATTTTTGGGAACGAAATGGCTGACCAATTAGCCACTCAAGCAATTGAAAATGCTGGAACTGCTTATTTAGTTGACGAGTCCGAAGTACCCGCTGAAAGCAGTAGACCAACTATCGTAGATCTCACTCCAGTTTACAACTCCAGCGAATCTGATTCAGAAGAAGATGTCTCTGCTATACAAACACGGTAAGTTTAAACAAATTTTAATTTTTTTTCATACCACCCGCAATTTTTTTACACATTTTGTTTCTGGAGGGTTCTACGAGTAAGACGACATAAGAATTAAAATCTGGTGATCAGCCGTTTTGTAAAAAATTGATTTTTAAGTTTTTAATATAGTTCCGCAAGTGCGCTATGAGTGATATTAGCCATATAATAAATAAAACTTTTTACTAAATAACAAAAAGTTTATAGAATCGTTATATCTATTCATAAAACTATAGATAAAATATTAGGAATAAAGAAATATACATTAAAATTTTATTTTTATTAAAATAAAGATAAATTTTGTACACGAAATTTTTTGCGCGCAAACTTTTTAAACATTTTACTGAAAACAATAACTTTTTTGTAAATATTATGTAACATATAATATTAGTATAAATATCCTGAAATCATTGATAAATCTGCATAAAAACAGTTAAATATGGCGGCTGTTGTATTCCGTAATAGCTTTGAGTAATCGTCCAGCAGTTTCTTTTATGCGTTTCTTTGAAAGCAAGAAGTATACTTCTTGCTTTTCAGATAAATTGGACGAAAACTTTGAATCGCATATAAGAAACTTCAAGAAAAGTTACATGTCTTTAAAAATTAATATTACTCCTAAAGTACATGCAGTATTTGAGCACGTGCCATACTTTTGTAAAAGTATAAAAGAGGACTTAGTTTTTACTCTGAACAAGCGATGGAGTCTGTACATGCTGATTTTAAAAAAATTTGGACGAAATATAAGGTTGATCAGACTCATCCAGACTATGCTGGACGATTACTCAAAGCTATTACGGAATACAACAGCCGCCATATTTAACTGTTTTTATGCAGATTTATCAATGACTTCGGAATATTTATACTAATATTGTATGTTACATAATATTTAAAAAAAAGTTATTGTTTTCAGTAAAATGTTAAAAAAATTTGCGCTCAAAAATTTCGTGTACAAAATTTATCTTTATTTTAATAAAAATAAAATTTTGATGTATATTTCTTTATTCCTAATATTTTATCTATAGTTTTATGAGTAGATATAACGATTCTATAAACTTTTTGTTATTTAGTAAGAAGTTTTATTTATTATATGGCTAATATCACTCATAGCGCACTTGCGGAACTATATTAAAAACTTAAAAATCAATTTTTTACAAAACGGCTGGTCACCAGATTTTAATTCTTATGTCGTCTTACTCGTAGAACCCTCCAGAAACAGAATGTGTAAAAAAATTGCGGGTGGTATAAAAAAAAATTAAAATTTGTTTAAACTTACCGTGCAAAAGAAATCTAATATTAGAATTGATCTTGAGAAATCCATAAAGAAATTCAACGAATCATTGGGAAGGAAAGGAATCATCCCAATTGACCTAACTACTCGATCCTTAGCTTAGGACCATGAAGGTATAGATAAATCAATTGTCAACAGAAGAAATTGCGTTTCTGAAGGAGAATCAAATGAAGAATTACTGAAGAACTTGGAAGAACAAGACCCCTGTGGAGATTATGATGATGAACTATTCTCATCACGAATTAATGAATTCTTGGGACAAACTCACAAACAACAATCTATAACTAATGCTGGTATTGCATACACTGAAAAAGAAAAAGAACCGTTGATCGAGAGCGAAGATGAGGAACCTAATGGATTAAAGCTAAATGAAATATCTGAATTACCTGTATTTCTGAAACAAAATCCTTCTGATAGAACTAGGAAGCACGTATTCTTCCAAACCCCATCGGCTAACACTCATCCTTATGCTCAATTCACTCCTTACACTCACATCTTAAGCCCAACAACTGAACAACAATCTATTGTCACGACTATTAAACCAAATCAGCCTTACCGAAAGTTAGATATGAAGCCGCGACGTTTAGTTACCACAATTAATGAACCTCACTATCGATTAGGTTATAATACACTATTAGATCACACGCTTAGTCCGTATGATGATCTCGCTCCACAAACTCCTGTAAAATCCAAAATGAGTGGAATGAACCTATAACGTTTAAACGAGATAATTATGCTCACTTTATATCAAGAGATTGTGAGCCAGTCGATCCTGTAGTTAAACTTTTAATAACGACTGATCGAGTTGATATTAAAGACCTTAAAGAAATGAATCCCCAGTTAGGTCAGGTTTTAGTCACACCCCAAGGACGATTCAATACCTATTCCATAGTTGTCAAAGATAAACACTATGATGCTATCAACTGGAATGTCGTACAAACTGGATAAAAGGGCCTTCAAAAAGCTCTTGTTAGAGACGGAAAATCAACCTGTAGAATAGCCAATTCCTGCGACCTATTAGGTTCACTTCCTCCGAATTATATGAGAGAACTTTTAACAAGTATGTTCCGTGGTGGCGATGTTACCATCACTCTTTGTCACAATGCTAGTCAATATAGCCGACTATATTAAATGTTATTCAAACGATTTTGATGATTGGGATCGACTACTTCCCTTTTGCATGCTCGCATATAATACATCAGTTCATGAGGCAACCAATTTTACTTCTCATGAACTCGTGTACGGAAAGTTGGCTAGGATGCCAAGTGCCTTTCCTCAAGAACTCGAATTAGCCACTTACGGCTCTTATCTTCGTGACCTGATCACTAGACTGAACGAAACACAAAACATTGCTTCTAAAAATATCATTGCTTCTAAATTAAAGTCTAAAGATTTCTATGATTCCAAGGCTCGACCTCTAAAAGCCAAAATAGGAGACATAGTATATGTACAAAAAGAAATACGGTCTAACAAATTTGATAAAAGAGCTGACGGTCCATTCACAATTGTTGCTTTTACCGAAAACAATAATGTAGTGTTAGAAAACGAGTATGGTGAAAGGGTGATGAAGCATAAGGACAAAGTTTTACCCACTTATTGTTAGTCTAAAAACACAAAATTAATATTATTCTGAATTGCAGGTTTTGCCCACCTGCATTATGATGTCTGTAACCTTGTTAATTTTGGCATGTATCGTGATATTTTCAACAGAGACCACAAGCACGGAAGATTATTTCATCACCCGGTTCAACAAAAGTAGTGGAATATACTACGAATATGGAGGCTTAATGAAATTATCTACTTCCAATTGGAGACTATCTGTTTTTCTAAACATTGAACAGCAAGAGAAATGGCTTCTTAATCTACGAGAAAAAGCATCAGACCTTTATAAAATTTGCCCAAATCAACTACCAGACTGCTCCTCTTATATCAAAGAATACAACTAGGAAGATACCTGGGATACAGCCACCGATATTCAAGATGAAATTTCAACGGAATTAGCAGAATTAAAGAAGATAAAATGTATATCTCCAATAAAACTTTAAGGACAAATGAGGACCAGGAGGAGTATTCCATTAATAGGTATTATTGGAAAAATAATGGGACCTGTCGTCGGCGTACTAAATTACAAAGATGGACAACAAATACAATCGCAAATAGAAGAATTGAATGCAGCTTAAGCTAATGTTTCCCATCTGGTGGGGAAGCAGACTCTCGTAGTTAGAGCTCTTTTAGACTCTTTATACAAGAGAGCTAAAAATCAAGAAATAACAATCAATAAATTTGGACAGCGTCAGAATAATTTAACGAATCTTATAAAGAAATTTTACCAGGGAGCTGCTCATCAAAAATTTTATGAAGACTTATATCATCTTCTTAGTAGAATAAAAACCCAATTAATTCACAACAGTAAGGTAGGAGCCAGGATGCCAGAAGTCATACGTGCGGCTAGAAAAGGACACTTACACCCATCACTCATTTCCAGTGCGCAACTTACTCTTGTTCTTCGAGATATCCAAGATCACCGACCTTCTCTTTACATTCCCACTAGAGGACCAGAGTACAGCATAGAAGAAATTATTTAACTATCAAGAACTACAATACTCTTAGAAGAAGGGCGCCTTAAGGTTTTGGTGGACATTCCTCTGCTAGACAAGATGGACTACATGATTTACCAATTGCACTCGTTTTCAGTCTTTCAGGATATCCTTAGAAATAGATCTGCTAAGGTATCCATTCAATCAATATACTCCCACATCGCCGTTGATGAGCCCATGCGAACTTATATGCTGATTAATGAAAAAGTATTGGAACCATGTAAAAAAACTACAGAATATCTATTGTGCCAAAATGGAATAGCCATTCATGAAATCCGCGGGAGACTACCGTGCGAAATAAAACTTCTATTAAATCCAACAATGGAAACACTAAAATCATGTCACATTCTATTGGAGTACCAGGAAGAAAATCACTGGATCAAGCTAAACACCATTGGAGGATGGTTGTATTCCACAAGAAATTCAACTATCCTTAATATTCACTGCTCTTCACAACCCAGTACCAATGTTCTTATCGAAGGAATAGGACTACTACAGTTAGCTCCAGGCTGCTATGCTAGCTCTTCAAATATCATGATTCCAGCATTACCAAGGATTCAAGGAATAACTGAAGTAATATACGAATCAGAATTCGAATTGAATTTAAATTATCTCTCCCCTAGGATTGCAGAAATGAAAATGGCTCAAGAAAACTTCGAAATAGTGTTTCCTAAAGATAAAGAATTCTTAAAGAATTCACAAAGTTTAGACGAGTTAGAACAACAATTATACGAGTTTTCCTTACAACAAACGGAAAAAGGATACCATCATAACTGGATTAAAGGAACTTATTTAGGAATGGAAACTATTGTCCTAATTGCCATTATCGGGTGGATGGTATTTAAAATTTGTATATTTTGGAAAACTAGGAAAATAATTATTCAGAAACATTCTAACACCCTCATCTCAACTACAACGAAGATAAAGAAGTCGAAATCCCTGTTCTCTCGAAGGAGGTTAAGTTTTGCTGATGCCAGTCATGAAAACATTGGCATAACTCCAATCGAGGGTCCTGTTCCAGCATCTAGAACAAGCAATACCGATACTGGCGACAATAAACTAACAAAAATTAAAAGTCCACCTGAAGATATTGTTCCTGAAAACTCTACTCCTGACGCAGATTCTTCAAAAAAAAAATCCCGGAAGATCCAACCTCGTGTATTAAGATTTTGCCCACAAGTCCATACCCCAAAATTCCAATTCAAAGACTTTTACCTTGATAACGTAAATTTCGTTACGAATAATAAATATATTAAAAATCTAGGAAATTAATATCAAGTAGAATTACGTAAGAATCAGGTTATATCTATAAAATAAGTTTTGCAAAATTTTTTAAGGGGTTACACCACTCTGAACGCCTGAAAACTTCAAAAATAAATTTTGACAAAACTACTAAACATACAACTTTTCACTAATAACAGTATAAAAATACATATATTTAACTGTAAAAAAAAATTTGAAAAATGAAAAAATATTCAAAAATTTCGAAGATATGGCGTTTTTTCGAAACAACATTTTTCGGAATGGTGTACATGATTTCTCAAAAACTACTCAACCGTTTTTTTTAAATTTTGTACACAACTGCTCAATAACATTCTGTATGGCATGACGTAGCCGTTTTTAAAGAAAAAATTTTTTGAGCAAATAGGAGCACTTAAAACAAGTTGTTCATTTTATGACCATTAAGCTTCCTCAATATATAAAAATTGCGGTTTTGCAAACTTTTGAAAAATTATGTACAAAAGGGTTCGTCCAGAAGATTGGTTAAAAATAAAATTATATAAATCATTTATAAGTTGTTGTATAAATATTTGGTGAAATTTACACTTTCATTTGCCAATTGCTTCTATTTTATGATAGAATAATCATTTCAAAATATTAATATTAATATTAAATTAATTATGAAAAAAATACCAAATTTGAATTTTTTGTGAAAAAGAAAAATATTTATTAATTTTATAAATTTTGATAAAATATATACTTTGTATACATCAATCGATTCGTTTTCTTGCCAGGAATGTAATTTTGAGAATAATTAATAAAAATATTATCAAATAAAAAAATTATTTCAGAAAATACAAAAAAAAAATTTTCTGAATTTTAAAAAAATTGTATAAAAAAAATTTTGTACATATTTTTGAAAATCCTTGTCAGATTTCAGGTATTAATGACTGCAATAAACCTGCAAAATTTCAGGACAATCCATCAAAATTTGTCTGAGATAATTTGTACACAATTTTTGTGACATACACACACACACACATACACACATACACACACACATACACACACACATACACACATATACACATACATACACACACACATACATCTAGACATTTGCTCATAATTGAATATACATATGTTCTAGATGAAAATGAGTCCATATAACCTTGTTTTGAAAAATTGAAAATCGTCACCAATGCAAAGCTTCCTCATGAGGAAGCAAAAAAAGTATAAAATTTTAGGTACAAAATTTTTTTTTAAAAATGTATAACTTTTTTTTAAAAAATCATATCAAAAAAATCCTACGTCATGCCATAGAGAATGTTATTGAGCAGTTGTGTACAAAATTTAAAAAGAATCGGTTGAGTAGTTTTTGAGAAATCATGTACACCGTTCCGAAAAATGTAGTTTCGAAAAAACGCCATATCTTCGCCATTTTTAAATATTTTTTCATTTTTCAAAATTTTTTTTACAGTTAAATATATGTATTTTTATACTGTAATTAGTAAAAAGTTGTATTGTTTGTAGTTTTGTCAAAATTTATTTTTGAAATTTTCAGGCGTTCAGAGTGGTGTAACCCCTTAAATAATCTATATCTTAACGTTTACGATTAACAAATTCGATTAATGACTATAACTAAAGTTCTTTTTGAATTAAAAAAAATATATATATAATATAAATATTTCAGTTAAAATCAATAAAATTATTAAGGAAGCTGATAATTTCAAAATCTTTAAATTTGCTTAAGATTAACTTTAATTACTAATTGTTAGACACTCTTACAGATTAATAGTAACAAAAGAATACTTCGAATAATTAAAAAAAATAGGATATAAGAATATATAATTGTATAATTTACTTCATGCATTCTAATTATGAATTGATAGAAAATTACCAATTAAAATAAAACAGCAGTCAAATCGATACTAAATTATAAAATAAAAAAATATATATAAACATTTTAGATGAATTATATATATATATATATATATATATATATATATATATATATATATATATATATCCCATATATATATATATATAGGACATTCCACGTCAACACAGACAGAGCTCTAAACAAAAATTGCTTTGATGGATTTAAACGTTCTAGGGCTTAAAAGATTTCTACGTTCATGTACTTTAAGATGCCGATGGGCGTTTTTTGCAAAATTCAATTTCCGATGCCAATAGAACTGTCAAAAGTTAAAAGGTCCAAAAATCTCAAAATACTTTTATGAATTAAAAGCAAAAAACGAGGTAAATTATTCTGTAACTCATTCTTTATCAGTTTTTAAGGCTCCCGAATATAAATCTAAAGTTTTTTTTTAAATCCAAAATGGCGAATTCAATATGGCGGACAAAATTCAAATTTGATTAGATTCCATTAAAATATGTTACTCGGGGGTCTTAAGGGTCGCTGATTACGAATCTGAAGTCACTTTTAAAAAATTCAAAATGGCGGATCCAATATGGCAGAAAAAATCTTAAAATTTGATCCGATTCCCTTAGAACGTGTTACTCGGGGGCTTTTGGGGTCGCAGATTATAAATATGAAGTTACTTTGTAGAAATTTAAAATGGCGGATAAATTTTTTAATTTGATCAGATTTAATTAAAAAGTGTTACTCGGTAGTTTTTAGCGTATCTGATTATAAATTTGAAGTCTCAAACACAAAGTAACTTCATATTCATAATCTGCGACCCCAAAAGCCCCCGAGTAACACGTTTTAAGGGAATCGGATCAAATTTGAAAATTTTTTCCGCCATATTGGATCTGCCATTTTGAATTTTTAAAAAGTGACTTTAGATTCGTAATCAGCGACCCTAAAAACCCCCGAGTAACAAGTTTTAATCGAATCTGATCAAATTTGAATTTTGTCTGCCATATTGAATTCGCCATTTTGGATTTTAAAAAAAACTTTAGATTTATATTCGGGAGCCTTAAAAACTGATAAAGAATGAGTTACCGAATAATTTACCTCGTTTTTTGCTTTTAATTCATAAAAGTATTTTGAGATTTTTGGACCTTTTGACTTGTGACAGTTCTATTGGCATCGGAAATTGAATTTTGCAAAAAACGCCCATCGGCATCTTAAAGTACATGAACGTAGAAATCTTTTAAGCCCTAGAACGTACAAATCCATCAAAGCAATTTTTGTTTAGAGCTCTGTCCGTGTTGACGTGGAATGTCCCATATATATATTATTATATACTAATTTTATTTTTCAATAATACCATAAAAGTTACCAATAAAATAAGTGAATTTAATTACAATATGAACAAATGAAATAATGTTTTGATTAATCAATTGTAAATAAAAAAAATAAAAGGAAGACGAAAGAAAACGAAGGAAGGGGATTTAGTGGTCGCCTTCTTCTTTCCTCTTTATTTTAAAAATTTCCTCTAAAATAAATTTAACAAAATATTAATAATTAACAAAATTGATACCAAAACCTAGGGGTATTCGGGGTCGCTGATTACGAATTTTAATTTGAATTTTAAAAATTCAAAATGGCGGATCCAATATGGCGGACCGGAATTTTAAAATTTGATGAAATTTTATGGGGTCGCTGATCACGAAGTTTAGGTCAGATTTTAAAAATTGAAAATGGCGGATCCAATATGGCGGACCGAAAATTTAAAATTTGATGGATTTTCATGGAACTTTGTAACTAGGTGTTTTCTGGGTCGCTGATTACGAATTTTTAGGCCAGATTTTAAAAATTAAAAATGGCGAATCCAATAAAGCGGATCTAAAATTTAAAATATGATGGATTTTAATGAAACTTGGTATGTAGGGGTTTTCGCGGTAGCTGATTATGAATTAAATGTAGCTTGGAACTAGTAGCTTACAACGTCCACGTTGTTTGTTCTAGGTCACGCAAAGTGTAAGTTGGTTTCGTATTTAAAAATTATTAAAAACCTAACACAGTTTCTAAAATTTATCCATTATCTTTAAATGCGACATTTTGAATACTGAAAATATGACATCAACTTCGTAATCAGTGACATCTAAAACCCCTAGATTCAAAGCTCCAAAAAAATCCATTAAATTTTAAATTTTTCGATTCGCCATATTGTATTCACCATTTTGAATTTTCAAAATCCGACATCCGATTTGTAATCAAAGACCTCGAAAACCCCTAGATACCAATTTCCAAAAAAATTTCGGTTCGCCATATTAGATCCACCGTTTTGAATTTTTTAAATCTGACATCAGATTCGTACTCAGCCACCACAAAAACCCCAACATTCCAAGTTTCATAAAAATCCATCAAATTTTAATGTTACGCCGTTTCCGTAACAAAAATTTTATATTTTATTAGAATTCATTTCTTAAGGATGCATGATCAGCAGTTTCAAAATCGCGCAGAAAACGAACTCGGGTCAAAGACCGTAAGCCTTTTCTTCCGTCTGAAAGTACAATTTCAGCAATTAAACTATTTTGTTTTCATGCCTTCCAGAAAACACGATGTAGATCAATTAACGAAAGGATGCCAATTTCAAATACTATGATTGCATAAACAATATTAACAAGAACAAATGTGTATATATGTACATGTATATATGTATGTGTATGTATGTATATATATATGTATTACCTATTTTATTTAAAATAAAATGCTAAAAAGGAATTATTAATTATTAGAATTAGAATTAAAATAATAAGATACATGTATGCATATGAATATATATATATGTATATATATGCACATATATGGATATGAAGAATGGACGAGAGGCTTCACTCAACGCGTTGAGTGAAGGCTCCCTGCGCTCCCCTTGACATTGTGCAAGAGAGAAAGAATATTATGTACACCGTTGAAACGTTCTCTCTCATACATATTGTTCTTACAGAGTATTGCGTACTCTTTCTGTCCTGTAGCTCTTTCTCCCTCTTACCAATGGCGAATACTATTGTAATCGTCTTTTAAAAAATTAAAATGCATCTTTTAATTCTTTAAATCTTTAAATACAGGGTGAATGATGGCCCGGTCTTATTTAAAAATATTTATATTTAACAGTTTTATGGTATCTATATAGATGGGAACATTTTTAGGTTATTATTATTACTATTATTCATTCTTATTATTTTATTATTTAATTGTTTTGCTTCCTTGCATCGACCTAGCTTATAAACCTTGCCCGCCATAAATTGCACACTTGCAGAAGGTTTCTATGCAATATTAAGATAATTATTGGGACAAATAATTTAATGTTGGATTGTAGCAACCTTTTTTTTAAAGGGCTACAAAATAGAATGGAATTTCTAATTTTGAAATGTCCATTATTTCCAACTTACATGAATCCTATTTTCAGAGATTAATTTGAAAAATAAATAAATTAATTAATATTTGTTTCCAAAATTAAAAGAATATTTTAAAAAAATGTTCTTCTCTAAGAATAAAGAAAAAGGAATGCATTTCAACATAGTGCATTGAACTTACACCTGCAAAATTGCAAGTTCAGCAATTTCGGCATGGCAACAGGTCCAACGCCCTGTCCCCACCTATCCATATTTCTTAAGGAAGTAAAACTATAAAAGAACATTAATTAGACATCCAAATTGAACAGTACGGTTTCGACTCGCGAATTAGCGCGTACGATTAAAAGTCCCAGGCAGTCTCCCGTCCGGTATACAGGATCCAGATTAATTGTATGCTTATACAAGCAATTTGGCCGGACGTAAAATAAAATTTTAAACACCTCGAAATCCGCGGGGTCGTCTCAAAAATTAAAATAGTGGGGAAATAAATTTAATAAAATCCTTTCTTGTCAAAAGACCGGCCGGTTTCGTTTGTTGCTGCGTCCGCCCTGTTTTAATGGTTTGAGGAATTAATTTAAGAAATTGATTAAAGAAAATAGGGCCATCTCAAAAGCCCACGGTGTTTAAATATATTAATAATTATAATATATTTAATTACAAAATATTTTCTGTTTATAACAATTTCTCAAGGACAATAAATAGTGCGTATTGTGAAATCTTCGCCCGTCGGCAGAATTCTGGCGGTAGACTTAAGGTTCCAGAACGGGTAAGTAACTGTATCGTTCTGGCTAGTTTTACCCCATCCTCCTTTCTTGCATTGTTTGAGAGGTAGATGGATTCTTTCTTTAATTTACAATAATAAATCATAACTATTATTCTTAATTTTCTTTCTATTAATTTCTTATATTCTCCTTACCCCCCCCCCCTCCTTAATTAATTTCTGAATTTTCGGCAACTAGGAAACACGAATCCCAGTAAGATAAACAGAGCTCACGCTCTGGCAGTTTGAATTCCTCCAACAAACTGGAAAATAGGGCCATCTCAAAAGCCCAAAATAATCATTATAGTTAAATCAACTATATTAATTAATTAAATATTTTCTCGTTCGTAACAAACTGATAATGGCAGCGGTGGGATTTTTCCTGACGTTGCTACCCCTCAGAATTTTAGGGAGGAATTTCTTATAAGGGATTTCTATTTCATTTCGAAATTTTCACTTAATAATTTCTTTCTTATTTTTTTAAAAATTTTTAAATTTCTTTGTATCACCTCTTTCTTTCTAACAATGGGTATGTTGAAATAGAATTAAAAATTATTTTAATTCAATTTTGGGACCTTAATTGTAGATAGTCCGTGACGACAAGTCTCCGTGATTCGCTCACTGGAAGACAAGTCTCTGAAACTCTACTTTTAAAATAATCCTAAATAATACATTCCTTTTGTTGAGAGAATAAGTGTGTTGGTCTATTTCTATTTTAAGTAAATACTCGAATTATTCTTTCTCAAGTGAAATATATTTTTTTTTTCGAAAAATTAAAAATTCAAACTAGACATTTAATTTTTAATTTTTAATTTTGTCATAGATAGTCCGTGACGACAAGTCTCCGTGATTCGCTCATTGGAAGACAAGTCTCCGAAAATTCTATCACAAAATAATTTAAAAATAATATATTACTATATGGAGAGAATAAGGCGTCGTTAATTTTATTCTTAAATAAATTCTCTAATTATTCTCTCTCAAGTAAAAATATTTTTTTATAAAAAAAAAAAAAAAAAATTTTTCTCTTTCTTTCTTTTTCCTATACTATATGTTTCCAATTTAATTTTGTCGTCAACTCAAGAAAAGTAACAATTGAGATTTAATATTAAATCCTAATTTTCAAGCTCTTAACGAGGCTACTTAAGACAAGGCTCCGTGGTTCGCCCATTGGTAGACAAGTCTGTCTAGACTCGACCAAGGCTTGAATAGCTATTCTTGATTCGGCTATGCGATTTTATTCCATCTTTATCAAAGCAATTCCCTAATCCTAAGACAGGCTCCGTGGTTCGCCCATTGGTAGACAAGTCTTAAAAATCTTCCTACCCTTTCCTTAGTTTTTTAATTCTTTTATTCCACTTTTCTTCCTTTATTCTGTTTTTCTCAATTTGTCTAAAACGTTAAAAAAAAAAAAGATTAGATTTAAAAGAAAATCAAATATAATAATTCTAATCAAATCAATTTACACTTTTATTAACAAATAAGCAGAAGGAAAATTTTCAGTAAATGGAAAAACGGTAGAAATTTTAAACTCTGACATCTCTCAGACAATTTGCCCTGAAACCTTTTAATTTCCAACTAATAATTTTCCTCTAACCTTTGGGGGGACAAATTTCTTTTTTTTGTATTTTCTGTTTAACACAGAATCAAAATTTGGAATCACTTATTATAAGAGAATAAGTAAGTTCTTGATTCTTTTCTTTTTTTTTATCTTGCATATTCCATGTAAGTTACAAGGAATATTCCGCGGTGGCGATGAAACAAATTATCCCAATTTAAATAAAATTGAAATAAAAGAATTGTTTTCTTTTTTTTATATATTCCTTTTTTTTGGAAATATATGCAAACGAATAAATTGCCAATTTTAAACTAATTGGTTCAAATTTTCTCCAATTTGTCTCCAAGATTAATCCAATAATTCATAAAAAGAAAGATCATAACCGATATAAAATATTTCTAAATGAAAATAAAATAAATAAATAAATTCTCACGATGTGTTTACAAAAGCCTATTGAAGATATTGTTCCTGAATTTGGGTTCTCTAGAGAACCTGAAGAAATTCCACCTGCTCCGGGAGTAATACCTATTCAACAAGTGATAGAACAAATAATTAATCGCGCAATACTAGCTGAACAATACCAACTTGCATTATTGATACAACAACAACATGACTCAAACAATGATAGTAATGACATAGCCAACGTTGACAATTTTGACAACTCCGACATTGACAGTACTGCGTCCACCATACCGTATATTTCTCGCAATCTCGAGATCGAAATTGATGACTACGAAACGAACTCTGAATCGCACGAGCAGATTGATGACTCGAGCAGTTTAGAGACCGACAGTGAACTTGAAAGCGATTACTAATTCTGTTCTCCTGAAATGTAATACAATTTTGCATCAGATTTTTTTTCTCTCTCTTTTCTTCACAGAAAATTCCGCGGTGGTAAAAAGAAATCCGTTATTTGGAATTCAAAAATAAAAGTTTTTCTTTCTTTTACTTAAAATTTTTACCATTTTAATTAAAATCTTTTTGATCATAAAAGTCTAATCGTTTTCTTTCTTTCCTCTGTTAAACACGAGAAAGCATTCGTCAACACTCCTCGTGTATCGGATTACAAAGAAAGACTATGACTCTTTAAACGCGAGTTTACTAGGTCACATACATCACGTCCTTGTAATCAGAATCTTTCCGCATAACTTTTAAGAAATACCTTAATACAACGAAATAAATAAATGGTAATCTACTGAATTGATATTTTCTTTTAATTGAATTAATCATTTCAACCAAGTAAAATTAGTTGAAGAAGTTGAAGAAGCCGAGCACGTGTAGGAAAAGCGAGAAACAGGTGTCATTAGTTTTCGCCGACATTTTGGCATTCAGTTGACCTACGAGTGATGTAGGAGGCATTATTCCTGAACTGCCCCAAAAATAAAAAAAAGTTCTTGGATTTCCTTTATACTTTGGAAATATATTACCCTAGTAGGTACAAGTTACTACACCAATTTACAGGTCCAACCCCCCACCCCAATCAAAAGGGTGGTGGTTGAAATTTCAGCTTAAACTCGAACATGCATTCTTTAAACATTTGTAGTTTCTACTTAAATTATTCAATTAAAAAAAGTAAGTAGTGTTTTAGAAAGGTTTTTTTGTGTACTTTTAAAATATTTTATTTATATAATAAAAAAAAATTTTTTGCAAAAATTTTTTTAAATAAATAGTTTTTTGCAATTTTGTGCAAGTTCGGTAGTTTTTATTTTCTTTTTAATAATCTCAAATGAAAGCTTGGGAATTCCCCTAAAAGAAAATATAAGTTTAAAAATGGGCCGAAACAATTTGCCAAAGATATAGTGTAATAAGTAAAATTTGTCCGTCCGCTCGCGCACTCCAGCGCGATGAGCAGTGGGATTTTTTTTCAACTTACTATTGAAAATTGTCTAGAAACTACAAATTTTATCGGATGTTGATGTTCTTGATTTTAAATTAATAAGAGATCCATCAAAGTCGATTTATGAATTTTTAATTGTTTATTTTTTTCTTGTTACTCAAAAATTTGACAAATTACAATATTTTTAGAAAAAATCATGTTAATTTTTTTATTTTTCTATTACACATGATCAAAATCAATTTAAATTAGTCTAGTATGACCACCGGACAATTAATAAAGCATAATACAATTTATTTAAAATTTATTTAATTTATTTAATTTATTTAAATTGTTGCAAACAATGTTAATTAACAAATACATTACTTCAGACCTTCTTCATAAAAAAATTGGTTATTTTGCAGACAAGTTTAAATTTATGTCTAATTTAGTAAAAACTATTTTACAGTTAAAAATTATCATTAATATTAACAATTATATAAACAATAATCAACTTCCTTTTGTATTTGTAAACATTTTCGTCATTTTTTAAACTTTAAATATTGATATCATATGTACATTCTTTCAAAAACTTAAAAAATTTATTTGCTTAAACAATTAAATTTGTTATAAACAAACTTTTCATTTTTAAACAAATAAGTAGCTTTTTTCATCAAACAAAATTTTTTCCTTTTTTTATATTTACTATCATAAAAAAGAACTTCCTAATGAATTGGGAATACTATAAATTATTCATTTAATTCTAACGAACATTATAAGTTAAGAAATATTTATATTTTTAATGAAGTGAACCATTATTCAGTTAAAACAGTTTACATTTAAATGCATATAAATAAATATATTTTTTCTGTGAAAAAAGAACAAAGTTAAATATTTGTTAACTTATAATGTTTATTAAAATTAAATGAATAATTTATAGTATTCCCATTTCATTAAGGAGTTCTTTTTTATGATAGTAAATATAAAAAAAGGAAAAAATTTTGTTTGATGAAAAAAGCTACTTATTTATTTAAAAAGGAAAAGTTTGTTTATAACAAATGTAATTGTTTAAGCAAATAAATTTTTTAAGTTTTTGAAAGAATGTACATATGATATCAATATTTAAAGTTTAAAAAATGACGAAAATGTTTACAAATACAAAAGGAAGTTGATTATTGTTTATATAATTGTTAATATTAATGATAATTTTTAACTGTAAAATAGTTTTTACTAAATTAGACATAAATTTAAACTTGTCTGCAAAAAAACCAATTTTTTTATGAAGAAGGTCCGAAGTAATCTATTTGTTAATTAACATTGTTTGCAACAATTTAAGTAAATTGTATTATGCTTTATTAATTGTCCGGTGGTCATACTAGACTAATTTAAATTGATTTCGATCATGTGTAATGGAAAAATAAAAAAATTAACATGATTTTTTCTAAAAATATTGTAATTTGTCAAATTTTTGTGTAACAAGAAAAAAATAAACAATTAAAAATTCAAAAATCGACTTTGATGGATCTCTTATTAATTTTAAATCAAGAACATCAACATCCGATAAAATTTGTAGTTTCTAGACAATTTTCAATAGTAAGTTGAAAAAAAATCCCACTGCTCATCGCGCAGGAGTGCGCGAGCAGACGGACAAATTTTACTTATTACACTATATTTTTGGCAAATTGTTTCGGCCCATTTTCAGACTTATATCTTCTTTTAGGGGAATTCCCAAGCTTTCATTTGTGATTATTAAAAACAAAATAAAAACTACCGAACTTGCACAAAATTGCAAAAAACTATTTATTTTAAAAAATTTTTACAAAAAAAATTTTTTTTTATTATATAAATAAAATATTTTAAAAGTACACAAAAAAACCTTTCTAAAACACTACTTACTTTTTTCAATTGAATAATTTAAGTAGAAACTACAAATGTTTAAAGAATGCATGTTCGAGTTTAAGCTGAAATTTCAACCACCACCCTTTTGATTGGGGTGGGGAGTTGGACCTGTAAATTGGTGTAGTAACTTGTAGCTACTAGGGTAATATATTTCCAAAGTATAAAGGAAATCCAAGAACTTTTTTTTATTTTTGGGGCAGTTCAGGAATAATACCTCGTAGGTGAGTTGATCTATGACGTGTGTAGATAGTTGTTCTGAGAGACGTGTGTGATAGTTTGTCAAATTTTGAGTGTTTCGATGAACAAGAGTTTTGTGTTGAGAGAAGAATTAATAAAGAGTAAATAGAAGTAAAGTTGTTTTTGCTTTTGGATTATTCCCCGAATTATCCCTGAAGGAAGCAGCCGCTGAGAGTCCAGTAGGAAAGTGGAATCCAGAAGCGTTGTCTGGTGAGTCAGTATCGAGCCAGTATTGTACCAGTCGTGTCTCATCGTTGGCATTTCTGCTTGCCAACTTGTTCAGGCAGAATTTCCTCTGACGATTGAGAGCGTCTCAGAGGTGTTGTTGTTTGTTGTTGTTAAAGAGTCGAGTAGTTTATTAATTGAGCTTGAAAATTAATTGGCGCCTGACGGCGAAATTTAGTAACTTAAATTTCTTATTATTATTTTTGTTGAAAGCGTCGGATTTTGCCTGACGTAAAGCAGAAACTTTAAACTAAAATTAAAATAGTTTGAAATCATACGTCACAATATATATTTCACTTCGTATATCAATTTAAAAAAAAATCACGCATTTAAATATACAACGAAATAAAAGAATTTAATTCATTATATTTTTATGTATCGTTGAGAAATACAACAATTTTTTATGTAGATGACTGTATGTTGCTTAAAAATGAAAGAATAATTGAGCACCTGGATCGTAGAAGGGCACGTAAATTTTTCTCGGCCGAAATCGAAATCCCCTGGACACTCAAAATTCAACTTCTGAATTTAGACATTTCAAATATACATGTTTATAGAAAATTTCATTGCGCATATTTTTTTCTTATGAATTTTTTTTCTATCTATTACCGTTTTCGAAATATTTGAGAAAAATTGATTTTTTGAAAACTGCAAATTTAATGACATTTTTCACTTCAACTCGCGATAATTCAGATAATTTTAAATATATTTCAATGTCCAAAAAAAGAAAATACGTCTAAAGATATTCTACGAATGATAAAAAAGGAAAAAAGATATTTTCTTTACAAACAAAATTGTTATTAATTTTTTTCTTTATTAATGTAAAAAACATAAAATACAATCTTCTCGGCTCTCGTTTAACGGGCGAATTTTAAGTAACAAAGAACTTTCAGTGAGAAAGTTGTTCATTATGGACCAAAGAAGTTTTCTGAAAAATCACAGGGTTAATAATTAATTAGTGTTGAAATGGTGAATGTTTAAAGTTGATACCGTCCGAACGTGTGGCACGCGCGATGGCCATAACCTATGAAACGACACTCCCAAGCCTCCCAAGCACCTGTGGCGAGTGACGCGTGCTACACATTCGGACAGTATCAACTTTAAACATTCACCATTTCAACACTAATAAATTATTAACCCTGTGATTTTCCAGAAAACTTCTTTGGTCCATAATGAACAACTTTCTCACTGAAAGTTCTTTGTTACTTAAAATTCGCCCGTTAAACAAGAGCCGTGAAGATTGTAGTTCGTGATTTTTACATTAATAAAGAAAAAAATTAATAACAATTTTGTTTATAAAGAAAATAACTTTTTTCCTTTTTTATCATTCGTAGAATATCTTTAGACGTATTTTTTTTTTGGTACATTGAAAAATATTTAAAATCATCTGAATTATCGCGAGTTGAAGTGAAAAATGTCATTAAATTTGCAGTTTTCAAAAAATCAATTTTTCTCAACTATTTTGAAAACGGTAATAGATACAAAAAAAATTCATAAGAAAAAAAGATGCGCAATGAAATTTTCTATAAGGATGTGTATTTAAAATATTAAAATTCAGAAATTGAATTTTAAGTGTCTAGGGGACTGCGATTTCGGCCGAGAAAAATTTACGTGCCCTTCTACGATCCAGGTGCTCAATTGGATTTTCGAATTTTTTTTAATAATAAAAAAAAATATGTATATATGCATATATATAATTAATAATTTAAAAAAAAATAATATAATTTAGAAATTTTCTAAATTAAATTCATGTTGAAAGCACCAAGGGAATCCAAATTAATTTTCTAAATAATAACATTTTTTCTTAAGAAATTAATATTTTTTTCAAATCGATACAAAGGTTCAATTTTTTCTATAAATAATGAAATTCTCGTGAAAGTTTCTTTATAAACAACAAAATTTTCTCCAAAATTTCAATTTTCATAAGTAATAAAAGTTTGACTGCAATTTGATCACTTTTATGAATGATTTTTTTTTTAAGAAAAGGCTTGAATTTCAATTTTGTTGAGATTGGTTTCAGTTAAAAAAAAAATTTAAACATAATTATTTGAAGGAATTAAATTATTTTTAAGGCTAGTAAAATTCAATTATTTTGGGAAATTTTTTTTTCTTTTATCGGAAAATTTTAATGATTTTTGTGGAATTTCGATCGAATTCCTTAAAAACTATAATTATTTTTGAGGTGTTGTTGTAATTAGTTAAAGGAACTGAATTATTTGAAATTTGTCAAGAGAATTACGTATAAGAATTCAATTTTGAGAAACATTTAATTATTCAATAAATTATTTATTTTTGTATTTAAATAGTTGAATTCCGGTAGAATTTTTAATGAAAATTAATTCAAAAATGAGTTTTAATTCAGATTCTACATAATGGTTGAATATTAAGAGACATTTAAACCTAAATTTTTAGAAATGATTGGGAATTTCACGGGAATTTGATTATTTACAAGTTTCGTGTAAAATTAATTTTGAAAAACAATCATAAAATTATTATTTATAAATAACTTAGTAAATAATTTTACTTGGATTTCCGGAATTGATTAGGTCTCGAAAGAATTGCTTTGCAGTCTTCATAAATAGATAAAGTCAATAGGTTCCAATTTGAAATTGTAAGAAGAACTGATTACCGAAATTCAGTTATCTAAACAAAATTTTAATAAAAATTTGTTACAAGAATTCAATTACCTTCTCACCTTAAATTTATTATATAATTTTTGAATTTCCAAAGGTTTGAATTTGAGGATCTTAATTTCTAAAGAAAAATAATAATGATTAAATATTTATTACTAATGTTTTCAAATAATTTAACAATTAAAAGAAGTTCGTAAACAAATGTAATAGAACCTTTTTATTATCTTATTTTTACTATCTAATAATTTTTAAATAACTTAAAATATTATTTGGAGTTGAGAAGAGTTCGAAATTTTATCTAGAAAAATGAGAAAAGTCAAGGAAATGCAAAGTAAAATTTTTGTAGCGGCCCTGTATGTATATGTGGGCAATTCCACGTGAGATTTAAGTCGACCTCTTAAAATCGGCTAAAAATATTTTTTTTCTATTCTGTATTAAAAAAACAGATACGTATTTTTTTATTATTTTTTTGGAGGCCAAATTTTTGAGTTATGAATTTTCAAAATTTTCGCTTTTTAAATGTATATAATAATTAATTTTTTTAAACTTTGGGTATGATAAATTTTTATTTTCTTTTTTTAAAACATACCTGGAAATGATAAAAAGGTTTTGCAAAAAGTTTTAGAGTGGGCCTGACAAGTTTGATGGGTCCAAAAAATAATTAAGCTCTCCGTGCAGGTCGCACGCACGTGGCACAATGGGATTTTTTTACAATTTATTATTAAAAATTGTTTAGAGCCTTAAAATTCAATAATAATCAAAATCCGATAAAATTTGTAGGCTCTAGACAATTTTTTATAATAAATTGTAAAAAAATCCTATTGTGCCACGTGCGTGCGACCTGCACGGACAGCTTAATTATTTTTTTGGACCCATCAAACTTGTCAGGCCCACTCTGAAACTTTTTGCAAAACCTTCTTATCATTTCCAGGTATGTTTTAAAAAAAGAAAATTAAAAATTTATCATATCCAAGTTTAAAAAAATTAATTTGTATATAAAATTTTTTTATTTTTTTAATAAAAAATAAAAAAAATTTTTTTTGTTATGATTATTCAAAAGTAGAGAGAAAAACAAAACTTTTTTTTTCTTGTCAAAAAATGAAAAGAAGCAATATTTTTTTAGTTATCTGACATTAAAAATATACCTACATTTAAAAAGCGAAAATTTTGAAAACTCATAACTCAAAAATTTGGCCTCCAAAAAAATAATAAAAAAATACATTTCTGTTTTTTTTCCAATACAGAATAGAAAAAAAATATTTTTGGCCGATTTTAAGAGGTCGACTGAAATCTCACGTGGAATTGCCCATGTGCATATTGCCTGCGACGCTTTGCCTGCCACAAGACGCAGCCAACACAGTCTCCCTCGTCCCCTCTTATTCTTTCTCTCTCTAACACACGACACTCACCCCATTCTGCCTTCCCTCTGTTCACTCTCATGCGTTCTCCCTCGCTCTTACGCGCTCTCCTTCTTTCTATACTTTCCATTCTTAAAGCATCTTTTTCTTACTCATGATGCATTTCTATATGTGACACGGACAGTTAAAAGGGACCTACGATCCGAAAAAATCGATTATCACTTTTTTATCTGTTCTTATAGTAAATAAACCGCTCTTTCCAACGCAATAAACCGCAGCTTTCTAGCTGCATTAGTTTTCTCACAATTTCACTTCAAAGTTAGGTACTTTGACAAAAAACAGTGCAAAAAAACTAACTTGGTAAACTTCAAAGTCGTTTTTCTCGAAATCTTTTTTTCGGACCGTAGGTCCCTTTTAACTGTTCGTGTCACATATATATATAGCCTGCCACAATACGCAGCCAACATAATCTCTCTCCATTCTCTCATTCCTTCTCTCTCTAATCTACGGTATTCACACCATTCAAAATTTCAAGATTCCATTATCTTCATGAATAGTAAGAATTTTATAGAAGTTCAATTATTATTTAGAATTTATAAAGAAATTAAAATAAAACTTCTTTATGAGTGATTGCAATTTTTGGAGGTGATTGAATTTTGTTCAAGTTCTCAATTGGAATCTTTGAAAATTTAATTTTTTTTGTGTGTACTTTTTGTTGACAATTCTATGAACTAATTTTATTTTCAAAAAGCTTAATTACAATTTTTAAAAATGACTTCATGTTTTTATTTTTAATGAATATAAAAAAAAATTATTAAGACTTGACTTAAAGTAAAATTTTATTTAAAATTTTTAGAAAGTAATAATTGAATTGATCATTCTTAGATTATAGTATGAAATAATTATTTTATTACTCGGTCATGTTTTATAATAATTCTATTCATACTAGCGACATATACCTCACTCGCTAACGCTCGTTCGGTTGTATTTAAACTTATTTGTTTTTACTAATTTATTTTTATTTATTTGAACTAAGTAAATATTTACTGGACATAAATATTTTAATTTATAGTATCAAATAAATAGTTATTTGAACCAAATACAAATTACTTAAGTCAATTAAATAAAATAATTTCATCTAATAAATATTGCCTCAAATCAATTATGAAAATTACTTTATTCAATAATGCATAGTTTTTAATTAAAATAAATATTTATTTGCATCAATAAAATAATTTTTTTGAAATTTTGCCTCTAGCAGTTTGTGCTTTTTTATCTTTTAAACAATTGCTCTTATCGCATTGAAAATCTTTAAACACAAATTGTTATAGGGGAGCGTGGGGGAATTGGAGCCCCTTAAGGAAAATTATTAAAAAAACCAACTTATCTTTATAATAATACATTGTTTTCGTCATTTTCTACTCATTTTGTTATTTATCTCTAATTATGTTTAATTAGAAACTTAAAAAGAGAAAGTAAATTGGAAAAAAAAATTTAAAAAAAAATACATTTTTTGCCATCACCCAATTTGTGGGGTATTGGGAGTTTTCACTTGAAATTTAAAAAATTTCTATTTTTTAGGAATATTTTTTGTTTTACAATAAAAAAAGTGTTAATACTTACAATGAAGCTCAAACTTTAGACTTAGAATAAACTTTTTCCTAAATGTTAATTAAATAAAAAATTTTTGAAAAAAATTTTATTTTTTATTTTTTCCACAAAAAATTATTTTTTAATTAAAAGTTTTTTCATAAGGTGATATCTTTTACAATTTTGAAAGAAATAATGAAAGCCGTAACATAGTAACGAAGATTCTTTGGGCTGACACTAATTCTCCCATTACCCCACAGAATTCTTACAGGCCAGAATTTGAATAAAAAAATAAAAATATAAACAAATTTTATTATTATCTCGATTTTTATACAAGTATATGGGGCAAAATTCCTCAACTGACCAGGTCAAAAAATAAATGTTATTGAATTTTCTCGAAACTTTGCTAAAATGTTACTATTATTAGTGGAATTGTAAATATAAAATATTATTAAATTTTATAAAATATTTTTTGAGTTACATCGTTTCAAAATTTTGACTTTTTTGAAAACGTCTTTTTTTCAATTTAACATATTGATAAGTAGAATTAATGAAATTAGAAGTGTGAATAATGATTTTTGAAGGGTTTTTCAAGAGCTACAAGCTGGTGGTAACAAAAAAAAAATTTTTCTTTTTAAATTTGACCTTGAAATTCAAGGTCAAATTTTTAATTTCAATATATATCAAAATCGACGTTGTTTTTCTTCTAACCTATCCCAATCGAAAGCTTACCTTTTTTCCTATACAGCATGTAAAAGGTATAACGCTTTAGATTGTCAAAAAGATCTTTATTACTATTTATGATAATTTTAATTATTTTTTAACTGATCTCTGCATTTTATAGTTTTAAATTTAACAATAATAATTTAATAAATTTTAAAAAAGTAATAATTTCAGGGTGTCTACTAACCGGGAATTCCGGGAAAACAGGGAATTAGCCGGGAATTTTATACCAAACTGGGAATTTTTTTACCAAAATTAAAAAAGTTTTATTATTTTAATTTGTTTTTAAAAAATCACTTTTTATTTCAATTTTTATAGGTATTTATACTGTTCTCTAAATTTAAGTTAGTTAAAAATAATTAATTTGATAGTAAAAAATCAATTCGACTGAAAATATGTAATTAAATTTGTTAAAGAATTTCATTAGAAACTTTTTAACAAATAGAATTTTCAAAGTATTTTAATTTAATAATTGATTAATAATTGAATATTATAAAGAGTTAAATTCTAATGTATTCATGTTTCTTACTGCGAAGATTAATAATTAAAATTTTTATTAGTAAATTTAAAAAAATATACATACTTAAAATTGTTTAATAAAATTGAACTTTCGCAAATTTTTTTTTAATTTTGAAAAATAAGATTGTTGTAATTTTTTAATTCTATTGTTTCAAGATAATTGAATTTTTTTAAACAAGTAATTGAAATTTTTTTAAATAATTGAAATTTGTTTACATTTCTTGAAAAATAATTGAATTTTTTTAAAGAATTTTATTTAAATTTTTCGAAAATAATCAAGGGAAGTTAGTGACCGTAATTATAATTTAATTTTTAAAATTTAAAGTCCCTCTTACAGTTTTAAATTAATTTTTTGCTTCTAAAAATATTATTAAACTTCTCTTAAATTTTTATAATTTTAAATTTCTGATTAAATGTTTATTACTTATTATAAGTAAATTTCACTATTTATAAAAACAATTGAATCTTTCCAAAGAATGCTATTATTTATGAAAATAATTTAATTCTTGTGAAGAATTTTATTAAAATTTTTGAAAATAATAATCATTAATAATTAATTATTTACTTATAATAAGTAATAAACATTTAATCAGAAATTTAAAATTATAAAAATTTAAGAGAAGTTTAATAATATTTTTAGAAGCAAAAAATTGATTTAAAACTGTAAGAGGGACTTTAAATTTTAAAAATTAAATTATAATTACGGTCACTAGCTGTCCTTGATTATTTTCGAAAAATTAAAATAAAATTCTTTAAAAGAATTCAATTATTTTTCAAAAAATGTAAACAAATTTTAATTATTTAAAAAAATTTCAATTATTTGTTTAGAAAAATTCAATTATCTTGAAACAATAGAATTAAAAAATTACAACAATCTTATTTTTCAGAATTAAAAAAAAAATTTGCGAAAGTTCAATTTTATTAAACAATTTTAAGTATGTATATTTTTTTAAATTAACTAATAAAAATTTTAATTATTAATCTTCGCAGTGAGAAACATGAATACATTAGAATTTAACTCTTTATAATATTGAATTATTAATCAATTATTAAATTAAAATACTTTGAAAATTCTATTTGTTAAAAAGTTTCTAATGAAATTCTTTAACAAATTTAATTACATATTTTCAGTCGAATTGATTTCTTACTATCAAATTAATTATTTTTAACTAACTTAAATTTAGAGAACAGTATAAATACCTATAAAAATTGAAATAAAAAGTGATTTTTTAAAAACAAATTAAAATAATAAAACTTTTTTAATTTTGGTAAAAAAATTCCCAGTTTGGTATAAAATTCCCGGCTAATTCCCTGTTTTCCCGGAATTCCCGGTTAGTAGACACCCTGAAATCATTACTTTTTTAAAATTTATTAAATTATTATTGTTAAATTTAAAACTATAAAATGCAGAGATCAGTTAAAAAATAATTAAAATTATCATAAATAGTAATAAAGATCTTTTTGACAATCTAAAGCGTTATCGGCGTGTGATGCCTGGCGCGCCGGGTGACCTGCGGTCGGAGCGCGCGGGGTATTTATATATAATTTTTGCAAAACCGTTCAAGGTTCCACTCTGGTGGGACCTTAACTGGTGGGATATATTGAAATTAAAAATTTGACCTTGAATTTCAAGGTCAAATTTAAAGAAAAAATTTTTTTTGTTACTACCAGCTTGTAGCTCTTGAAAAACCCTTCAAAAATCATTATTCACACTTCTAATTTCATTAATTCTACTTATCAATATGTTAAATTGAAAAAAAGAAGTTTTCAAAAAAATCAAAATTTTGAAACGATGTAACTCAAAAAATATTTTATAAAATTTAATAATATTTTATATTTACAATTCCACTAATAATAGTAACATTTTAGCAAAGTTTTGAGAAAATTCAATAACATTTATTTTTTGACCTGGTCAGTTGAGGAATTTTGCCCCATATATATCTACACATATACACCTATAATATAATGAAAAAGCATAACTTAATAATACGATTTTAACTACTTATGGTGATGTTTAGAAATATTTTGCATTTTACAACGAAAACTCAAGAAATACATTTTCCCTTGTCTTTACTAAAAATTTGTCAAGAATGTAATCGATTGTTTTGCAATGATATTAACAAAGGTTGTAGAAGATTTTCTAGACATTGCAGCGAATTTTAAGGCTTTTAAGTACGTGAAATTTAAAAGTTCCCATTACCCCACGCTCGCCTACACAAAAAATAAAAAAGATATTTCAAAAATAATATTTGCCCATCTTTTAGTACTTTTGACCCATTTTCCCCTAAATTTTGTATTAAAACCAGCCATATCGTAGGTTTTAACTTGTCCAAAATGTGAATCATCTTAAAATGCTATATTGGGCGTTCCACTGCTCTATGAACCGACGAAATTTTGGTTTTGCTTATACCCAAGCAGCACGGAATATAACCTTAAAATGAAGGGAATATTACATTTTATATTCGGAATATTCTAGGGATCTTAAAGTAATATTAAAATGTCCGCCCCACAGAAATATTCCAAAAATAACATTGAGGGAATGTTCCACGGTAATTTCGAAGTAATATTCCAGGATGATGTTGAGGCAATGTTCCACCGTAATATTAATGGAATATTCCAAGGTAATGTTGAATGAATATTAAGAGAATATTCCCTGGAAATATTCCAAAATTTCATACTTTGAAATTTGACTTTTCTTCTCTTTATCTTCTTTCTTTAGTAAAAACGATTTTCAATGGTATTTTCAACATTGTTACGTTCAAAACGCAACTACTTTAATTTTTTATTAAGAATCTAATAAATGGGTAAGCTTGTTAATTTAAATTAAATAACACATACACATAAAAAAGGGGTAAAAAGAATTCTTTATATGATTCTCTCATCAATTATTTACTTGTATTTATCAAATATTTTATTTATTATACCTGAATTTGAGAAAATTCGAAATTAAACATTTTTTTAATGGTTTTTACCGAAATATTGGGTGATTGGGAAATACAAAATAAATGTTATCAAGTATGGAAATCGTCTACAACCCTTGGTAATTTATCGACTCCCTTAAATTAAAAAGATATTTCTCTAAAGAAAGAAGTTTCTTTTCTTAAATAATATGGTGGAGAATACCTAAATTGAATGCATATTGGCGAAACAGGATACAAAGTATCAAACTATATCACGCCATTCTTGAGGAATTTGCAAGTTTGCTAAAAGCTTGCTTGGCAACACCAAGGTTTGGTGGGCCGTGTGCAACGGATTCTCCCACTTTACCGATTTTAGTCGATTTTCCAGGGTGTGACCGATTGTCCACGATAATTAATCGAGGAGTCTTAATGAGTATTTCCCGCAGAGCGGACGTTACCAATTTTTTATATTTTGTGATTTTTTCCCGCAAAAAGGCGAAGGTTTTGTATTTTATTTCCCCAATTTTAAGGGTTGATTTTATAAAATTTGAATTAATTGAGTTTAATTGATTGCTATTGTGAAAATATATAATATTGAGTGAAGTAATGATTATTTAAAGTTGATTATAGAAGATTATAATTGAAACAAAGTGATTTATTTGAAAATATAAAGATAAAAGGAAAAATTAAAGAAGTTATTCGAGATAAATAGAATTAAAAGTGGAAAATATTTAAGAAAACGGTTTTTGTGAAGAAAAGAATAAATTAATAAGGATTATTAACAAAAAAAAGAGAATTTTAAAAGCAAAGAAAAGTAATAAAATATTGAACCTCGTTTTTTTTGTGGTTTGAAGATTTGTTTCTTTCATTCTACGTATAATAAAGAACTTCAGAATTGATTACAAATTTAAAATTTGGTGACCCCAAAATTTTAAATATTAAAATCAATTTTGATCTTTTTGAGTTTTTCTAAAGATAAAAAAAGGAATTTATTAAAAGACCATTAAAAGAAAGAATATAAGAGATAAACTAAAAAGGAAAAGTAAAAGTGAATACGTGAATACTACTACAGGTGTAATTGGAAAACATAAAAATAAGAGACTTTTCTGTCTTTAAAAAAAAGAGATATAAATTTGAATAAGTTATAATTGGTGAGTTAATTAATAATTATTCTGTAATTACTTTTACACATTTACACACACACACACACTTATTAGTTAATTTCTTTAAATATCAATATCTGTCTAAAACAAAAGTATATTCATAAGTTATAATTTTTCTATTGTCATAATTCTAAGTATTGGACTTTATTTTATCAAATGTAATTTTATAAAGGGTATGTTTTTTAAGACATAAATTATCATAAATTAAAAAGGGTGCACATTGTAATAATGATAAGACAATATCAATTGTAATAAAATTAACATTAATCTTTTTAAAAGTATTGAATAAATAGACTCTTGTAACATCATATTACACATATTATTCAGTGTTTTTATTAAAATTCTACCTTACTATTGCCACCTTTTCCTTTTTTTTCTTTCAACTAAAAAACCGTCTAATCGGAGACGTTGAACAAATAACGTACTTGAAGGGGGGATCCTAAATTTTTAATAACAGTATTTATTTTGAAATAAATTTAACATCCATTTCTCACTATAAAATACTGAGTGTTTTATTGATTTAAGACTATTAAAAATTCTTTTTAATACAGTTAAGTCCGAATTCGATTAAATTATAAAATCTCTCAAATTAATAATAATTAAATCATAAACAATCGAATTCAAACATAACATTAATGGTGGTAGTGGTGGGATTTCCTTTTTTATTTTGTTGAAAGAATAAAAATTTATAAAGGTTGGAAATAGTTATTTTTAGAAGAAAAATATTTTTTTGACACTTATACAATTACACAAAACACAAATGCATTTTGAATTGAATTTTGTGCTTATGCACTATTTATTTATGTGAATGACATTATTGTTAATGAAATTTTTCTTTTCAGAAATAAAAAAAAAATTTTTTTTTTCTAATTCAGAAATACGGAATTTTTGAAAAGTGCGAATTTTAGATTTTTTTTATACTCGCTAAAGTCGAGTTTTTAGGGAACGGTAACTACACTTGCAATCGGCAAGCGGTAGTTTTCTCAATAAAGCGGCCTCTATTCCTCGAATAAAAAAACAACCTTGTTGGAAGTGCGTAGGACACTTGAACAAGTGAGAGGACTAAAAATTATTAGTTAGCTAGAGTCAAGATTCATTTTTTTATAAAATTATTTTTAAAGTCAATGAAAGTATCCTTCCACGGAAAAGAAGTAAAATATAATCTAACTAATAATTAAATGAAAAGCTATGAGATAATATATAAAAATTTAAAGAATAAAATTAGATTTTCATATTACTAGTTTATATATATGGAACTAAATCATTTTTTTTTAATTTAAAGAGAATAATAAAATAAAATTGATTATTAATAAATTAAAATATTTCTCTTCAAATAAATATTTAATAAAATATTTTTTCTTGATATTGGATTTAATATCATATGTGAATTAAGAAACAATTTAAAGTCAGCAAATTGTAAATGAAATTTGATACTTTTCTGATTTAGTTTAATTCTAAAATTAATTAAAGTGTTAAAAAAAAATATATATATAATAATTAAGTATCTTTTTATATAAGAGAATAATAACCTAATCATTTTTTTTATTTATGGGGTTTAAAATTTAAACATAAAAATTTGTTTAAAAAAAACAAAATAGTAACAAAAATATACTAGTACTATTAGAATATCCAGAATTTTGAATAAGTGAATAAAAGATATAAATTTTTCATTTAATTAAAAAAAAATAGAAATACAAAAAAAGAAACAAAGCTTATTTTCTGATATTTAATAAAAATCATTTTTCTAGCATATTAAAAACAGGAAAATTAAAAAGAAAATATTAAATGTACTCTTTCAAATAAAAAGTGCTGACCGAACAAGAAGAGTAAAATTACAAGTTCAAGGTAGTTCTTTGTCATCAAAAAGGCATAGATTTAAAAAAATAATATTGAGATACATTTAAAAAAAATAATAATAATAAGTTAAGAATTATTAAAAAGAATAAAAAACTATGACAAATTAATTATACTCTAACCCTATTTTTTATCTTTTTTAATGTTTTCTACAATTAATAGAATTGTAACGGGTTTCTCTCATGACGATATAAGTAAGATAAAAGAAAGAATAGAATCCGTGGAAGAATTCAGTCAAAGACTGTCTTTGCAGTGTAGAATTTTAGAGTGTAATATCGAAAGGGTAGAGATACGCGGTAGATTTTTAGTGAAATGGTTATTTGCCTTAAGCGATTGCAGTGACCAACAAAGACAATCAATTAAAGAGATTAAGTCCGATTTGTTAATTAAGCAAGATCAGATTAATAATTTAATTTCGGAATTCAAGAATTTAAAATTAGGATAATTTTTATCATAATTTGGTCATATGACACCAGAGTTCTTACAATTATTCCAGGAAAATCCTACGAACCTTTATAATAGGCTAGATTCAGCAGTATACAATTTGCATGAAATTTCACAAAAATACTTACTACTAAACAAAAAAAATTAGAAAAAGCACAACGGTCTTTAAATTTAGTAGAGTATATGATTAGAGGAACAGACTACAGAATAAGAGTAAATAAAAAAGATATAGAACAAATTACTGAACGATTAAATCAACTTTGTTTATAAGAAAGCTTTTAATTTTAGTTTTTTTTGTCATTAATTTCTGTCGAGAATCTAGAGTTAGTGTTGTTTTAATTCTTATCAATATATATTTTTCATGGTTGTAAACGAGAACACACCAGAAAGATCTGAAGTAGTTCTAGAAAGCTCAGAAATAATTGGTGGGCAGACAAAGTTTCTAGTGACGAACCAAACAAAACACAACTATATTACGGCAGACTTACTTAGTATAGATTATTGGCCTTGTACTGTAGAATTAGTAACACTTTTCGGAAATCAATATTATCTCGTAGGTGGATTAATAATTGAAGTGCAAGGACACGAAACTTATTTCCAAGTTATAGAACCATTAGATTCAACAATAGAAAATATTAATCGGGCTATAATAGGTTGGAAGCAGGCCGAAAGTTTAGGGTGGATATCTCATCTTTCAATATAAGAGAAATTTTGTTAATTCTAAACATACAAGAAGAAGGCTTATTTTTACTAGTTTAAAAAAAAACAACATATACAAAATGGACGACGGAAACAGGCCCCCAAATGTAGGAAATCAACCTCCACAGAATAGGGGATGAGTACAAGAAGTACAGGATCCTCATAATGCAACTGTAGCAGATACAATGAGAAATAGGGTAGATATAGTTTTTCCTCGGGTAGTACAGGTTCAACGACCGGTAGAAATAGTTAATGAGGAAAACGCTACGCTGGTAGTAGTTCAATTTTTAAAAAATGACATGTCTATGGAAAGAGCCATGAAACATGTACCCGATTACAATGGTTCAAATATGTCAGTTAAGAAATTTATTCAGGACATAGTATATGCCGCCTCGAAAATCAACGCAACTTGCGAAGCCGACCTGATTTCGGAAATTCTATGTAAACTTAAAGGCAGTGCAAGAGATTGCACTAAAGGAAAAAATTTTGCTAGAGTAGGGGAACTTATAGACACGTTAAAGGAACGTTTCGCCCCCGGTCAACCTTACGAAGCTTATTTTGTTCAAATAATAAATTTAAAAATGTACAGAGAAGTAAGCGTAAATGACTTGTACTATAGATTAACATCATATTTAAGTGGTTTCAAAGCTGCTTTATATCCAGCATATAATCAGGCGGAAATAGCTATTATTATGAGGCCATTTAATCAGACAGCCCTCAGAGCATTCATTGACGCGTTACCCGACGACATTTCAGGATCGGTAGACCGTCATGACCCCGTAGATTTAGCAACTGCACTTACATACGCTAAGCAAGCGCAGCAGAAAAAGATACGATCTAATTTCGGGAACACAGTCGGATATTATTCTAACACTGCGGAAAATACACCCGGAATACTTAGGCCACAATGGCAAGACTTTGCAGGAAATGGAAATAGAAATCATCAGGTAAACCACAGCCGTAATCAGGGATTTAATTAGTCGTTTCAAAGAAATCAGCAAGGTGGATACAGATCAGATAGCATGGGTATGCAGCCTAGAGCAAATTATAGAAACTATAATATAGGACAGGGTAGAAACCAAAATTCTGGTTACAGAGATGGTAGACTTTATAACCCAAATGGCCCACAGAATTTTAGAAATAACAGAAATCATAATTATCAAGATAATCAAAGTGTAGCGATGAATTCTTCAACTCAACAAGTGAACCCGAATTTTTCTCCACGAAATCAGGCAATCCAAGAGTGAATAAACACTAATAATGCTTTAAACTGGGATCAGGTTCGTCGGAACGACGCGACAGCGAACCCGAACGACCAAGTGCGTCAAACGATAGTTCGATTCAGGGATCAGTAGCTATTTTTAAGATAAACGAATTAGCTTCTGAATCACCTACAGTAAAAATGAAAGGTGATTATATTTTCAAAGGGGAAGGGAATTTTTTTGTAGACACTGGAGCCGATATAAATATAATAAAAAGTACAGCGTTAACAGCGAATGCTCCGGTAAAAACATCAGAGATAACTTTTATGACAGGAGTAACTCTTACAAAAGTATTTACCTTAGTAACAATAGAAATTGGAATCAACGGAGTACAACATCTGTTTCACGTAGTCAGACCCACATTTCCGATCAGCGTGGAAGGAATCCTAAGAAGACCCTTCCTAAGAGAGGAAAGAGCATCAGTTTCATTTTTCTATAATGCGTTAGTAACACAATCTAAGCTGGTAGATCCAATTCCTTTCATAGATCCGGAATCGAATAAAGAAAAGATAAAACTAAAAAAGGAAGTAAAACCGGTACCCAGAATATTAAGAATTAAGGCAAGAACCAAACAAATAGTCAGCATCCCTGTAATTAACGAAGACCTAAAGGAAGGTTACTTACCGTGAATTGAAACAAAAAAGGGATTAATGTTAGGCGAAACCTTAGTAAGACAAAAGAAGGGCAATTGTAAGATTATGGCCATAAATACAACAAAAAGGGACATAACTATCACTATTCCACCTCAGGAAATCTTACCCTATGAGTTAGTAGACGAAACAAATCCAAACAACTTCTCCGAGTTAGATAAAAATGCCAAGTCGAAAGAAGAGAGATATGAGGCAATTCTTAACAAAATGAAACTAGACCATTTAAATATAGAAGAACTAGGATTCGTAAAAAATTGGGTTCTAATCGGAAAAGATCAATTTTTGTTACCTGGGGATAAATTGCCTATACTGGAACGTTGGGGGGGGGGCCAAATATTTTTCGGTTTTTGACCTAGCACTAGGTTACCACCAGATAGGTACAGCCGAAGAAGATCAACACAAAACCGCATTTTCCTATGGACGAGGGCATTACCAATATAAGAGAATGCCAATGGGGATCAAAAACGCGGCACCAACTTTCCAAAGATTAATGGATAGTGTCCTGTCAGGCCTGCAAGGGGCAGAACTTTTCGTATATTTGGATAACATTATAGTATTTTCAGCAAGTCTAGAAGAACATGATAAAACCATAAAAAGGATGTTAGGACGATTAAAGGAAGCGAAATTAGCCCTACAACCCGAGAAATGCGATTTTCTACGTAAGGAAGTAGCTTATTTAGGTCACGTAGTAGGAGAGGCAGGAATAAAAGCAGATCCGAAAAAGTTGTCGGCCATAAAAGATTTTCCCATACCAAAAAATCCTAAATCAGTAAAAGGATTTTTAGGCATTACAGGTTATTATAGAAGATTTATAGAAAACTATGCCAAAATAGCACAACCATTATATACCCTGTTAAAAAAGGATCAAATCTTTAAATAGGAAAACGAACAGAAACAGAGTTTCAGAAAATTAAAGCGTGCTTTATGCAAAAATCCAATTTTGCAACATCCCGATTTTTGCAAAATATTCAGAGTAACCACAGACGCTTCAGAGCATGCCCTTAGTGCAGTAATTACCCAAGAGATGGATGGAATGGATTTACCAGTAGCTTATTTTTCAAGAACATTGGTAGGAGCAGAGGCAAATTATGATCCTACTCAAAAGGAATGTCTAGCAGTAATTTCGGCTTTAGAAAATTTTAGACCATACCTATACGGTAAAAAATTTATTTTGTCCTGTGACCATGAGCCCTTAAAAATTATCAACGATGCCATTAAGCCCACCACTAGCATGACTAAGTGGTTATTAAGATTACAAGATTACCAATGCGAATTCGAGTGCAAACAGGGAAAAATAAATCGGTGGATCAGAGGGTTATCGGAAAATCCTAATTCAGAAAGGTCCGAATTAACAGACGAAGGACCAGGTTATGATAGTGAAAGCAGCGATAATTCTGACTCAGAAACAGACATAAAAGAAAATGTAGGCGGAATAATGGAAGGAAAGAAAACCTTTCCTATTAGTAGTGGAGCCCGAGGAGCAAAGTTAAAAGCCAACGAAGCACTAAATCAATTATTAGACAAAAACAAAAGAAAACAAGACAAGAAAAAGGTACCAATTTCATCGAAAACAAATATAGATGTCCCTGGACCTAGTAGACTCAGAGCTCATTCAGATTCGTCGGCAATCCCTCAAAAAAAGAAAATAATAGGAGAAAAGCCAAAAAGAGGGAGACCACGCGGGAAAATGAAACCTAAGGAAACCCCAGTAGTAACAGATGAGGGCCCTATAGCAACCAGATTGAGGCCCAGGAAAGGCATTCCAATTTCTGTAGTAGATAAGGAGGTAGTACAAATTCCTCAAAGCAGTGAAGAATCTGATGATGAACCCCCACCCCAACCTGTAGATATCCTGATTTTAAGGCAAAATCACAGTATCTTACCCTCTCTTAACGAAACCTCAATACAGACAGAAAGTAGTTCAGAATCGAGTGAAGAAGAAATCGAACGAAATATGGATAATCCCCGAGAAGAAGAGGAAAACGCAATTTATTTGAGCCCCACGGTAGAAAGCTCTGATGATGAGGAAGAAGTCACTATAGTCGAGAAAAGTACTGAAGAAAAAACATTAAATAGAGAAATGGCTAGGGAAATACAAAATTCTATAAGAAAATTCGATCTATCACTAGCAGAACACCAAACTTATATCTGGAATGACGAATTATTCAAAGGAGAAGAAGAAGACGTAAAAGATGTTTCACGAGGAACTAATTCTGAGGAAGAAAGTCTGATAGTAAGATTACAACAAGAAGAATAAACAATGGAAGAAATAATCGCGGAAATGCGTGAAATTACTGCGCAAATCGAAAACCCCCCTCCTCATTGCCTAATAAAAAATAACACTAACCAAGAACCAATAAACATAGAGGAAGAACAAAACAAAACAGTACTGAGAAAAGAAAAAACAGTAACTTTTAGTACACCAGCGTTCAAGGAGAAACCTAATGCTCATTCAACTCCTTTCGTACCCACTACAGTACTAGAAAACACAGAGTCAGAAGTAGAAGAAGAACAAAAAAAGAATAGAATAATACCGAGAAAATTAGTCAAAAAAAAAAGAAATTACAACAAAATCATTTGAAGGAGACGAAACCACAAAGAAACCGAACAATACGATTTTAAATTCGAGTCAACGCATAGATGTAATCATGCCTCATATAGATGACGAAGAAATTGTATTTGAAACTGTTAAAAGAGAAGAAGAACCTTTTCTAAAAAGAATAGATACGCTTACTTACGACAGAGAAGCTATCACTAGTATCAGAGACAACTATGTACATTTTATATCAAGAGATGCAGAACCTAGTTGTTCTATAACCAAGTTAATAGTAGCTATAGGAGGTTTAGACTTAATGGAGGTTAAAATTAGGAAGCCTAGTGTAGGAAAAATTTTAATCACGCCTAGAGGCAAGAATAATGTATATACGGTAGTATTAAAGAGGAAATATGATGATAAACTAAGCATACGGGAATTTGAGGAAATTCTTTACAACCTTAGAAAAGTTCTTATAAAGAAAAATGTCAAACAATTTCGAATATCTAAATATGGAGATTTAACAGAATCCATGGGTAATATTTGGGTAGAAAAATTGGTGGAAGTATTCTATGGAACCGGCATAGGAATAAAATTGTGTTTTGGGAAAATATCAATTCCTGAGGAAAGCAAAAGACCAAAAATAATTGAGGAATATCATGACAGTTTGATAGCAGGGCACAAGGGTGTTAACAAAACCTACAGAAGAATCAGGGAAAAATACACGTGGCCCGGTCTACGACAGGATATAATTAAGTATATAAGAAAATGTAGGAGTTGTGCTCAACGAAAAATAGTAAGAACAAAAAACAGAGAACCCATGATAATAACAGATACACCATTAGATGTTTTTGACAAAGTATCCCTAGATACAGTAGGAAAATTACCTACAACATCAGATGGCAACTGTCATGTGCTAACTATGCAGGATCAGTTAAGTAAATATTGTATATTTGTAGCTGTACCAGATATCAGCGCAGTTACAATCGCTCATGCAATAGCTACCAGTTTATTTTCACTTTATGGGGCCCCTAAAACGATATTATCTGACAGAGGTAGAATGTTTACTAGCAAACTTCTGAGAAGATTAGCGAAGAGATTCAAGGTAAATCAAGTGACTACCACAGCCTATAGGCCACAAACCAATGGAGCACTGGAAAGAAGCCATGCAGTTTTAGCAGAATTTATACGTCATTATGCGCATTTTAGTGACGATTGGAACAGATTACTTCCATATGCGATGTTTGCTTACAACACCTCAGTGCACGAGGCCACCAAATACACACCCTACGAATTAGTTTTTGGTAGACTAGCTAGAACCCCCACAGCATTTCCAGACGAAGAAAAATTGGAAACCTATGAATCCTATATACAAGAATTAATAACGCGATTAATAGAAATAAAAAAAATTGCAGCAAGCAATATAATTAAGGCGAAACAAATTTCTAAGAAAGACTATGATGGTAAATCTAGACCTCTAAACATAGAGATAGGAGATGTAGTAGATGTACGTGAGGAAGTAAGAGCTGGTAAATTCGAACCATATTATCATGGGCCGTATGAAGTAGTATCAATTACTGAAAACAATAACTTAATACTTTGTGATGCAGAAGGAAAAAGATTCAGAAAACATAAGGATCAAGTCAAAAAAGCATATTTATGACTAGAAAACCGTGCAGGATTCAGAGAAGACGAAGAAGGATATATACATGTCTATACTGACGGAGCATGTAAGGCCAATGGAAAAGAGAAAGCACAAGCTGGGATAGGGGTATGGTTCAATTTTAACCACCCCGATAATGTTAGCAAAAGAGCTCAAATAAAACAGACAAATAATGGAGCGGAAATAGAAGCAATATTAAAAACCATAGAAATAATAAAGTCTTTAGGTTATAAGAAAATTAGAATACACACTGATTCTAGATTTACGATAGATGGTTACCATATTTGGTTACCAGTATGGGAAAAGAACGGTTGGAAAACTAATAGAAAACGTTCTGTAATAAATAAAGAAATATTTGAACAATTAAAAAATAAAACTGTAGGTTTACAAGTAGAATTAATTTTCGAACCGGGACATAGTGGTATAATAGGGAATGAAGAAGCCGATAAGTTAGCTAAACAAGCTATAGAATATTAAAAAAGTATCCTTCTCTATTTTGGGTTACAGAAAAAGGAAAAGATGAAGGTCATAAAATTCTTGCTGCTACTATTTTGGGTATCTAGAACAACAGAAGGAATAGAAGACAACCCTTACATAAGAATCACACCTTTCCAAAAAAGCACTGGAATTTTCTTCGAACTAATGCCTAACATACAGCGAATAGTAGGCACTTGGCGCACGGTAGTAATCCTGGATACAGAAAATTTTAACAGTCATCTACCCGAATTGGAACAAAAATTAAAAAATTTAGAAATCCCTTGTAGGAAAAAACTGCAGGAAAATTGTGAGGAAATCCTAAATTTTTACGGTATAAATAAAGAAATATCAATTATCAAAATGCAATGGGAACAACTACAAGAAACAATACAAGAATTAAGAGATCAAAATGAACATTTAGAACAAACACCAATATCTAAATCAATAAAAAAACGAAGTACACCATGGTTCGGAATAGTAGGAAAAATAGCAGAAACAGCCATAGGAGTATTAACATACGAAGACGGAGAAAAATATGAAAATTCATTATTGGAATTAGACGAAGCCCAAAGAAATATATCCAAATTAGTCGGAGAACAAACCCATCTAGTTAGAGCAGAACTAAACAACCTATACAAAGCGGCTGAACAACAACAAAAAATAGCAAATGATTGGCAAGAAAAATTACAAAAAATACAAACAAGTATACAAAATTTCGATGATAAAATAGATAATATTAATTACACAGTTTGGATACAAGCTACTATACGAAATTGGGAAGAGCATCTTGATATTTACGAACACGCATTAGAGCAGACATTGCAAGTTATGTACAGTGCCAAGGAAGGAAAACTTCATCTAAGAATGTTAACAAATAATCAATTGTTGAAAATAGCAAAAGAAGCTCAGGAACAGCTAGGAGAACTAGTCTTTCCAGTAAATTTAAACAGAGTAAATGTAGCTATCCTAGGAAAAATATCTGTAGTAAACTCTCGAATGAATAAGGACAAATTAATAATGACTTTGGATATACCATTATTAGAAAGAGAAAAATTTCTACTTTATAAAATGCATGAAGTACCCATATCACAAAAACCTACAATTCATGGAAATAGAGCATATATATCCCCACATGCTAAATACATAGCTACAAGTGCGGCAATCAGAAAATATTTTTATTTAGAAGAGGAAGAACTAAACACCTGTCATTTTATTGAAAATAAATACATATGTCATCCTAACCAAGTAATATATGATTCAGTCCTAGTTCCCAGTTGCGAATCAGAACTATTAAGGGAAACTAACAACGAAACTTTAAAAAGTTGTGACATTCGAATCACAGAAAATCAGCAACCTCACTGGAGCCCTATTACTACAACAGGAAGTTGGATTTATTCTTTAACTATGGAGGAAACAGCTTATTTATCTTGTTATAAACAACCAACTAAATCACTCAAATTAATAGGAGTAGGACTGTTATGTTTGAATTCGATTGTTTATAATTTAAATATAATTAATTAAAAGATTTTTTATATTTAAGTCGAATTCGAACTTAACTGTATTAAAAAGAATTTTTAATAGTCTTAAAAATCAAGAAAACACTCAGTTTCTTATAGTAGGAAATGAATATTAAATTTATTCATAATAAAGATTGTTATTTAAAAATTAGGATCCCCTCTTTAAGTACGTTATTAATTCAACGTCTCCGATTAGACGGTATTTTGATTGAAATAAAATAAAGGAAAAGGTGGCAATAGTAAGGTAGAATTTCAATGAAACACTGAGTAATATGAGTAATACATGATATATCTTAATTTATTTCTCTTTAATGTGATTTAAATTAACATAAAAGTCGTACAAAGTGACCAAAATCTTTAATTCCCTTAAAGATTATTTTTAGTAATAAACAATAATTAATACGACAAAATATTCCTTTTAATAAAACATGCCCTTTGTAAATTTTTAATTCGTGTATAACGATACAACTTGTGTAGTATTTGAATATTATTAGTTACAATAAGAAATAATATTTGTTTTTAATTATTTTTCTTCTCTTGTGTATAGAATATAATAATGTGTAGATGTAATCATGTGTAAAACAGTATGATAACTAATAATTGACTCACCAACTTACAATTTTATTAATTTTATCCATAGCAGAAAAGTATCCTATTACTTTTCCCAGGTGGATTATTCAGATTCACACCTGTGATAGAATCTCTTATACTTATTAATCCTTTCTTATTTTAGTTATTTTCTTTGCGTACTTCTTCAATTATTTCTTTTTAAATTTATTCTTTTATTACTATCAGCATAATATTTTAAATGGCTTGATCAAAAAAAAATATCAAAATTGATTTTAATATTTAAACTTCGGGGTCACCGAATTTAAATTTGTAATCAAATCTGATACTATTTGGCAACAATATTTATGACAAAAATACTTTCAAACCACTAGACAGAGGTTTAATATTTAACACTCCCTATTTTATTTTACTTATTTCACTTCAAACTTTCTTTAATTCACTTTATTAACACAATATTTTCTTGAGAGATATTCTTTTTATTTATGTTACTTATTTTGTATTTTATGTGATTATTCTTTTAATTATAATATTTCACTTAGTATTCTTTTTTTTATATTCGTATTTTTTTTGTTAATTACTTTCAATTCACGTAAAAGATTATTAAAAAATCTCGATTCAATTCACTTTAATCAATTAATCAATAGCAATTCAAAATCAACCCTTAATTCTGGGGACAAAAAAAATATAAACCTCCGCCTTTTGCGGGAATTAAATTCACAAATAATATAATCAACCGCCTTGCGGGAAAAACAAATTAAAACTCTCCGATTGTTCAATATGAATAATCGGTCACACCCTGGAAATCGGTTCAGAATCGGTAAAGTGGGGGATTCCGTTGCACACGGCCCCTCGAACTTCATTGTTGCTAGGCATGCTTTTTGCAAGCTTGCAAATTCTTTAAAAGTGGCGTGATAGAGTTCGATGTTCTCTATTCTATATTGCCAATGTGTGGGTATTTTCTTTTCCTTGGTATTTTACTAATACATTTAAGAGTCTTTCCTGTGAAATTGTTTTTGATGATTCTGACAATTTCTTATAGATGTGTTTTTTTGATTTTGTATTCTTTAAAATTATAATATTTTATAATTTTTTTAAAATATTACCCTGACAACACTCAAAAAAAAAAATAAAAAATTGAAGTTTTTAGTTATTTTTAATATAGATTGAATAATTTTAGATAATTTCGTAAAAGGTAAAATGGTGAGCAGATTAATAGTGATGAATTACATTCTTTTCTATTGATTGTGTATTAAAAAAAAACTTGATTCTAAGACAATAATTCCCGAAATTTTCTTTGAATTTAAATAATATAAAAGGTGTCTTATTTCTAAAATACTAAAATAAAAAATTAAAAAAAAAATTAAAAATAGTTACGAATTCGGACGTAACAAATACCCCCCTTTTTTATGCTGGCGTCCCTTGACAGCTTCATGTTAAACATATCTTTTATAAGGTTTTACATATAAGCCTTTCTTATTTTAAGAAAAAATTGGAAATGCTGGTATTGTTGAAAATAAGTACTATTTAAACAGAAGCGAACTTTTGGTTGTATATACCTTTTTTTGAAAAAAAATTCGTTCCCTCTTCTTTTTTTTTAGGAAGATTTTTAATTAAATATGGTTTGCTTTTGTTTAATTAGAATGAAGACTAATAACAGTTTTTTTACGTTCGATACATTGGTTATTCAATCTGTCAGGTTAATCTTTTAAATTTTGAAACCAAAATTCCAGCTTGGCAAAATGAGTATATTTCCTTAAAAAAAAATTATTTAATTAATTAATTGAAAAATTCACGTCACTTTGGTCATTTATAAACATTTATTTGATTTTAGCAAGCTGGAGATTTTGTTTTAATTTAACATTCATGGTTTTTGTAGTTTTTTTTTTTTATCATTTACAGTATTTAATTTTGACCATTATCTTAGATTTGTAGATTACATTGTTTTAAAAAAAATAATCAATTATTTATATTTTCTATGTAGATGCCCATACTTTAGTTGTAGTTGAAAAATGCAAAAAAATTTTTTACTAAAACATTGATGTGAAATTTAAGCTTTAAATTGAAATTTGAAATTACTTCACATACATTTTGTTTAAATAGTTACAATTTTTATAAATTCTTTAATTTTTTTATAAAAAAATCTAAAATGTTATGCTTTACAATAAAGTGTTACGTCGATTAACAGATTTTGCTTTATTATTTAAACTTAAAAAAAATTCTTTTTACATATTTTTTTTATTGCAAACTGTTTCCTATTTGTTATTTTGGAGAGTTACTTTTTTTTATATTGAAATAATTTAGAATTTGATATTTCTAAATGAAACAGTTTTAACAGATCTGTTATAATAATTAGCTTGCTTCTTTCTACAATAATTATGGTAAATTTTTAAAATATTTTTTTTTAACAAACTCATGTTATAAGAGATATAATAATAAATGTGCAGAATTTTAAAGAAATAATGTTAATTTGATTTTGTTTGTTGGCTGACATTGTTTCTTTAATATAAAATTTGCACAGAATCATTAGAAAAAAATGTTGTGAGAGAAAAAAATATCCGAGAAAAAAAATATATAAAAGAAAAATTGAAAATTTCTGATTTTCTTCCTCATACCCCCCTTTTTTATGTGCTGTCGTCCCTTGACAGTGTTTTTACATGTAAAAAAGAAAAAGAAAAATGTACAAAAAATATTTTCGAAAGATTTTCATATTTTTTTTTATCTGAAAATAGAATGAAGATTATTTTTTGTTATGTAATCGTCTTTGTCCGGTTGGATCTTTTATTTGCAAGTTTGCACAATAGTCTTTTAAGAAGATTTATTTTTCGTGTGTTGTCAGTTTCTGTTCGTTTGTTGTTTGTTGAAGTATTATTTCTTCTGGTTGTGTTCGTTTTAATTTTGTGACAAAAATGAAAAAAATGAGTTGTTTTGATTTTACCTTGTTTAAAAGTGTTTTGGAATTAGTGGAGAGGGATGTGTGTAATCCTTCGTCATGTTTAAACTATTTGTTGGGTCGGTATCTTATGGATCAACAAGTTAAAATTGATAGTGGTCTTTTGGGGTAAGTTTATGTAGATTTTATTTTTGTATTTAAAAAAAATGATATAAATAGTCATGGGAATATTGGTATAATTTTGTAGGAGAAAAATTATATTTTCGTCGTGGGAGGATGCTCCCTTGCGTCTCACTGGGGTTGGTTTATGGCCCTTGAATGGTTCTTTGGAAAACATTAATATTGTTTTTAATGACCCACATTGGGTTCAAGAATACCGCTGGAATTGGGTGGAGAAAAAATATGAGAGCCGGTGCTTTTGGGTTCCTGCAGATTTTGAAAGTCCCAATATTTGTGTCGTGCCGGAGGAGGAACCTATGGAGGAGATTGTGGGTTGTTTGGGTGTTAATATTGTTTCTCGGTGAGTGTTATATTTTGATTGTATTAATGTTGTGTTTTGTTGGTTGTTTTTATTAAAATTTAATAATTTCTTTGTAAAATTTGTAGAAATTCAATTTTTGTTAAAAAATATCTATATTATTTGTGTAATATTTTCTCTCTTTTTTTTTAGTCCATTTTCGAATTTGCCCGTTTACCCTCTTTCTCGTGGTTTTCGTCCACGTAGTGAATTGTTGGAGTTGGTGTTCGTCCAGAGATATCATCAAGATTGAGATGATCTTGTTCTCGGTTTTTCTGGTTGGGAAGTGGTAAGTTTTTTTTTGTCTTTGTATTCTTTAGATATTTTTTTTATAATGTTATTTTTTGTTAGGGGTTAAAAAAATTTTTTTTTTTACGGATATTTCCTTTTTTTTAAATACTTTCAGAGCATTGTTTCTTTAATTTTTGTAATAGCAATAGTTTTGTGTGTTTTTTTTAGGTTCTATGTGTTGATATGTAGAGAATGTGTTTTTTTGTTTCAGCGTTGGGGCTTCGGTTTAGAGTCTGCGTGGATTCCTGCATAAAGTGCTCTTTTTTTTTAAATGTAGTGTTATTTTGTTTTGCAATTTTTTGTCTTGTTTTTTTTTAAATATATTTTCTTATTTTTTTACTTTTTATAGGGGAAGAGGTTCGGTTGTGGGCATAGTTTGGTTTTTGGGTTATAACTTAGGCTCAAGTATATGTTAAGCGGATTTATGCGTTAATATTGAAAGCTAGAGACCTTAGGTAACTACTGGCGATGAAAATAAATTGATTTCGTAAACTAGAAACTTTTTATAAATATTTTAGTATAATCGTTATTTTTGGATAACAAAAAATTTTGGTTCGGTTGTGAGCACCCTCGTAAAATCAGTTTAAAATGGAAAGAACTGAAGTAAAATCACCGCAGATATGTAAAAAAAGTTAAAATTGATTAATTTCAAAAGCTTTAGCATTGAAACAACAACAGAAGATGGGACTTTTCATATCATTCTTTAACCTTATCACAATGTGCAAAATTCGAATTCACAGGCGGATATGGCCAATAATATCTAAAAAAATACTTAAAAACACCATTAATAGCTAGGGAAAATTACTCATGTTGATATCAACGACGATATTTTACGATTTGTAAGAAAAAGGAGTTAGGTGCCCACAACCGAATTTTGCAGCCACAGTGAAACATAATGAAAAAAATTTTTATTGTTAAAATTCTGGTGGCAATCGGTATTAAATTACAAAATTTAATACATTTACTGTGTAAATATGCATTGCATTAACGTTTTTGTTTAACTCTCTTCGATTTGTAGCACTTTTAAAACTGTAAAATAATAGAAATGTGTCAAAACACACGTGTAAGAAAACAAATATCTTTGCAGAACAAATAAAAAGCGACTGTTTGCTTTGGTATTCGCACAAAAAGGATATACGGTGACAACACACACTTAACATTTGTCAAATTTAATTCATTTGTATTTTATGAAAAGTTACGCAGGGGTGTCCACAACCAAACCATGCCCACAACCGAACCTCTTACCCTATATTTTTTTTTAATTTGAAGTTAATTTGTGAGAGTTATAAAAAAATAAATTCTGGTTGTAAAATTTTATTCTTTTGTTTTATTTATTTATTTATATTTTTTTTATAATTGTAGTTAAAATTGTGTGTTTAGTTTTATTGGTTTGTGTGGGTTGAATTAGTTGCCGCCTGATGACAGCATCTTCCGGGATGCATTGCTCTTATTGTTTCATTTTTTTACCTCTTGTCTTTTATTCTTCAGTATCATGATATATTTCATTTAGCGCGTGTGCATTATTTGTATAGTTTTCATTGCTCTTTCTTTAAATTTTTTGTTATTAATTGTTGTTTATGTTAGTTGTGTGTGTGACTGGCGTGTTTGTTTAATTTTTTGAAAAAGTGTATATATATATAAAGGATTGGTTGTGATTTTTGCATTTAATAGTTTATTTGGAAATTGGTCTCTCTTGCAGTTTTGGATAAATTCTCCAGTTTTAAAGTGAGTAAAATTAACAGATTAATATTTAATACCTAAAAAAAATTTCTGTTAAAATAAAAGTAAAGAGTTTTTTACTTGGTAAAATAAAGATGTGCAATTTGCGCCGTGTTAAATTATCTTTAGAAATGCTGACTTAGGGATTTTTGTCTGTTTCTCTTCATGCTATCTTTTATCTTTATTGTATTCTTTTTGTATGTTTGTAAAATTTTTTAATTTTGTGTAATTATACGATGATTTAAAATTTATTCTTTTGTTATTATTATTATTTTGTTAAAAACTAATTTTTAATTTTTGTTTTTTTTATATTGGTTTATTTTTGTTACATCAAATTTTAGCTTACTTCTATACTACAATTTTAGATATTAACACCAAGTTTTTTTTTAAAATACAGAAAATATTATGTTTTTTAGAGAAATAGATAATAAATAATAAATAATAATAATAAATAATAATAATAATAATAATAATAATAATAATAATAATAATAATAATCTCCGCCGATGGTTGTCCACTACCGAACATCATCGATGTCTTTGACGTGCTGGGAGAAGTGGATGCTTATCCACTGCCAGACATAATAGACATGATGGATATGTTCGGTAGACCTTGTCGTGGTGGCGGGGCTTTTCACTAAAGGGCAACCAACAGGGTGGTTCCCTGATTCTAAAACCAAAAAAAATGAATGAAATGGATAAAGATTCAAATAAATTACTCCAAGCGGGTACCTCAAATGAGGGTAATCCCGTCACCGATTCTGATCGGGTTCAAGCCCCGGTAGTCGGTGCAGACGGCTCCAAGGATTTTGGAGGGAGCCAAATAAAAAATTCTGAGGATGTGGGACTTAGCAGATTCGAACAAAATGTTTTAGAACAGGTCGATCTGATCCCAATAATACTGGATAGTATGTGGCGTGCTTGCAGAAAGCAAAAAAACATTAGCAAGGATGTTAAGGATGGAATGGTGGCAATGGAGAAGGTGCACGAGGTGCTTTGCAGAAACCTGCGATTTATACCTAAGCCCTTCATTAGCCCAAGCAAACCAAGGTCGAATCCTGAAACCCCTAGATCGATGTCGCACGCCACATCCAGTGAGAGCAAGTCCATCGACCTAAGGAAGCGCCCTAGAGAGTTTGAAGGTCCGGAGACTGATTCTTCTGTGACCACTCCCAAGGGTAAGAGGGTTAAGAGCAAGGAGACCAAGGCAAACCCTACTGTTATGGAGACGGAGGTGAGTAAGGCTGCTTCGGCCAGGGTTGCTTCTTATTCGGAGGCAACTGTGGCAAATAAGCCTGAAAACGAAAAAGACTTTGAAACCGTCTCCAATAGGAAACGGGAGGCCCGTAAGAAAAAGGCCTTGAAGAAAGCGGAGGAGAGGAAGCGACTTCAGAAGCGCCCCCCCAAAATTAGAACAACGGAGGCAATAAAAATTGTGGCCCGGAATCCAGAGACCTACCATGATCTCATAAAACTGGCAACAACTTCGGTAAAGCCAGAGGAAACTGGAACAGAGATTGTGAAAATTAGGAGAACTCTTAAAAGAGAGGTTCTTGTTGTTGTGAAAAAGGGGGGTGAAACTTCAAAGTTCGCTCAGAATCTTACCTCCGTTCTTCTGGACAAGGCCGAGGTTACGGCTCTTGTCAGTAAAAAGACCCTCGAAATTCGGGATCTTGACGAAACAACTTTAGAGGAGGACGTTTTAACCGTCTTAAAGCAGAAGTTGCAAAAGCCCGAATTAGAGGTGACTTGCCGACTTCTGACACGTTTTGGTGGTACGAAAGTGGCACTAGTACGCTTGAGTGAAACGGACAGCGAGAGTCTGCTTAAGCTGGGCAAAGTGCGTATTGGCTGGATAAATGCATCCATCCGAACGCACTTAGAAGTGACAAGATGTCAAAAGTGCCTAGCCTATGGACACGTGACCCGAATTTGCAAGGGCCCCGACAGAACAAAAAACTGTCGGAGATGCGGCGAAGCGGGACACTTCTCCAAAAAGTGTACTAATCACAAGCCAAAGTGCATAACGTGTACAGATTTGGGAAAAACGGAAGTCAACCATATCCCTGGAAGAATTTCCTGCCCGGTTTACAAGGAAGAACTGGAGAAACTTAAAAGGGCAAATCCTTAAAGCTCCTTCAAGTCAACCTGCATACAAGTAAGGATGCACAGGTGCTCCTGATGCAAACAGCTAGGGAAAATGAGGTCGATATCCTGTTCTGCAGTGAGCAGTATCAAGGAAGCGACCTCGCACTTTGGTATCAGGATAAGGCGAAGAGAGCCGCCATCAAGCTGTGCAACCCAGAATTGCGGGTTGACAAGTTCTTGGAGACAAGCAGCGGGTTTGTGTGGATAGAGGTGGCTAACATACGTATGTATAGCTGCTACTTCTCACCCAACGACCCGCTGACCACCTTCGAAGCCAATATAGAAGACCTAGAATCGAGCCTCATAGAATCCAAGCTGGATGTCATCATCACTGGCGATTTTAATGCAAAGTCGCCAGAGTGGGGTGAGACGAGGCTCGACAAGAGAGGAATTCTGATTGGAGAAATGATCTCCAAGAACGATTTATTAGTTGTAAACCGGGGAAAGACATGGACGTTTAGACGAGGTGCGATCGGATCGATTATAGATCTAACGATCGCATCGTCTAATATATTTAGCCGCATAAGCGACTGGCGGGTCTCTGAGGAATATACCGCAAGTGACCACCAGTACATTGAGTTCTCAGTCTCAATGGGAGACACACGAGGAGGAAAAAGGCAGGAAGCTCCTAGTCGCAAAACCTTCTCGTGGAACATTAAGAAACTCGACAAGGAGAAGTTCAGCCGGTCCCTAGAAGAATCTATCTTAATTGAGGATTCTGGTTGGGTGAGGAGGCCGAAAAGTCTAAATGGAGAGGTGCGAGCGGTGCGAGATATAATCGTCACCGCTTGCAATGCGTCGATGCCACGTCGCAAAGGAGCCTTTCCAAGGAAAAAATCCTTGCACTGGTGGTCAGAGAAGCTGGCCTCCTTGAGAAAGGAATGCCTCAAAGCAAGAAGGACATACACCCGATCTAAGGGAGATCCCTTGCTGAAAGAGGCTTTCAAGGAGGCGAAAAAGGACCTCAAGAAAGAGATCCGCAAGTCGCGACGCCGTAGCTGGAAGGACCTAATCGAGGAAGTCCCGATTAGGTCAGAAAGATAATAAGTTCTTTGTTTCCTCCTGCAGAACCATACCTTAGAAGGGACTGGAGTTTTTGCAAAGTCGAAGAGGAAGAACTCTTCACACTTAGTGAACTGCAAAAAGCAGGCAAAAGATTGAAAACAGGCAAGGCGCCTGGAATCGATGGGATAAGTAACGAGATCCTAAAGTTGGTAATCGACACTTCACCCCAGATTCTGCTTCGATGCTTCAATCTTTGCCTTGAGAGAGGAGAGTTCTTCCGCGACTGGAAGCGACAGAGGTTAGCCCTCCTAAGGAAAGGTGAAAAACCTCTAGATAAGGTTTCATCGTACAGGCCTATATGCCTGCTAGATACGATGGGTAAACTTCTAGAGGATATGGTTCTGCAGAGAATGCAAAGCCACTTGACCGAAGAGAATCGTCTATCCGATTACCAATTTGGCTTCCGTAAAGGCAAGTCCACAGTTGATGCCATCCAGGCAGTTGTGGACATGGCCAAAGCAGGAAAAAACAAATTGGGACCTGAGAAAAAGAAGAGCTTCTGCGCGTTGGTAGCAATTGACATACGCAACGCGTTTAATTCCGCAAGATGGAAAGATCTCATCGAGTCGATGGAAAAGAAAAAAATGCCGCCCTACTTGTTGCGGATAATGGATAATTATCTTAGCGACAGGTGGGTTATATATGAGGGAGACACCTGCACTCTCAGGAAAGAGATGCAGCGTGGGGCTCCTCAAGGCTCGAGGGTGGGTCCATTTGTATGGAATGTATCTTACGATGATTTTCTGCGAATGGATCTGCCCGAAGGTGCGATGATCATCGGCTTTGCGGACGACGCGTTGTTCGTGTGCACTGCCGAGAGTGAGGAGGCTCTTGGGACATTGGTGAACGAATGTCTGCGACTAGCAAAAGGCTGGCTGGATGCCAGAGGTCTTGAAATGGCCCTGGAAAAGACCGAGGCACTGCTAGTCACAGACAGACGTGGTTATGATCTCCCACGAATCGTGATAGACGGATTCGAGGTCAAGTGGAGTAAACAAATTAAATACCTTGGTGTGGAGTTGGATGGAAGGTTAAACTTCCACCACCACATGGCTACGGCGTCGAATAAGGCGATCGAGTGTGCGGCTAATCTTTCGCGGTTAATGCCAAATGTTGGCGGACCCCGTGAACAAAAAAGAAGACTGGTGGCGAGTGTCGCCCACGCTAAAATGCTCTATGCAGCACCAGCGTGGGCCCCATCCCTGAGGAGTAAAAGATGTGTGACCATCTGTGAAAAGATACTGTCGGCGCAGAGATCGATAACAACGCGTATCATCTCTGCATATAAGACGGTATCTACGAGTGCTGTGCAGGTCCTTGCAAGTGTCCCGCCAGCAGATCTTTTGGCGAGGGAAAGAAAAGAAATTTTTCTCTTTTCTAAAGAAAGAAGTTCCTCTGATGAGGAATTAAGACCAAGCAAGGGCCTGATTCGCAAAGAAGCGAGGCACAGGCTCATAGAACGATGGCAAAAGAGATGGGATGGTGAGGAGAAAGGTCGATGGACTTATCGCCTTATCCCGGCACTTGCCACCTGGATAAATAGGAAACACGGCCAGGTTTCCTATTATTTGACTCAGGCGCTCACAGGTCACGGGTGTTTTAACTCGTACCTGTGTCGCTTTAAATTACGCGAGGACGAGGTGTGTGCATATTGCCAGTTCCCTGAGGACAACGCGGAGCACACCCTCTTCTCATGCAAGAAATGGGACTTGGAGAGGCGGGCCATGTTCGAAGGTGTAAACAGTCAAGTTACACCGGAGAACATGGTATCGCTGATGACCCATTCAGAAGAGAATTAGCGGCAAGTCGAGAACTTCATAATCTCGGTTATGTCGAGGAAGGATCTCGACGGCCGCCAAAAAGCGTAATTTAAACAGCTTTTAATTTTGTTCGTTGTTTTTTATTAATTTATTTTGTGATTTATTTGTCCTTATACATTTTTTTAATTGTTTGTGTTTTTTTTTATTCATCTTTGTACAGTTTTATGGTTTTAATATTTTATACGCGTTTATTTATTATTTTTTTTTATATATCCGTTTATAATTTTATCTTTTGACTTTTTAAACTTCTTAAAATCTTTTGTTTTTTATTGTTGTTGTGCTGTTATTTCCGCTTTTATATTGAAATAGTTTTAAATTTTTTAACTATTGACGCAGGAGAACCGCAGACACAGAACAAAGTCGCAGCAGCGATAGAGTTGGAGCGCCTCCCTCGATGGCTAAAGTCTTACGACAGTTCCGAGGGAGGGTAAAGGGCTCCAAAAGAAGGGTTACGGGTTTTAGTGGGTCGGGCTGGTAGTAGGTCGCCAGTTTATTAAATTTATTATAACATTTATTTATTTATCTTTTTTTTTTTAAATTCCCTTTTTTTATTTTACCAACCCCACATAACCTTGGAGTGCGGAATCCAAGGTATCTGTAAACAGATTTCCCAAAATTCCCTAAGCAAAAAAAATAATAATAATAATAATAATAATAATAATAATAATAATAATAATAATAATAATAATAATAATAATAATAATAATAATAATAATAATAATAATAATAATAATAATAATAATAATAATAATAATAATAATAATAATAATAATAATAATAATAATAATAATAATAATAATAATAATAATAATAATAATAATAATAATAATAATAATAATAATAATAATAATAATAATAATAATAATAATAATAATAATAATAATAATAATAATAATAATAATAATAATAATAATAATAATAATAATAATAATAATAATCTCCGCCGATGGTTGTCCACTACCGAACATCATCGATGTCTTTGACGTGCTGGGAGAAGTGGATGCTTATCCACTGCCAGACATAATAGACATGATGGATATGTTCGGTAGACCTTGTCGTGGTGGCGGGGCTTTTCACTAAAGGGCAACCAACAGGGTGGTTCCCTGATTCTAAAACCAAAAAAAATGAATGAAATGGATAAAGATTCAAATAAATTACTCCAAGCGGGTACCTCAAATGAGGGTAATCCCGTCACCGATTCTGATCGGGTTCAAGCCCCGGTAGTCGGTGCAGACGGCTCCAAGGATTTTGGAGGGAGCCAAATAAAAAATTCTGAGGATGTGGGACTTAGCAGATTCGAACAAAATGTTTTAGAACAGGTCGATCTGATCCCAATAATACTGGATAGTATGTGGCGTGCTTGCAGAAAGCAAAAAAACATTAGCAAGGATGTTAAGGATGGAATGGTGGCAATGGAGAAGGTGCACGAGGTGCTTTGCAGAAACCTGCGATTTATACCTAAGCCCTTCATTAGCCCAAGCAAACCAAGGTCGAATCCTGAAACCCCTAGATCGATGTCGCACGCCACATCCAGTGAGAGCAAGTCCATCGACCTAAGGAAGCGCCCTAGAGAGTTTGAAGGTCCGGAGACTGATTCTTCTGTGACCACTCCCAAGGGTAAGAGGGTTAAGAGCAAGGAGACCAAGGCAAACCCTACTGTTATGGAGACGGAGGTGAGTAAGGCTGCTTCGGCCAGGGTTGCTTCTTATTCGGAGGCAACTGTGGCAAATAAGCCTGAAAACGAAAAAGACTTTGAAACCGTCTCCAATAGGAAACGGGAGGCCCGTAAGAAAAAGGCCTTGAAGAAAGCGGAGGAGAGGAAGCGACTTCAGAAGCGCCCCCCCAAAATTAGAACAACGGAGGCAATAAAAATTGTGGCCCGGAATCCAGAGACCTACCATGATCTCATAAAACTGGCAACAACTTCGGTAAAGCCAGAGGAAACTGGAACAGAGATTGTGAAAATTAGGAGAACTCTTAAAAGAGAGGTTCTTGTTGTTGTGAAAAAGGGGGGTGAAACTTCAAAGTTCGCTCAGAATCTTACCTCCGTTCTTCTGGACAAGGCCGAGGTTACGGCTCTTGTCAGTAAAAAGACCCTCGAAATTCGGGATCTTGACGAAACAACTTTAGAGGAGGACGTTTTAACCGTCTTAAAGCAGAAGTTGCAAAAGCCCGAATTAGAGGTGACTTGCCGACTTCTGACACGTTTTGGTGGTACGAAAGTGGCACTAGTACGCTTGAGTGAAACGGACAGCGAGAGTCTGCTTAAGCTGGGCAAAGTGCGTATTGGCTGGATAAATGCATCCATCCGAACGCACTTAGAAGTGACAAGATGTCAAAAGTGCCTAGCCTATGGACACGTGACCCGAATTTGCAAGGGCCCCGACAGAACAAAAAACTGTCGGAGATGCGGCGAAGCGGGACACTTCTCCAAAAAGTGTACTAATCACAAGCCAAAGTGCATAACGTGTACAGATTTGGGAAAAACGGAAGTCAACCATATCCCTGGAAGAATTTCCTGCCCGGTTTACAAGGAAGAACTGGAGAAACTTAAAAGGGCAAATCCTTAAAGCTCCTTCAAGTCAACCTGCATACAAGTAAGGATGCACAGGTGCTCCTGATGCAAACAGCTAGGGAAAATGAGGTCGATATCCTGTTCTGCAGTGAGCAGTATCAAGGAAGCGACCTCGCACTTTGGTATCAGGATAAGGCGAAGAGAGCCGCCATCAAGCTGTGCAACCCAGAATTGCGGGTTGACAAGTTCTTGGAGACAAGCAGCGGGTTTGTGTGGATAGAGGTGGCTAACATACGTATGTATAGCTGCTACTTCTCACCCAACGACCCGCTGACCACCTTCGAAGCCAATATAGAAGACCTAGAATCGAGCCTCATAGAATCCAAGCTGGATGTCATCATCACTGGCGATTTTAATGCAAAGTCGCCAGAGTGGGGTGAGACGAGGCTCGACAAGAGAGGAATTCTGATTGGAGAAATGATCTCCAAGAACGATTTATTAGTTGTAAACCGGGGAAAGACATGGACGTTTAGACGAGGTGCGATCGGATCGATTATAGATCTAACGATCGCATCGTCTAATATATTTAGCCGCATAAGCGACTGGCGGGTCTCTGAGGAATATACCGCAAGTGACCACCAGTACATTGAGTTCTCAGTCTCAATGGGAGACACACGAGGAGGAAAAAGGCAGGAAGCTCCTAGTCGCAAAACCTTCTCGTGGAACATTAAGAAACTCGACAAGGAGAAGTTCAGCCGGTCCCTAGAAGAATCTATCTTAATTGAGGATTCTGGTTGGGTGAGGAGGCCGAAAAGTCTAAATGGAGAGGTGCGAGCGGTGCGAGATATAATCGTCACCGCTTGCAATGCGTCGATGCCACGTCGCAAAGGAGCCTTTCCAAGGAAAAAATCCTTGCACTGGTGGTCAGAGAAGCTGGCCTCCTTGAGAAAGGAATGCCTCAAAGCAAGAAGGACATACACCCGATCTAAGGGAGATCCCTTGCTGAAAGAGGCTTTCAAGGAGGCGAAAAAGGACCTCAAGAAAGAGATCCGCAAGTCGCGACGCCGTAGCTGGAAGGACCTAATCGAGGAAGTCCCGATTAGGTCAGAAAGATAATAAGTTCTTTGTTTCCTCCTGCAGAACCATACCTTAGAAGGGACTGGAGTTTTTGCAAAGTCGAAGAGGAAGAACTCTTCACACTTAGTGAACTGCAAAAAGCAGGCAAAAGATTGAAAACAGGCAAGGCGCCTGGAATCGATGGGATAAGTAACGAGATCCTAAAGTTGGTAATCGACACTTCACCCCAGATTCTGCTTCGATGCTTCAATCTTTGCCTTGAGAGAGGAGAGTTCTTCCGCGACTGGAAGCGACAGAGGTTAGCCCTCCTAAGGAAAGGTGAAAAACCTCTAGATAAGGTTTCATCGTACAGGCCTATATGCCTGCTAGATACGATGGGTAAACTTCTAGAGGATATGGTTCTGCAGAGAATGCAAAGCCACTTGACCGAAGAGAATCGTCTATCCGATTACCAATTTGGCTTCCGTAAAGGCAAGTCCACAGTTGATGCCATCCAGGCAGTTGTGGACATGGCCAAAGCAGGAAAAAACAAATTGGGACCTGAGAAAAAGAAGAGCTTCTGCGCGTTGGTAGCAATTGACATACGCAACGCGTTTAATTCCGCAAGATGGAAAGATCTCATCGAGTCGATGGAAAAGAAAAAAATGCCGCCCTACTTGTTGCGGATAATGGATAATTATCTTAGCGACAGGTGGGTTATATATGAGGGAGACACCTGCACTCTCAGGAAAGAGATGCAGCGTGGGGCTCCTCAAGGCTCGAGGGTGGGTCCATTTGTATGGAATGTATCTTACGATGATTTTCTGCGAATGGATCTGCCCGAAGGTGCGATGATCATCGGCTTTGCGGACGACGCGTTGTTCGTGTGCACTGCCGAGAGTGAGGAGGCTCTTGGGACATTGGTGAACGAATGTCTGCGACTAGCAAAAGGCTGGCTGGATGCCAGAGGTCTTGAAATGGCCCTGGAAAAGACCGAGGCACTGCTAGTCACAGACAGACGTGGTTATGATCTCCCACGAATCGTGATAGACGGATTCGAGGTCAAGTGGAGTAAACAAATTAAATACCTTGGTGTGGAGTTGGATGGAAGGTTAAACTTCCACCACCACATGGCTACGGCGTCGAATAAGGCGATCGAGTGTGCGGCTAATCTTTCGCGGTTAATGCCAAATGTTGGCGGACCCCGTGAACAAAAAAGAAGACTGGTGGCGAGTGTCGCCCACGCTAAAATGCTCTATGCAGCACCAGCGTGGGCCCCATCCCTGAGGAGTAAAAGATGTGTGACCATCTGTGAAAAGATACTGTCGGCGCAGAGATCGATAACAACGCGTATCATCTCTGCATATAAGACGGTATCTACGAGTGCTGTGCAGGTCCTTGCAAGTGTCCCGCCAGCAGATCTTTTGGCGAGGGAAAGAAAAGAAATTTTTCTCTTTTCTAAAGAAAGAAGTTCCTCTGATGAGGAATTAAGACCAAGCAAGGGCCTGATTCGCAAAGAAGCGAGGCACAGGCTCATAGAACGATGGCAAAAGAGATGGGATGGTGAGGAGAAAGGTCGATGGACTTATCGCCTTATCCCGGCACTTGCCACCTGGATAAATAGGAAACACGGCCAGGTTTCCTATTATTTGACTCAGGCGCTCACAGGTCACGGGTGTTTTAACTCGTACCTGTGTCGCTTTAAATTACGCGAGGACGAGGTGTGTGCATATTGCCAGTTCCCTGAGGACAACGCGGAGCACACCCTCTTCTCATGCAAGAAATGGGACTTGGAGAGGCGGGCCATGTTCGAAGGTGTAAACAGTCAAGTTACACCGGAGAACATGGTATCGCTGATGACCCATTCAGAAGAGAATTGGCGGCAAGTCGAGAACTTCATAATCTCGGTTATGTCGAGGAAGGATCTCGACGGCCGCCAAAAAGCGTAATTTAAACAGCTTTTAATTTTGTTCGTTGTTTTTTATTAATTTATTTTGTGATTTATTTGTCCTTATACATTTTTTTAATTGTTTGTGTTTTTTTTTATTCATCTTTGTACAGTTTTATGGTTTTAATATTTTATACGCGTTTATTTATTATTTTTTTTTATATATCCGTTTATAATTTTATCTTTTGACTTTTTAAACTTCTTAAAATCTTTTGTTTTTTATTGTTGTTGTGCTGTTATTTCCGCTTTTATATTGAAATAGTTTTAAATTTTTTAACTATTGACGCAGGAGAACCGCAGACACAGAACAAAGTCGCAGCAGCGATAGAGTTGGAGCGCCTCCCTCGATGGCTAAAGTCTTACGACAGTTCCGAGGGAGGGTAAAGGGCTCCAAAAGAAGGGTTACGGGTTTTAGTGGGTCGGGCTGGTAGTAGGTCGCCAGTTTATTAAATTTATTATAACATTTATTTATTTATCTTTTTTTTTTAAATTCCCTTTTTTTATTTTACCAACCCCACATAACCTTGGAGTGCGGAATCCAAGGTATCTGTAAACAGATTTCCCAAAATTCCCTAAGCAAAAAAAAAAATAATAATAATAATAATAATAATAATAATAATAATAATAATAATAATAATAATAATAATAATAATAATAATAATAATAATAATAATAATAATAATAATAATAATAATAATAATAATAATAATAATAATAATAATAATAATAATAATAATAATAATAATAATAATAATAATAATAATAATAATAATAATAATAATAATAATAATAATAATAATAATAATAATAATAATAATAATAATAATAATAATAATAATCTCCGCCGATGGTTGTCCACTACCGAACATCATCGATGTCTTTGACGTGCTGGGAGAAGTGGATGCTTATCCACTGCCAGACATAATAGACATGATGGATATGTTCGGTAGACCTTGTCGTGGTGGCGGGGCTTTTCACTAAAGGGCAACCAACAGGGTGGTTCCCTGATTCTAAAACCAAAAAAAATGAATGAAATGGATAAAGATTCAAATAAATTACTCCAAGCGGGTACCTCAAATGAGGGTAATCCCGTCACCGATTCTGATCGGGTTCAAGCCCCGGTAGTCGGTGCAGACGGCTCCAAGGATTTTGGAGGGAGCCAAATAAAAAATTCTGAGGATGTGGGACTTAGCAGATTCGAACAAAATGTTTTAGAACAGGTCGATCTGATCCCAATAATACTGGATAGTATGTGGCGTGCTTGCAGAAAGCAAAAAAACATTAGCAAGGATGTTAAGGATGGAATGGTGGCAATGGAGAAGGTGCACGAGGTGCTTTGCAGAAACCTGCGATTTATACCTAAGCCCTTCATTAGCCCAAGCAAACCAAGGTCGAATCCTGAAACCCCTAGATCGATGTCGCACGCCACATCCAGTGAGAGCAAGTCCATCGACCTAAGGAAGCGCCCTAGAGAGTTTGAAGGTCCGGAGACTGATTCTTCTGTGACCACTCCCAAGGGTAAGAGGGTTAAGAGCAAGGAGACCAAGGCAAACCCTACTGTTATGGAGACGGAGGTGAGTAAGGCTGCTTCGGCCAGGGTTGCTTCTTATTCGGAGGCAACTGTGGCAAATAAGCCTGAAAACGAAAAAGACTTTGAAACCGTCTCCAATTGGAAACGGGAGGCCCGTAAGAAAAAGGCCTTGAAGAAAGCGGAGGAGAGGGAGCGACTTCAGAAGCGCCCCCCCAAATTAGAACAACGGAGGCAATAAAAATTGTGGCCCGGAATCCAGAGACCTACCATGATCTCATAAAACTGGCAACAACTTCGGTAAAGCCAGAGGAAACTGGAACAGAGATTGTGAAAATTAGGAGAACTCTTAAAAGAGAGGTTCTTGTTGTTGTGAAAAAGGGGGGTGAAACTTCAAAGTTCGCTCAGAATCTTACCTCCGTTCTTCTGGACAAGGCCGAGGTTACAGCTCTTGTCAGTAAAAAGACCCTCGAAATTCGGGATCTTGACGAAACAACTTTAGAGGAGGACGTTTTAACCGTCTTAAAGCAGAAGTTGCAAAAGCCCGAATTAGAGGTGACTTGCCGACTTCTGACACGTTTTGGTGGTACGAAAGTGGCACTAGTACGCTTGAGTGAAACGGACAGCGAGAGTCTGCTTAAGCTGGGCAAAGTGCGTATTGGCTGGATAAATGCATCCATCCGAACGCACTTAGAAGTGACAAGATGTCAAAAGTGCCTAGCCTATGGACACGTGACCCGAATTTGCAAGGGCCCCGACAGAACAAAAAACTGTCGGAGATGCGGCGAAGCGGGACACTTCTCCAAAAAGTGTACTAATCCCGATTGGGTCAGAAAGATAATAAGTTCTTTGTTTCCTCCTGCAGAACCATACCTTAGAAGGGACTGGAGTTTTTGCAAAGTCGAAGAGGAAGAACTCTTCACACTTAGTGAACTGCAAAAAGCAGGCAAAAGATTGAAAACAGGCAAGGCGCCTGGAATCGATGGGATAAGTAACGAGATCCTAAAGTTGGTAATCGACACTTCACCCCAGATTCTGCTTCGATGCTTCAATCTTTGCCTTGAGAGAGGAGAGTTCTTCCGCGACTGGAAGCGACAGAGGTTAGCCCTCCTAAGGAAAGGTGAAAAACCTCTAGATAAGGTTTCATCGTACAGGCCTATATGCCTGCTAGATACGATGGGTAAACTTCTAGAGGATATGGTTCTGCAGAGAATGCAAAGCCACTTGACCGAAGAGAATCGTCTATCCGATTACCAATTTGGCTTCCGTAAAGGCAAGTCCACAGTTGATGCCATCCAGGCAGTTGTGGGCATGGCCAAAGCAGGAAAAAACAAATTGGGACCTGAGAAAAAGAAGAGCTTCTGCGCGTTGGTAGCAATTGACATACGCAACGCGTTTAATTCCGCAAGATGGAAAGATCTCATCGAGTCGATGGAAAAGAAAAACATGCCGCCCTACTTGTTGCGGATAATGGATAATTATCTTAGCGACAGGTGGGTTATATATGAGGGAGACACCTGCACTCTCAGGAAAGAGATGCAGCGTGGGGCTCCTCAAGGCTCGAGGGTGGGTCCATTTGTATGGAATGTATCTTACGATGATTTTCTGCGAATGGATCTGCCCGAAGGTGCGATGATCATCGGCTTTGCGGACGACGCGTTGTTCGTGTGCACTGCCGAGAGTGAGGAGGCTCTTGGGACATTGGTGAACGAATGTCTGCGACTAGCAAAAGGCTGGCTGGATGCCAGAGGTCTTGAAATGGCCCTGGAAAAGACCGAGGCACTGCTAGTCACAGACAGACGTGGTTATGATCTCCCACGAATCGTGATAGACGGATTCGAGGTCAAGTGGAGTAAACAAATTAAATACCTTGGTGTGGAGTTGGATGGAAGGTTAAACTTCCACCACCACATGGCTACGGCGTCGAATAAGGCGATCGAGTGTGCGGCTAATCTTTCGCGGTTAATGCCAAATGTTGGCGGACCCCGTGAACAAAAAAGAAGACTGGTGGCGAGTGTCGCCCACGCTAAAATGCTCTATGCAGCACCAGCGTGGGCCCCATCCCTGAGGAGTAAAAGATGTGTGACCATCTGTGAAAAGATACTGTCGGCGCAGAGATCGATAACAACGCGTATCATCTCTGCATATAAGACGGTATCTACGAGTGCTGTGCAGGTCCTTGCAAGTGTCCCGCCAGCAGATCTTTTGGCGAGGGAAAGAAAAGAAATTTTTCTCTTTTCTAAAGAAAGAAGTTCCTCTGATGAGGAATTAAGACCAAGCAAGGGCCTGATTCGCAAAGAAGCGAGGCACAGGCTCATAGAACGATGGCAAAAGAGATGGGATGGTGAGGAGAAAGGTCGATGGACTTATCGCCTTATCCCGGCACTTGCCACCTGGATAAATAGGAAACACGGCCAGGTTTCCTATTATTTGACTCAGGCGCTCACAGGTCACGGGTGTTTTAACTCGTACCTGTGTCGCTTTAAATTACGCGAGGACGAGGTGTGTGCATATTGCCAGTTCCCTGAGGACAACGCGGAGCACACCCTCTTCTCATGCAAGAAATGGGACTTGGAGAGGCGGGCCATGTTCGAAGGTGTAAACAGTCAAGTTACACCGGAGAACATGGTATCGCTGATGACCCATTCAGAAGAGAATTAGCGGCAAGTCGAGAACTTCATAATCTCGGTTATGTCGAGGAAGGATCTCGACGGCCGCCAAAAAGCGTAATTTAAACAGCTTTTAATTTTGTTCGTTGTTTTTTATTAATTTATTTTGTGATTTATTTGTCCTTATACATTTTTTTAATTGTTTGTGTTTTTTTTTATTCATCTTTGTACAGTTTTATGGTTTTAATATTTTATACGCGTTTATTTATTATTTTTTTTTATATATCCGTTTATAATTTTATCTTTTGACTTTTTAAACTTCTTAAAATCTTTTGTTTTTTATTGTTGTTGTGCTGTTATTTCCGCTTTTATATTGAAATAGTTTTAAATTTTTTAACTATTGACGCAGGAGAACCGCAGACACAGAACAAAGTCGCAGCAGCGATAGAGTTGGAGCGCCTCCCTCGATGGCTAAAGTCTTACGACAGTTCCGAGGGAGGGTAAAGGGCTCCAAAAGAAGGGTTACGGGTTTTAGTGGGTCGGGCTGGTAGTAGGTCGCCAGTTTATTAAATTTATTATAACATTTATTTATTTATCTTTTTTTTTTTAAATTCCCTTTTTTTATTTTACCAACCCCACATAACCTTGGAGTGCGGAATCCAAGGTATCTGTAAACAGATTTCCCAAAATTCCCTAAGCAAAAAAAATAATAATAATAATAATAATAATAATAATAATAATAATAATAATAATAATAATAATAATAATAATAATAATAATAATAATAATAATAATAATAATAATAATAATAATAATAATAATAATAATAATAATAATAATAATAATAATAATAATAATAATAATAATAATAATAATAATAATAATAATAATAATAATAATAATAATAATAATAATAATAATAATAATAATAATAATAATAATAATAATAATAATAATAATCTCCGCCGATGGTTGTCCACTACCGAACATCATCGATGTCTTTGACGTGCTGGGAGAAGTGGATGCTTATCCACTGCCAGACATAATAGACATGATGGATATGTTCGGTAGACCTTGTCGTGGTGGCGGGGCTTTTCACTAAAGTGCAACCAACAGGGTGGTTCCCTGATTCTAAAACCAAAAAAAATGAATGAAATGGATAAAGATTCAAATAAATTACTCCAAGCGGGTACCTCAAATGAGGGTAATCCCGTCACCGATTCTGATCGGGTTCAAGCCCCGGTAGTCGGTGCAGACGGCTCCAAGGATTTTGGAGGGAGCCAAATAAAAAATTCTGAGGATGTGGGACTTAGCAGATTCGAACAAAATGTTTTAGAACAGGTCGATCTGATCCCAATAATACTGGATAGTATGTGGCGTGCTTGCAGAAAGCAAAAAAACATTAGCAAGGATGTTAAGGATGGAATGGTGGCAATGGAGAAGGTGCACGAGGTGCTTTGCAGAAACCTGCGATTTATACCTAAGCCCTTCATTAGCCCAAGCAAACCAAGGTCGAATCCTGAAACCCCTAGATCGATGTCGCACGCCACATCCAGTGAGAGCAAGTCCATCGACCTAAGGAAGCGCCCTAGAGAGTTTGAAGGTCCGGAGACTGATTCTTCTGTGACCACTCCCAAGGGTAAGAGGGTTAAGAGCAAGGAGACCAAGGCAAACCCTACTGTTATGGAGACGGAGGTGAGTAAGGCTGCTTCGGCCAGGGTTGCTTCTTATTCGGAGGCAACTGTGGCAAATAAGCCTGAAAACGAAAAAGACTTTGAAACCGTCTCCAATAGGAAACGGGAGGCCCGTAAGAAAAAGGCCTTGAAGAAAGCGGAGGAGAGGAAGCGACTTCAGAAGCGCCCCCCCAAAATTAGAACAACGGAGGCAATAAAAATTGTGGCCCGGAATCCAGAGACCTACCATGATCTCATAAAACTGGCAACAACTTCGGTAAAGCCAGAGGAAACTGGAACAGAGATTGTGAAAATTAGGAGAACTCTTAAAAGAGAGGTTCTTGTTGTTGTGAAAAAGGGGGGTGAAACTTCAAAGTTCGCTCAGAATCTTACCTCCGTTCTTCTGGACAAGGCCGAGGTTACGGCTCTTGTCAGTAAAAAGACCCTCGAAATTCGGGATCTTGACGAAACAACTTTAGAGGAGGACGTTTTAACCGTCTTAAAGCAGAAGTTGCAAAAGCCCGAATTAGAGGTGACTTGCCGACTTCTGACACGTTTTGGTGGTACGAAAGTGGCACTAGTACGCTTGAGTGAAACGGACAGCGAGAGTCTGCTTAAGCTGGGCAAAGTGCGTATTGGCTGGATAAATGCATCCATCCGAACGCACTTAGAAGTGACAAGATGTCAAAAGTGCCTAGCCTATGGACACGTGACCCGAATTTGCAAGGGCCCCGACAGAACAAAAAACTGTCGGAGATGCGGCGAAGCGGGACACTTCTCCAAAAAGTGTACTAATCCCGATTGGGTCAGAAAGATAATAAGTTCTTTGTTTCCTCCTGCAGAACCATACCTTAGAACATTTACCTATACATTTTTTTTAATTTGTTTTGTTTTTTTTTATTCATCTTTGTTCAATTTTATGTTTTCAATATTTTATACGCGTTTATTTTTATTTTTTTTTTATATATCCGTTTATAATTTTATCTTTTGACTTTTTAAACTTCTTAAAATCTTTTGTTTTTTATTGTTGTTGTGCTGTTATTTCCGCTTTTATATTGAAATAGTTTTAAATTTTTTAACTATTGACGCAGGAGAACCGCAGACACAGAACAAAGTCGCAGCAGCGATAGAGTTGGAGCGCCTCCCTCGATGGCTAAAGTCTTACGACAGTTCCGAGGGAGGGTAAAGGGCTCCAAAAGAAGGGTTACGGGTTTTAGTGGGTCGGGCTGGTAGTAGGTCGCCAGTTTATTAAATTTATTATAACATTTATTTATTTATCTTTTTTTTTTTTAAATTCCCTTTTTTTATTTTACCAACCCCACATAACCTTGGAGTGCGGAATCCAAGGTATCTGTAAACAGATTTCCCAAAATTCCCTAAGCAAAAAAAAAAAAAAAATAATAATAATAATAATAATAATAATAATAATAATAATAATAATAATAATAATAATAATAATAATAATAATAATAATAATAATAATAATAATAATAATAATATAATAATAATAATAATAATAATAATAATAAATAAATAGATAATAGAAATAATATATATATATATATTATCTGGTATTTTAGTAGTTTCGATATTAATTAAAACATAATTATGAGGTACCCACAAATGTTAATCAAAAAAAAATTTTTTTTGCTTTTCCTTGGTATTTAGGCAAAATTCCCACTTCTTTACTTTTTTTTAGAAAGTTCATCGATTCACTCTAAAATTAATGGATACTCAAGAAAATGTTCTTCTGAATTTAGTTATAAGTTTCATTAATTCAAAAATATTTATAACTACAAATTTTTTAATATTGGCATCTAAAAAACGCAAACTTTCAGAAAAAATTTTAATTATTTTAAAATTGTTACAAAATTTCTTGCGACAATACAACTGTTTTTTATAGACAATAAATCAATTTTTCGGTTATTTCATATTCCGATCAATTTTTAGAATTGAGTGTTTGTTAAAATTGAATTTTCATAAAGAATTCTATGAATAAGTTCTACGGAGATTAAATTCTTTTGACAAATTGTTAATAAAAAAATTCTAAAATAATTACGTTCCTCGAGGCAGTCTAATTAAAATATTGTCTCGAAAATCAATCCAAATCCCATGATGAAATTTATCATTCAAAATTTTTGTGAAATTCTGATGAGAATTTTATATTCAAGTTTTTTTTTTTTAAATATATTTTAAAGTCGAAGAAGAATTTTATTATTTATTTAGATAATTTAAATTTTGTGAAAATTTTTCAAAAAGAAAATTTGGACATGTTCGATTTCTAGAGAATGATATTGTTATTTTCAAAGATATAATTGTGCTCAACGCATGGCTCTCCTCCGTTTCTCTCCGCTTCCACACCTTCGTAGGCGCCCCTCATGTACCGCGACTATCACGAAGCAATGCATGGTTCCATGCATTAGTCTTCTATTCCTACGCTCTTCGCCCGCTCCCCGGCGTTTCATCACTTCCTCTGAGCATCTACAAACTATCTTCTCTGGCGCGATCCCAGTTTGTCTAGAATTGAAAAGTTTCGAGGGTCGAGGGTATGCCTGTTCTGTGCGTAGAGTTGCGCGCGTAATATACGTGAGTAAATTACTTATAGTTTTATACGCATTTTACGTACGATACTCAAGCATTTATCATGGTTTCCTTTTTTTTTCTTTCAATGCATATTTATGCCTATATTCTGTTGAATTTTTAGCCCTTTGTTTTTTGGTATTTATTTTTATATAAAAAGGAATTGTTAGTTTATTTTTTTTATAATTTTTTATTATTTCTTGATTTTCTATTTGTTTTATTATTATTTTAAATTGTTTCTGTTATTTTATTATTTATTGTTATTTATGTATTAATATATATTATAATTTTTATTATTATTATTTTTATTATTGTTTTATTTATTAAATACTTGGTTTATTGAATTATTGATGATTAATGATGAAAGTTTAATACATTAAAGAAATTAAATTAAAATAATTAATTTTTTTTTTAAAAAGAGATTCGCCATGTTATTTGCAGTATACTTAATTTTTTTTTAAAATACTTAATTTTGAAATATTTCTAGAAGACTTATTTTGAAAATTAATTTGCTTGAATCGGTTGGTTATCTTTGAACGTATTTAAAATCTAATCATAGCCAAAATCAGTAAGTGTAAAAAAATATTTTTTTCTTTAAGCAAAAAAATGTCTTCGAGTGGTTCGCACACGTACATACATACATACATACACATATATTTATTTTAAATAAATTTCGCGTTGTTAATATGTTTTTTTTAAATTTTTAATAGATGTGTGTTTCAATTAATCCGGGAGCTGTTACGAAAGCCGAGGCCACGAGCACCACTAGTGATACGGGAGGGAATATCTTATTACCTGGTAAAGAAAATGATTACTAGAAAAATGTATTTGAGGTAGTAATAATTAATCTTTCTTTTTTTTATAATTTAGTATCTACAAGTAGAGCACACTCTGTGGCTGTTAGTTTACTGGCCACTCCCCCTTTGGGCCTGCCTACCGTGTTCGGTACAGGTAAGTTTTGATAATTTTTGTTTGTTCTTTTGTTTTTTTTTTTTTAATTTGTTATATTATTTGGTTTTTATATATTCTTTTTTTTTTTTTTTAAAAAAACAATATAGCTTCCGAAAGTCCTGATGATGAGCTGATTATGGGGCTCTATAGGCGGAAGGTGGTGTCAGCCACTGGAGAGGAGAGCTTCGTCTATTATTGGCTGGGGCGTGACAACTTGCCGACGGTTAGTTTGTTATGCCTATTATTTGTTTTGTTTCTACCCGATTGAGGTATATTATTTGTTTTTTTAATTTTCTCTTTGATTTTCTTCTTTTTAGGCTATTGACAACTGGCACCGTATTTAATAAATTTATGTTTATTGTACATTTTTATTTTTGATATCTATTATAAGTTTTTTTATTTAATTGTTTAACAACTTTTGTTTTTTATATGTAAATTTTTTTTTACTAGTCCTATTTTAATTTTTTCAATTAATAAGTTTAGATTTAGTAAAAAAAATGGCATTAATAAAATAAGTTAATTTTTAGGTATTTTAATAAAAAAATTATTTTTTAAAAAATTTAATTACTTGTTTGATTTCTAAAAGAAAATAAAAACGAAAGTATATATAGTCAATTTTTTTTTAAATGTTTTTTTTTATTTTGTTTAATTTAATTATTTGGAAAGCGGAATAACGTTCACCTATGAAGATTTTTGTTTTGGTAAGTTTCTGTACGTATTTATATATAGATTTATATATATATAAATGTTTTTTAGATTGATTTTCTTCCTTTCTTTTCTTTTTACTTATTATTATCGATATATTTCAGTTCGAAATTACCCAAAAGGAACGTTTTGGGAATCTTATTTGTTGGAGATTGGACGTTTTCTCTCTTAAGGGGGATCTCTCAAGATAAATGAGGCTTGTCTACTGTCCTTCAAACCTTGCCTACTCTTTCGTCTTGCCTTTTGGTCGAAGGCCTGGAATTTGATTCTTGAGGATGGTTTGGATATCAAAAAAATAGGAATCGCCGTACGGCCACCTCATCAACTGCAACGATGGTCGAACTGTTGACCTGGCTTGCTTTTTTTTAAATTTAAAAGGGGGTTCTTTTTCTTTAATTTGTTATTTTGGCGCGTAGTTTTATTTGTTTTTTTTTTTTTTTTAATTTAGTTAACTTCTATACTGTTAGGTGGTATTTGTATGCAGTCTCGTTTTTAGGTTTAGGTATTTGTTCTATCTGTACTGTTGTTTGGGGTAATTTTTCTTGTTGGGTTTCGTATTTTTCTTTTCGGTTTTCGCTTTCTTTATGTTTGTTTGGGATTGCGTATATTGTTGAATCGTCGTCTTTTCGAGATTGTAGAATACTAGGAGTTAATGTAATTTTTGAGTTTCTGTTTTTTATTGTGCATTGATATATTATATATCCTAAGGTTATCAATACTACTATACTAGTGGTTCCTAACCCCTTCGCTGTGAAGAGAAAAATTTATAAAGTGGGTCCAAAATGTTAAGAAATTTTTTGGCTACCAAAATTTGTGAGATTCAGTACACTTAAGTTTTGGGGGTCGCTGATGACGAATCTGAAGTCAGACTTTTAAAATGGCGGATCCAAAATGGCAAACGTATTTTTTTGAATTCATCGGATTCGCTTAAAACTTGTTACTCGGAGGTTTTCGAGGTCGCTGATGACGAATCTGAAGTCAGATTTCCAAAATTTAAAATGGCGGATCCAAAATGGCGGACGTATTTTTTTGAATTCATCAGATTCGCTTAAAACTTGTTACGATAATAAGATAATAAGACGATTTTATTATAGAAAAGTTGATTAATGTAAAATATCAAAACAAAAGACGATATGCCTTGTGCAAATTACATTCTAAGAATAGGAAGTGTTCAGAAATCATGTCTTTATTTTGAAAAATCTCCGCTTTTATAAAAAAAGAAAGACTCAATTTAGGTATTCATTTATTTATTATGTATTTTTTAAAAAATTCTTATTTTTTTTCGTTTTTTTACGAGCGATTTCAAGCGTAACGACTAGTTTCAAACGAATTCGATAAATTCAAAAAATACGATCGCCATATTGGATCCGTTATTTCAAATTTTGTAAAATCTAACTTCATATTCGTAATTAGCGACATCGAAAGCCCCCGTAGTAATGAGTTTTAAGTAAATCCGAGAAATTCAGAACATGTGTTCGTCATATTGGATTGGCCATTTTGAATTTAAAAAAATGGACTTTAGATTCGTTATCAGCGACCCTGAAAACCCCCCGAGTAACAAGTTTCAAGCGAATTCGATAAATTCAAAAAAATACGTCCGCCATTTTTGATCCGCCATTTTAAATTTCGAAAAGCTAACTTTATATTCGTAACCAGCGACGTCCAAAGCATTTTGATATAATTGTGTGAGATATTATTTTGATATGATAATGTATGCTGTCTGAGAGTTAATATAATAAAAGTATCATTCAAAACAGTCTACTTTTGAGCAGCCATATTGGATTTTGGTTTTCGAATTTTCGAAATTTGACTTCAGATTCAGATATAGCGTCGAAAATACCATAAGTAACGTATGTGTGACGTAAATTTACTTGATTTTCTGCCTTTTATCAATTTTGTTGTATGTACGTCTATAGACGTACCTCACACTGGAAGCCCACTTTCAAATGTACGTCTATAGACGTACTCTCACAGTCAAGCGAATGTGTATAATAATTTTGTTTTCTTTGCCCTAGTTGATGCTCACTTTGCTGCTTCAATTCGTTTTCTAAATTTTCTAATTTAATGTCTCCCTCCATTCTTTTCCATGGTGGTCTAATTTTTTCCGGTCTTGTCCATGTTTGTTCTCTTCTGTTTTCCTGTAGTATAGGTGCTAATTTTTCCAAACAAAGTTCTAATTTTGGTTCGTAAAGATATTCCTGTTTATTTTCTTTGATTTGTAATGCTGGCAATTCTATTGTGCCTGTAGTTAGTTTACATCCCGATGCAATTTGTAATAGTCCTACCCCTGTTAATTTTAAAGGTTTAGTTGGTAGGTTGTAGCAGGATAAATAAGCTGTTTTTTCGATTGTTAAATAATATATCCAACTTCCTGTTGTGGTTATAGGGCTCCAATGTGGTTGTTGATTTTCTGTGATTCTAATATCGCAGCTTTTTAATGTTTCATTGTTTGCTTCTCTTAACAATTCAGATTCGCAACTGGGCACTAAAACTAAATCGTATATCACTTGGTTAGGGTGACATATGTATTTATTTTCAATGTAATGACAGGTACTTAGGTCTTCTTTTTCTAAGTAAAAATATTTTCTAATGGCTGCGCTAGTAGCGATATATTTTGCATGGGGTGATATGTATGCCCTATTTCCGTGGATTGTTGGTTTTTGTAATATTGGTACTTCATGCATTTTGTAGAGCAGAAATTTCTCCCTTTCTAACAATGGTATGTCTAGTGTCATTATTAATTTTTCATTATTCATCCGGGAATTAACAATTGATATTTTTCCTAGTGTTGCTACATTCACTTTGTTTAAATTTACTGGAAATACGAGTTCTCCTAGTTGTTCTTGGGCTTCTTTTGCTATTTTCAACAGTTGATTGTTTGTTAACATTCTTGGGTGTAATTTTCCTTCTTTAGCGCTATACATTACTTGAAGAGTTTGTTCTAAGGCATGTTCGTAAATGTCTAATTGTTCTTCCCAATTACGTATGGTAGCTTGTATCCAAACCGTGTAATTTATGTTGTCTAATTTGTCATCGAAATTTTGAATGTGCGTTTGTAATTTATACAATTTTTCTTGCCAATTATTTGCTAATTTTTGTTGTTGTTCGGCTGCTTTATATAGATTATGTAATTCTGCTCTAACTAAATGTGTTTGTTCCCCTACTAGTTTGGAAATATTTCGTTGAGCATTATCTAATTCTAGTAATGAATTTTCGTATTTTTCTCCATCTTCATAAGTTAATACTCCTATTGCAATGCCTGCTATTTTTCCTACTATTCCGAACCATGGTGTACTTCTTTTTTTTATCGATTTAGATAATGGCATTTGTATTAGATAATCATTTTGATTCCTTAATTCTTGTGTAGTTTCTTGTAATTGTTCCCATTGCATTTTTATGACAGATATTCTTCTATTTATTCCGTGAAAATTTAAAATTTCTTCGCAGTTATTCGCCAATATTTTTCTGCAAGGTATTTCTAAACTTTTAAATTTTTCTTCTAGTTCAGGTAGATGACTGTTGAAATTTGCCGTGCCTAAAATCACTACTGTTCGCCAGGTTCCTGTTATTCTTTGTATGTTGGGCATCAGTTCAAAAAATATACCAGTGCTTTTTTGAAAAGGTGTGATTCTTATATAGGGGCTGTCCTCTATTCCATTGATCGTTTTTAATAAGCATAATATTGTCAGGAAGAACTCCATGATTTTCATCTTCTTTCCTTTATTTTCCTGTAACCCAAAATAGAAAAGGGATTTTTTTCTTATTTTTATAAAATTCTATAGCTTGTTTAGCTAATTTATCGGCTTCTTCATTACCTATTATCCCGCTATGACCTGGTTCAAAAAGTAATTCTACTTTTAAACCTAACGTTTTATTTTTTAACCTTTCAAAAATTTCCTTATTTACTACTAAACGTTTTCTGTCGGTTTTCCAACCGTTTTTCTCCCATATTGGTAACCAATGATGATAACCATCTATCGTAAATCTAGAATTAGTGTGTATTCTGGCTTTCTTATAACCTAATGATTTTATTATGTCTAAAGTTCTTAATATAGCTTCTATTTCTGCCCCGTTATTAGTTTGCTTTAATTGAGCTCTTTCACTAACGTTTTTAGGATGGTTGAAATTGAACCATACTCCTATTCCTGCTTTGGCCTTGTCTTTTCCATTGGCCTTACATGCTCCATCAGTATAAACATGTACATATCCTTCTTCGTCCTTCCTAAACCCTGCTTGATCTTCTAGTCATAAATAGGCTTTTTTGATTTGATCTTTGTGTTTTCTAAATCTTTTTCTTTCTGCATCACAGAGTACTAGATTATTGTTTTCCGTGATAGAAACTACTTCGTATGGCCCATGATAATAAGGTTCGAATTTTCCTGTTCTAACTTCTTCGCGAACGTCCACTACATCACCTACATTTACATCTAATGGTCTAGATTTATTATCGTATATTTCCTTAGAAGTTTCTTTTGCTTTGATTATATTCGTTGCTGCAATTCCTCTGATTTCTATTAGCCGTGTTATTAATTCTTGTATGTATGACTCATAGGTTTCTAATTTTTCTTCGCTTGGAAAAGCTGTGGGGGTCCTAGCTGGTTTTTCAAAGACTAATTCATATGGTGTGAATTTGGTGGCCTCATGTACTGAGGTATTATACGCGAACATTGCGTATGGGAGTAGTCTATCCCAGTCGTCGCTAGAGTGCGCATAATGCCGTATGAATTCCGCCAAAACTGCGTGACTTCTTTCAAGGGCCCCGTTTGTTTGTGGTCTGTAGGCTGTAGTTGTTACTTGATTTACCTTGAATATTTTTGCTAATCTTCTGAATAGGTTACTGATAAACATTCTCCCTCTGTCTGTTAATATTGTTTTTGAAGCTCCATAAAGTGAGAATAGGTTAGTGGCTACTGCATGAGCAATTGTAGTTGCACTGATATCAGGTACAGCTACGAATATACAATATTTGCTCAGTTGGTCTTGCATGGTTAGTACATGGCAATTGCCATTTGACGTTGTAGGTAGTTTTCCTACTGTATCTAGGGACACTTTGTCAAAAACATCTAAAGGTGTGTCTGTAATTATCATTGGTTCCCTATTTTTTGTTCTAATTATTTTTCTTTGTGCACAGCTCCTGCATTTTCTTATGTATTCGATTACATCGTGTCGCAAACCTGGCCAAGTGTATTTTTCCCTAATTCTTCTATGGGTTTTGTTTACACCTTTATGTCCAGCTATCAAACTTTCATGATATTCTTTTAATATTTTTGGTCTGTCCTCTTCTGTGGGGATTTCTATTTTTCCGAAACATAGTTTTATCTGTATGTCCGTTTTATAGAATATTTTCACTAGTTTTTCTATCCAGTTGTTTCCCATGGGTTCTGTTAGGTCTCCATATCTAGATATACGGAAATGTTTCACATTTTCTTTTATTAAAACTTCTTTAAGTTTGTAAAAGATTTCTTCTACTTCTTTTATGTCTAACTTATCGTCATATTTCTTTGCTAACACTACAGTGTATATGTAATTTTTACCTCTAGGTGTGATTAATATTTTTCCTACATTAGGTTTCCTATATTTTACCTCCATTAAATCTAAACCTCCTATAGCTATCATCAACTTGGTTATGGAACAGCTAGGTTCGGCGTCTCTAGAAATAAAATTGACATAATTGTCCTTGACGTTAGTAATAGCATCTCTATCGTAAGTAAGTGTATCTATTCTTTTGAAAAAAGATTCTTGGTCTACCTTTTTGATGGGTGAGACTAGAAATTCTTCATCGTCTATGTTGGGCATAGTAATATTTATACGTTTAGTTGGTTCGAAATTTACACAGTTAGTTTCCATGTTAGTTCTTTGTTTTTCTGTTGATTTAGTTATGTTTTTATCTTCTTCTACTAATTTTCTTGGGATTATTTTACTTTTTTTTGGTTCTACTTCAGCTTCTTTTTCGGTGGTTTCTAAAACTGTGTTGGGTAGAAAAGGGGTGGAGTGAGCCTTAGGCTTTTCTTTGTATGCTGGTGTGCTGAAAGTTACCGTTTTTTTCTTTTCCCATTATTATTTTATTTTGTTCCTCTTCCGTATTTGTTAGCTCTTGACTAATATTTTGAGAAATTGAAGAGTGGGGTGGGGGGTTTTCGATTTGCGCTGTGATTTCACGTAACTCTGCAATTATTTCATCTATTGTTTTCTCTTCTTGTTGTATTTCTGTGTTTAAATCACCTTCTTCTGAAAAAGTCCTTTGTGGGATACTCTTTTTGTTTTCTTCTTTTTCTTCAAATAATTCATCATCCCAGAAATAAGTTTGGTGTTCTGGTAATGATAAATTAAATCTTTTTATAGAATTTTGTATTTCTTTAGCCATTTCCATATTTACAGTTTTTTTATTAGGATTTTCCTCGATTATAGTAATATCTTTTTCTTCCTCTGAACTTTCTACTGGGGGACTTAAGTACACTGTTGTGTCTTCTTCTATATGTGGCCTATCTTGATTTTGTTCCATTTCGCCTTCGCTTGTTTCTAAACTGCTTTCTGAATGTGTTGAAATTGTGTTGAGGGAAGGTAAGACACTGTAATTTTGTCTTAAAATCGGAACATCTGTAGGTTGGGACTGAAGTTCATCGTCAGATTCTTCACTACTTTCTTCGAGATTTACCGGGAAATTTTGTATTGGATTTTCTCTTATATGAGGGGTTTGTATTTCTCGTCTGGGTCTTAATCTACTTGCTATAGGACCCTCGATTATTATATCTGGAGTTGGTTTACTTTTCACTTTTCCGGGTGGTCTTCCTCTTCTTGGTTTTTCTGCTATTATTTTCTTTGATGTAGGTATTATAGATGAATCTGATTTTACTCTTTGTCTGCTGGGTCCAGGAACATCTGTATTTTTTTTTGTTGTGGATGGCAAATTATTTATATCCTGTTTTCTTTTATTTTTATTTAAAAGTTGATTAAGAGCTTCGTTTGCCTTAACTTTTGCTCTTCTAGCTTCGCTACTGATTGGGAACGTCTTCTTTCCTTCTATTTCTCCAAATTCGCTTAACTTTATATCAGTTTCCGAGTCGGTACTGTTACTAATTTCGGTAGTACTTCCGAGTTCTTCATCTGTAATGTCCAGTGTTTTGGAAGTAGGATTTTCAGATAGTCCTTTTATCCATCTATTTATTTTACCCGGTTTACATTCGAATTCATATTGGTAATCTTGTAATCTTAACAGCCATTTTGTCATCCGAATAGTGGGTTTGATTGCGTCATTGATAATCTTCAATGGTTCATGATCACATGACAAAATAAATTTTTTTCCATAAAGATATGGCCTGAAATTTTCTAATGCGGAAATTACAGCTAAACATTCTTTCTGAGTGGTATCGTAATTTACTTCGGCTCCTACTAAAGTTCTTGAAAAATAAGCCACCGGTAGATCAATTCCGTTTACTTCTTGTGTGATTACTGCACTGAGCGCACGATCTGAAGAGTCTGTAGTTACCTTAAATATTTTGGAGAAATCAGGATGCTGCAAGATCGGATTTCTACATAGGGCACGTTTTAGTCTTTGGAAACTTTGTCTCTGGTCGTCTCCCCATTTAAAAATTTGTTCCTTTTTTAATAAGGTGTACAAAGGTTGTGCTATCTTCGCATAGTTTGCTATGAACCTTCTATAATATCCTGTGATGCCTAGGAATCCTTTCACGGACTTGGGATCTTTTGGTGTGGGGAAATCCTTTATGGCTGTCAGTTTCTTTGGATCTGCTTTTATTCCTTCTTCGCCTACTATGTGACCTAAATATGCTACCTTTTTACGTAGAAAATCACATTTTTCCGGCTGTAGAGCTAATTTAGCTTCTTTTAATCGTCCTAACATTCTACTTATTGTCTTGTCATGTTCTTCTAAGCTAGCAGAGAACACTATAATATAATCTAGATAGACGAATAATTCTACTCCCTGTAGTCCTAAAAGTACACTATCCATTAGTCTTTGAAACGTGGGAGCTGCATTTTTAATTCCCATGGGCATTCTCTTATACTGATAATGACCTCGACCGTAAGAAAATGCTGTTTTATGCTGATCTTCCTCAGCTGTACCTATTTGGTGGTATCCTAGTGCTAAATCAAAAACGGAGAAATATTTAGCTCCCCCTAAGCGCTCTAGTATTGTACTAATTAAAGGCATTGGGTAGCTGTCCCCCTTCATTTTATCGTTTAGGGCCCTGAAATCTATCACCAGACGCCACTTATTGTTTCCTTGTGCATCTGCCTTTTTAGGTACAATTAATACTGGAGAGTTGTAACTAGAATTAGATTTTGCTAATAAATCGTCACCGTACATTTTGTTTACTAATTTTACTCCTTCTTGTTCATATTCCGGAGGTTGTCTGTACTGTTTGCATTTTACTGGTTTGTCATCGTTTAACGGTATATAGTGTTTTACTAATGGGGTCATAGGTAATTTTTCTCCTGGCAGCAAAAATCGATCTTGTCCAATTCGAACCCATTTCTTCACGTATTCTAATTCTTCCTTATTCAAGTGATCTAATTTCATTTTATTGAGAATCGCTTCGTATCTCTCCTCTCCTGAGTTTCCCTTTTTATTTAATTCCGGAAAATTTTCTGCATTAGTTTCATCTATTAATTCGTAGGGTAAAATTTCTTGAGGAGGTATAGAAATGGTTATATCTCTTTCTGTTGTATTTATCGCCATAATTTTACAACTACCTTTCTTTTGTTTCACTAGGGCTTCACCTAACATTAATCCTTTCTTGGCATCGATTCTTGGCAGATAACCTTCTTTCATATCTTTGTTAATTACCGGGATGCTAACTATCTGTTTAGTTCTTGCTTTTATTCTTAATATTCTGGGTACTGGCTTTACTTCTTTTTTTAATTTTATCTTTTCTTGGTTAGATTCTGGATCTATAAAAGGTATGGGTTCCACTGGTTTAGATTGTGTTACCAATGCATTGTAAAAGAAAGAAACTGAGGCTCGCTCTTCCCTTAAGAATGGTCTTCCTAAAATTCCTTCCACACTTATCGGAAATGTGGGCCTAACTACATGAAATAAATGTTGTATTCCATTGATACAGATATCTATTGTTCCTAGAGTAAACACTTTTGTAAGAGTCACTCCTGTCATAAAAGTTATTTCCGATGTTTTAACTGGGGCGTTTGCTGCTAACGCTGTACTTTTTATTATGTTTATATCTGCTCCTGTATCTACAAAGAATTTTCCTTCTCGATTGAAAATATAATCCCCTTTCATCTTTACCGTAGGTGATTCGGATGTTAATTCATTAATTTTAAAGATAGCTACTGATCTCTGAATCTGACTATTGTTTGACGCAATTGATCGTTTGAGTTCGCTGTCGCGTCGTTCCGGCGAACCTGATTCCAGTTTAAATCATTATTAATGTTTTCTCTTCCTTGCATTACTGGTTCTTGAGTAACGTAATTAACTATTGGGTTATGAACTGGAGGATTTGTTATTACTCTCTGATCATTTTGATAATTGTAGTTTCTTCTATCACTATAATCTTGAGTATCGTTAGGGTTATAGAGTCTTTTATCCCTATAATTCGGATTTTGGTTCCTTCCTTGCCCTATATTGTAATTTCGATAATTTGTTCTGGGTTGAAAACCTGCCCCATATCGCCTAAATCCACCTTGTTGATTTCTCTGACCCGAATAATTTAATCCTTGAGCTTGGCTATAGTTCGTTTGTTGAGTGTTATTACCGATTCCCGAAGGATTTTGCCATTGTGGTCTAAGTATTCCAGGGGTATTTTCTACTGCGTTTGCGTAATAACCTGCTGCATTTCCGAAATTTGCACGTATCTTCTTCTGTTGGGCTTGTCTAGCTAATGTGAGGGCTGCTGCTAAATCTTCTGGTTCATGTCGTTCTACTGACCCTGAAATGTCATCGGGTAACGCATCAAGAAATGCTCTGAGTGCAGTTTGTCGAAAGGGTCTCATAATGACAGCAATTTCTTCTTGGTTGTAAATAGGATATAACGCGGATTTAGTTCCACTTAAATACGTATTCAACCTGTCATAAAGGTCGTCTACAGTTTCGTCCCTGCGCATCTTTAAATTTATGATTTGTACAAAATAGGCCTCATATGGTTGTCCTGGAGCAAAACGTTCTTTTAGGGTATCTATTAAGTCGCCTATTCTAGCAAAATTTTTATTTTTAGTACAGTCCCTGGCACTACCCTTCAATTTACACAGAACTTCAGAAATTAAATCGGCTTCACAATTTGCACTAATTTTTGAAGCCGCATAATATACATCTTGAACAAATTCCTTGACTAACATATTCGATCCATCATAATCAGGGATGTGTTTCATCGCTCTTTCTAAAGACATATCGTTTTTTAAAGATTGTACTACTACTACTGTTGCATTTTCTTCATTAATTGGCACTTCTACCGGTCGCTGAACCTGTACTACCCGAGGCAAATCTATATCTACCCTGTTTCTCATTGTATCTGCTACCGTTGCATTATGAGGGTCCTGTACTTCTTGTATTTCTCCCCTATTCTGTGGAAGTGGATTTCCTCCATTTGGCGGCGCGTTTCCGTTCATTTTGTATATATATATTTTTTGAAACTAACAAAAATAAATCTCCTTCTTGTATGTTAAGAAATAGCAGAAATTCACTTATATTGAAAGATGAGATATCCACCCTAAACTTTCGGCCTGTTTCCAACCTATTATAGCCTGATTAATATTTTCTATTGTTGCATCTAATGGTTCTATAACTTGGAAATAAGTTTCGTGCCCTTGCACTTCAATTATTAATCCACCTACGAGATAATATTGATTTCCGAAAAGTGTTACTAATTCTACAGTACAAGGCCAATAATCTATACTAAGTAAGTCTGCCGTAATATAGTTGTGTTTTGTTTGGTTCGTCACTAGAAACTTTGTCTGCCCACCAATTATTTCTGAGCTTTCTAGAACTACTTCAGATCTTTCTGGTGTGTTCTCGTTTACAACCATGAAAAATATATATTGATAAGAATTAAAACAACACTAACTCTAGATTCTCGACAGAAATTAATGACAAAAAAAACTAAAATTAAAAGCTTTCTTATAAACAAAGTTGATTTAATCGTTCAGTAATTTGTTCTATATCTTTTTTATTTACTCTTATTCTGTAGTCTGTTCCTCTAATCATATACTCTACTAAATTTAAAGACCGTTGTGCTTTTTCTAATTTTTTTTGTTTAGTAGTAAGTATTTTTGTGAAATTTCATGCAAATTGTATACTGCTGAATCTAGCCTATTATAAAGGTTCGTAGGATTTTCCTGGAATAATTGTAAGAACTCTGGTGTCATATGACCAAAGTATAATAAAATTATCCTAATTTTAAATTCTTGAATTCCGAAATTAAATTATTAATCTGATCTTGCTTAATTAACAAATCTGACTTAATCTCTTCAATTGATTGTCTTTGTTGGTCACTGCAATCACTTAAGGCAAATAACCATTTCACTAAAAATCTACCGCGTTTCTCTACCCTTTCGATATTACACTCTAAAATTCTACACTGCAAAGACAGTCTTTGACTGAATTCTTCTACGGATTCTATTCTTGCTTTTATCTCACTTATATCGTCATGAGAGAAACCCGTTGCAATTCTATTAATTGTAGGAAACATTAAAAAAATAAAATTAGGATTAGAGTATAATTAATTTGTCATAGTTTTTTTTTATTCTTTTTAATAATTCTTAATCTACTATAATTTTATTTTTTTAAATGTGTCTCAATATTATTCTTTTTAAATTTACGCCTTTTAAAATGACAAAGAACTACCTTGAACTTGTAATTTTACTCTTTTTGTTCAGTCAGCACTTTTTATTTGAAAGAGTAAATTTAATATTCTCTTTTTAATTTCCTGTTTTTAATATGCCAGAAAAATGATTTTTCTTGAATATCCGAAAACAAACTTTGTTTTTTTTTTTGTTTTTTTTTTTTTAATTAAATGACAAATTTATATATATTTTTTTTACTTATTCAAAATTCTGGATATTGTAATAGTACTAGTATATTTTTGTTACTATTTTGTTTTTGAACAAATTTTTATATTTAAATTTTTAAACCCCAAAAAAAAAATGATTAGATTATTATTTTCTTATATAAAAAAATACTTAATTATTATATATTTTTATTTTGTTCCAACCCTTCAATTAATTTTAAAATTTAACTAAATCAGTCAAGTATCAAATTTCATTTCATGATTTGCTGACTTTAACTTGCTTCTTAATTCACATATGATATTTAATTCAATATAAAGAAAAATATTTTTATTAAATACTTACTTAAATAGAAATATTTTAATTTATTAATAATCAATTTTATTTTATTGTTTTTTAAAAAAAATGATTTAGTTCTATATATGAAGATCTAATTTCATTCTTTAAACCTCTATATCTTATTTCATAATTTTTTTTATTATTAATTAGATTATATTTTACTTCTTTTCCGTGGAAGGAGACTTTCATTGACTTTAAAAATAATTTTATAAAAAAAACTGAATCTCGACTCTAGCTAAACTAATAATTTTTAGTCCTCTCACTTGTTCAAGTATCCTACGCACTTCCAACAAGGTTGTTTTTTTATTCGAGGAATAGGGACCGCTTTATTGAGGAAACTACCTCTTGCCGAATACAAGTGTAGTTACCGTTCCCTAGAAACTCGACTTTAGCGAGTATATATAAAAAAATCTAAAATTCTCACTTTTCGCAAATTCAGTATCTCTGAATAACAAAATCTAATTCTGAAAAGAGAAATTCCATTAACAACAATTTCATTTAGATAGATAATTGGTGCATCCAGCACGAAATTCAATTCAATATGTATTTGTGTTTCTTGTGTAATTGTATAAGTGTAAAAAAATATATTTTCTTCTAAAAATAACTATTTCCAACCTTTATAAATTTCTATTCTTTCAATAAAATATAAAAACGAACATCCCACCGCTGCCACCATTTTGTTATGTTTGAATTCGATTGTTTATAATTTAAATATAATTAATTAAAAGATTTTGTATATTTTAGTCGAATTCGAACTTAACTGTATTAAAAAGAATTTTTAATAGTCTTAAAAATCAAGAAAACACTCAGTTTCTTATAGTAGGAAATGAATATTAAATTTATTCATAATAAAGATTGTTATTTAAAAATTAGGATCCCCTCTTTAAGTACGTTATTAATTCAACGTCTCCGATTAGACGGTATTTTGATTGAAATAAAATAAAGGAAAAGGTGGCAATAGTAAGGTAGAATTTCAATGAAACACTGAGTAATATGAGTAATACATGATATATCTTAATTTATTTCTCTTTAATGTGATTTAAATTAACATAAAAGTCGTACAAAGTGACCAAAATCTTTAATTCCCTTAAAGATTATTTTTAGTAATAAACAATAATTAATACGACAAAATATCCCTTTTAATAAAACATGCCCTTTGTAAATTTTTAATTCGTGTATAACGATACAACTTGTGTAGTATTTGAATATTATTAGTTACAATAAGAAATAATATTTGTTTTTAATTATTTTTCTTCTCTTGTGTATAGAATATAATAATGTGTAGATGTAATCATGTGTAAAACAGTATGATAACTAATAATTGACTCACCAACTTACAATTTTATTAATTTTATCCAGAGCAGAAAAGTATCCTATTACTTTTCCCAGGTGGATTATTCAGATTCACACCTGTGATAGAATCTCTTATACTTATTAATCCTTTCTTATTTTAGTTATTTTCTTTGCGTACTTCTTCAATTATTTCTTTTTAAATTTATTCTTTTATTACTATCAGCATAATATTTTAAATGGCTTGATCAAAAAAAAATATCAAAATTGATTTTAATATTTAAACTTCGGGGTCACCGAATTTAAATTTGTAATCAAATCTGATACTATTTGGCAACAATATTTATGACAAAAATACTTTCAAACCACTAGACAGAGGTTTAATATTTAACACTCCCTATTTTATTTTACTTATTTCACTTCAAACTTTCTTTAATTCACTTTATTAACACAATATTTTCTTGAGAGATATTCTTTTTATTTATGTTACTTATTTTGTATTTTATGTGATTATTCTTTTAATTATAATATTTCACTTAGTATTCTTTTTTTTATATTCGTATTTTTTTGTTAATTACTTTCAATTCACGTAAAAGATTATTAAAAAATCTCGATTCAATTCACTTTAATCAATTAATCAATAGCAATTCAAAATCAACCCTTAATTCTGGGGACAAAAAAAATATAAACCTCCGCCTTTTGCGGGAATTAAATTCACAAATAATATAATCAACCGCCTTGCGGGAAAAACAAATTAAAACTCTCCGATTGTTCAATATGAATAATCGGTCACACCCTGGAAATCGGTTCAGAATCGGTAAAGTGGGGGATTCCGTTGCACACGGCCCCTCGAACTTCATTGTTGCTAGGCATGCTTTTTGCAAGCTTGCAAATTCTTTAAAAGTGGCGTGATAGAGTTCGATGTTCTCTATTCTATATTGCCAATGTGTGGGTATTTTCTTTTTCTTGGTATTTTACTAATACATTTAAGAGTCTTTCCTGTGAAGTTGTTTTTGATGATTCTGACAATTTCTTATAGATGTGTTTTTTTGATTTTGTATTCTTTAAAATTATAATATTTTATAATTTTTTTAAAATATTACCCTGACAACACTCAAAAAAAAAATAAAAAATTGAAGTTTTTAGTTATTTTTAATATAGATTGAATAATTTTAGATAATTTCGTAAAAGGTAAAATGGTGAGCAGATTAATAGTGATGAATTACATTCTTTTCTATTGATTGTGTAATAAAAAAAAACTTAATTCTAAGACAATAATTCCCGAAATTTTCTTTGAATTTAAATAATATAAAAGTTGTCTTATTTCTAAAATACTAAAATAGTAATTACACAAAAAATTAAAAATAGTTACGAATTCGGATGTAACAAGAACTATTACAAATAGCACCTGGATGTAAACTGACTACTGACACTATAGAACTACCAGCATTACAAATTAAGGAAAACTATCAAGAATATCTGTATGCACCAAAATTAGAACTTTGTTTAGAAGCCTTGGCACCCATACTACTACAAAATAAAAAAAAGCAAACTATACTTAAACAAGATAAAATTAGACCACCCTGGACGAAAATGGAAGGAGATTTAAAACTAGAAAATTTAGAAATTGAGTTGAAACGACAAAGTGAACATTATTTAGGACAGAAAAAACAAAATTACTACACCCACTCAGTATTAGGAACAACCAGCATAGTAGCAGTGATAACTATAGGATATATTATATATCACTATATCTCTAAAAACAAGAAAATGAAATCGTTAACAACCCCTAGCATATTACAATTTCGGAGCGACGATGATTCCATAATATACACGTTACCGAATAAAAAGGGACAAGACGAAGACAAAAAAGAATTTAAAAAAGAAGAGAAACTGCAAACAACAAGACAAATAGAAGAAACCCCTCAACCAAAAAAGCGGGACCGAATACAACTCCCACCAGGCATCAACGAAGTTTACTAATCAAAAATATTTTTAAAAAAATAATATAATTTGAAAATATAAAGAATGAATTTCAAATCATTTCTAATTAATTACCCCATTATTTAAAGTAAAAAAAACTATTCAGGTCAACAAACCGACCGTCATAGCTAGTGGTGAGGCGGCACTTAGGCGGCCATTTTTTGTTATGCCTTAGAATTTGTTATGTCTGGTCAATTCCTCCATCATAAATTGAAGTAAGGCCTATTATTCAAAGGCCGGCGATAATATAGATAAGAGAATCCAACGACAGCAACAGACCCAAAAGCAGCTCCAAGTAAAAGAGATTCAAATGACAGCACAGCCCTCTCACAAGTATCATCCATCAACTGAAATATATTGATAATCATAAAAAAAACATAAACACATCACAGTAAACAAAAATAAAATAAATAATCAATTTATATTAAACTTACCAAAAGTGAGCAACAAACTCCGGGAATAAAATCATCTTCAAAACAAAAAAAAACATTTTTTTTTGGTAAAAAAAATATATAGAAAAACAAATTTTATCTAAAAAAAATATATATAACACGAATAAACAAGAAATCATTTCTCTTAAAAATTTCCTTTTAATTATCTTATATTCAAAACATATTAATATATACACTTGTAATACTATACAAGTAATACTATACAAGCCCTAAAAAAAATAAATCATAAATACATGCATTTATTCAAAATAAAATAATAGTAAAATTACCTTTAAAAAAAAATTATTTTTTCTAAAGAAATCCTAACTAAACTAGAAGACAAATTTAAAAAAAAAAATATACAAGTGAATTTCAAAAACTCAGAACATTAAATTAAAAACTAGTTAGGCAGTAGATGCTCCAGACCCAAAAAAAAGGTTTTTTATATGTTTATTATTCGTCACAATTTCACAAAAAAAACTAAAAAAAAAACTTACAGGCTCCAATCCTTCGCAGCCCAACCAATAATATTGTATCTGCTCCACGCCATTTGGGTCCCTCGTCACTCGTTTGCACAAGCTCATAACGACTAGATCATTAGCATCTGGAACAACTATTAAAAAAAAAGGAAAAAATTAATAACCTAATTCAAAAAACTTGCAAATAAAAAATATTTCTTTTATAAAAAAACTTACTGATAAGAGTGGCCGGGGGGGGGGTTCCAAAAGGTGGCGATAGTAGAAGGCGGGAGTATACAGAAGCCGTCAAAGGATCAACTAAAAAAAAAAATTTTGTGATTGTACTTATTTACAAATCTCTCTAAATATAAAATAAATTATCTAAAAACATAAATAACCAATTTTCTAAACAAATTTAAACGATTAATATTTTCCCACAGGAATAAATTTTATTATATGATTTAAAGAGGGAGTTTTTTTTAATAATATTCAGAATTCTTCAATTAAATACGAATCTAAAAAAAAAACTAAAAATACAGATAATTTCAAAGAAATATTCAATTTAATCAAAAAAAAATCAATTAATCCTACAGAACCATTAGTTACAAGAATGAAAAATACAAACTTATTAAAGAATATATTTAGAACCATTTTAAAAAAATTAATTATTTCTTAAAATTCATACTATAATGCTTTTAACAAGCAATTATTATGTAGAACCTTAAATAAAATTCATTTTTAAAATAAACTGTAAAAGATAAATCAATGATACAAAAAAAATAAATAATTTATGGAATAATAGAAATTTCGTATAATTTAAGCCTGATAAAATTTTTTTTCAAAACATTGATTTAATTTCTTTTATAAAAAAATTTTTTAAATAATTAAAAAAAGTTTTTACCAAAGTTTAATTGTTTGTAAAGTATTCAAAATTGAAAACTAATATACTTATATAATTACAATTATTATAAAAAAATTAAATTTTTGTAATTCGATAATTGAATTCAAGAAGAACTTTTTGAAAATTATTGAAATTAATTGATTCATAGATGAAGTTTAATTAAAATATTTTGTTTAAAAAAAAAGTTAAAAAACTAAATACTCGGTAATTAAGAAATTTATGAAAATAAAATTCAATTAAATATTATACCAAATATTTTTTTAATAATATCGAAATAATGTTAACATTAAATCAAATACATTAAATTAAATTATAAAAAGTATTCACTCGTAGAAGAAATTACGGTTGAGAAGTTAAAACTTAAAGTGAACAAACAAAGATATAAAACATAACCGTCGAACACATCAAAACACATTGAAAGTTAAATATTAAAAACGCTCCTAACCCACAAAACTTAATTTTCAAAACAAACAAATCTAGTCTAAAACTATTAAATTAAATAAATTTAATATAAAAAATATATATACAGTTAACTCTCGATAAGACAAAGCGCGATAACTCAAATTTTTCGGTAAGTCAAAGTAATTCTTGGGTCCCGTTCATTCCTTATAAGCATTATTAACAATTGATAACTCAAACTTTTCGATAACTCAAAGTTTTTTCGGTCTCCCTTCGAGTTTGTCTTATCGAGAGTTGACTGTATATATAAATATAATATAATTTCTTATACATAATAGTAAACACTGACAAAAACAAAAAGCTAAAAAAAAATTAAACAGAAAATATGCACAAATATGTACTAAAAGAAAAAAAAAAGGAAGCAAGATAAATGCATGAAGATCGTACGGAACATGCACATCCTAGGCGCTTGAAATTTTTCGGTTCTCGACAAACTGGGATCGCGCCAGAGAAGATAGTTTGTAGGTACCAGAAGAGGTGGAGAAACGCCGGGGAGCGGGCGAAAAGCATAGGAACAAAGACAAACGCATGGAACCATGCATTGCTTCGTGGTAGTCTCGGTGCAGGCAGGGCGCCTACGAAGGTGTGGAAGCGGAGAGAAACGGAGGAGAATCATATATATATATATATATATATATATATATATATATGGGTGATTAAATTTAAAATGTCATTTTCATGTCCTGCACAAAAATCTGGAATACTAGTTCATATATAAAAGTTTTTGAAGTCAATTAATTTTCTTAATCACTCCTTCTACTTAAATTAATAATTCTTAATCGCTAGAAATTCTCTGAAAAAATTTGGCAGAAGAATTAGAAGCAAAATGTCAGTGGTGTTCCCTGTCCGCACTTAAGAAATCAGAACTTTACTTAATAATAAAAATTTTGATTCTCACATTTTTAGTACCAGAAAAATTATTTTGTACAGCTTAGAGTCTATATTTTTATTTAGTAATTGTGCTAGCAGAATAATTTTGATCCAGTGCTAGAAAAAAATCAAAATCGCCTGTCCGTAAGTTTCATATTTTTAAGTAATTATCGCAAATTTTGAATATCATGTCTGATATTTAAATAACCTAGTGCAGATAATTGCCTTATTAAGCGTTAATAGTATTGGTGATATGTATAGCTTCTTAAAGAAAAAACATTGCAACATTCTATCACATCTATAACTTGTACGGTTAGTGGCAGAAAGCAAGTATCACTTTGTCGAGCACACCATGTCAGTGGTGTCCCCATCAAAAAATTGCTCATAATATTAATATTTTTAAAATATTATTGTATCTCGTTTTCAGGTATTACACGTACTTTAAAAACCGCACCGACTTTAACTTAAAAATAAAGTCTTTCTTTTTTGAAAATGAGAAATAAAGCAAAATGTCAGTGGTGTCCCTTGTCAGTGGTGTCCCCTCAAAATTCTGTTTCTTGCAGCTTATTATTTTATTTTTAATAAATTTGTGTTAAATTTACTCCTTATATGCAGTTAATGAAAATTTGATACTGGATTGTAATTTATAAGCTGATTTTATTCTCACTATTCAAAAAAAATTATCAGTGAAATCTTTCAAAAATGCCAGTGGTGTCCCTCAATGTTCATATGTCTTTTTGGTCTTCAAAAGTATATTAATTTATGGCAGAACTCATTACAAATATTTTTTAAGTCATGTTGAAACATTTATTATTGTAATTTGAAATATTTTAACTTTTTAAAGTTGTAAGAATTTATTTAAGAAAAGAATAAACGAAAACAGAAAATTTATTATCATTTGTGCCTATCATATCGTTTTTCACCTGGTGAAAATTATAATTTGCTTCCACCTGCTCGACCACTATTATTTTTGTCCATCATATATTCTAGTCAACCAAAATAGAGTATCGTTAAGTTCAAAATCCAACATCGAAAAATCAAAGTTAGTAGGATAAAAAATGACATTTTAAATTTAATCACCCATATATATATATATATATATATATATATTACAAATAAAATGTTAAAAGAAAAATTATTAATTATTAGAATTTTTTATATTTATCTTAATTTTTATTTTCAAATCATGTTCTCTTAATATGAATGTATAGTAATAAGTTAGTGTGAATTATAACAATAGATATTAAAAGAGAGTACTAAAAGAAAATTTTACTTTACAGACATGATTAAGGCCTTATGGTGCCTTTATAGGTCCTTCTTTATACCTACAGGTACTTTTTTCAAAATTACACTGTAAAAAATACAACTTTGCCGATACAATTCAAATTTAGTATGGAAATGTATTTTTCATCATAGAATTTAAAAAATATGTAGGTAAAATATCATTAGATTTCAGTATAACCGTGATTTTTAACATTTTCATAAATAACCTGAATCAAGTTGTTTACCTCACGTAAGGAATTAAATAGAGTAAGAAAGAAAAAAAGAAAAAATTTTTAAAAGTCCCATCTTCATGGGAGACGATTGACCCACCTGATCCACTATTTCCATTATATTTGGAAGTTAGTTTTCCAAGCAGATCGAGCATATGGGTGATTTGCACGTAACTGTAATATTTGGCGGCGTCACAGAAAACACATTCAAAATGAAAAATTTTTGCTTGGGTATGGATATATTTCACATGTATATATAAAACCTATTCGCAACCACAAATATGTACAAAAAGATATTATATTTCAGAAATTGCGTAATTTCCTCCAAAATTTCAGCTCCGTGGCGTGTCCGTTTTTTAAAATTTTAAGTTAAAATTCAGAAATTTTATTAAAAACGCCGAAACTGAAAACGAGAATTTTTGTAATATGAATTGTGTATATAGGTGAACAATTTGTACATATAATGCATCTTCTAATACTTCTTATAAAATTATAAAATGTAAAATAGTTTTGTCCACAAATTTTTTCAATTTTGTAATAAGATTTTTTTCTCTATAATTTAACTTTTTATGGCACATTTTATTGTTATCTGAGAATTGCAATCTAAAATAAGATCCATTAGCAACAAATATCAGTAAAAAAAAGGTTCAAAATTGTAAGTTGTACACTTAAAAACAATTTTTTGTGTAAAAATGTGAAGTTCACAAAAAAAGTGGTAAGTACCGTGGTATTACTATTCTTTTAATCTAAACACTCTCTGTGGTAATTATTGCGAATTTTTTGAAGATTATATTAGAAACAAATTATCTGCCCAAAAAAAAGAATTATTTTGCAGAATTGTCGGAGTTAGGTTAGTTTAAATGTCAAATTTCAGCTCCGTGGTGTCACATAAAATATCAGCTCCGTGGCGCCTGTGGCGTACAGTGTGAAGGTGCAAATTCATAAATCAACAGTTGCTACAACAACACATATTATAGAAGAGGACAGACATAGTTGTGTCCTTTTATATTTCAGTGCTTCGGCAACCGTTGACTTATTAAAAAACACCTTAATATTCGAAAAAACACGCCTTTACAACAACCAAGCAAAAGCACAGTATAATTACTGTTGATCGTAACGCTCTTATTTGTGAATACTTTTCTACAATTAGTTTTATGCGCTTATTTCATAATGTTATAAAAATGAAAATCTCTGGTTATGTCAAGCTGATAGTAAATAGTAAATATTTTTTCTGGGGCTATTTTGTGCATAAAAATGCTTTTTTTAACTCAGTGATTTATTCAAATTCAGAATTAAAAGAAAATCAACTTTTGTATATGTTATATTTCCTTCTGAAGGTTTCCTTTGAGTTCGTCAGTGAAATAAATTTTTTTGTCTGAGTTGTAGTCATTAAAAGTTTTGCACAAAATAGACCCCGGGATGAAGCTACTTTGTGCATTGAACTTTGTGTTTTTATAATGTTACATAAACATTTTTTTGATCCTTTCTTATTCATTAAATCTTTTGTGTAGATATTTCAGAGTAAATTATAAAAGAATAAGATATTAAACAAAAAATTTTGTAAATATTATACAACAAAATGGAAAATAAAACACTGAAATTTTGCTAAAATCATGATCAATTAAAAATTAACAACCATTCTTCAAATTTTATATTACTCAGAAAATAAATAACACTTTTTCTTTTTAAATATACATTTTACAATAATACATTATGATAATTATAAAACTATTATTTGAATACATGTAAATAACTTTGAATCATCATTTTAATAGGAGCTTTTTTAAACGTTTTGAATATGATATTTTTTAAAAACTTGAAATTAATAATTTAAGGTTAAATGAATAACAATTTAATATCTAATACACTTTTCCAGTAATTTTAAGAGAAACGAGAGAAATAGTTTTAAGACTAATTTAAAAAACTTATAAATATTAATTAAAGTTAATTTTTTGTCGTTATGTTGCTCACCGGTTGAAGTTTTAATCGTTTTAAGGATTTTAATTAACTTGTTTTTGGTTTTTTGGCAAAGAAGTTCTTTTTAATAATTTTATTTATTAAATACCTCGAGTACATAAAGTAGCCCCAGTTGACGGCAGTATTATTCAATGCTATGTATAGGGTGGTCAGCTCCGTTGCAGCCAATTTTCGAAAATTTGTTATAATTTTTTTATAATTATAGCTGTAGTAAAACCGTTCAAATTACAACTATATTATGCCCTAATGATGAGGAAAAGTGATATTTAACATGAAAAAAACAAAATTTTTTTTCTTTTAAAACTTATCTTAAAATTGCACAGTTACGTGAAAATCACCCATATCAGTTATGTGAGGGTATGGAAATACATAACTGACTTCCCCGCTCAGTGGGACAAACTGGAATTTAATGTTCATAATCGTCCAGAACCCTCATTTCTTAACCGATTTTACTAAATTTTTTCACATGAAATAAAATAATAAACCTAGAGTACTCCCTAAACTGTAAAAAAATTGAACTCGTAATAATTTGCAAGTTATAAAAAATAAAGTTATTAAATAATTTAAGTTACGACAAATTATTAATGTCGACAAATGTCACAAGGTGCCTTGGCTAAGGCCATATAGGCTTGGCTGTGTGTGAGCGTGGTGGGGGAGAAACATATTTAGCTTTTCCTCCCGCCTTCGCTCTTACATGGCTTGAGCGGATTCCTGTCAAGTTAAGGAGCAGCACAAGGAAAGCACCACTTGGTATCTGAGCACCACCACACACGTATCTTAATAAACAGATTATCCAGTTCCGACTACAAAAAAAATTTCAATAGAATATATATACGTAGAAGTAAAAATTGTTGTAATTGTATTTATCATACGCATTTTTTTAATTTATTTTCTTTTAAATATATAGTCACGAAAATGCGAGCATTAGGGTCCCATTCGAATCGGTGCGAAGCTTAATGAATGTCTGGGAAAGAAAAAAAGTCCCACAGACACCACACTTCTTAGAGGAGTATGCAACAATTTTAAATAGTGACAGGTGGAATCATTTACGCAGGTACGAAAATGGTACTTTGAGGTTCATCCCTATATACGGCGGAGGAGCAGTTGTAATTTTCGACCCTGAATACATGTCGTTACACAGGCAGTCACAGGCAGTGGAGAGTTTTACGTTCATATTTTGGACAAATCAAGTCCTCAGGATGTTAATTGTCATCACCTGATGACAATCATGTGTTTCAAAAATAATTATGTAAGTAAACTCAAGGCTTCGTATATTTTCACTCATAATATTTATTAAACTATATATGAGCGGGTGGGAAGAAGAACTCCCCGAGCGCTCGACCAAAAGGGTAGTTCCAGTCAGGTAGCAGTGAGCGCCTCTGGCCACACACTGCTACCTGACTGGAACTACCCTTTTGGTCGAGCGCTCGGGGAGTTTTATGGACATTGTACCTAAAAACGCTTCAATGTGATCGACCAACGCTAAAAAAGACAAAACATTACAAATAGTACTAAAGGTTTCCTAAAGTTAGACAGGACCGCGCCAAGCGATGTAAGAAACATTAAGTAGTGATGTTTCTAACCTCGTTGTTAAAAAGCACATGTATCTTCACAAGTATTGTTTTCAATATGGTAAAAATATATATTATATTAAGATTAATGCTAAAAATTTACATTTTCCTAATAAGCATCCACCCGTTCAACCTCATCACAAGATTTTTTAAATTTTGGCACAAATATTAATTCAAGCGCATTATTTTCCATCCTATTTCCTTCTGCTGCAGGAATAACAGGAATATCTGACTTGGGACTTAAAGAAAAAGAAAGCTATTAGATTATTAATATTTACTATCCAGATAGCACGTCAAATGTCTGCAGCATAGGAAGCTTCACCTGTAAGCTTACATGAAAACTTTTTATTATAAAAAATTATTAATTTATTATTAGGAACAAATTTTTATTTAATATAACATAGTTATAACAACGGTATAATAAAAATGTTATTAATTTCCTCAAAGAATTAAAATTGGGAACTATTATCTGTAATTAGTGGATAATAATTAAAAATTGTTAACCCCTTGGAAGTCGATGACGTGTATACACGTCATGGTGCAGGTGGGCTCAAACTGTCGATGACGTGTATAGACGCATGCAGATTTTTGGCTACAAAAACATAAAGATTTGTCCACATATCAGATTTTAAAAATTCAAAATGGCGGATCCAATATGGCGGACGACATTTTCTAAAATTCATCGGATTCACTTGAAACTTTTTACTTGGCGGTTTTCAGGGTCGCTAATTACGAATCCGATTTAAGATTTTAAAAATTCAAAATGGCGGATCCAATAGAGCGGACGACATTTTTACAAACTCGTCTGATTCATTTGAAACTTGTTACTCGGCGGTTTTCGGGGTCGCTGATTACGAATCGAGCATAAGATTTTTAAAATACAATGTGGCGTTTCGAATTAGGCTGGAGCCATTTAAAAAAATTTATCAGATTTACTTAAAATTGTTACTTAAGATTTATTGATGTCGTAGATTAAAAATGTAATATCGGGTTTGAAAAGGGCGGATACAATATAAGAACAAACAAAAAAATATAAAAAATCAAAATAAATAAAGGAGTGTTAAATCCGACCGCGAACCTCCACGTGGTAAACTCTGGGGTCATAAGCAACGTAGTATACTTAACAGCTGACTGCGGGGGAAAATTTTGTATTTATTATCGTTTCAAAAGTTTTTCGTAATCAGCAAAAACCCTCTAGTAACGAGTTTCAAATTGTTATGTTTGAATTCGATTGTTTATAATTTAATTATTGTTTATTTAAAAGTCTTTATATTTTAATCAAATTCAGACTTAACTGTATTAAAAAGAATTTTTAATAGTCTCAAATCAATAAAACACTCAGTATTTTAATAGTAAGAAATGAATGTTAAGTTTACTTTGAATAAATACTGTTATTAAAAATTTAGGATCCCCCCTTTAAGTACGTTATCAGTTCAACGTCTCCGGTTAGACGGTATTTAGGTTTATGAAAGAATATTAAAAGATGGGTGGAAATAGGTTGTAAGACACAAATAATTACTCTAAAATATTAATCACATAATCTAGGTTATTTTATTAATGACATAAGAATAAAGTTGCAATAGCAAGTAAAATGCAGTAATAGTTACAATTAAATTATCCCTTGAATATATATATATATATATATATATATATATATATATATATATATATATATATATATATAATCAGTATTAGGAATTATTAAAATTGCTCCCTTTAAGAATACAATAAACGATATAAATTCTTTAACTTTCGCAACATAAACACTTTTATTAAACTAAGAAAATTACTGTATTAACATTAATTTCGCCTTGTGTGTGTATGTGTGTGTGTTATGAAAATTGATAAATGTGGAATTATTATTTAGCTTACTCACCAATTGTAAAATGAAATTTTAATGAATTATTTTCTTTTTTGTACAAAAAAAATCTTTTCTTCTTTTATATTTTATTATATAAGGTAATATCGACACTTATGGAAGATATCCTGTTTTTAATTTCAATTGTGCTCTTATTGATACTTTATTCTTTTTATTTTTTATAAAAACTATATTTCGTTTTCTTTGTTTATCTTCTAATTAAATTTGTACCCTTTGATTTATCTAAATCTAAGACAATATTCAAAAAATAATATTTAAATGCTTGAAATTCGGGATCAGCGTATTTAAACATTTATCTTATTTTCTGAATAAATTCCAGAATTTAATGAGACTGAGAGTAAAAGGTCTTTAATCTCAAATACAAGGCTTGAATTTTAATATCTTGTATTCGTTTTTCTCATATATTAAAACAGTAAGTGAACTTCACTTTGAGATTTTAAATAAATCACTCAGAAAAACACTGTAATTAGTACTAAATAAATTTTACTTTCTTTTTTTTAACTCACTCTTTTAAAGATTCACCTTTTTATATTTTATTTCTTTACTTCTTTTTTTTGTATAATTTAATATATATTCTTTTTATTTGATTCCTTTTTTTAATTAAATCTTCTTGTTAAATAACAATATCAGATTTTTTTATAAATCTATCTTTTAAGAAAACACTCACTTTAATATTTGAATTTCAACCCTTGTTTTTAGGGATAAGAAAAATAATCTACTTCCGCCTTCTACGGAAAAAAATAAAGATATAGTAAACGTCCGATCTGCGGGAAATACTCAATAAAACTCCTTGATTAATTCCAAAAGGAAATCGTTCACACCCTGGAAATTGACTCAATTTTTCTATGTAAAATAATGATAAATTATTATTTTCCTCAAAAATTTCCATGGTCCCTCTCTGATTTTTACATGGCTCATAGGAAAAAAGATAAGCTTTCGATTGGGATAGGTTAGAAAAAAATAAAAAACATCGATTTTGAGATATATTGAAATTAAGAATTTGACCTTGAATTTCCATATATTGAATCACACTTCCGTAATTTTGGGGAGGTAATTTAAACGAAATAATAATATTTTTTCTTTAAATAATATTTCATGAGGAGCAAACAAAGATTTAAAAGAAAATTTTCCTTTAAATATTATTTCTCAATGTCATTAATTTGATAGTCTTATTAATTTAGATAAATATCGTTTTTTAAATCTGTCACTTCTTATACTCTTATTTTGTTAACTCGGAATTTATTTTTCAAGGCTACCTTTAAAATAGTTTTCATGTATAATGTCGATTTATAATTCTTACAAAACAACTAGCGAGCCACCGCGCGAAGCGCGGACGAGAATGTGTCTGCCCGAAGGGCGAACAGATTTTTTTTATAAAATGTTTTTAATATATTCTTTTAATTGTTTATTTGAATTCTACCAATTACCGATAAATGTTGCAGGTATTATTTTAATATTTGTGTACGGATTCCGCCATTGCAGTGCGAGTACAACTCGCACTTGTCCAATTTTTTTTTATTTTTAGTTAAAAAATTAATGTCAGAAAACAATCTCTCATTTATTCTCTTAAAATTTCACTCTTTCTTAAAATATTTAATGCCACGTGTTTAAACTAAAAAATTAAAAAAAAAATTTTTTTTGAAAAAAAAAATAAAAAAATTTTTTTAATTTTTTTTCAAAAAGTTTCTTAAATAAATTTTTTGTTGTCAGACTGTAATAATACACTAGTATACCATTTCTCAGCTCATTAGGTCAAATAATGTAAAAGTTAGGGAAAATTTTTTTTTTTAATTTTTTAGTTTTTCCTTGACAACGCTATGACCATCATTAAAATATCAAGTTCTCTATATTTTTCCTGTAATATTCGAGTAAAAATACACCAGCATGCAAAATTTCAGCTCTCCATGTCGAATAGTTTAGAAGTTAAGGAGGGGGGAATGGTCACTTTTTATGCATTTTTGGCCAAAAATCTTGTTATTTCATTGACAACGGTATGATCATCACGTCCAATCACATTCGCTATATTTTTCCTGTAATCTACGAGTGAAAAAAAAAATATATATCTAAACCAAATTTGAGCTCTTTAGGTCAAATAGTTTAGGCGCGATACACCGTAGGTGTACGAAACCCTAAAAACCATCGGTACACTTCAAAAATCCTTACCCATTGGTTGAAGATAATTGAATTTTAAATAATTACTCCTACTCTAAACTAAAAGGACAGGCGATACTTCCCTCTCTTTCTCTCTATGAATCTTTCTCTCTCACTGTGGACAGAATATACAGGCTGTGGACAGACTAAATGAAAGATATCGAAAATTATTGTAGTTAATATCAAGCTGATATTTCTCTTTTAAAGAAAATACTACATACAATATTCGGTCTTGCGAAATTTCATTGATGCTTACTACTCGCGTACGCTCGGCTTTGTGCTGTAACCTAACCTCGTTTCATATTTCGACACCTTGCTTAAAGTTCTTAATACTGACCAAATTTATTTCAGTTAATTTGTATTATAATAAAAACTTAAAATCTTATAGATAACAGTCTAACTTAGAAAAAATAAAGGCTCTGTTTTTATTTCCACCCAAAGTATTATAAGTTAGATACAACTCCTTGTATCGATGAAAATATTGTTCTTAAATTATATCTAATTTTTATTTTCCGCGAATCTCTATTTAATAAATCTGCAGATTTTATTTTGCGCAATTCTAATACTTTATTCCCACAATATTAACACGTTAAAAATATTGTGTTTTATTTTTAATAATTTCTACACTACATTTTTCGTTAACTTATAAAATATCTTCTGTGCTACCTCCAATTTCTGCATATACGAAACGTAAGGAGAATGTGTTGACAAACACTTTATTTTATTTTTAAATTCTTTTATCATTAAACAAAATATTTTAAATTATTCGAATCCGTAATAAATCTTTTTTTAAAAATGTTAATCCCTTCACTTGCCCAAGTGACTACACACTTCCGGCAAGGTTAAATCAGAGAAATCAACCGATTTATTAAAGAAACCAGAGCTTGCCGTCGCAAGGGTGGTTACTATTTTTAAATTTTAAAACATGGACTATATTTATTGTAATTTCCTGAAAACAATAATTATATTAGTCTTCACATATAAAAATTCAACATCATTGAGAAAAATCAGCTAAATATGTTTCTCCCCCCGACGCTTACACACAGCCAAGCCTATATGGCCTTAGCCAAAGTACCTTGTGACATTTGTCGACATTAATAATTTGCCGTAACTTTAATTATTGAATAACTTTATTTTTTATAACTTGCAAATTTTTAGGAGATCAATTTTTTTACAGTTTAAGGAGTACTTTAGGTTTCTTACAAAATAGTTTTTTTCCTATGGTATTCAATTATAGCAAAATGAGATAAGTTTTTTTTTAAAAATGACACTTTTGTTAAACTTTGCATAATAAAAATTATTATAAACAAATAAAAATTTTAATTTCGGCCTCGAGAACTCTATCCCAAATTTAATAATATTTCATGTAAAAAAATTTTGTCAAATCGGTTAAGAAATGAGGGTTCTGGACGATTATGAACATTAAATTCTAGTTTGATCCCACTGAGCGGGGAAGTTAGTTATGCATTTCCATACCCTCACATAACTGATATACTCGAACTGCTTAAAAACTCACTTCCAAATATAATGGAAATAGTAGATCATTGTTGTTTTATAAAATCATAAAAATAGTTAATATTATAAAATAACAGCCCTTCATTAATTGATTTGCAACATTTTTACTGAAAGTCATGGAAATAAATATAGTTTAGTTGCCGAAATAATCTTTCAGCGTGAAAAGAATTTTTTATTGAAAGTTGAACCAACTAGATACTTAAACTTCATTTCTGTATTTGGAATTGCAAGCTGATACTTATAGTATATGCAAACTTGGAAATACAATTAGAATTGATAAGATTGGAAATTCATGTTGAAACAAGTCCAAACAAAAATTGAAAAGGAAAATCCTTAATAAAACCACTCTAATTTTATCTTGGATATCCGTTCCAATTACATAAATAGGATTTCCAAGTTAAAACCAGTAGAATTGCGACGCGAAAAAGTTTTTCAATTTGGAATGCAAGTAGACACTAGTAGATCCATTTTTAATTTCTACTATTCTCAACTGGTCTTTTAATATAGCGACGTTTTGTATACTTAGATGACATTGTTATTTTTGGATCTACATTAGAAGAACATATTAAAAATCTAACCAAATTCATAGAAAGAGTGAAACGTTAGGATTAAAATTGCAACCGAATAAGTGTGAATACCATTGACCAAAATTCGCAACATTTAGGACATGTTATCACGGATAAAGGAGTAAAACCAAATCCTTTAAAAATACAAGCAGTTCAAAATTTGAAAGAATTAAAAACGTGACAAAAATAGTCTTTTTTACAAGTAGTTGGATATTAGCGAAAGTTTATCAAAAATTTTGCACATATAGCTAAATAATTATAAAGATTAACGGCAAAAGAATCTATTTTCGATTAGACAAAAGACTGCAGTGCATGCTTCGATATATTAACCCTTTAACGCCTAAATGTGCTGATTTTTAACTTTAGTTTCAAGCTAATAATATTGAAATAAAAAAATTATTTAAAATTCTACAAGGACATATCCATAAGTTTTTGGGGTCGCTCTTTCAAATGGCATGGTCAAAATTTCTAAAAATGGACGTTTAACCCATATTTTTTTCAAAAATACTTAAAAAATACAAGATTTTAGAAAGTTTTTTCTCAAATCCAATTTTAGTTGTGATATCGATTGGTTTAAGTCATCTAAAGTTTAAAAAAAGGGGTTCCTGATAGTTTTAGTTTAAAAATATGCATTTCGTTTGAAGATTTTTAGTATTTTTCGATTCAAAATGGCTCCTGTAAGTAAAACTTTTTCCCAAAACACTGTTCGACAAAATTTTGCTACAAGAATAAACGAAAGAGATTCTTACGAGATTTTTTACGTAGATTATGAATCTGTAAGTAAAATTGTCCCTTCACGTCTCAATTTTGAGAAAAACAGAGTCAAAGTGTTAAAATATGTCATTTTTGACACTTTTTGAAGCACTGTAAAAAGTAAAAGCGACGTGATAAAAAGCTCAAATATAGCTTAAATAAGAGCTTAAACCCTCAACTTTAACATCCAAAAGCAAAAAACCATGAAGAAAGAACTCAAAATTGTAGGGAAAAACTTTTAATCCACAATTTTGAGTAAGTTTTTCATTTTTTTTGCTTTTAGATGTTGAAGTTAAGGGTTCGAGCTCTCATTTAAGACATATTTGAGCTTTTTATCACGTTGCGTTCTTTTTAATAGTGCTTCAAAAAGTGCCAAAAATGGCATATTTTAACACTTTGGCCCCTGTTCCAGCTATACGAATATGAAGTCAGAATTTTGAAACATGAGTGTATTAGTTAAACAGACTGAAGGAAGTGTATATCTATATATTTTTTCTTTATTTTGATTAAATAGCCCACTGCACGGTGATATTCTGTAACCTACGTGTTTCAAAACATGAAAACTATCTCACACATACGTATTCGATAATTCTCATTCTTATATCATATGAATGATATAATAGAAAGAATGTTATTATTAAATTTAAAAGGACATTGTTCTCAAATTTAAATATCCTCTAACAATGAGGTACGCGACAAACTATATCAACTGATAAGATCTTGTTTTGACAACATATAGTAAAAGGGTTTTATGAATAAAATTATGTAATTTAAATTTCTCTCCAATTTAATATTATATTTTATTTTTGAGAAAATTTGTCGCTTTGTAACCAAATTAGAGGAATCTGCTCCAATAATTATTCGGTAATTCAGCTTTTTATTCTTTCTAATTTATCCACTACTAAATAAGATAATTTTTATCTTCTGTTCGTAGGATAACTATATAAAATAATAAATTAATAAATTAAAGTTAAATTATAATAACTAACACAATTATTTAACTATAAAGAAATCTTTTCTTATGATATAGTTTTTATTCATAAATAATTTTGTAAGTTTGGTTGCTATTTTCTATATAAATTGACTCAATATTAACAAAACAAAATAAATAATAAAGTTCATTCACCTCAGAATGTATTTCCTTTTCACTTAATAACTTCAATAATTACAATATGTAAACTTTCCAAATTTGACAAATCTATAAACAAAAATTAAATAAAATTTAATAATAAAATTTTATAAATCCTGCCAACAAAAGGTCAAGTTTTCCCTAAACCCTAAATTAACTATTCTATTTGTAAATAAATATTCTGTAAAATTATAAACTTTACTAAATTCTGATTTATTTTAGATATGATAAAATTATAATATCGAAAAATGATCAGAACTAATTCAATTCACACAATAAAATCTATTTATTTCTCTGAAAAATTAACTCAATAATTAATTTAAGTAAATTAATTATTTCCTATTGTAAATAATATTTTTGGTGGTCTAGGATCAATATTTATTGAATCTTTCAAACTGCCACATCGATATAGCCTATTACTATATGAACACAGCTCATAAGAATATTCAATAGATTTACGATTTGCTTTTGTTACCCCTTTAGGAATTAAAACTGAGGTTGAAAGTTAAAAAGAATTCAACGAGCTCCTCAAATTTAAATTCCAGGGCTTGACTTTGAAGATAATTTTGTAATTAACAAGATATTAGTTGTAAAACAACAAATTCTTGTATAATTTTTACGATTTGCAGTGTATTTGTGTTAAATGTTAATAATTATAACTTTCAATAACAGGTTGGAAGTTGAAAAACAACGAACTCCTAAATATCTCCAGATTATAATATAGTATTTGTAATTGTAATAATTACAACTTATAATAACAGGTTGGAAGTTGAAAAACAACGAACTCCTGAATATTACAAGTATATAAAATTCTTAAGTGTTTTTGTATGATAAGTGTACATGCTTACCCTTTCGAGTGTCAGAATAGAAATGAGAGAGCGAAGCCTTTGATTTCGCTGTTTATATACCCTGCAAAGGACGCTACCAAACCTTCTAGAATTTTCTACCCGTCCTTATTTCTTTCCGGTTAATAGGAAAAATCCGCGTGACTTCCGTTTCGCGAGGCTATCGTTCTCTCTATTGACGGAAATTTATAGCGTGTCATATTCGTCACCCCAATAATATTTAAATTCCTCGAGTAGAGACAGAACTATATTTTCTCTCTCTCTAGTCTCCAACGTGTCTAACGTATCCCGAGAACAATACCATTGTATAGCTGTCAATCACTTTTCTCTATGAATTTACTTTATTTCTTCAAATTTAAATAATTCTTTAAATAATAAACTTATAATAATTTTAAATGTTGCTAACAATATCTATTAATTTTGATCTTTTTATTGATATAAATTTTACCATTACTTTATTTATTCTAACATAATATAATAAAATAATTTAATTAATAAAATTAATATTATTTATAAATAATAAAATATACACTTTAAATAGAAAATTAACATTGTGTTAATTTTTTATAATTCATCTTTTTAATATTTATTCAAATTTCTAAACAATTTTTATACTTTTCAAATATTAAATTTTCTCTTTTCATTCATAACCTTGGCCTTGAGTCAGCTGAGCCTACTTCATATTTAGGTGTTTATCTCAGTACATTTGTACTCAATTGACCTTATTTTGAATTTCCTATACTTTTAAATTTAACAAAATTATACTTTTTTTCATCTACAAAATTTAATTATATTAATTTATTTATAATTATTAAATTTTTAATTTTAACTATTGAAATACCGTTTCAATTTAAAAATTCAAAATGGCAGATCTAATTTGGCGGACGACAATATTAAAACTTCATATATTAGCTTAAACTTTGTTACTCGGGGCTTATCAGGGTCGCGGATTACGAATCTGAAATCAGATTTTAAAAATTCGAATTGGCTGATTCAATATAGCGGACGATACAATTAAAACTTTATCAAATTGGCTACAAAAACGTTATCGTACGTTAGAATACTTAACCCCTTGACTGCCGTTAGCAAAGATCTTTGCATTTCGGACTTTGCTCTGACTGCCGGAAAACTGACAATCTTTGCCATGATAAAAATTGATGTATAGATGTAAGCAGTTAAGGGGTTAACAGGGCATGAGCAGTTGTGAAATCCCTTTGAAATATGCCTATTTTTAGGTATCATTTTCTCAGATCTGAATGATTATATTTCATGAAACTTTTTTTTATGATTATATATACGAGGGACTAAAATCAAATAGTTCGATGGAGCAAAATTTTTATTTATGAATTTTCTGTGCCATTTTGAAAAAATCACCCTAAAAACCCCTGAGTAACAAATTTGAACCCAATGTATTAGGTTTTAATATTGTTGTCTGACATATTTGATCCACCATTTTGAATTTTTAAAATCTGACTTCAGATTCGTAATTTGCCCGCCGAAGTTAAAAATCAGCACATTTAGTTTTGCTTTTAATTTCTTTACATTTATCACCAAAAACTATAGCTTGGCGCACTATTGCGTATATGTTCATTTCGATTGTTAAAAAGTACTTGATAGCACCGAAGAGAATTACATTGCCTTTTTCCATTGCACATGAAAATTCGATCGTTTCTTTTGTCTATTATACAGTTGAGATGTATAAATTTCGTTCTTTACTGAGCATCTGCTAAAAAAGAAATTTTTGTTTCTAGCAACTGCTGTTTTGTGAGGTGTGTAGTATGCGAAATTGATTCAAGATCGCTCTTCTCTCTTTTTTCTAAAATTGATGGACCATATGTGTGCCATTCATGTTCTGTAATCTGTCTGTTTTGATTCATCAAATATTTTATGCTTTGATGAGCATGGATAATTTTAATTGTATTTGACAATTCGACGTCAATTTTTTAGTATTATGTGCCATTCTGATCAGTTCTCCATTGTGGTCTATTGGTGAGAAGCGTGACTAAGCCAAAAGAAAATGGATATAATGTACAGCATTTAAATGATGATTTAAGACAATTGGCCCATAATATAATAGGAACGCTCTAAGTTCTATCTACCTTTGACTCCTTTAAAATGCTTTAGAAGACTCTTTTTAAGAACAAGTTAATGAATGTTATAATAGAGGATAAATGCATCCACATTGATTATTTATCTAAAAAAATTAGTCAATTAATTTCCATCATGGACAATATTTTTCCGAATTCTTCACAAGCTATATATAACATATTCATTTTCTAAATGAGAGAAAAATATATTCATAACTCCTCTCTTATAATCTGATTTACCTTGACAATTCACGTGTTCGTTCTCTGTTTACTGATGCGGTCATTCACCTCATATCCGTATTTATAATGTAATCTGAAATATATACTTTTTACCAGTGTTTTATTGTTATCGCTACGACGAAGACGTTCCTCATGGAACTGTCCTTATATATATATATATATATATATATATATATATATATATATATATATATTTTTTTAATTATGTTAAATATCTTAATTAAGAAATTGCGGTAAATATTTATTTTTGTTTTATAAAAATTATGTAATTGTTTTAATTTGTAATTAAAAAATTTTTTTTTTTAATAAACCACAGTTCTGCGCTGTCGAAACGAAAAAAAAATCTTTATTTTATTTCTAATTTGACTCGGAGTGATCGACAGTTTACAACATCTTACATATTATTAATTTTACCGAGTGATAAAATCAAGAGTTCTATATTATTATTGACCATGGATCTGCAACGGTCAAATGATGACAGGAAATCAAATATTTTTTATTTTGCGACCACTGATCATCAAATACATTTTTTAAAGAAGTGGATCACCATCCATAAGGAATTGGCTAAGTCTATATCACAACTTCATTTTCTTTTAAACTGTCGTACGTACGATTTGACACCGAGACACATTGAGTCCATCAGTTCTAGCTTGGACCATTTTACTTTTCACAGTTTGACTGGTAATTCTAAATTTAATTATGTGAAGACTCTTTTTAAGAACAAGTTAATGAATGTTATAATAGAGGATAAATGCATCCACATTGATTATTTATCCAAAAAAATTAGTCAATTAATTTCCATCATGGACAACATTTTTCCGAATTCTTCACAAGCTATATATAACATATTCATTTTCTTAATGAGAGAAAAATATATTCATAACTCCTCTCTTATAATCTGATTTACCTTGACAATTCACGTGTTCGTTCTCTGTTTACTGATGCGGTCATTCACCTCATACCCGTATTTATAATGTAATCTGAAATATATACTTTTTACCAGTGTTTTATTGTTATCGCTACGACGAAGACGTTCCTCATGGAACTGTCCTTATATATATATATATATTTTTTTTTAATTATGTTAAATATCTTAATTAAGAAATTGCGGTAAATATTTATTTTTGTTTTATAAAAATTATGTAATTGTTTTAATTTGTAATTAAAAAATTTTTTTTTTAATAAACCACAGTTCTGAAGAGGACAGCTGCGCTGTCGAAACGTAAAAACATCTTTATTTTATTTCTAATTTGACTCGGAGTGGTCAATAGTTTACAACATCTTACATATTATAAATTTTACCGAGTGATAAAATCAAGAGTTCTATATTGCTTTAGATATTCATGATTTTATACAATCGTGGTTTGTTTAAGCATTCGTTCAGCGGTCCTTAGAGGAGAAATATCATGAACTATTGGAAAAACCAAATTCGATCCACTTCCTGTTTCCTGAAAACTTTCTTCATTTTCTTCACAGCTACCGCAATTATTTTCTCCGTTATATTGCATTGTGTTTTGTGTATCTGCTTTTGCCAAAACATCTAAATATAAGACAAGAGCTACAACTTTGCTAATTACGATAGGATTCAAAAGTTTATTGTTCCACTCAAATCCATTTTCATATAGATGTTGTAAAGTGGAAACGAAAGGTTACAAAAATGAATTCATATCTGGTTTTTTACTAGATCGACGAATAAATAATTTCACAATCAAATTGAACATTTCTTCTATATTTTGGTACTATATTTACTACTTATGCGTAGATGTGACACATATGACTCTTTCTACTCTTTGATACTTGTACTCTATCTGTAAACCAAAGTAGGAACAAGTCGTATAACCCTGGTATAGCGTCTACTTTTAGACGACGAAATTCAGAGCCTGATGTTTTATCGTACAATTTTTCTTGATTTTGATTTGCAAATTGATTTTAAAAATCATCCACTAAAACGTGAAGGTTTTGTATTTCAAAAGAATTTCGCAGTTAAGACTCTAAATTAAGTTCTAAAAAAACTTTCGAGATTTTTACTATTGCAACGTATACATTGCTCTACAGGCACATATGACCATTTTCCCGAAAACAAACAACATTCTGAACAAATCCTGTGCTTTATTAAAAAATCTGTCTAAGAATTAGCTAATACTTTATCAATTAAAGATAATAATTTAAATTTTGATGATGGTATTGTATGATTATTAGTTAGCAATAAATTAATTATTGATAAAATATTGCTCATGGCATTCTTGCTTAATCGGTTTGAAACGTATATCTTTAATATTTGGTATAAAGCATCTCCGCCATAAATTGTTGCTCCTGTATATATTGGTTGATCGAGCCAACCATTTATGTTTTCGTCAATATTAGTATAATTTATATCTAATGATAATGATGGCAGTGTACTTAAGAGCGATTCAGAAGATAAGAAAAGAGAAACATTTAATTCAAGGAGACTTAAATTTGTCGAAGATACATTTGCAATGTCCATTCGTAAATTTTGTTCGTTTACTTCATTATCTTCTCTTTTATCTTCTAAAGAATGTTAAATAAGTTCCGTAATAAACAAAACAAATGCGATAAACAAGACGCATCCGTAAATTCAAAAATGAATATGCACTAATTATTAAATGTGTATGAAACATTTTTATTAAGCCTAAGGCGAGTCCGAATATTTTTGATAAATTTAACAATAAAATTTTACTTAAAAATTGACTCCGTTTTGATTTGAAGTAATAGAATGAAAATGGTTGAAACTTTGATACTTTTTGTAACTTATTTTATAATTAAAATTAAATTATAATTAGGGGAGACTGGGGCGAAAAGTTAAATTTTGCATAAATGATTTTTTGGCAATATAAGCCGCTTAGATGCAAATATTTGTATATCAATATTGTAGGGTAACTTGTCCTCTACAACTTTCAATAAAAAAGTTCCTGATATTTTCGCAAAAAATGCATGTTTTGTCCTTTTTTAAAAATTTTGTTTTTTTTAACTTTTCGCCCCATGCCGGGGCGATAAGTTAAATTTAATTTTAAGCCTACTAAAACTATTTTCTGATAGGTGATAAATAGTAGATAAGTTAAAGTATACGTAAACAAGTAGTTTTGTAAATAAAAGATCTTTGTTTATTTAACAAAAGCTTTAGAATAGTTGTAAAGTTAAAAAATTAAAATTAAAAAAAAAAAAAAAAATTTGGTTTATTGCATGTGAACCGGCTTATTTTTTGACAGAGTACTTGCCAAATGTCAAATAAATAATGTTTAAACAAATAAACCCAAAAAAACAAAAAATAAAAAAAAAATTTAACAACATGTAAAAATACATTTAACTTTTCGCCCCACCCATTATTTAACTTTTCGCCCCAGGGTGCGTTTTTGGCTTTAACAACAAATATAAAAAATCTGACTAAAGATATTCAGCAAATACCTTTAGGTATCTCTTCAGGGTTCCCAAATAATGAAGTAGAAAAATCGCGGTGAGGATAAATGCAAAAAATATACTTAACCCTTTGCGGCATAGTGGTAACCCAGATTACCACCTTTTATATTCTGAAAATATCTATTTATATACAGTCTTATTCAAGTAAAATCAAAAAATCTTTGTTTATTAATAATCAAAATATTGTTAAATGTCGAAAAATTGATAGTAAATGAGGTTACGTGAAATTAAAAACAACTATAAATAAATAAATTAAAGAACAAAAAATTTTTTTTTTAAATTCAATCGAAATTGATTGAAAGTCTTCACTCGGGGGTTTTTGGGGTCGCTGATTACGAATCTGAAGTCCGTTTCCCAAAATTCAAAATGGCGTATCCAATATGGCGGACGAATTTTTTTATAATTGATCGAAATCGCTTGAAAATAGTTACTCGGGGGCTTTCAGGGTCGCTGATCACGAATCTGAAGTCCGTTTTTAAAAATTCAAGATGGCGGATCCAATATAGCGGATGAATTTTTTTAGAATTGATCGAAATCGCTTATAAATAGTTATTCGGGGGTTTTTGGGGTCGCTGATCACGAATCTGAAGTCCGTTTTCCAAAATTCAAAATGGCGGATCTAATATGGCTGACGAAATTTTTTAGAATTGATCGAAATTGCTTGAAAATCGTTACTCGGGGGTTTTCGGGGTCGGTGATTACGAATCTGAAATTACTTTCAATAAATAAACGTTAATTTATTAAATAATTGTACCGTCGGCATTTGCGTTACCCGATGTACACCGCGGGGAGGTTGCACGATCGGGTTTTGTACATCGTTTAGCCTTGAAAAGGGCAGTTTGGTAAATACTGTTCAAAACTTTATAATAATCAAATTGAGCTGTTTATTTCCTAATAAAATTAACTAATTAATTAAAATCAGCAGATTTTAATTGCCATTATAAAGTTTTGATGTGTCATGCATACCTACGTTGATGATAACAAACAATAAACAAAACATTATTCAGAGTTTGACAAAACAAATGAGAAGTGCAAAAAAGACAAGTTCTAATTCAACATTATTTTACTTAACGCATACCTACGTTGATGGTACACGGAGAGAAATCTGCTGCTAATATTACTCGAAAGAGCACATTACTTAAATTGCTTAACGTTTCTCTTATATTTTTAGCATGGATTCATATACTTATTGTAAAAATACTTTCAATGCAATAAGCATAAGAGACAGTAGCTAATTTTGCACGAAATCTTTATTATAAATACAAAGAGAACGTGCTATAAAAGTATTAGATTCTTCTTATAAGAATCGCTCGAACTCCGACTGATTTTCAGGCGGACTTTATACAACACAATCTTACCTGTGTATACGCACATATAACTCACACACACATATATTTCTCTCTCTCTATATTTGATATTTCTCTGTCCTGTAAAACATTATATATTATATGTAGTATTTAATACTTGTTGCTGTTATAAAAAGATAATATTTATTTAATAGTAAGTATATTAGTTAAAAATTATTGCATTTTTATTCGTGTTTGAATGTATAAGCAACATGTGAAAATTGTTAGGTTATGTTATTGCAAACATCACCGAGTTGTACGCGTTCCGTTCCTCGAAACCATCCAGAAATATATGTGTGTGTGAGTTATATGTGCGTACACGCAAGTAAGATTGTGTTGTATAAAGTCCGCCTGAAAATCAGTCGGAGTTCGAGCGATTCTTATAAGAAGAATCTAATACTTTTATAGCACGTTCTCTTTATATTTATAATAAAGATTTCGTGCAAAATTAGCAGCTGCTTTTTGTTTTTATTGCATCGAACTCTCCGTTACATTAAATGGATGATTTCGTATATAAACTATTTTAACCTCAAGCTAAAATTCTATTCAGCAGTGACTAATAAAATTTGTAAAGATTCTGCAAGCAATAATAGCAACAGATTTCTCTCCGTGTAACAAACAATAAACAAAATACTATCCAGAGTTTGACGAAACAAATGACAAGCGTAAAAAAGACAAGTTCTAATTCAGCATTATTTAACTGAACGCATACCTACGTTGATGGTAACACATAATAAACCAAACACTATTCATAGTTTGACGAAACAAATGACAATCGCAAAAAAGACAAGTAATAAATCAGCAATATTTGACTGAATGCATATTAACGTTGATTATAACAAACAATAAACAAAACACTGTTGAGAGTTCAAAGACACTAAAATACTAACTGAAATAAAGCAAATAAATTTTGCTGAAAGCAAATTGCTTCGCTGCTTACCACTGCTGCAAATAAAATTCAGTTCTTGTTCAAAGCAAGACACATCAAAACTTTATAATAGCAATTAAAATCCGCTGATTTTAATTAATTAGTTAATTTTATTAGGAAATAAACAGTTAATTTTTATTATTATTATAAAATTTTGGACAGTATTTACCAAACTGCCTTTTTCAGGGCTAAACGATGTACAAAACCCGATCGTACAACCTCCACGCGGTGTACATCGGGTAACGCAAATGCCGACGGTACAATTATTCAATAAATTAACGGTTATTTATTGAAAATAATTTCAGATTCGTAATCAGCGACCCCACAAACCCCCGAGTAACGATTTTCAAGCGATTTCGATCAATTCTAAAAAAATTCGTTCGACATATTGGATCCTCCATCTTGAATTTTGGAAAACAGACTTCAGATTCGTAATCAGCGACTCTGAAAACCCCCGAGTAACGAGTTTTAAGCGATTTCGATCAATTCTAAAAAAATTCGTCCGCCATATTGGATCCGCCATATTGAATTTTGGAAAACGGACTTCAGATTCGTGATCAGCGACCTTGAAAACCCCCGAGTAATTATTTTCAAGCGATTTCGATCAATTCTAAAAAAATTCGTCCGCCATATTGGATCCGCCATTTTGAATTTTGGAAAACGGACTTCAGATTCGTGATCAGCGACCCTGAAAACCCCCGAGTAATTATTTTCAAGCGATTTCGATCAATTCTAAAAAAATTCGTCCGCCATATTGGATCCGCCATTTTGAATTTTGGAAAACGGACTTCAGATTCGTAATCAGCGACCCTGAAAACCCTCATAAGCATTTGTGATTTTTAAATTAATGTCATAATGTTATGCATGCCGCAAAGGGTTAAAAGTTGATATTTTCTTTTTCGAAAAAATTTTCAAAAGTAGATTGAAAAAAAACTTTTAATATTGACACCACAAAAATAAACAGAATTGCATCCGGACATTTATGTAGGGTGATAATACCCTTCTATAATTAAAAATGCAATGCTCTAACTATTTTCGTTCGAAAGATAATGAATTTTAACGGTTTTGGCAGTTTAACTTTTCGCCCCAGTCTCCCCTACATTGACGTATATTTTAATACAATTTTAATTTGTTTTAACAATAATAATTGATATACTTTTTAATTGTACTATATTGTTCCTACATGTTACAAACATACGGTAGGCTTAACTTGCCATTTGACCAAATCACAATTTTACACAGAAAGAACTAGGAACAACCAGTATAGTAGCACTAATAACCATAGGATACATTATATGTCATTATATCTCCAAGAGTAGGAAAATAAAGTCTTTAACAACCCCTAGTATACTACAATTTCGGAGAGACATGCCAACTCAGAATTGATGTTAATTTTTTTTATTTTAGGTTGACATTTGTCAGTACAGAAAAATTTGAAGCAAAGATTATAAAGTTGTACAATAGTATATTGTGTGGCAAGGGCGGAAAGTTGTCAATTCCTGACCGAGTTCGAAATTTGCCGCACGAGCGAAGCGAGGGCGGCAATCGTACGAGGTCAGAATTGACATTTCCGCCCGAGTTGCACACGATATTTTTTGTCCAAATGCGCGATAAACAAGACGCATCCGTAAATTCAAAAATCAATATGCACTAATTATTAAATGTGTATGAAACACTTTTATTAAGCCTAAGGCGAGTCCGAATACTTTGGATAACTTTTACTTAAAAATTGACTCCGTTTTGATTTGAAGTAATAGAAAGTGATAATATAATAATTAGTAGTATTTATTTAATACTACTAAAGCAGCGGGCGGAAAAGTGGTTTTTCCGCCCGCTGTTGGTAAGCGGGCGAAAAAGTAGTTTTTCCGCCCGCTGTTGGTAGTCGGGCGGCAAAAGATTACTTTCCGCCCGCTATGCATGTACGGAAAGTCGAGTTTATCGCGTATGTAGGACAAAAAAATTATTTTTTTAGTTGCATTTTGCATATAATTGTTATTTTTCTTTGAAAAAGGAATACTTTTACTAGTTTATTGAATTAATTTGTTGATTATTTATTATTTGATGGACAACTTCTTTCTTGTACCTAAAATGAAAAAAATTAACGTCAAGTCTGAGTTGGCATGTTTTCCAAATCGCAGCTGAAGTGGCAGATTTCTCACTTGTTTTTTGAAATGGCACGTTTTTCACGACTAGTCTGAATTGGCACCTTTCTGCACCCAACCGACGACTAGTGGTGAGGCGAAAACAAGGCGGCCATTGTTTGATTTGTGGTAATTGTTGTTTTGATATCCATCCCTTCTTCAAGAATTCAAAATAGGCCCTCTCTCCTTTAGGCCAGAAAGAACAGAAAATGGCGAAGATCCAGTCACAGCAGCAAATCAAAAATAGTCCCTACAAAAGAGGAGAACACCAACGCGAACATCTCCACATAACAAACTGAAATATATGGATAATAATAAAAAGGGGAAACATACTGTTGTAAATGATAAATAAATTAATCGGCAAAATATCAGGAAAATTACCAAATCCTTAATAGAAAAACAGCTATTTTTTATGGAGTTTGAGAGTGACGGTCTTGATTGGTTGTGAAAATGACATGATGATGGTCGCGAGTGGTTGAAATACGGTGATGACGGTCTTGATTGGTTAAAATCCGATGATGACGGTCGCTATTGGCTAAAATTTCATGTCGGTCGCTGTTGGTTGAAAATATCATGGTGACGGTCGCGATTGGTTGAAAGATGATGATGACGGTCGCTATTGGCTGAAAACCGATGATGACGGTTAAAAGTGCAAAGTTAAGAACACGTTTTTTTCTCTCTGCAAAATTAAAAAAAAAATAAGACAAAAAAAATTTTGTGAATTAAAATAAGGATAAGGAGGTCAGTTTTAAAAAATTGTGTAAAATACTACTTTTTAATTATATAAAATAATTTTTCTTTTTTGTATTTAAGAATTGCAATTAATAAATTAACATCTTTCCCGTCTAAGTCACTAACATTATCTACTTTTTCAACAATTAAACTTGTAAAGAAATTTAAATAACTTTTTAGAATCAGTTAAAAAATCCTTGAGCTCATCCTTAAGTTTGCCTTGTTTTATTAAAAAACTTAATATAATTTCAGAATAATACTTTACATGGTTTAATATTTTTTAAATGAATCTTAAACAAGTACGCAGTTTTTTATTAAGGGAAAAGGTTCGGTTGTGGGCATGGTTCGGTTGTGGACACCCCCGCAGAACTTTTGACAGAAATAAGATTTTTCTAATCTGACAAATGTCACGTGTGTGTTATGACAAAACTATATATAAATTAATTTTTCGACACGTTTAATATAACAAAAATGAATTTTTAAACATTGTTAAATATTCAACAAATCGAAGTGAATTAATTAAAATGATAAGTTTAATGCATATTTACATAGTAAATATGTTATATTTTGTGCTCCAATACCAAGTATCACAACCATGTTCACAAGCAAATTTTTTTCATGATATTTTAAAATGATGGTAAAGTTCGGTTGAGAGCACCTAAATTGATTCGTCTGTGGACACTACTCTTATTCTTGACAAATCGTGAAATATCGTAGTCGATATAATTATAAGTAATTCCTTACAACATTTAATAGTGTTTTAAGAATTTTAAAAGTTTCTTAGTTTAGCACGGAAATTAATATAACGAGACTTTGACGTCCGTACGTCGCTCGTAGCTATAGCAATAGTAGTAACTGTGCAGTTGAGGTTCAGTGTGATAAATCTTATATGTCCTTACATGGGGAGAAAGTAATGTCAAAATTAGATAAAATCATCCTTACGTAGTTAATGAATAGTTACTTAATTAATTTTTTTGAATTTTTATTTGATTTTTCAAGAGTGCCTACAACCGAACCAAAATTTTCTTTGTTAGAAAAATGACAACTTTATTAAATTTTTAATAAAATTTTTCTAGTCAATGGAATCAATTTAGTTTCTTCATCAGTAGTTAGCTAAGGTCCTTAGCTTTAAATACATATACATATGTTTGCTTAATATCTACAAGGACACAAATTATGAGTCAAAAACGAAACTATGCCTACAACCGAACCTTTTCCCCTATAAAAAAATTTATGTTGTCTTAAAAAAAGAATATTCTTTATTTAAGTTCAAAGTTAGAGTCTTGAAGGTAATAAACAGGTGCCATAATAATAAGGTGCCAGTTTCAGAATTATGTTTTTGACTTATTTTAGAAGTAATTTTTATTACTGATTTTTAACTTTGAATTCTTAAAAATTGGTAAAAAATTAAAGCTTAAAGTGACCATCTGTACTGTTCATTTTAAAGTATTTTTATAATAGTATTAAATGTTGAAATACTTAAATAAAACTAAAAATTACTTAACTGACTAAAATTTATGTTTCTTTTAATTTATCTAAATTTTGTATATTCTTATAAATATAAAAATAAATTAATATAATTAATATAATAATAAAATAATAATAAAATAATATAATTTTTTAATTGCTAAATTTTTTAACTTTCTTATAAAAATGTTTTTTGTGTAAAAAAATTAGGTAGGATAGTGTTGTATTACTATGATTACTATGAGTTAAAATGAGAAATTAAAAAAAATTTATATTGTAAATGTTTTAAAAAAAGGCACAATTTTTGTTTTAGCTTATTTTTTTTAAACCAGAAATGGCCAAGCATAAAAGTTAGGTTTCTACATAAAGTTCTGTCTTGTTCGGCTTTTTTATCCAAAGAACATAAACACGTGTAAAGTATTTCTAAAATTATATTAATTTTATTAAAACAAGACAAAATCAAGTAACTTTTTAATGATTTTAGAAAGTTAGTTAAATTTTACTTCTAAGTTTAATTTTTAAATAATTATATTCAGTTTTAGTGCCTTAGAATAAAAAAATGTTAATTAATAGGGGAGACTGGGCGAAAAGTTAGATTGTGAAAACCATTAAAATTCATTATCTTTCGAACGGAAATAGTTAGAGCATTGCAATTTTAATTATAGAAGGGTGTTATCACCCTAAATAAATGTCCAGAGTTATGTGAAATTATGCTTATTTTTGTGGTGTCCATATTTAAATTTTTTTTTCACCCTACTTTTAAAAATTTTTTCGTAAAAGAAAATATTAACTTTTAAGTATATTTTTTGCATTTATTCTCACCGCGATTTTTTTACTTCATTTTTTAGGTCCCCTGAAGAGATACCTAAAGGTATTTGCTAAATATCTTTAGTCAGATTTTTTATATTGGTTGTTAAAGCCAAAAACGCACCCTGGGGCGAAAAGTTAAATGTATTTTTACATGTTCTTAAATTTTTTTTAATTTTCCGTTTTTTGGGCTTATTTGTTTAAAAATGATTTATTTAACATTAGGGAAGTACTCTGTCAAAAAATAAAACCGTTTAGGTAAAATAAACAAAAAATTTTTTTTTTGAAAATTTTTTTTTACCTTTATAACTGTTCTAAAGCTTTTGTTCAATAACCACAGATCTTTTATTAACTAAATTACTTGTTTATGAATACTTTAACTTATCTACTACTTAACACCTATCAGAAAATAGTTTTAGTAGGCTAGAAATAGAATTTAACATTTCGCCCCAGTCTCCCCTACATTTTGCAAAATGAAAAAATTATTTATAGCACTAACATGTAGTATTTACACAATTTTCGCAGATAGTGCACAATTAATTAAAATTGATGTAATAAATGGTAATAAATCAGAGAATAATTTATTCCCAACAAAAACATCTTTGATGTTTTAATATAATGGGTCAAAATAAGTGAAACAATTTCAAAAAAAATTTTATCATTAAAGTAATTTGGTGTTCAACTTCTGGATCATTTTATTTTCATGTTATTATTACTTTGAAACAAATAATAATAATAAAGTAATTTCTTTTAAATAATGCTTAATGTCTATACTTTAACCCTTTAACGCCCAGTGGTACATACGCTGTACCACAAATGCATTAAAGTCATCATAACTTTGAAACTAATACATATTACTAAAAATTTTAAATTCTTAGCTCTAGTAAAACTCTTCCAGCAGATAATTAAAAAAACAAAACAAAAAAATAATAATAAATAAATAAAATAATAATAAATAAAAAAAGTGTCATGATACGTTTTCTCCTATGACAGACGAAAAAATTTAAAAAAATTAATCAGATTCGTTTAAAACTTGTTACTTGGGGGTTTTTGGAGTCGCTGATTACGAATATGAAGTTAAAATTGCAAAATTCAAAATGTCGGACGAAAAAATAAAAAATAATGGGATTTATATGAAACTTGTCACTCGGGGGTTTTTGGGGTCGCTGATTACGAATATGAAGTCAAAATTGCAAAATTCAAAATGGCGGATACAATATGAAAGACAAAAAAATAACAAATTAATGGGATTGACATTAAATTTGATGCTTTTGGTTTTTGGGGTTTCTGAGGTTAAAATGTTAAGAATCTTAATGGTGGATCTAATAGGGCGAATTATGGTTAAGAAAAGTAAGAAATTTAATCCATTTGTGAAAGGAAACCTGGAACGCTTGACTCGAACAAAAAGAACAAATGAAAATCAGCTGGCCAATCAATAAAAACAATTTTATTGACAACCCTGGAGCGCATGACTTGAATAAAAAAGAACAAATGATAGTCAGCTGGTAACAATATTCAAGTAAATCCTATTTAATTTTTAATTCTCGTCCGCCATTTTGGATCCGCTATTTTGAATTTTGCAATTTTGACTTCATATTCGCAATCAGCGACCCTAGAAACCCCCAAGTAACAAGTTTCATATAAATCCCATTATTTTTTTATCCGCCATATTGGATCCGCCATTTTAAATTTTGCAATTTCGACTTCATATTCGTAATCAGCGCCCCCAAAAACCCCCGAGTGACAAATTTCAAATAAATTTTGACTTCAGATTCGTAATCAGCGACCCAAAAAACCATTATATACCAAGTGTGGTTGAAATCGAATCGGTGGAAATAATTCGGGCTTTAAAGGGTTAATGATAAAATAAAAAAATTGTTAAAAAATTAAAATTTAAAATTGTTATTAACAATTCTTATAAACAATTGCAAATTCAAGAATGTTCTTAATATTTTGGGAAGATTAAATTACCATGTATTGATGTGCAAAACTCCAAGTATTAATTTAAAAAAAATTTCGATTTTATTTTGGCAGAAAAAACTAAACAATTTCTATAATATAGGTTACTGATTTTTCTTTCTTTAAATTAATCCTTGGAGTTTTGCCATAATTTTTCAAGTGGCCGTTTTCATTTATTTTGGCCCTAATATAAGTAAAAATATAATAAACTGATGAAAAATATCTGTAGCGTTTTAACTCTAATAAAAATATAATATACACTACCAGTTAAAATTTAGAGACCATACCCATTTTCAGGAGAATGAAAAACATTTTAAAATGTATCATGTACGAAAACTAAAATTTTTGTATCTTTTAAGTTTTAAAGGATGTTTAAATTTTGAATAGATCAAGATCTTTTAGAAGTCATTTCATCAATATTTTATTTAGACATTTTTAAAAAATGATAATTTTCAATGTTTTACAAAAATTTTAATAACTTCTAAAATACTGAATGCTTTTTAATGATGTTATGCTTATTTTAAAGGTGATTTTCTCCAGAATGAGAATTTTTTATAGTCATTAGCGTGTAATTTTTTTTTTAGAATATTCAATTTGTCAAACTTACATTTAAAAAATTAAAAAACTTTTAAACAATCTTATATATAACTTATTTCCTAATACAGATAATCATTTTTTAAATGAATATGAATAAAGAGCAGCATTTTTTACAAATATATACACTTAAAAGTATAAAAAAAATAAATTGTAAAAATAGAAAATTATGATAACTTTAGAGTCATTTTTAATTATAAATCCTTACAAATTATAAAAAGTAAGGGAGTATAGTCGAGGTTGGACCACTGTCTAGGTAGGCCATTCGCGTTTTTTTGTCAACTTCACTAGCGCTACCTACGCGCATGCTTGTAGAAGCTTGTCTTAGTAAAACCTCACTTTTTGTTCAATTACATTTTCGGAGAATCGAAAATTGTGTTTTCTGTGACGTCGGTACAAAAAAAGCTCAAAAAAAGTTTTGTGCATCATGTAAAAAACTATTAATAAAAGATAAAAAACAAATTGAATCGTCAAGGCAATTATGCAGAAAATTTGTGGGACTCATGGTTTAAAGAAAAACAAAGTAAAAAATCTGATCCCGAAACGTATTTCTTTATGGTCACAACAATTCGGTAATGTTTACTTACTTGGCCACTATGTGTTTAAAATGCGCAAAGATGAGGACAAGCTACTTCATTTGCAAAAACTGCAATTCTGTATAACTCATAATATAATTGATCATCTTATTAATATTTCTATTTAAGTTTATTAATATTTCAGTGCAAAATTTTTTTTATACTTTTTTTATATTGTTTATTTTTATTATTTTGTTATTTCATTAAGTTACAAACTGTAAATAATAAAAAATCAATTTTCCGTAACTACAAACATGTTATTTTATTTTTTAACGATTAATGCCTTTTGAATTTTAAACATGGGCGACCTTGACTGTAAGGACCAACCTGGACTTTAAATTTTTTCTTAAATCTTTATAAATTTTTCATTTTAAAACCAATCAATTTACTTTGTACAGACACGATTTGACGGATTGTCCTAAAATTTTTTACGCTTATTGCAGTCCTTAATACCTTAAATCTTAAAGAAGAATTTCTAAATATATCCAACAAATTTTTCAAAATTTGAAAAATTGTTTTCGTCTTTTCTAAAATAACTTTTTCCTATTTAGAACTTGTAACTAATTTTTGTTGTTCATTTCGTGATCATTTAGCTTCTTCATTATGATAAATAAATTTTTTCTTGAGAAAGAAAATATTATTCATGATATGATTATAATTTTTAAATTGTTGTATGAATATATGGTAAAATTTAAACTTTTTATATGACAACTGCATCATCTTATATTGTAGAATAATTATTTTAAATTGTTAAGATAAGTTTTAAAAATTTCGAAATTTAAATTTTTTTTCAATATAAAATAGCTTCAATTGTATAAATAATGGTAAACTGTCTACTTTATGTAAGTAATCGACTTTTTTCGTACTAGGAATATTATTCTGACAAAGATTAGTTACAATTTCTAAATAGGAAAAAGTTATTTCAAAAAATACAAAAAACAATTTTTCAAATTTTGAAAAATTTATAAAAAAATTTTGTGGATATATTTAAAAAATTCTTTTGTTAGATTCTAGGTATTTAAGGACAAAAGCGTATAAAATTTTAAAGCAATCCGTAAAAACGTGTCAGATAATTTGCACACAACATTTTGTGACACACACACACACACAAACACGTGCATAGATCTGGACATTTGATCAGAACTTCACATACCTAGAGTAGAGGGGGGTAATGTAGTGCACTGGTTTTACCGACTAAACGAATGAAACGTTGGTATGGTTGGTATGGTAGGTTGGTATGGTAGGTTTAAAGTATTAAAGTATATTAATGTATATCATTTTGGCTTGATTGTGCTTCTTCTAAAAGAAGTTGTAGCGTCACTTCAAACAAACTAGATTTCGAAACCATATTTCCGTTTTTCAGTGACTTAAAGAAAATGTACACTGAGAAAAGAAAAGCACAGAATCTGAATTCGACATAGTTCAGCATCAGTACCCTAGGTTGAACGCAGCAGCAGTGCCACTATTGGACAGATTCTGTACTCTGCAGCACAGATGCTATACTTGGAAAAATTTTGAAGTACAGATTCTACGCTTTAAGTGACAGTATCTGTCTTTTATGCGAAGGACAGATTCTGTCTCTTATTTTGTATAGCCGGTGTGCGGCAAAATTCAGATTCTGTGCCATTCTTCTCTCAGTGTAAGGTTCATTAAAAAAGTATCTGGAAAGTGATTTTTCCATGTAAAATTTAATTCTGAACACAAATTTAGTATTCTTTTGAAGCTTAATTTTGTTTTTATTGAGATATTGAAGTCAACGTGAAGAAAGTGCTTGGGGGCAATGTAGTGCAATTATACAGTGTACCGTAAATACGTATTATTTAACCATGTTTTCTTTTTGTAAATTTTTGCAGTTTTCTTTCAGTTTTATTTAACACAGGACCAAAGAAATCTCTAGTTTATAGTTCTGTCCACGAGACGAGATGATACCATGCAAAGTCTCGATCTCGTCTCGGTTTTTACATGCAAAGTCTCGTCTTATGGGCATCACTACTAGTTTATAGTTTTTTAAGTTTCTTATGTTCCTAATGTTATATCTAATAAAATAAAATCGTTTATAATATATTCTCTGCTTTTTATTTCACCAATAAAGTGGTGCAATACATTGCCCCACAAATTTTAGAATGTCGAAAAAAGTGCCTTCAGTTTTTTGGATATAGAAAAGCTCCATCTACAAAAAAATAATGTACACCATAAATGTAACTAGAAGCATTGTCTTTCCAACGAGTCCTTATTGATCAAAATTGGTTAAAAATTGCGACCACAGAAGTCTTCGAAAGAAAAGTGCACTACATTACCACTACATTACCCCCTTCTACTCTATATGTATTATCAATCAAAATAAGTCGATATAACCTTCTTTTAAAAAATTCAAAATTGTCAGGAATGCAAAGCATCCTTATGAAAAGCAATATTCACAAAAATCGAGTTTGTTCAAAAATCCCTCTACCAATTTTTTTCATTTTGGGCTCAAATTACTGAGAAAATAGAGTAGAATAATTATCTGAAGAGAAACGAGATGGGGCAAAACTTTTAGGTTAAAGTTAGTCTAAGCCCACCGTGCATATTTAAAAAATATATATAAGACTACATATGGAAACTAAATACAAAAAAAAAACTTTAACTAAAAAATCTAGTTCGACAGTACATACTCCAAGCCCTAATATATATATATATATATATATATATATATATATATATATATATATATATATATATATATATATATATATATATATATATATATATATATATATATATATATATATACATATATATATATATGGGTGATTTTCACGTAACTGTGCAATTTCAAGATCAGTTTTAAAAGAAAAAATTTTTTTTATCAATGTTAAATATTACTTTTCCTCATCATTAGGGCATAATATAGTTGTAATTTGAACGAGTTAACTACAGCTATAATTATAAAAAAATTAGAACAAATTTTCGAAAATTGGCTGTTACGGAGCTGACCACCCTATGCATTGAATAATACTGCCGTCAACTGGGTCTACTTTATGTACAAGGTATATTTAATAAATAAAATTATTAAAAAGAACTTTGTCAAAAAACCAAAAATAGTTTAATTAAAATCCTTAAAACGATGAAAACTTCAACCGGTGAGGAACATAACAGCAAAAAATTAACTTTAATTAATATTTATAAGTTTTTCAAATTAGTTTTAAAACTATTTCTCTCGTTTCTCTAATAACTTGAAAAGTGTATTAGATATTAAATTGTTATTCATTTAACCTTAAAATATTAATTTCAAGTTTTTGAAAAATATCATATTCAAAACGTTTAAAAAAGCTCCTATTGAAGTGATGAGATTCAAAGTTATTTACACCTGTTTAAATGATAATATTATACTTATCATACTGTATAATTGTAAAATGTATATTTAAAAATAAAAAGTGTTATTTATTTTCTGAGTAATATAAAATTTGAAGAAAGGTTGTTAATTTTTAATAAATCATGATTTTAGCAAAATCTTAATGTTTTATTTTACATTTTGTTGTATATTATTTACAAAATTTTTTGTTTAATATCTTATTCTTTCTTAATTTACTCTGAAATATCTACACAAAAGATTTAATGAATAAGAAAGGATCAAAAAAATGTTTACGTAACATTATAAAAACAGAAAGATCAATGCACAAAGTAGCCCCATCCCGGGGTCTATTTTGTGCACAACTTTTAATGACTACAACTCTGACAAAAAAATTTATTTCATTGACTAACTCATAGGAAACCTTCAGAAGGAAGAATAACATAAGCAAAAGTTGATTTTCTTTTAATTCTGAATTTGAATAAATCACTGAGTTAAAAAAAGCATTTTGATGCACAAAATAGCCCCACCAAAAATATTTACTATTTACTATCAGCTTGACATAACCAGAGAATTTTATTTTTATAACATTATGAAATTAGCGCAATTAACTATTTTCAGAAAAGTATTCACAAATAAAAGTGTTACGATCAACAGTAATACTGTGCTTCTGCATGGTTGACATAAAGACATTTTAAAGAACGATGCTGAAAAATGGTCAAAATTTGCCCCCGAAGGGGATTGTAAAAGAAGTATATGTTTTTATAGATTTTGACCTGCTGAATCCGAAAATCAACCTTAGAAAGTTCTAAACCTTGGGGAAAGGGGTGAAAAACCACCCTTAACTCAGAGAAACCGTTTTTAATAAACAACAGTAAAATATGATAAAATTATTAAATAAGAAATGTTTACACTATAATTTAATAAATTAAGGTAACAGTAATAACAACCGCATAATTTAAATCACGATTACGACCCTTGCAGTTTAAAAAACTACCCCCTCATACATCAACACTTATGCCAAACCCCCAAAAAGGTATAAAACGTCAATATATTGATACATAACAAAGCAATAATTAATCCTCTAAAAATAAACAACGCTTACCACTACTGCAGAAATATCGGCCACCCCTAAATATGTTAAAAAACCACCCCTAAACAATAAAAACCAAAAAAAAACTTAAAATGTCATGGACTAAGATTCTAATGTTTTTGTTAAAGAGTTATCCCTACCAAAAACAAATAAGCAACTATTGTTACATGTACCATTAACTCAACAACCCTTAATCATGATCAGAAACTACCCCTATATGATATTTAAAAAATTACCTCCGAAGTTACAAATTAAAAACCAAATTATTTTACTATTTATGACACTTTAAATAATCAAATCAATTATTATATGGGTTATCAGGTCCAACCACTGGAGGTGAGAAACATTGTCCAATCAATGAAGATCAGGGTTATCAGATCAAACTCTAAAGGTAAGATACATTGTTGTCCAATCAATGAAGATCAGGGTTATGGAATCCAACCACTGAAGGTAAAAAACATTGTTGACCAATCAATGAAGATAAGGTTTATCAGGTCCAACCACTGAAGGTAAGAAACATTGTTGTCCAATCAATCAGTGGTTGGACCTGATAACCCTGATCTTCTTTAATTAGTCAACAATGTTTCTTACCTTCAGTTGTTGGATTCCATAACCCTGATCTTCATTGATTGGACAACAATGTTTCTTATCTTCAGTGGTTGGACCTAATATCACTGATCTTTATTGAGTGGTCAACAATGTTTCTTACCTTCAGTGGTTGGATCTGTTAACTCTGATCTTTATTGATTGGACAACAATGTATCTTACCTTCAGTTGTTGGACCTGATAACCCTTATATTTATTGATTGGACTACAATGTTTCTTACCTTCAGTGGGTTTATCTGATAAACTCTGATCATTATTTATTAGGCCACCAAAGACTGTACCTTCAAGGTTTGAATATTTTATGTGTTTTCTTTATTGATTGCAATAAATTGATTATCACCATATCAAACAATTATTTAAAGTGTCATAAATAGCAAAATAATTTGGTTTTTAATTTGTAACTTTGGAGGTAATTTTTGAGGGATGATATAGGGGTAGTTTCTGATCATGATTTAGGGTTGTTGGTTTAATGGTAGATGTAACAATAGTTGCTTATTTGTTATTGGTAGGGATAACTCTTTAACAAAAACATTAGAATCTTAGTCCATGACATTTTAAGTTTTTTTTCGTTTTTGGTTGTTTAAGGGTAATTTTTTAACATATTTAGGGGTGGCCGATATTTCTACAGTAGTGGTAAACGTTGTTTATTTTTAAAAGATTAATTATTGCTTTGTTATGTATCAATATATTGACGTTTTATAACTTTTTGGGGTTTTGGCATAAGTGTTGATGTATGAGGGGGTAGTTTTTTAAACTGCAAGGGTCGTAATCGTGATTGAAATTATGCGGTTGTTATTACTGTTACCTTAATTTATTAAATTATAGTGTAAACATTTTTTATTTACATAATTTTATCATATTTTACTGTTGTTTATTGAAAACGGTGTCTTTGAGTTAAGGGTGGTTTTTTAACCCTTTCCCCAAGGTTTAGAACTTTCTAAGGGTGATTTTCGGATTCAGCAGGTCAAAATCTATAAAAACATATACTTCTTTTACAATCCCCTTTGGGGGCAAATTTTGACCATTTTTCAGCATCGTTCTTAAGCACCAAAAGTAAAGGCGTGTTTTTTCGAATATTAAGGTGTTTTTTAATAAGTCAACGGTTGCCGAAGCACTGAAATATAAAAGGACACGACTATGTCTGTCCTCTTCTATAATATGTGTTATTGTAGCAACTGTTGATCCAGGAATTTGCACCTTCACACTGTACGCCACAGGCGCCACGGAGCTGATATTTTATGTTACACTACGGAGCTGAAATTTGACATTTAAACTAACCTAACTCCGACAATTCTGCAAAATAATTCTTTTCTTTGGACAGATAATTTGTTTCTATTGTAATCTTCAAAAAAATCGTAATCTAAAGTTACATTGGATAAAATTTTAAAATTCAAAATGGCGGATCTAATATGGCGACCTAGTTTAAAAAAAAAATTATCTGATTTGCTTGAAACTTGTTACTCGGGGGTTTTTGGGGTCGCTGATTGCGAATTGTGCAATTTTCTATAACTTTAACACTTGAGTATAATACAAAAACTAAAAATTTAGTATTTCACCATTGTTTAAACAATTTATAGTTTTTAATTTTTTAATTGTTAGTATTATCGTCAGTAGATATTTTACTCATGAAAAATTACACTATTAAGAAAAAAATAGAAAGTTTTAAATACTAATGTTACAAACCAGAATTTATTTATTGTTTAAAAATTGAGCTTTTGAGAGGGCTCTAAATTCTAATTTTGGGAGGCACCAAGTTGCCAAGGTCTGAAGGACCTTGTTTAATTTGCGGGATCGTTATTCTACTTTTAAAAGAAAGCTGCGATGCTTCGTTAAGTTAGTTTTAATTGTCTTGACTCTATTTCAGGAGCTTTTAGGAAAATAAAACAGATTTGTCACTTTACATCATAAAGTTTATTTAAAGACAATAATAGAGAGAATACATAAAATTAACAAGACTTGCAAATGTTTTTAGTAAAGGACATTGTATTAGTAGGGGAGGATGGGGCAAGGATAGTTAAAGGGCAAGGATAGTTAGTTGCTGTTATGCTTAGACGGTTTGCTCAAAAATCGCGTAATTCATAGTATATTCGCGTTTTAACACCAAAAGATGATTGTAAAAATTGCAAGTCAATCTGTTACCATTTGCCAAGTTGGGAAATTATTTTTGAAAAAAGTCTGTTTTGCTAAAATGTCAACGTAATGTTTATCATATTGTTTTCTACATTAGAATTTCAGAATATTTTTTACGTAAATGTTTTCCGGAGCGGAATTTCCTGCTGAACACGAATATCGTATTTATTTTCAAATTAATTCACGTGGTTCCTTAAAATTTAGAAAAAACTGAAATATGGGCTCATGGGGCAAGGATAGTTAGGATAGTTAGAATACGGTACGGTAAAATCGTGTTAATACCATTGAAATATTTAATAAAGTGTTTAATTGTTCTTTTTAGGTTGATATACACAATGGTGCGTTATTATATACGGAAGACGAAGCTTATGACCAAGAAATTAGTTGTCGTCTGAAAAAAAATTTGTTAAACCTCTGATTCTAGTTCAGATGAATATTTTAATACAATAATTGCAATTCAGAAAATGAGCCATACATATATTTAATACTTCGGATATCAATATTGAATAGTCTAAATCCAGTAAAATAAAAAAAACAAAAATTTACTAATTTTCTATAACATTTTTAGCATTCGAATTCTTTTAACTATCCTTGCCCTGGTACTAAGGCAAGATAGTTAAAAATTTTTATTTACTTTTTCATTCGTATCTCGTGGGGATTTGAGTCTACCCGTAAAATAATGTACAGCAAAATTATAGCCAAATAACCAGGCTTTCCAAAAATACTTTTCATTTGCAGATACAGAATCAAGTTTGTCCGCTAGATCCGAAAAAGTCTTACCTAACTATCCTTGCCCCATCCTTCCCTATAATTTGTTATTAGAACGATACAGAGTACTTACTACTCAATTTTGCCTCCGTCGGGCAAAACACAAGTTGAAAATTAAGTCGTCAATGCGACTAATTTTCTTTTTCACGAACTCGCGAATTTTGTAGGACCACTGAGTTGAGACGGAGCAGGTACTACACGTACGGACTGGCCGACAGACGGGCTTAGTCTCGGCATTTCCTACTTTCTTGCGACCAACAGATATAAACACTATTGGAAGGATAATCAGATGTATAAAATAGTTGTAAATCTTTTTTTATGTAATCATAGAGGTTTGAAACATTGAAATAGTAAATTAAACTCTCTGTATATGTATATAACAATTTTGATTTAGTACCAAATACTTTTTTTACGTAATTATAATGAAAATTATAAAGATATAATTTTGAGATATCTAGAATAGAAAATCGTACATATATGAGTTTATTTAACTTAATTTGTAGACTACCTATTTCTATAATTACTAAATTTTCATTAAATATATTACAACTATGAAAGTTTGGTTTTCCAATTAGTGCTGTAGCACCATATCGACCTTCATACTTTATAACTATTCTAACATCTTTATGATTTCTAACATTTTCCAGTTTTTACAAAAACGGAATTATTCATTAATTTATGAAAGTTCTTCTTAGAATCATTCGTAGAGTTTTTTCTAAACTCTGTATTTAATTCAATATAATGTTTGAGCTTTAGTGATTGTTTGAATTTCAAATTTCTATGAATTCTTATCAATTTTAAACCTAATTGCAAATAGTTATTAGATTTTTGTAATGCAAAATGCACCTATTTTTAGTCAATAAATTTTGTTATCAATTTGGGTAATTTAGATTCTTTACAGGGGAGTACAAAATGCTCTGGGCATAAAGGAAGATTTTTATATAATTCATGTAATTTTTCTGGATATTCCAAATCCACTTCTAAAATATAACCAACAGAAGAATCATCTAAAATATCCAAGACATTAAAATCATTAAGATTAGTTTCCCACCGAAATTCAGAATGAGGTAAGTATTCACTCATAGCTGTTCCATATAAATTAATAATATGAAAGTACATAAAGTACGATACTTTCTTATTATATTTTCATAAAATTCATGTTCCATGTATTTAATTTTTGCTTTTGCATATCTATTGGAACTTTGTATCAGCATTACATCCCGTTAAAAACAATTCAACTGTTACCAGTTCTTATCCTGATTTTAGAAAAATTTTAAAATATGATTCTCATTTTTTTATAAAAGAATTATGTACATCTTTTGAAGGTACTGTTAAGTTATTGCCTATGAATAAAGAGAAATATATATATTATTTACTAAATATGTTGAAGGAACAATGTTACAAAAGTTCGTAACATAATTGTAAAATTATATCCATAAAAAAAATATTTTTAACAAATTTTCTTTTTATTCGGCTCATTAAAGAGTCATCGGACACTGCGATAAGAATGAGCCAGACAGCAGCTCAAGAATGCACCGGAAACTAACTCGGGCATAGACAGTAAAATTATTACTCTTTGTATTAAAGTGATACTTTAATGATCAAGATTATATTTTTTTATTATAGTGATTTTCAGGAAAATAAAATTAATTTACACCTGTAAAAAAAACTCGAAATGATTGTAATATAAAAAAAATTCTAATACTAAGCTCGTGACTGTTAAAGTGCAAAACATTTGAAATTGCGAAAATTATTTATATTACGCACTTACGGAGCTTTCGTATGCGATAATGGTCATAGGCACATACGCGTGTAAATGGACTTCGCACTATGAAATAAAAACTAGGATGGGCTTTGCGCATTATTGTATATACTAACTAATTATGCATACTCCTATGCCGCGATATGTCTCCACGTGAAAATCGTTCCTTCTCACCTTTTCGATTTTTTTGTATCTAATTCCTTTCCTACTCATCTCTGGAATCTTCAAGCTACGCATAAACATTATAAAAACCAGTACAAGACAAATAAAATCATATGCTTTTAACAAAATTGGGAAAGACTAATTTCCAGTATCGGAAAATGAGATCTATTTTCCTGAGAATTTTCTGAATAATGAAGATTCCTTTTTGCTAAAAATTAAACATTGCTCCATATTTTTACAATAGGTATTTCTATAATGAATTGGAAATACTTTTAATAAGCAAAATTTATTCTGTTGCAATTTCCTGTCTTCGCCCGAAAAGCTACCTGAGATCGCTGAGAAAATTTTCATTCTCACGCAAGCTCAGCAAAACTGGCGTAGCAACAGGCCCAGAGTTAGAGACCAACCTATATACCAAAAATCCTGAGTCCGCAAAATTTTCCCACTTAACATCCACAATGTTCCCGTGGAGGCGTCTCGCGTCCTAGGAACAATCGCAGTCTTGATCCGGTCCGCGAAGAAAATTCAACTCTTGAAGTCGGTCGGAAAATCGGTTAAGCCCGTCCGCGAGTCGAAACCCAACTTATGTCCCACAACTGGATTGTGCGAACAAGTTGGGCGGACGTAAAACTAGTTTAAAAGCTTCAAGTCGACGAAGTCCACCGGAAATCAGGCCGGATGAGTATTTCATGAATTTAGACTATTTAGGGTAAGTTACACAAAAGACAATGTATCGTTCCTCTAAACTTTTCTTCCATTTGATATGTGTTAATTAAAATAGTTATTGACTGCAATCTGTAAATTCTTTCTTTTTAAATTTTCTAAATTTAAATAAATTGTATTGTAGGGTTAAATAGTGTTTTTATCTGCCCTGGTTTCTCTTTTTCCTTTCTTTTGAGTTAGAATTATATTTTAGTGTTTCGTAGATTGGCAGATTCCTACTTTTAAAACAGGAATAACGATCCCGCAAAATTAAACAAGGTCCTTTAGACCTTGGCAGCTTGGTGCCTCCCCAAATTAGAATTATGAGATATCTCAAAAGCTCAATTTTATAAATAAATAAATTCTGGTTTGTAACAAGCTGATGGTGGCAGCGGTGGGATCTTTCTAACGTGTTTGCCCGGCCCCATTTTAAATTTTTCAAAAAAAAATTTTTTTTGAAAAACAATTTTTTTTAATTTAAAAAAAAAAAAAAAATTTTCTTGGTTTCTTTCTTGTTTTATCTTATTCAATTCTAAATAATTTCGAATTTACAATTTTTCCTGTGTATAGTGTTAATGAAGGAAGAATCTTTTTAGTGTCAGTTTAAGTTTTAAAGAAATTACAAGAAAATATCTTTATAAAGATTTTCCTTGTATTTTCATAATTGAACTGGTAGTGAGTAGTATGTGATGACCCTATTTTAATTAGTGGGGGCTCCAGAACCTCATTTAAGGTTTAATTGGTTTCTTGCTGACGGAAGAAATTTTTTTTTCCATTATTTTACTATCAAAATTTTTGTTTTCAATTAATTTTTTAAAATTTTTTTACATTGTCTTAAACCTGTGTAAAAAAAAAATTTTAATTATAAAAGAATAGTATATTTCGTAACGAGTGTGAGTAGTTGCTAATTTTTGAATGAGCGCTTTTTTTGGTACAAACTGTAGGCAAAGCGAAGCTTCGCCTACAGTTTGTTCCAAAAAAAGGGCTCGTTCAAAAATTAGCAACTATTCACACAAGTTACGAACGATATTTTTCATAACAAGGTGCAAAAAAGTGCCCTTTTTTGCACCGCGTTATGAAAATTTTATTGATTAATTTTTGCAATAACTGGTAGTGAGTAGTATGTGATGACCCTATTTTAATTAGTGGGGCTCCAGAACCTCATTTAAGGTTTACGCAAGGTTTTGGCCAATTGCAGAAAAATAATTTGTTACTAATTTAAATTCCTTTATCTTATCAAAAGAATAGAAGAAGAATTTTCTTTAAGGTCAGTTCAAAGTTAAGTTTCTGAAATTGAGAGAAAAATTTTATATAAATTTTCTTTCTCAATTTCACTTTTTGACTAGAAGTGAAGAGTATGTGATGACCCTATTTTAATTAGTGGGGGCTCCAGAAATTCATTAAAAGCCAAATAAAATTTTCTACTGACGGAAGAAGAGTTTTCTTGTTTTAATTCGATTAATAATTATAACAAACAAAATGTTTTGCAATGCCTCATAAATGCAGAAATGTTCAAGGAGGAAAGAAACTAAGGAATTTGATAAGAATTAGGAATTATACTAACATAGAAAAAGAACTTCTAAGTGACAAAAACTTAAATAGACTTATAGCATTAAGACGCAGAAAAAAAAATCAAGTCGAAACCTCGTCAGAAAATTCAGAGGGCTCCTTAAGCTCATGGAAAGAATTTCATGATTGTTTAGAACACGTCACGAATGAAGCCAATGCCAAATTAGCTCTTGTAAACAAACGCAAAGAAATCAAGCGTAGAGTAAAACTGGCTCTGGAAGATAGGGAAAGGGAAAAAACTAAATTAGAGCTTTTCTTTCGTTTATTAATTTCTCTTTTCTTCTAATTTTTCCAATTTCTATTGTTTACCGCTTATAAAAAAAGAGGTTTTTTCTTTTTTTTTTAACCCTTAAACCGCACACTGCCGAATCCATCCTTAAACCGCACACTGGGTGTGCGACACCCGGGGACTTTTAAGTGTGTTCTCCAAGCTGAAATAGGATATTATCTTTTGGAAAAATTATCTTATATAGCTCAGTACATCTATTTTGAAGGAAAATAGGTTTCATAATGATTTATCTAATTTTAATAACTAAAAAAGAGTTTTTTAAAACTACTAAAATTACCTTAAACCAAAAACTGGGTGTCAAACAAGCAGAAATTTTTCGCCGACAACTTCATAAAGTTATCAAATACACAAAGACACTAAGGAGACTAATGTCCCTCACGGAACATACACTTAAGTACAAAATGTATCGTCCAATAACGACACATGTTCAATTTTTACGAATTTAACCGAAATATTAGAGTAAAAAGCTAGAATATGGGTGTAGCACACCCAGGGTGCGGTTTAAGGGTTAAATGCTTTACAATGCCGAATAAAAATAAACATCGTGGAGGACGAACAAAAGTAAAGAAATCTTTAAAAATCAAAAATCTCGCTAAGCTAGAGGAAAGGATTTTGAGCGACAAGAATTTAGGTAGAAACGTAGCTTTGACTAGCGAACACGCTAACAAAACTGAAACGCAATTAGAGAATTCGGGAAACTCTCTGAATTCTTGGAAAGAATTTTCTGAGTTCTTTAAGACCCTATTAAACAAAGCCGAAGCCGATATTGCTGCTGCGAAACGAGAGAGAAAAAGGAAGGAAATCGAACAGCTCGTTAAATTAGCCCTAGAAGATAGAAAAAAAGAGGGATTAAACTAAAACTCGTCTTTTCTCCTTTTTGTTTCTTTCCCCTTCTCCAACAAGTCCTATAATGGCAACACCAACGAAAAATGACAGTTCTTATTGAAGACGAACGCGACTTCCTACATTTGCCACCCTACGTAACAGTAGAAGCAAATAAAGTTTTAAACGGAAAATTGAACATCCCTATTGACTTACTGACTAAGTACAATTACATTCCAGAATATAATCTCGACGATAATTGCACTCTGCATGAAGATTTAGACGACGACTGTATTAATGATACACTGGTCCAAATTTTGGGTGTAGTCTATTTCCCGATAAACGGTAAAGAAATTTGTTTCAGGGTAGAAGAATCGATAGACGCTACTCTAAAATGTTTAGGGCAAGGAATCTTTAGTTTCCAAGGATTTTTAGAAGCAGGATTTATTCCTAGTTCCGCCCTTTAAATTCCATCCGCACTCAAGACAAACTTTCGATGCTACTGAGAATTTAAAGTACGAAATTCTTTTAAAATAATTATTTTATTTTAAAAGAACAGTAACTCTTTCGCGCTGGTTGCAAGTACAAAGCCGCACGACTAGAAAATTCCTCGGCTGCACCTAAATAATTTTCCAAAAGGAAAACTGAGATCGGAAGAGAATTAAAATTTTTCTTCCCATCTCTCTCTGCTCAGAAGCGCTGCTTAAAGTACTGGTCACCCGTTTTGAAAAGCCCCTCGGCTGCGGCTGTTAGCCTTACTTTTTCAAAAAGAGGGAGGTGCTACCTCCTTTGGAAATTGAGTCAAGAGCCTTCCTTTTTCCTCCTGTAATTAAATCCAATTTTTTTTCTCGTACAGATAATTTTGTTTTGTTTTGAATTCTTTTAATATGTCAAAATAAAAATGTCTTCTGGTCCATCGAAACCAAAGAGAGGCAAGAAAGCCGGATTTAAGCACTCCCAAAAATCGGGAATCAAACCAGGTTCTGAAATCTTTTATAAGCTCACACACCTAATAATCAAAATTCGACCAGTGTGTTCAGTGAAACCTACCCCTAGAATAATTCCGGATGTTATCCCACCTGCTCCTGCTGTAATACCAATTGTGCATGATGTTGTAGACGTTGATATTAAAGAAGCCCTAGCACTCAGACAGACAGCGTATGCTCAGGAAAACCACATTCGACCGGGACCAAGTAACGAACACCTAGAACAGCTATACGATTCTGACACGACTGTAGATTATGACAGTGACATTATGATTTTGGACTAAAATCTCTAATGTGTGACCAGAAATTAATCCCCGACGTAGTCCCTAAACTTGAGCTCCAACATCCCGTTTTTAAAGATGAGATTCCTCCACCCCCAGGAGTTATCCCTATAGAAGTAGTTAGAATACGGAGAGCTATAGAGGAAATCTGGGATTTAAAATAGAGAGAAATCGACGACGAGATACCCCCACCCCCAGGAGTTATTCCTATAGAAGTAGTTAGAATACGGAGAGCTATAGAGGAAATCTGGGACTTAAAACGTCTTAGACCTTAAAGCTTAATTTTTTTGCGAATGACAGAAATATATTATTTTGTCCAGTATAGCGATAAATTTCCCATATCGGATCCAAAGTTGCCGACTCAATGCGAATTAAGCAGTATTCTCATTTCTTTCCTTGCAACCGCCCGGATAGTTTCAGTAGTGCCGAAAAATAAATTAAGAATCCGTAGCATAGAAACTACGAAACAGTTTCATGTTTCCTCGTTTAGCCTTGGTAGCGCCCGGTTTCTCCCCGGATTAATGGTCCGAACTAAATGAGCGATTAAAAAATTTGGAGGTCTACTATCAACAACTATTCATACACCATCTTGCCTTGCGGTGTAGGGTTAAGCGCTTAGAGAAACGAAATAGATTTACCTCATCATGGGTAGCTGCACTTGCTGACTCTCACGCTAATAATACAGAGAATTTGATTGCTCTCCAAGAAAAAGTTACCATTCAATAGAATAATATAGACGAACTGACGTCACGACTTTTAAGATTAACAATCAACTAGAACCTTTCCATGACTCCAGAATGGAATAACGTTTACTTTCCAAATTCAGACGAAAGCATTAATAGACTATACAGAAAAATATTTTTCTTTATGACAGAAAGCATTAAATTGGACAGGTGTAATTACTTGTTAGAATTGAAAATCAAATATTTAGAAAATCAAACAGCCCTAAACCTAGAAGAAGTGAGAGCCGTCAATAGCAGGGTCACGCAGCTACAAACCTTAATCGCGCAACTAGAAATAGAAATGAGGAATCTAAGTCTAACAGAAAAATGAATAATAATACATCATATCCTTACTATTTAACTAGAACCAAAATTATGAGGAGAATAAATAATCGAATTATCATTGACTTTTCAAAAATAAACAAGACTTTTGTTAGCAGTCAAACTTTGCAAAATAGAATTAGAAACTTTTTCTCCCGACTAATTCGAAGCAGCAATTAGCAGGAATAATTCGCGGTGGCGACACAGCTCGCAAATTTTGTCAATTGCCAAGCAACATCTTCTCTACACCTTGATTAAGACTATTGTATATACTATTATATATATTGTGTTAAGACTAATTATACAAAACAAACATGTCTGCCGGTGGTGGTAACGGGATCCCAAACCCTAACGGGTCCATACATGTGCAAGGAGAAGTGCTAAACGTAGGACCTCCCTCTCCACAATTAGATCACACTAACAATGTTGTCTCTGTACTCGAGCAGATGTCCGTACAAACTAACTCGCAAAACATACCTCTTTTTGACGGCCGCCAGCCCCCTCTCAAAGATTTTCTGCAAGAAATAGAAAACAGTGCCGCGTTTATAGCCGAAGTATCGGAACCGGGTTTTCTCAAAGCCGTTTTGAGTAGATTAAGAGGCTCAGCGCGGGATAGTGTTCGTGGACTCCGTTTTGACGGAATAAATGAACTTACGGAGCACTTAAGAAAACGGTTTGCATCCTCGAAAAAGTACCAATGGTACTTAGACAATATAATGACAATTAGACTAAAACAAACTGAAACAATAAGCGACTACCATGACAGATTAAGAGGACTCATAAGCGGTGCAAGATACGCGTTAGAACTTAAATATAACAAAACTTAATTCGAAGTTGTTCGAAATGAAGTCGGTGCTAACGAACGCGGACATGAAGTATCCGAAAGCGAGATAATCATGCAGCCTGTAGTAGAGAACGCATTCCGCGCTTTCGTTAGGGGTCTGCCCGATGAAATGTCCACGTTTGTCGACACGCGCAATCCCCGAAATCTCGATGAGGCTTTCGAACATGCCCTTTACGCGGAAGAACGCCGTAACTATAACAAAAGAGCTAGGCCGTCCTCATACCACATCACTCGAGCAGACGATAGAGCTCGATCCCCTAGCCCGTACAGTCGTCAGGTAGAAGGGCAAGTGTCAATAGAAAAAAGAGAAGGTGATAGTGATAGGAAGAATAGTGGCCCTAGACCCAGCCGAAGCCAACCCAGCGGGGTAATGCAATTCACTCCGGAGCAATTAGCGGCATTCTACAAATCGATGATGCCGCCGTTTGGTCAACCAATGGCTTATGCGCTACCTATCCAACCCATGCCGTATCAGCAGCCCCTGACGTATGCTGCACCTTACGCGCCGGTACAGCCCCAACAACAATACCAACAATACAGGGCACCAACACAAGGTTATAGGCCGAGTACTACCCCACCTCGCTCAGCCTCGCCAGGCCCACAAGTAAATCCGAGTTTCCAAAAACCGGATTTAAGCTCCCAACAGACTCGACGCTCCGACGCGGCCCCGAGTCAAACTCCCCAGCGTCAGAGGACCGTTCACTTTGTCCCGGACCAAGTTGGATCCGTAGAGCAAGGTCCAGGGGAGAGGACTCCTCAGTAGTTCAATTAGATGCACCTGAGTTCAAAGAAACAAAGGTGAACTTCCTAGTTGACCCCGGCTCTGACACAAATTTAATTAAAGCCAATATTTTGAAACCCGAGCTCACACTTGATCGAAGCAAGTGCACTGAGATTACGGGTATTACCAATCATTCGGTCCCATGTTACGGTATAACCTAACAATAACTTAAATTTGAAATATTTTTTTTATTTGACTTCCTAATTTTTTTTTAAATTTTTCAAATTAATATTAAAATCCTCTCCCCACATTTTTCTTTTTGTCTATGCTCAGCTGAAAGGTGATATCCCGAGATATCACAAAACATAAGCTTACATCAGCACCGCACCGGAAACGAAGTTGGGCTATTTAAGCGCTTTCATTATAACTAGAATTAAAAGACTAGTTAAACAAAATTCATGATTTTCAGGAACTCATTAAAACAATATTATTATAATTTATACATATATATCGTACATTCCATAAATTTTTGGTCTGGATATCTTGGGGTTTATCCTGGAATATCCTTGGATATCCCATATATTTTAGTGTTCAATATTATAGAAATTACATGCAGAATATCCTGGATATCCTGCATATTTTTAGTTTGGATGTTTTAGGGTTTACCATGGAGTATCCTTGGATACTCCGTATATTTTAGTTTTGAAAATTATAAGGAATTACATGTGGATATCCTGTGATATCCTGCATATTTTAGTTCGGATATCTTGAGGTTTACCACGGAGTATCCTTGGATGTCCCGTATGTTTTTACTGGGGTATCATAGAAATTACTCTGGGAAATCCTTGGATATTCTGCATATTGCTGTTGTTTTGTTGCGTACACCTTAAAAGTAATTTTTTTTTATAAGGTAAAATTGTAATTGAAAATTATAAGAAAGAAAATAATCATATGTATGTACGTCGCCTTTTAAACCTATACATCTTTGGGTGGCTATGGCAATACGCACGCATACACACGATTCCTTAAGACGGCACTAGCATAGCGGCACGCACACATGCATTCTACATATGGTACAGACCACTCATACATAGTTGGCCTCTACTCGTTGCTTCTTCTTCTTCGTTCCATCCTTCCCTCTTCCCCTAGGCCCCATGTGCTTTCAAACAAACGCACGTGCAACGATTCGAATAAAATATTATTTCCTTTTAAACCCAACAAAATAAAGGGAAATTATTTATTCAAAATTATTTTCCCCATTCAAAATTATAAGGTGTTTCTGAGATTATTGAACAATTATAACCAGAGCACCAGCACTAATTATTAGTGCAATATTATTAATAAATAATTAAGTTATTTATTAATAATAGCAATAAATAATTTTTTTTCTCAATTTTTATTAATTATTAATTTTTTTTTATTATTAAATTTTTTTTAACTTTTGGAATTATTCGAAAATAATAATTCCAGAAAAGTATCAAATTTCACTTTTCTAGCCTGCTAAACAAACGCACGTGCGATGACTTGAATTAAGTATTATTTCTTTTCAAGTTCAACTAAATTAAAAGGAAAATTTCAAAATTTTTGTCACACACTTCAAAATTATATGGTGTTTCTTAGTTATTGAACAATTATAACTAGAACACTAGCACTAATTTTAGTGCAATTTTGTTTATAATTATAAATAATGTTATTAATTATAATTATAAATAATTTTATTTTTTTTTACAATAATGATAAACAATTTTTTTTTATTTTTTTATACTTTTTGGAATTATTTGAAAATAATAATTCCAGAAAAGTATCAAATTTTTCCTGACGGCTTTCCGTTCTCACGCTAAGCGTGAGATTCGCAAGTCAGCAAAAATCTTCTTGACCAATGGGCCTTAAGTTCCAACCCTACTTCTACTCCCACAACCACCTCTTCTAATCCCAAATCTTCCCCCAGATCTAGAAGCAAGGACTAGAGGAGCAATTAACGTTTTCAAAATTTGCAGTACAACTTTCGCTCTCTAAGTAAGCTCCTCACGGAGGCATCAACGGATTGTGAAACGCCGGGACGCGCCCGTCTGTTAATCGGCCCCTAATTTACGGACCACTACGAGATAGTGTCCAAATTCAGGACAGACGAAAATAAATAAAAAGGAAAAAACTTCACTTAGTGAAGTCCGACCAAATTAATTATTTTCGTCATCTTGAAATTTTAAAATTTCGAATTGCGCTAATAATTAAAGTTCACGTAAGGCAAAACAAATTTAATTCACAGACTAAAATTTGAGGAATGGTTAAACTCAGTGCATAAGTGCGTGCCCAGTTTAAAATTTTCTTCCCTTAAATCGTGGATTCATTTGTTCGTGTGTGGTGCTTAGGCCATCCAAATTTGAGAGGCCTAACAGAAAGGAAATTTTCGCCCGTCAAGCATCTCAAAACTTGGCGGTAGGATAAGGTCACTATAGAATTAAGGAATAAAGGAGATCGAGTGAGTAATTGTATCGTTCCCTATTATAATTTTTCTTTGTATCTTTCTGTAGTCTTTTCTGTTTAAAGTTATAATAAATCGTAAATTTATATTTCAAAATTTTCTGTTTTCTTATTGTCTTCTAACTTTCCTTTTCATATTAAATTCTTTAACTATTTAACATAAAAATATCAAAATGATGTTGCTTGGCGAACTCTTTTAAAAGAGATAAACGGACCCCATAAAATAAAAACAGGACCATCCGGCCCTGGCAGCTTGATTTCCTCCAACGAACCTCCGCAGGCGCGCGGTAAACTTCATTTCATCGCTCAACATTTTAATTTTTATTCTTCGAATTTTTGACTTTTAGGTTATCTTTCTTGATTTTAATAATTAAAAATAATAATAATTTTCGGTTCGTAACAAAATGATGGTGGCAGCGGTGGAATCTTTCTCACGTGTTTGCCCGGCCCCATTTTGAATTTTTCAAAAAAAGAATTTTTTTGAAAAATAAATTTTTTTTTGATTTTCAAAAAAAAATTTTTTTTTTTGATTTCTTTCTTGTTTTATCTTATTCAATTCTAAATAATTTCGAATTTACAATTTTTCCTGTGTATAGTGTTAATGAAGGAAGAATCTTTTTAGTGTCAGTTTAAGTTTTAAATAAAATACAAGAAAATATCTTTATTAAGATTTTCCTTGTATTTTCATTATTTAACTGGTAGTGTGTAGTATGTGATGACCCTATTTTAATTAGTGGGGGCTCCAGAACCTCATTTAAGGTTATTCTGAATTTCTACTGACAAGAGAAGAATTTTCTTTTCTTAATTTTCAGGAAAATTTTAAAATAATTTGTATTTTGTTCCTCTTTCAAAGTGTTAAAATTTGATTATACTATTTTCAGTGGCATTGGATTTTTTTTTTGGTAAAAGAAAATTAATTCTCTTTATTGTCAACTTGAATTAAAAAGAAACTGAAAACGAAGGTTTTTATTGAGAATAAAATTTTTCTCTTTCAGTTTCATAATTGAATTGGTAGTGAGTAGTATGTGATGACCCTATTTTAATTAGTGGGGGCTCCAGAACCTCATTTAAGGTTTAATTTGGTTTCTTGTTGACGGGAGAAATTTTTTTTTCTTATTATTTTACTATTACATTTTTTATTAATTTTTTTTTAATTTCTTTACATTGTCTTAAACCCGTATAAAAAAAAATTAATTATAAAAGAAATTTTATTAATTAATTTTATTGCAATAACTGGTAGTGAGTAGTATGTGACGACCCTATTTTAATTAGTGGGGGCTCCAGAACCTCATTTAAGGTTGACGCAAGGTTTTGGCTAATTGCAGAGAAATAATTTGTTACTAATTTAAATTCCTTTATCTTACCAAAAGAATAGAAGAATAATTTTCTTTAAGGTCAGTTCAAAGTTGAGTTTCTGAAATTGAGAGAAAAATTTTATTTAAATTTTCTTTCTCAATTTCACTTTTGGACTAGAAGTGGAAAGTATGTGATGACCCTATTTTAATTAATGGGGGCTCCAGAAATTCATTAAAAGCCAAATAAAATTTTCTACTGACGGAAGAAGAGTTTTCTTGTTTTAATTCAATTAATAATTATAACAAACAAAATGTTTTACAATGCCGAATAAAAATAAACACCGTGAAGGACGAACAAAAATAAAGAAATCTTTAAGGGTCAAAAAAAAATCTCGATAAGCTAGAGCAAGGGAATTTGAGCGACAAGAATTTAGGTAGAAACGTAGCTTCAACTAGCGAACACGCTAACAAAACTGAAACGCAACCAGAGAATTCGGGAAACTCTCTGAATTCTTGGAAAGAATTTTCTGAGTTCTTTGAGACTTTATTAAACAAAGCCGAAGCCGATATTGCTGCTGCGAAACGAGAGAGAAAAAGGAAGGAAATAGAACAGCTTGTTAAATTAGCCCTAGAAGATAGGAAAAAGAGGGATTAAACTAAAACTCGTCTTTTCTCCTTTTTGTTTCTTTCCCCTTCTCCAACAAGTCCTATAATGGCAACATCAACGAAAAATGACAGTTCCCATTGAAGACGAACGCGACTTTCTACATTTACCACCCTACGTAACAGTAGAAACAAATAAAGTTTTAAACGGAAAATTGAACATCCCTATTGACTTACTGACTAAATACAATTACATTCCAGAATATAATCTCGACGATAATTGCACTCTGCATGAAGATTTAGACGATGACTGCATTAATGATACACTGGTCCAAATTTTGGGTGTAGTCTATTTGCCGATAAACGGTGAAGAAATTTGTTTCAGGGTAGTAGAATCGATAGACGCTACTCTAAGTTGTTTAGGGCAAGGAATCTTTGGTTTCGAAGGATTATTGGAAGCAGGATTTATTCCTAATTCCGCCCTTTAAATCCCATCCACACTCAAGACATTCTTTCGATGCTACTGATAATTTAAGGTACGAAATTCTTTTAAAATAACTATTTTTTTTTAAAAGAATAGTAACTCTCTCGCGCTGGTTGCAAGTACAAAGCCGCACGACCAGAAAATTCCTCGGCTGCATCTGAGTGATTTTCCGAAAGGAAAACCGAGATCGGAAGAGAATTAAAAATTTTCTTCCCATCTCTCTCTGCTCAGAAGCGCTGGTTAAAGTACTGGTCACCCGTTTTGGAAAGCCCCTCGGCTGCGGTTGTAAGCCTTACTTTTTCAAAAAGAGGGAGGTGTTACCTCCTTCGGAATTGAGTCAAGAGCTCTCTTTTCCTCCTGTAATTTAAATCCAATTTTTTTTTCTTTCTTCTCTTCTTTCCTTGTACACATAATTTGTTTTGTTTTGAATTCTTTCAATATGTCAAAATAAAAATGTCTTCTGGTCCATCAAAACCAAAGAGAGGCAAGAAAGCCGGATGTAAGCACTCCCAAAAATCGGGAATCAAACCAGGTTCTGAAATCTTTTATAAACTTACACACCCGATAATCAAAATTCGACCAGTGTGTTCTGTTAAACCTACTCCTAGAATAATTCCGGATGTTATCCCACCTGCTCCTGCTGTAATTCCAATTGTGCTTGAGGTTATAGACGTTGACATTGAAGAAGCCCTAGCACTCAGACAGACAGCGTATGCTCAGGAAAACCACATTCGACCGGGACCTAGTAACGAACACCTCGAACAGCTATACGATTCTGACACGACTGTAGATTATGACAGTGACATTATGATTTTGGACTAAGATCTCTAATGTGTGACCAGAAATCAATCCCCGACGTAGTCCCTAAACTTGAGCTCCAACATTCCGTTTTTAAAGACGAGATTCCTCCACCCCCGGGAGTTATCCCCATAGAAGTAGTTAGAATACGAAGAGCTATAGAGGAAATCTGGGATTTAAAACGGAGAGAAATCGACGACGAGATTCCTCCACTCCCAGGAGTTATCCCTATAGAGGTAGTTAGAATACAGAGAGCTATAGAGGAAATCTGGGACTTAAAACGTCTTAGACCTTAAAGTTTGATTTTTTTTGCGAATGACGGAAATATATTATTTTGTCCAGTATAGCGATAAATTTCCCATATCGGATCCAGAGTTGCTGACTCAACGCGAATTAAGCAGTATTTACATTTCTTTCCTTGCATCCGCCCGGATAGTTTCAATAGTGCCGAAAAATAAATTAAGAATCCGTAGCATAGAGACTACGAAACAGTTTCATGTTTCCTCGTTTAGCCTTGGTAGCGCCCGGTTTCTCCCCGGATCAGTGGTCCGAGCTAAATGAGCGATTAGAAAATTTGGAGGTCTACTATCAACAATTATTCGTACACCATCTTGCCTTGCGGTGTAGGATTAAGCGCTTAGAGAAACTAAATAGGTTTACCTCATCATGGGTAGCTGCACTTGCTGACTCTAATGCTAACAATACAGAGAATTTGATAGCTCTCCAAGAAAAGGTTACCATTCAACAAAACAATATAGACGAACTGACGTCACGACTTTTAAAATTGACAATCAACTAGAGTTTTTTTTATGACTCCAGAATGGAATAACGTTTACTTTCCAAATTCAGACGAAAGCATTAATAGATTATACAGAAAAATATTTTTCTTTATGACAGAAAGCATTAAATTGGACAGGTGTAATTACTTATTAGAATTGAAAATCGGATATTTAGAAACTCAAACAGCCCTAAACCTAGAAGAAGTGAGAGCCGTCAATAGCAGGGTCACGCAGCTACAAACCTCAATCGCGCAACTAGAAATAGAAATGAGGAATCTAAGTCTAACAGAAAAATGAATGATAATACATCATCTCCTTACTATTCAACTAGAACCAAAATTACGAGGAGAATAAATAATCGAATTATCATTGATTTTTCAAAAATAAACAGGACTTTTGTTAGCAGGCAAACCTTGAAAAACAGGATTAGAAACTTTTTCTCCCGATTACTCCGAGGCAGCAATTAGCAGGAATAATTCGCGGTGGCGACACAGCTCGCAAATTTTGACAATTGCCAAGCAACATCTTCTCTACACCTTGATTAAGACTATTGTATATATTATTATATATTGTGTTAAGACTAATTATACCAAACAAACATGTCTACCGGTGGTGGTAACGGGACCCAAAACCCCAACGGGACCTTACATTTGCAAGGAGAAGTACCAAACGTAGGACCTCCCCCTCCACAATTAGACCACACTAACAATGTTGTCTCCGTACTCGAGCAGATGTCCGTACAAACCAACTCGCAGAATATACCTCTTTTTGACGGCCGACAGCCCCCTCTCAAAGATTTTTTGCAAGAAATAGAAAACAGTGCCGCGTTTATAGCCGAAGTGTCGGAGCCTGGTTTTCGCAAAGCCGTTCTGAGTAGACTAAGAGGCTCAGCGCGAAATAGTGTTCGTGGACTCCGTTTTGATGGAATAAATGAACTTACGGAGCACTAAAGAAAACGGTTTGCATCCTCGAAAAAGTACCAATGGTACTTAGACAATATAATGACGATTAGACTAAAACAAACTGAAACGGTAAGCGACTACCATGACAGATTAAGAGGACTCATAAGCGGTGAACGACACGCGTTAGAACTTAAATACAACAAAACTTATTTAGAAGTTGTTCGAAATGAAGTCGGTGCTAACGAACGCGGACATGAAATATCCGAAAGCGAAATAATCATGCAGCCTGTAGTAGAAAACGCATTCCGCGCTTTCGTTAGGGGTCTGCCCGATGAAATGTCCACGTTTGTCGACACGCGCAATCCCCGAAATCTCGATGAGGCTTTTGAACATGCCCTTTACGCGGAAGAACGCCGTAACTATAACGAAAGAGCTAGGCCGTCCTCCTACCACATCACTCGAGCAGACGATAGAGCTCGATCCCCTAGCCCGTATAGTCGTCAGGTAGAAGTGCAAGTGTCAATAGAAAAAAGAAAAAGTGATAGTGATAGGGAGAATAGCGGCCCTAGACCCAGCCGAAGCCAACCCAGCGGAGTAATGCAATTCACTCCGGAGCAATTGGCGGCATTCTACAAATCGATGATGCCACCGTTTACTCAACCAATGGCTTATGCGCCACCTATCCAACCCATGCCGTATCAGCAGCCCCCGACGTATGCTGCACCTTACGCGCCGGTACAGCCCCAACAACAGTACCAACAATACAGGGCACCAACACAAGGTTATAGGCCGAGTACTACCCCACCTTGCTCAGCCTCGCCAGGCCCACAAGTAAATCCGAGTTTCCAAAAACCGGATTTAAACTTCCAGCAGACTCGACGCTCCGACGCGGCCCCGAGTCCAACTTCCCAGCGTCAGAGGACCGTCCACTTTGCCCCGGACCAAGTTGGGTCTGTAGAGCAAAATTTAGGGAAGAGGACTCCCCAGTAGTTCAACAAGATGCACCTGAGTTCAAAGAAACAAAGGTGAACTTCTTAGTTGATCCCGGCTCTGAAACGAATTTAATTAAAGCCAATATTTTGAAACCCGAACTCACACTTGATCGAAGCAAGTGCACTGAGATTACGGGCATTACCAATCATTCGGTCCAAACATTGGGAACTGTCGAAGTTACAGTCCTCAATGTTCCGATCGAATTTCAAGTTGTAAAAAGTAGCTTTCCGATCTCTACATCTGGAATTCTGGGAAGACCGTTCTTGCGTCAGGAACAGGCTCAACTTTCCTTTAGACATAATGCTCTTGTAACCATTACAAATCCGGTGACTCCTATTCCGTTTGTGGACCGCGAATCACTGGAAGCTAGAGAAAAGTTGAGACCTCAAATTAAACCATTCGCGAGAATACTAAGAATTCAAGCTCGAACCAGAAAACCAATAGCGATCGATGTGCTCAACCCGGAGTTGAAAGAGGGCTATCTCCCGCGCATGCAGGCCCCAGGAGGTGTCTACCTGGGAGAAGCCCTAGTCTCGAGTAAAGATGGTGTATGCCATGCGATGGCCATTAACACCACTGAGGATGACATTGACTTACGACTAGAACCACAGAATCTCATTCCATTTGACTTTTGTAAATTTCCCGGAGAAGAATTTTCTGATACAGGTCCCCTAATGAGGCTTTGGAGCAAATAGATGCGCAGCTCCTAAAGCAATTCAATAGCGGGATAATAGGTCATTCTAATTCCGATTATAATTCTCCACTACTAATCGTGCCGAAAAAACTCGACGCTTCAGGAGAAAAGAAGTGGAGGGTCGTAATCGATTACAGGGCCCTAAATGAAAAGGTAATTGGAGACGCATTTCCATTGCCAAATATTAGTGGAATATTCGATCGCTTGGGAAAAGCCAGGTTCTTTACCGTCTTTGATTTAGCAAGTGGGTTTCACCAAGTAGAGACACACCCCGATGACCGACACAAAACGGCGTTCTCTTCGAGAAACGGTCACTATGAGTATTACAGGATGCCCATGGGCATAAAGAATGCCCCCCCCACTTTTTAACGATTACTTAATAGTGTACTAAGTAGCATGCTCGACACTGAGGCATTTGTCTATTTAGATGACATTATTATCTATTCGGACACACTTGAAGAGCATGATGTTAGAGCCCGGCGGCTTCGGGAAGCAAATCTAAAACTTCAACCTGACAAGTGTGAGTTTTTGAAAACGGAAGTGGCGTACCTTGGGCACATTATTAGCGGAAATGGCGTCAAACCTAACCCCAACAAAATTGAAGCCATTAAAAATTTCCCTAGACCTAAGACGCAAAAAGACATTAGAAGTTTCTTAGGGCTATCCGGATATTATCGCCGTTTTATCAAGGACTACGCCAAATTAGCTAAACCCCTATCGGAGTTGTTAAAGAAGGACGTAAAGTGGGAATGGGGTGAATCACAGTGTAAAAGCTTTTTAAGTCTAAGAAAATACTTGTGCCGCAAACCTATTCTGCAATACCCAGATTTTCAACAAAGATTCAAGTTAACCACTGACGCCTCAGAATATGCTGTAGGGGCGATGCTAACTCAAGAAGTAGACGGCATAGATTTACCTGTGAGTTACTTCTCAAAGGTCCTTAATAAAAACGAACTAAACTATCCCAAAGCCGAAAGAGAATGCTTAGCGGTATTCCTACGCGAAGAGCGACAGCCCCTGGACCCTTGAATTTCAAGCCCACATCCATCTTAAAAGGACCAAAGGGAGCTGCATCAAGCAACCGACCCAGAAGGATGAGCGCTGACAACTTCCAACTCCCTGGTCCATCTTCGAGATCTGAACCTCCGCCCCGATGACCAGGAAGACCTAAAGGCTCTACCCAGCTAAAGGAACCCGACGGAGAGGAGCCTTATCGGCCTCCGGCAGCAGTAAGCTCAATCGACCCTGATGTCAGCAGCATAGCCAAAAGATTGAGAAAAAGAACGACCTCTGCTGCTTCGTCTCCAAAAGATTCAGCACTCTCCAGTTCTTCTTCAGAGGAACGACTGTCCACCAGCGAAAGTGAAGAAGATTCGGACCCTCCAGTGTTTCGAAAAGACCATAGTGCATTCCCCAGTGTTCCGATAAGCCCAACCCCCAAACAATCTTGTGCAGATCGCCTCGCTAGAGATGGTGCACTCCTTGAGCCACCTTCAGAATCGAGCTCTTTTTCTGAATCATCTGCAGAAGAACCGGAAGAAGAACAAGCTCCAGAAAATATAGTGATCAGCGTTTTGCCACGTCCTATTAGCAGCGAAGAAAGTTCGGACTCCATCAACGATGAAGAGCAATGGAAACAGAATCACCCCTGCATTGACCTCGACAAATCAGTCCAAAAATTTGAGGAATTTCTGGCCAAAAGAAGTGTCAACCCATCGGACCTCACCAATCAAACCTTGGCTTGGGATCATGAAGAAATGGACACGACACGTCGGAAGCCACATGTCTCAGAAGGTGAGAGCGATGAGGAATATTTGGAGCTCCTGAAAGATTTAGATCCTTGTCAAGACTACAACGACAATGCTTTTGGAAAAAGAGTCAACGATTTTCTGAAGAACTACAACCAAGGTAGACAAGAGAAAAGAGAGGAAGAAGTAGAACAACCTGTCGCCGAAGCAGATGTAACGTCCCCTGGTCCTGAGACAACCACAGAAGTGTTCCCTTCTAGCCCAAGTAGACCACCATCTCGAAGAAGTGTTGTGCGATTTAAAGAAATTCCTGAAATCTTTGAAGACCCTGAGGAAGATGTATCTTTTTCAAAAAGTCCATCAATCTCAACCCCAGGATTTCTGTCCGCTCCAGATGCACAGTCAACTCCATTCACTCACCATCAAGAACGAGAAACCCCCGTTTTGGAAAAACTAACAAGAGGAAGAAAAGAAAACATTGTGCCACGTCGATTACAATCGCGAAATTCCAACAATGAAAGTACAGTGAAGTGCGCGGCACCGATGAGCCCCTTTTTTAACTTAAAAATCCCCTACTGTGACCCCCCGACCCCATCCTCGGCGTCTGAAACGTCCGATGATGAAAAATCCGCAAGTAGAGGACAACAACTAACAAACATTGATAATAAATGGACAGAACCACTGACTTACAAACGAGACAATTATGCCCATTTTATCTCGGAAGACTGTGAGCCTATCGACTCCATTTCGAAACTATTAATAGCAACGGAAAAGATAGACATGCAGGACATTCGAGACAGTAAACCCATAAAAGGACAAGTTCATCTTACTCTTTGTGGGAAATATAGGGTATATTCAATCGTAATTAAAAAGCGGTATTCGGACGAGTTAGATTGGAGGGATGTCACCGAAGGTTTGAAAAATTTAAAGTACGCCCTCACGCTGGACAATCAAAATTATTGCCGTATGGCAAATTCTGGAGACCTTTTAGGTCCTCTCCCACAAAACAAAATGGCGGAACTAGTAGCAGGAATATTCCGCGGTGGCGATATAAAAATCACCTTGTGCCACGGAAGAATCCAAGTTCCTCCCTTAGAATTGCGACCCAAGATAATATCAGAATTCCACAGTAGCCTTGTAGGAGGTCATAAAGTCATTACGAAAACGTACCGTAGAATACGCGAACGATTCTACTGGCCGAGACTGCAAGACGAAGTTACAGAGTTTATTCGACAATGTAAAAGTTGTTTCGAGAATAAACTGGCTAGGGCCCGTACGAGAGAGCCTATGATCATAACGGACACACCGGCTATGCCTTTCGACAAAGTGTCTTTAGATACTGTAGGAAAACTTAGAACTACCCCCAATGGGAATCGGCACATTCTCACAATGCAAGATAACTTTAGTAAATATTGCATTGCCGTTCCCATTCCAGACATAAAAACCACCACCATCGCTCACGCAGTAGCGACAAACCTTTTTGCCACATTTGGAGCACCCAGATGTGTACTCACAGACAGAGGCGGAAGTTTTGTGAGTTCCCTAATGCGGAAGCTTGAAGGAATATTTGGTGTCAAACAGCTTACAACTTCTGGCTATCGACCCCAAACCAATGGAGCTCTAGAAAGAAGCCACATTGAGTTGACAGACTACATTAAACACTACGCAAGGGATTTCGACGATTGGGATCGTCTGCTCCCATTTGCGATGTTTAATTATAACACGTCAATTCACGAGGCGACTGACTTCACTCCGTACGAGTTGGTTTTTGGTCATATAGCAAGAATCCCAAGTTCTTTTCCACAAGGGCCAGAACTTGAAACCTATGGGTCATACCTGAGAGATCTTGTCACCCGAATGACCGAGCTGCAAAATTTGGCGGCTGGAAGTCTAAGAAGGGCAAAATGTCGTTCTAAAGAATTCTATGATCGCAAGGCTCGACCATCGAATGTTAAGGTTGGAGACCAGGTATACACCTACAAGGAGGTAAGAACAAACAAATTTGACAACAGAGCAAGCGGTCCGTATACGGTTGTAGACATTACCCAGAATAATAATGTTATTCTGGAAAACGAGAATGGCGATAGGTTCGCCAAACATAAAGATAAGGTATTGGTTACCCATTTGTAACCAATACTTCGCTAACGTCAATATTAACATTTAATTCATTTTAGGAAAAAGGAAAATTAGGATGAAAGGACCAACCGTTTTCCTCCTGACAGGCCTAACCTCTATCCTAGTTCCAGTGGCAATCTGTGGATCCGACTCCTTTCCAAGGACTTCTGATGAGCAGCAGTTTCAAATTACCCCGTTGCCTGTTAGCAGTGGGATATACTACGAGCATCTTGGTACCGTAAGGAGTTCCGTGACCAACTGGAGAGTGACCATCTTCCTGGACATAAGCCGGCAATATGGATACATCGACGACCTGAAGGCCCGATTCTGAAAGGAATTGGTGCCATGAATTTGTAGTCCATCACCCTTGGGAGGATAAATGGGAAATGGCTTCCGAACTGCAGGAGCAGTTTCAAACCCAAATCACCGAATTAGAAAACAACCGCAAACCAATTTTGAAAAAGATGACAGCTCAACTACGAATGAGGCGAAGCGTGCCCCTACTTGGATTCCTAGGAAAAATCGCTGGTCCCATCGCCGGTGTTTTAAATTACGAAGATGGAGAGAGATACGATGCCATCATCCAGGAGTTGAATTCTGCACAAGCCAATCTGTCTCACCTGGTTGGACGTCAAACCCACGTTGTGAGATCTCAGCTCGACACACTCCATACCCAAATCGAAAAACACAGCTCCCTAATAAATAAGATTAATCAAAACCTGGACCTGCTAATTAAAAATCAAGAAAATCAATCAGCAGTTAAAATCGAGTTAGAAAAAAGGGACGCAATATTCAATCTACTGGGAGCATTGAAGACAGGGTTGGACCACAACATTCGAGTCACACAAACCATGCTGGAAGCAGTCCATACGGCCAGACAAGGAAAACTACACCCTGGACTGATTTCATCTAAGCAGCTGGAGCCCATCCTACGTGACGTCCAGGATCAGAAAAAGGGAAACTTTTGTCTTTTGGCGCAAATCTATTTTTTTTTAAAAAAAAAATTCTGTTTTCTCCGTCCTTTTCTGAAAATGGTTTTACACACCACTCAATCAAACCTTTCTACGCTATGACAATGAATTGATATTGTCTCTATAAAAAAAAGAGATCGCCTTTTGGTGCAAATCGATGTTTTAAAAGATCAGTTCTCTGTCCTTTTCTGAGAACAGTTTTATACATTTACTTAATTGACCCATCATCTTTCTACGCTATGACAATGAATCGATATTGTTTTTACTAAATAGAATGGAAATAGGAGAGAAAGGAGCTCCCTTTTGGTGCAAATCAATGTTTTAAAGGGAACTGCTTTTTCCATCCTTTATTGAAAACAGTTTTATTGTTTCATAACCCCCATTTTACTATGACAATGAATTGATATTGTTCTGGTGAAAATAGGATGGAGCCAAAAAAAAAGGGAAATATATATATAATTTTTTTTACTCTTTAAGGCGAATATAATTTTCATCCCTCCTATTTTCACCATGCCCCTTGCGATTATCTTGTGACGACCTATAGTCATAACTCCGTCAACATCCATCAGCAATGAAGATAAAACGGGATAAAAACACAAACAATGAACCATAAAATTTTCTAAAGCTACCTAACTTCTATAAAAATAATTTTCTTTTAGGAAATAACAATTTACTTAAAGAATTACAATATAATTAAAGTTTTACTTACGGTAATTATTTTTTTTTGATGAAGCCTCCATAATGGATAAATCTAATAAAACATTAAAAGAAAAAAAACAACAAGCATATGCTCTCTTGAAAATTTTAAAATTGACTCATTTTATGTCAGTAAATCTTTTGCGCAAATTAAAAAAAAAAGAAAAGGGAGAGCAGCAAATACTCTTTCGAAAAATCCAAAATTGAAAAAGGAGAACAAAAGAAAAGAAGAAACTTTTTTTGTACGCGAGGCAATTAGCTTCCCGGTCGTCACCGAACTGATTTGCGGGGACCTGTGTCTGGACCTCGGCGACATCGAGCCCTTATCACGGTAATTCTATACCAAAACATAAAATCACCGTGACTAAGAACGCAGTATAAGAAATACATTGTAACTTCTTATAGTGCGTTAGAAAAAAAAAAAACTTTTTCTTTTAACGACTCTATTAGAATTCGTAGAGAGGAAGAACAAAGAGGGGCCTGTTTTCCTGAAACTCATAAAATCACACGCACCCCAAATTCGTTTCCACCGCAGTTAGTTTTCGGGGACGAAAACGGAATATTTACGGTGGGTTGTTACGGTATAACCTAACAATAACTTAAATTTGAAATATTTTTTTTATTTGACTCCCTAATTTTTTTTAAATTTTTCAAATTAATATTAAAATCCTCTCCCCACATTTTTCTTTTTGTCTATGCTCAGCTGAAAGGTGATATCCCGAGATATCACAAAACATAAGCTTACATCAGCACCGCACCGGAAACGACGTTGGGCTATTTAAGCGCTTTCATTATAACTAGAATTAAAAGACTAGTTAAACAAAATTCATGATTTTCAGGAACTCATTAAAACAATATTATTATAATTTATACATATATATCGTACATTCCATAAATTTTTGGTCTGGATATCTTGGGGTTTATCCTGGAATATCCTTGGATATCCCATATATTTTAGTGTTCAATATTATAGAAATTACATGCAGAATATCCTGGATATCCTGCATATTTTTAGTTTGGATGTTTTAGGGTTTACCATGGAGTATCCTTGGATACTCCGTATATTTTAGTTTTGAAAATTATAAGGAATTACATGTGGATATCCTGTGATATCCTGCATATTTTAGTTCGGATATCTTGAGGTTTACCACGGAGTATCCTTGGATGTCCCGTATGTTTTTACTGGGGTATCATAGAAATTACTCTGGGAAATCCTTGGATATTCTGCATATTGCTGTTGTTTTGTTGCGTACACCTTAAAAGTAATTTTTTTTTATAAGGTAAAATTGTAATTGAAAATTATAAGAAAGAAAATAATCATATGTATGTACGTCGCCTTTTAAACCTATACATCTTTGGGTGGCTATGGCAATACGCACGCATACACACGATTCCTTAAGACGGCACTAGCATAGCGGCACGCACACATGCATTCTACATATGGTACAGACCACTCATACATAGTTGGCCTCTACTCGTTGCTTCTTCTTCTTCGTTCCATCCTTCCCTCTTCCCCTAGGCCCCATGTGCTTTCAAACAAACGCACGTGCAACGATTCGAATAAAATATTATTTCCTTTTAAACCCAACAAAATAAAGGGAAATTATTTATTCAAAATTATTTTCCCCATTCAAAATTATGAGGTGTTTCTGAGATTATTGAACAATTATAACCAGAGCACCAGCACTAATTATTAGTGCAATATTATTAATAAATAATTAAGTTATTTATTAATAATAGCAATAAATAATTTTTTTTCTCAATTTTTATTAATTATTAATTTTTTTTTATTATTAAATTTTTTTTAACTTTTGGAATTATTCGAAAATAATAATTCCAGAAAAGTATCAAATTTCACTTTTCTAGCCTGCTAAACAAACGCACGTGCGATGACTTGAATTAAGTATTATTTCTTTTCAAGTTCAACTAAATTAAAAGGAAAATTTCAAAATTTTTGTCACACACTTCAAAATTATATGGTGTTTCTTAGTTATTGAACAATTATAACTAGAACACTAGCACTAATTTTAGTGCAATTTTGTTTATAATTATAAATAATGTTATTAATTATAATTATAAATAATTTTATTTTTTTTTACAATAATGATAAACAATTTTTTTTTATTTTTTTATACTTTTTGGAATTATTTGAAAATAATAATTCCAGAAAAGTATCAAATTTTTCCTGACGGCTTTCCGTTCTCACGCTAAGCGTGAGATTCGCAAGTCAGCAAAAATCTTCTTGACCAATGGGCCTTAAGTTCCAATCCTACTTCTACTCCCACAACCACCTCTTCTAATCCCAAATCTTCCCCCAGATCTAGAAGCAAGGACTAGAGGAGCAATTAACGTTTTCAAAATTTGCAGTACAACTTTCGCTCTCTAAGTAAGCTCCTCACGGAGGCATCAACGGATTGTGAAACGCCGGGACGCGCCCGTCTGTTAATCGGCCCCTAATTTACGGACCACTACGAGATAGTGTCCAAATTCAGGACAGACGAAAATAAATAAAAAGGAAAAAACTTCACTTAGTGAAGTCCGACCAAATTAATTATTTTCGTCATCTTGAAATTTTAAAATTTCGAATTGCGCTAATAATTAAAGTTCGCGTAAGGCAAAACAAATTTAATTCACAGACTAAAATTTGAGGAATGGTTAAACTCAGTGCATAAGTGCGTGCCCAGTTTAAAATTTTCTTCCCTTAAATCGTGGATTCATTTGTTCGTGTGTGGTGCTTAGGCCATCCAAATTTGAGAGGCCTAACAGAAAGGAAATTTTCGCCCGTCAAGCATCTCAAAACTTGGCGGTAGGATAAGGTCACTATAGAATTAAGGAATAAAGGAGATCGAGTGAGTAATTGTATCGTTCCCTATTATAATTTTTCTTTGTATCTTTCTGTAGTCTTTTCTGTTTAAAGTTATAATAAATCGTAAATTTATATTTCAAAATTTTCTGTTTTCTTATTGTCTTCTAACTTTCCTTTTCATATTAAATTCTTTAACTATTTAACATAAAAATATCAAAATGATGTTGCTTGGCGAACTCTTTTAAAAGAGATAAACGGACCCCATAAAATAAAAACAGGACCATCCGGCCCTGGCAGCTTGATTTCCTCCAACGAACCTCCGCAGGCGCGCGGTAAACTTCATTTCATCGCTCAACATTTTAATTTTTATTCTTCGAATTTTTGACTTTTAGGTTATCTTTCTTGATTTTAATAATTAAAAATAATAATAATTTTCGGTTCGTAACACCAACATTGGGAACTGTCGAGGTAACAGTCCTCAATGTTTCGATCGAATTTCAAGTTGTAAAAAGTAGCTTTCCGATCTTTACATCTGGAATTCTGGGAAGGCCGTTCTTGCGTCAGAAACAAGCTCAACTTTCCTTTAGACATAATGCTCTTGTAACCATTACAAACCCGGTGACTCCTATTCCATTTGTGGACCGCGAATCACTGGAAGCTAGAGAAAAGTTGAGACCTCAAATCAAACCATTCGCGAGAATACTAAGAATTAAAGCTCGAACCAGAAAAACAATAGCGATCGATGTGCTCAACCCGGAGTTGAAAGAGGGCTATCTCCCGCGCATGCAGGCCCTAGGAGGTGTCTACCTGGGAGAAGCCCTAGTTTTGAGTAAAGATGGTGTATGCCATGCGATGGCCATTAACACCACTGAGGATGACATTGACTTACGATTAGAACCACAGAAGCTTATTCCATTTGACTTTTGTAAATATCCCGGAGAGGAATTTTCCGATTCCGCGAAATTGCAGAAGATCACGGACATGGGAATTTCTGATAGGGTCCGTAAAGTCAAGGAGTCCCTACATACCTCTCACTTGACTCCGGAGTGTAAAGAGATGGTAAATCGATGGGCGGAAGACTTTTCTGACATATTCCATCTTAATGGAGAAATGCTCACTTGTACGCACATGGTACAGCATAGAATTCCGACCATCGATGACCAAGTGATCCGAAAGAAACAATGCAGGTCTCCTAATGAGGCTTTGTAGCAAATAGATGCGCAGCTCCTAAAGCAATTCAATAGCGGGATAATAGGTCATTCTAATTCCGATTATAATTCTCCACTACTAATCGTGCCGAAAAAACTCGACGCTTCATGAGAAAAAAAGTGGAGAATCGTAATCGATTATAGGGCCCTAAATGAGAAGGTAATTGGAGACGCATTTCCATTGCCAAATATTAGTGAAATATTCGATCGCTTGGGAAAAGCCAGGTTCTTTACTGTCTTTGATTTAGCAAGTGGGTTTCACCAAGTCGAGACACACCCCGATGACCGACACAAAACGGCGTTCTCTTCGAGAAACGGTCACTATGAGTATTACAGGATGCCCATGGGCATAAAGAATGCCCCCCCCACTTTTTAACGATTACTTAATAGTGTACTAAGTAGCATGCTCGACACTGAGGCATTTGTCTATTTAGATGACATTATTATTTATTCGGACACACTTAAAGAGCATGATGTAAGAGCCCGGCGGCTTTTTACTAAGCTTCGGGAAGCAAATCTAAAACTTGAACCTGACAAGTGTGAGTTTTTGAAAACGGAAGTGGCGTACCTTGGGCACATTATTAGTGGGAATGGCGACAAACCTAACCCCAACAAAATCGAAGCCATTAAAAATTTCCCTAAACCTAAGACGCAAAAAGACATTAGAAGTTTCTTAGGGCTATGAATGCTGACAACTTCCAACTCCCTGGTCCATCTTCGAGATCTGAACCTCCACCCTGACGACCGGGAAGACCTAAAGGCTCTACCTAGCCAAAGGAATCCGACGGAGAGGAGCCTTATCGGCCTCCGGCAGCAGTAAGCTCAATCGACCCTGATGTCAGCTGCATAGCCAAAAGATTGAGAAAAAGAACGACCTCTGCAGCCCAACCTTCAAGAGATTCAGCACTCTCTAGTTCTTCTTCGGATGAACGACTGTCCACCAGCGAAAGTGAAGAAGATTCAGACCCTCCAGTGTTTCGAAAAGACCATAGTGCTTTCCCCAGTGTTCCGATGAGCCCAACCCCCAAACAATCTTGTGCCACCGGAAGTGATCCCAATGTCTCCAAAACTTCAGCCCTCCTGTTTCCCTTGTCGAATAAACCCTACACAGACGTTTACGTAGATGGCGCGTGCGGAGATAATGGTGGAACGAGGCCCAGAGCAGGCATAGGAGTATGGTTCGGACCTGACCACCCCCTTAATGTGTCGCGAAGATACGGAGGATGACAAACCAACAACGCCTCAGAAGTCAAAGCGGCTACAGTGGCGATTCATCAGGCAAAGAAAGCTGGGATTAGAAAACTTAGAATTAAAACTGATTCCAAAGTTCTTGTCCAAGGCATAAAGGAATGGGATCCAAAATGGAAAAAGAACGACTGGAAGACGAACGACAACAAACCCGTCAAAAACCAAAAAGCCTACGAACGATTGATAAAAGCCTTGAAACATGTTGACGTTACTTGGGAGCATGTACAAGGGCATGATGGTATTAAAGGTAATGAAAACGCAGATCGCCTCTCTAGATATGGTGCACTCCTCGAGCCACCTTCAGAATCGAGCTCTTCTTCTGAATCATCTGCAGAAGAACCGGAAGAAGAACAGGCTCCAGAAAATATAGTGATCATCGTCTTGCCACGTCCTATTAGCAGCGAAGAAAGTTCGGACTCCATCAGTGATGAAGACCAACGGAAACAGAATCACCCCTACATTGACCTCGACAAATCAGTCCGAAAATTCGAGGAATTTCTGGCCAAAAGAGGTGTCAACCCATCGGACCTCACCAATTAAACCTTGGCTTGGGATCATGAAGGAATGGACACGACACGTCGAAAGCCACATGTCTCAGAAGGTGAGAGCGATGAGGCATATTTGAAGCTCCTGAAGGATTTAGATCCTTGTCAAGACTACAACGACAATGCTTTTGGAAAAAGAGTCAACGATTTTCTAAAGAACTACACCTAAAGTAGACAAAAGAATAGAGAGGAAGAAGTAGAACAACCTGTCGCCGAAGCAGATGTAACATCCCCTGGTCCTGAAGTAACCACAGAAGTGTTCCCTTCTAGCCCAAATAGACCACCATCCAGAAGAAGTATTGTGCGATTTAAAGAAATTCCTGAAGTCTTTGAAGACCCTGAGGAAGATGTATCTTTTTCAAAAAGTCCATCAATCTTGACCCCAGGATTTCTGTCCGCTCCAGATGCACAGTCGACTCCATACACTCACCATCAAGAACGAGACACCCCCGTTTTGGAAAAACCAACAAGGGAAAGAAAGGGAAACATTTTTCCACGCCGATTACAATCGCGAAATTCCAACAGTGAAAATACAGTGAAGTGCGCGGCACCAATTAGCCCCTTTTTGAACTTAAAAATCCCCTACTGTGACCCCCCGACCCCATCCTCGGCGTCTGAAACGTCCGATGATGAAAAATCCGCAAGTAGAGGACAAGAATTAGCAAACATCGATAATAAATGGACAGAACCACTGACTTACAAACGAGACAATTATGCCCATTTTATCTCGGAAGATTGTGAGCCTATCGATTCCATTTTAAAACTGTTAGTAGCAACGGAAAAGATAGACATGCAGGACATTCGAGACAGTAAACCCATAAAAGGACAAGTTCATCTTACTCTTTGTGGGAAATATAGGGTATATTCAATCGTAATTAAAAAGCGGTATTCAGACGAGTTAGATTGGAGGGATGTTACCGAAAGTTTGAAAAATTTAAAGAACGCCCTCACGCTGGACAATCAAAATCACTGCCGTATGGCAAATTCTGGCGACCTTTAAGGTTCTCTCGCACAAAACAAAATGGCGGAACTAGTAGCAGGAATATTCCGCGGTAACGATATAAAAATCACCTTGTGCCACGGAAGAATCCAAGTTCCTCCTTCAGAGTTGCCACCCAAAATAATATCGGTGTTTTACAGTGGCCTTATAGGAGGTCATAAAGGCATTACGAAAACGTACCGTAGAATACGCGAGCGATTCTACTGACCAAGACTACGAGACGAAGTCACAGAGTTTATTCGGCAATGTAAAAGTTGTTTCGAGAATAAACTGGCTAGGGCTCGTACGAGAGAGCCTATGATCATAACGGACACACCGGCTATGCCTATCGACAAGGTGTCCTTAGATACTGTAGGAAAACTTAGAACTACCCCCAATGGGAATCGGCACATTCTCACAATGCAAGATAACTTTAGTAAATATTGCATTCTAGTTCCCATTCCAGACATAAAAACCACCACCATCGCTCACGCAGTAGCGACAAACCTTTTTGCCACGTTTGGGGCACCCAGATGTGTACTCACAGACAGAGGCGGAAGCTTTGTGAGTTCCCTAATGCGGAAGCTTGAGGGTTTATTTGGTGTCAAACAGCTTACAACTTCTGGCTATCGACCCCAAACCAATAGAGCTCTAGAAAGAAGCCACATTGAATTGGCATATTACATTAAACACTACGCAACGAATTTCGACGATTGGGATCGTCTACTCCCATTTGCGATGTTTAATTACAACACGTCGATTCATGAGGCGACTAATTTCACTCCGTATGAGTTGGTTTTTGGTCATATAGCAAGAATCCCAAGTTATTTCCCACAAGGGCCAGAACTTAAAACTTATGGGTCCTACCTGAGAGATCTTGTCACCCGAATGACCGAGCTGCAAAATTTGGCGGCTGGAAGTCTAAGAAGGGCAAAATGTCGTTCTAAAGAATTCTATGATCGCAAGGCTCGACCATCGAATGTTAAGGTTGGAGACCAGGTATATACCTACAAGGAGGTAAGAACAAATAAGTTTGACAACAGAGCAAGCGGTCCGTATACGGTTGTAGACATTACCCAGAATAATAATGTTATTCTGGAGAACGAGAATGGCGATAGGTTCCTCCTGACAGGCCTAACCTCTATCCTAGTTCCAGTGGCAATCTGTGGATCCGACTCCTTTCCAAGGACTTCTGATGAGCAGCAGTTTCAAATTACCCCGTTGCCTGTTAGCAGTCAAACCCACGTTGTAAGATCTCAGCTCGACACACTCCATACTTAAATCGAAAAACACAGCTCCCTAATCAATAATATTAATCAAAACCTGGACCTGCTAATTAAAAATCAATCAGTAGTTAAAGTCGAGTTAGAAAAAAAGGATGCAATATTCAATTTACTGGGAGCATTGAAGACAGGACTGGACCAAAACATTCGAGTCACACAAACCATGCTGGAAGCAGTCCATACGGCCAGACAAGGAAAACTACACCCTGGACTGATTTCATCTAAGCAGCTGGAGCCTATCCTACGCGACGTCCAGGATCATCTTACCGAAGTACAGTTTCCCTTACCTGGACCTGCAGTCAGCATCGATGAATTAATACCGATCTCTATCGTCACCATTTTATGTGTCAATCGTCAATTAAAAATCCTCGTTGATATTCCTCTACTGGAAAAATATAACTATCAGGCATTGAAAATGCATCCCCTACCTACCATCCAAGAGGCAATAGGAAATAAAACAATAAGAGCTTATGTCAAGACCAAACATGACTATCTTATTGTTGATGAAGAACAGCACACCTATCTTTTACTCACGGAGCGAGACTGGAAATCCTGTAAATCAACAACATCATACCACGCTTGTTTGAACGGAATCTCCATCTACGATTTAAAGGAGAGACCAGCCTGTGAACTATCGCTTTTAATTAATACAACTATAGACAACCTAAGAACATTTAAAATTCAAATTACTGTTAATTCTGAGTCCTTCTGGAAGCCGTTAACCACTCTTTCCAGCTGGCTATACTCTTTTTCTAAGATGGAAGATGTAGTGATTATTTGTCATTCCATGACCCCTATCAAGATTAACCTTAATGGAACCGGTATCTTGAAATTGGCACCTGGCTGCATGGCAAGGACCCAGGACACAATAATCCCAGCAACTATTTCTCAGGTTGGGCAAACAGAAATCATCTATGAACCCGACCTGCATTTGAATTTGACTAAATTATCCCCAGTAATTTTCAACTACGGTCACTTGTTAACCATGACCAACGACAACAATCAAAAGGAAGAAGTGGCTGATCTGAAATTTTCCACCTTCAGGGTGAACTCCCAAACATTGGATGAGCTGGAACAACAACTGGAGGATCTTGCCATTAAAAGGCACATTGGAAAAAATCAAACAGTCCTTGTTTACTCATCTTATATAGCACTGTTGTTACTATGCATCCTCCTCATATTTTGTCTTTGTCAATTACGCACGAGAACAATAATCTCCAAATTGGTTGGTTTCTTGTCCAGAAAATCAAAAAAGGGCCATATTGAAGTTTCAAGAAGAAGGAGAAAAAGAATCAGCCTGCCCGAGAACAAAATAGTCGAAGCACAGGAACCAACAACTTCAGGATTAACTCTAGAATCAAAAGAGTTATATTCTGTCATTGAGAGAGGAGATAAGTCTGATACGTCCGAAGATTTATCATCACCGAAGATCAGATGACTGACAACGCCCAGACCAAAACAACATCTCGAACAACTGCAACAGGTCAAGAAGGCAGAATTGAAAGATGCTCTTCGATCCACACGAGTATCATTCCTCGCCTCACCGAAGACCACTGTGAAGATGCGGATTAAACTCCCAATACAGAAACTCCAACCAGCGTAAAATTGATACCAATAAAAAAAACATCCCAAGATCATATTCCCCCTTGATCCAAAATGAAAGGGAGGAGAGCAGGAAAGTTTTTACTAATCCCTAATTTTGAGCTCGTTTAAGGTAACGACTCTCATTTCTTCACATTTCGTCGAATTGAAGTTTTTACTTCTGTTAACGTTCGCTTAGAAGCTTTCGATTTTATTTTCGTCCGGCCAACTTGTTCTTATAATTTGGTTATAAAATCTAAGTTGATTGGTAAACGGACTTGCACTCCGCCTTGACATTAAAAATGCCCTATGTTTTTAAATTGACTAAGCTCGAGTGGACAAGAGGAGAAGGGGGGGGCTTAAAAACCTAATAAGACTCCAATAATAATCAGTTGATTTTTAATTGGGAACACATCGATCTGCCCCGCCCTACCTTCCCTCTCCTCTTTTCTTTTCGATTGTTCCGACTGGAAGATTATGTTTTCCTGAGAGGAGGGAGAAAAAGGCCCCCTTTTTGGTGCAAATCTATGTTTTAAAAGATCAGCCTCTTTATCCTCTCTGAAAACTGTTTCATAACCCCATTTTTACTATGACAATGAATTGATATTGTTCTGGTGAAAATAGGATGGAGTTAAAAAAAAAGGAAAAATATATGTGCGATTTTTTTTTACTCCTTAAGTCGAATATAATTTTTATCCCTCCTATTTTCACCATGCCCCTTGCGATTATCTTGTAACGACCTATAATCATAACCCCCATTTTACTATGACAATGAATTGATATTGTTCTGGTAAAAATAGGATGGAGCCAAAAAAGGAGAGAAAGGGGAAATTGTATATATATAATTTTTTTTTAAATACACTCTTTAAGGCGAACATAATTTTCATTCCTCCTATTTTTACCATGCCCCTTGCGATCATCCTGTAATGACCTACAATTATAACTCCGTCAACATTTATCAGCAATGAAGATAAAACGGGACAAAACATAAACAATGAACCATATAATTTTCTAAAGCTACCTGATTTCTATAGAAATAATTTCCTTTTAGGAAATAACAATTTACTTAAAGAATTACAATATAATTAAAATTTTACTTACGGTAATTATTTTTTTTTGATGAAGCCTCCATAATGGATAAATCTAATAAAACATTAAAAGAAAAAAAACAACAAGCATATGCTCTCTTGAAAATTTTAAAATTGACTCATTTTATGTCAGTAAATCTTTTGCGCAAATTAAAAAAAAAAGAAAAGGGAGAGCAGCAAATACTCTTTCGAAAAATCCAAAATTGAAAAAGGAGAACAAAAGAAAAGAAGAAACTTTTTTTGTACGCGAGGCAATTAGCTTCCCGGTCGTCACCGAACTGATTTGCGGGGACCTGTGTCTGGACCTCGGCGACATCGAGCCCTTATCACGGTAATTCTATACCAAAACATAAAATCACCGTGACTAAGAACGCAGTATAAGAAATACATTGTAACTTCTTATAGTGCGTTAGAAAAAAAAAAACTTTTTCTTTTAACGACTCTATTAGAATTCGTAGAGAGGAAGAACAAAGAGGGGCCTGTTTTCCTGAAACTCATAAAATCACACGCACCCCAAATTCGTTTCCACCGCAGTTAGTTTTCGGGGACGAAAACGGAATATTTACGGTGGGTTGTTACGGTATAACCTAACAATAACTTAAATTTGAAATATTTTTTTTATTTGACTCCCTAATTTTTTTTAAATTTTTCAAATTAATATTAAAATCCTCTCCCCACATTTTTCTTTTTGTCTATGCTCAGCTGAAAGGTGATATCCCGAGATATCACAAAACATAAGCTTACATCAGCACCGCACCGGAAACGACGTTGGGCTATTTAAGCGCTTTCATTATAACTAGAATTAAAAGACTAGTTAAACAAAATTCATGATTTTTAGGAACTCATTAAAACAATATTATTATAATTTATACATATATATCGTACATTCCATAAATTTTTGGTCTGGATATCTTGGGGTTTATCCTGGAATATCCTTGGATATCCCATATATTTTAGTGTTCAATATTATAGAAATTACATGCAGAATATCTTGGATATCCTGCATATTTTTAGTTTGGATGTTTTAGGGTTTACCATGGAGTATCCTTGGATACTCCGTATATTTTAGTTTTGAAAATTATAAGGAATTACATGTGGATATCCTGTGATATCCTGCATATTTTAGTTCGGATATCTTGAGGTTTACCACGGAGTATCCTTGGATGTCCCGTATGTTTTTACTGGGGTATCATAGAAATTACTCTGGGAAATCCTTGGATATTCTGCATATTGCTGTTGTTTTGTTGCGTACACCTTAAAAGTAATTTTTTTTTATAAGGTAAAATTGTAATTGAAAATTATAAGAAAGAAAATAATCATATGTATGTACGTCGCCTTTTAAACCTATACATCTTTGGGTGGCTATGGCAATACGCACGCATACACACGATTCCTTAAGACGGCACTAGCATAGCGGCACGCACACATGCATTCTACATATGGTACAGACCACTCATACATAGTTGGCCTCTACTCGTTGCTTCTTCTTCTTCGTTCCATCCTTCCCTCTTCCCCTAGGCCCCATGTGCTTTCAAACAAACGCACGTGCAACGATTCGAATAAAATATTATTTCCTTTTAAACCCAACAAAATAAAGGGAAATTATTTATTCAAAATTATTTTCCCCATTCAAAATTATGAGGTGTTTCTGAGATTATTGAACAATTATAACCAGAGCACCAGCACTAATTATTAGTGCAATATTATTAATAAATAATTAAGTTATTTATTAATAATAGCAATAAATAATTTTTTTTCTCAATTTTTATTAATTATTAATTTTTTTTTATTATTAAATTTTTTTTAACTTTTGGAATTATTCGAAAATAATAATTCCAGAAAAGTATCAAATTTCACTTTTCTAGCCTGCTAAACAAACGCACGTGCGATGACTTGAATTAAGTATTATTTCTTTTCAAGTTCAACTAAATTAAAAGGAAAATTTCAAAATTTTTGTCACACACTTCAAAATTATATGGTGTTTCTTAGTTATTGAACAATTATAACTAGAACACTAGCACTAATTTTAGTGCAATTTTGTTTATAATTATAAATAATGTTATTAATTATAATTATAAATAATTTTATTTTTTTTTACAATAATGATAAACAATTTTTTTTATTTTTTTATACTTTTTGGAATTATTTGAAAATAATAATTCCAGAAAAGTATCAAATTTTTCCTGACGGCTTTCCGTTCTCACGCTAAGCGTGAGATTCGCAAGTCAGCAAAAATCTTCTTGACCAATGGGCCTTAAGTTCCAACCCTACTTTACTCTAATTTACGGACCACTACGAGATAGTGTCGAAATTCAGGACAGACGAAAATAAATAAAAAGGAAAAACTTCACTTAGTGAAGTCCGACCAAATTAATTATTTTCGTCATCTTGAATTTAAAAATTTCGAATTGCGTTAGTAATTAAAATTCACGTAAAAATTAAACAAATTCAATTCACAGACTAAAATTTGAGCAAGTGAATAGTTAAACTCAGTGCATAAGTGCGTGCCTAGTTTAAAATTTTCTTCTCTCGAATCGTGGGTTTAATTGTTTGTGTGTGGTGCTTAGGCCGCCCAAATTTGGGAGGCCTAGCAGCAAAGGAAATTTTCGCCCGTCGAGCATCTCAAAACTTGGCGGTAGGATAAGGTCACTATAAGATTAAAGAATAAAAGGAGAGCTAGTGAGTAATTGTATCGTTCCGTATTATAATTTTCTCTTTGTATCTTTCTGTAATCTCTTCTGTTTAAAGTTATAATAAATTGTGAATTTTCATTACAAAATTTTCTGCTTTCTTATTGTCTTTTAATTTTCCTTTTTTATATTAAATTCTTAAACTTTTTAATTTAAAATTTCAAAACGATGTTGCTTGGCGAACTCTTTTAAAAGAGATAAACGGACCCCATAAAATAAAAACAGGACCATCCGACCCTGGCAGCTTGATTTCCTCCAACAAAACTCCGCAGGCGCGCGGTAAACTTAATTTCGTCGCTCAACACCTTAATTTTTATTCTTCGAATTTTTTATTTCTAGATTATTTTTCTTGATTTTAATAATTTAAAATAATAATAATTTTTGGTTCGTAACAACAAACGTTAGTTTAATGTTTTTAGATTCTTTTAAATTCATGCCTAGCAGTTTGGATAAATTGGCATGCTTTCTTAAAAATGATGAAAAGAAAATAACAGGAAAATATTCTGATGATATTGATAAATTCAATTTATTAACTAGAAAAGGAGTTTTTCCATACGAGTATATCAATAATTGGGATAAACTGGAGGAAAATCACTTACCACAAAAAGAGGCATTTTATTCAAAATTAAATGATTCACACATTTCAGAAGATGATTACTTACACGCTTGTAAACATTGGACCATATTTAATAAAAAACATTAGGAGATTATTCCGACTTGTATTTAAAAACAGACGTCTTACTTTTGGCTGATATATTTTAAAATTTTCGAAAAATTTGTTTATCAGCCTATAATTTAGACCCTTTACATTATTATACTGCACCTGGGCTTGCATTTGATGCAATGGTCAAGTTAACAAAGGTAGAATTGGAATTGTTGACTAACGTGGATATGGTGCTTTTTTGGAGAAAGGTATTAGAGGTGGAGTTTCCCAATGTTTCAACAGATATGCCAAAGCTAATAATAGATTCATGGGCTTAGATTTTGATAAAAATATTGAAGAATCATATATTATGTACTTTGACATAAATAATTTATATGGTGCAGGAATGAGTGAATTTTTACCTATATTAGATTTTCAGTGGGAAACAAATTTAATGAATTTTGATTTTTTTTAAATTACGGATGATTCTCCCTGTGGTTATATTCTAGAAGTAGACCTAGAATATCCAGAAGATTTACATGACTTGCATAAAGATTTACCACTATGGCCAGAAGATTTTGTACCACCACATCCTAATAGTAAATTACCGAAATTAATAACTAATTTACTTCCAAAAGAAAAATATATTATTCATCATAAAAATTCAAAATATTATTTAAAACTAGGATTGAAATTGAAAAAAATCCATCGAATATTAAATTTTAAGCAATCTTAATGGTTAAAAAAATATATTGATTTAAATACGGAATTAAGAAAAAACTGTACTAACGTATTTAAAAAAACTTTTACAAGTTGATGAACAATTCAGTTTTTGGGAAAACAATGGAGAATGTTAGAAAACATAAAGATGTTAGGATTGTAACAAAATGGGATAATAGATACGGAGCAAAAGCTCTTATTGCTAAACCAAATTTCCATAGCTGGGTAAGAATTCCTGAAGTGGGCAACGGATTTTCCAAGGTTTGCAATTTCTATAATAAACTTTATAAAAATAAAGTACTAATAGAAGGACAAACAGTCACTAAGTTTTATATGAAAATATTCATTTGTTTATTTTTTATAAACAATTTAATTTTAATGTAACATTTTTTTTAACATTTATATCTTAGAACTGGATTATCGGATTTTGATGAAAATTTTTGGACACAATTATTGAAGGTTTGAGCTTTTTAAGAAAAATTATTTTAATGTTGAAAAAAATTATTTATTGTAAAAAACAATTGTTAATAATAAACAAATGAATAATTAATTGTGTTCTGGACCTTTTTCGTAAAATTTTTTTTCAGAACCTTAAACTATATAAATCAAGGATTAAATAACTGAAAGAAAAAGTTGGTAGATCGAAATAGTTTATTAACTGTGAATTTTTTGTGAGTGCGGTCGCGTTGTTACATTCGTCGCGGCTTGACGTGGAACTCCATAAGTTCATTGCACACTCACCACGAACACAAAGTTTTCTTAAAAACAGAAATACAGAATAAGTATCTAAAATTTAAGATTATTAGTAGAATTATTTTACCACATTATTGTTTATATTAGTGACAATAATATGTAAATATAATTTTTTATTCAGGTATTTTTAAGAAATGTAATTTATTTTCAATTAAATAAATTTTACTTTGTTAGTGTTTAACTAGTATTTTTGTTTTAATTTTCGACTAAATTTGTAAGTAAATAAAAATTTTTTTTGTTAAATAAGAAAAAAGTTCACAGTAAAAAAATTTTCTTTAGATTAAAATTTTTGTTATGGATTTTTATTGAAACTGGTAATATTTCGTCTAAAGCAGAGAATTCAAATTTCCTTGTGTTAGATTAATAAAACAAATTATACAATATTTTTTAAAAAAAGGGAAAATTGAAAACTTTCCAAGTGTAAAATACTGTCTTCTGAGTAATAAACAGTTTTTTTTCTTCAAATTATCGCTGATGATATTAAAAAAATAAATCTAACATAAGCAAATTTCAAATCTTTGCTTTAGACGAAATTTTACCAGTTTCAATAAAATTCCATAACAAAAATTTTAATTTAAATTTTTACTTTTAACAAAAACATTTTTTATTTACTTACAAATTCAAAAAATAAACGAAAATAAACGATTATTACTATGAAAGTAAATTACATTACTTAAAAATACCTGAATAAAAAAATTATTTTTACATATTATTGTCACTAATATAAATAATAATGTGGTAAAATAATTCTACTAATAATCTTAAATTTTAGATACTTATTCTGTATTTCAGTTTTTAAGAATACTTGGTGTTCATGGTGAGTGTGCAATGGATTTATGGAGCTCCACGTCAAGCCGCGACGCACAGAACAACGCGACCGCGCTCACAAAAAAATTCACAGTTAATAAACTATTTCGATCTACCAACTTTTTCTTTCAGTTATTTAATCCTTGATTTATATAGTTTAAGGTTCTGAAAAAAAATTTTACGAAAAAGGTCCAGAACACAATTAATTATTCATTTGTTTATTATTAACAATTATTTTTTACAATAAATAATTTTTTTCAACATTGAAATATTTTTTCTTAAAAAGCTCAAATCTTCATTAATTGTGTCCAAAAATTTTCATCAAAATCAGATAATCCAGTTCTAAGATATAAATGTTTAAAAAAATGTTATATTAAAATTAAATTGTTTATAAAAAATAAACAAATGAATATTTTTAAATAAAACTTGGTGACTGTTTGTCCCTCTATTAGTACTTTATTTTTATAAAGTTTATTATAGAAATTGAAAACCTTGGAAAATCCGTTGCCCACTTCAGGAATTCTTACCCAGCTGCAACATATTTGATAATAATTTGGTAAATATAGAGCTTAATAGACTAAAAGTTAATTTCAATAAACCAATTTATGTTGGATTTAGTATTTTAGATGTATGGAAATTGTATACGTATGATTTTCATTACAACTACATAAAAAAAAACATTCGGTGAAAAATCCAAATTGCTATGCACTGATACAGACAGTTTAATTTACCATTTAAAAGTTCCAAATTTTTATGAGTACTTAAAACGAGATTTAAAATTTTTTGATACTTCTGATTATACACAAAATAATATTTATGGAATTCCATTAGCAAATAAAAAAATATTGGGATTAATGAAAGACGAATGCAATGGAAAAATTGTAACTGAATTTATAGGTTTACACTCTAAACTATATACATACAAAATATTAAGGGAAAAGAAAGAAAAGAAAAAAGCTAAAGGCGTTAAAGATTCAACGCTAAAAAAATTAAATTTCGAGACTATAAAAAAGAACTTTTAAAATATAAAAATCTAAGAAAATCGCAACATTTACTAAAGAGTATTAAACATGAAGTGTATACTTTAAAACAAACAAAAAACGTTATAAGTTGGAATGATGATAAAAGAATGCTTTTACCAAATTGTACTGATACATTACCCTGGGGCTTTAAAAAACTATTAGAAAAAATAATAATTGTAAATAAATAGAGATTCTTTATATTGCATTAAAAAGAAAGAAGCATCTCTCTCACCCCGTAAGAGTGAGAACCCTATAAGACTCTACCTTCTTCGTTCAATCCATACTATTATCTTCGTCTCATATTTTTCTAAACAATACTGCGTGTATAAAAAGGAGCCTGATTAAAGGGAGCTTCATTAATCAAGTGACACTAAAATCATCACCTCGTTAAAAGACAGTGCTTGTGGCGTGCCATCAAATATTATTTGAAATTTTTAACTGTGCACTTTCTTTAAAAAAGATAAGCTTTTAAAAATTTTGATTCATTTTTTTCGATTTAATAAAATTTTAAATAAATTTTTTTTTAAATAATATTTTAATTTTTTAAATATTTTTCATTATTTGTTTTCTAAATTTCAACTTTACAATACTTTAAATTTGTTATATTATTTTAATATTTTAAACATAAATTTTTTCAAATAATATTAATTGTTTTAAAATTTTTATTAATAATAATTTTTCAATTTTTTCAAATTTTAATAATTTTAATTTTCTAATTTAATAATAATTTTAATTTTTCAATCATTTTATATTTTTTGAATAACGTTTATTTCGAAATTTTATTTAATTAATTTTAATGCTTTAATAATGCTTAAATAATTTTAATTTTACAATAATTTTAATTTTTTTTTCGCTTAGGGACTTTTAGAAAATCTGCATACCTTGGACTCCGCATTCCAAGGTTAAGTAGGGTTGGTATAATAAAAAAAGAAAAGGAAATATAAAATAAGTAAAATAATAAATTAAATAAACTGGCGACCTACTGCCAGCCCCGACCCACTAAAACCTGTAACCCTTCTTTTGGAGCCCTTTATCCACCCTCGGAACTGTCGCAAGACTTTAGCTTTCGAGAGTGGCGCTCCGACTCTGTCGCTAATGTGACTTTGTTCTTTCTCTGCGGTTCTTCTGCGTCAATAGTTAAAATTAAAACCTACATTTAATGTCAAAGAATAAAGAAACAAATGTTAAAATGTATTAAAAAGATTAAAAGGTTAAAAGATAACATTGTAAACGGACATAAAAACAAAAATTAATCTATTAAACATAAATATAAAAAAACATAAATATAAAGGTCAGAAAATAAAATTGTAAAAGATGAGTTAAATAAAAACACAAATAAATCAAATAGAAGAATAATAAAACAAATGTACAAAAGTCAGAGAAATGAAAATGTAAAAAGGACAGTATAAAAACTACAAAAAATAATTGAAGTAAATAAAATAAATAATTAAAAACTATTCGCTCCTTTAACACTTCTCCTTTAACACTTCTCATTTACTTCTAGTCCTTGCAAGAGTCTTCTTCGCCTCCTCAAGGGCCGTCCTGAAGACTCCGCATCCAATATGAGTGGTTGACACCTTATTGCCAAACTTTTCAGTGCACAAAAAGCAGCTTGCGTTCTTTTTGCAATTGGAGAACCTGTGACCGGCCTCACCGCACTTAAAGCACGCAGCTGATCTGTCCTCCTTTTGGCATTTTGCACCAATATGGCCGTATCCCAAGCATCGATGACACCGGATAACCATTACTCTTTTTCTAATTGGGCAACATATAAAACCAATTTTTACGTGTCCCAATTTCTCCAGCCTGTTCGCCTCTTCCAGGTTGGTTACTACAACCGCGAGCTTTATCCCTCGGCGGTTGGGTCCTAAGACCGTCACTCTCCTGTTTTCTAGCTTTCCCAGCGCCTCAGACAACACTTGTTGCACCTCAGCTTCTTGGGTAAGGCAATCCAAATCACGTATCTCGAGTGTAACTCTTCGATCCAATGACTGCACCTTACCCATACTTTCAACCGCCTTGGTGACCTCAGCAATGAAAGCGTCCTTATCGGAGTCTCCTCTGAACTTAATCAGAAGGTCTCCCTTCTTGGTAGCTTTTGCTGCTACTATCCTCGTATGGCAGTCGTCCGGGTTGACTCTCTTTTATTGCCTCGTCGTCCACTTCTGAGTGGATAGCGCTGCGTACGGTCTTTCCGCTACTGCAACTTGACACACTCAGAAGGCTCGACGCGCTTCCTTTTCTCCTTCTTTCTTTTTCCACGATGTTCTGTGGTTCTAACCTTTCCACGATCACACGTGGCACTGCAAGAAATTGAGCGCCCCCACAATCCGCGCGCACTTGAGCATCAGTCCTAGGACCGATGGTGAGATTTCTCGTTTCCGGCCTGCTCACATGGGGTACCTTCTCTGAATTTTCGGAATCCATTTTTTCTTGCTGTTTGGTTTACCCTGTTTGGTTGCTGTTTGGTTGCATCCACTTCTCCCAGTACATCGAAGACATCAATGATGTTCGGCAGTGGACAACCAGTGGCGGAGAATAATTTTAATAATTATTTAAAACATAATTTTTTATAATAATTTTTAATAATTTTCATTTTTTTAATAAATTTAATTTATAATAATTTTTAATATTTTAAGAATTTAAATTTTTTTAAATTTTACAATAATATTCAATTTTTTGATAATTTATTTATTTAGATGTATAAACGGGCGATAATTTTTATTCTTTAAATATTTTTTTTTTAATAATATTTTAATTTTCTAAATGTTTTTAATTATTTGTTTTCTAAATTTCAAATTTACAATACTTTTAATTTGTTATATAATTTAAAATTTTTAAACATAAATTTTTTTAATAATTCAAATTTTTAAATTATTTTAATTGTTTAAAAATTTTTATTTTTTCAAATTTTAATAATTTAAATTTAAAAAAAAATTTATTTTTTTAATTTAACAATAATTTAAATTTTTTTAATCATTTTATATTTTTTAATAACATTAATTTTACAATTTTATTTCTACATTAATTTTAATCCTTTAATAATTCTTAAATAATTTTAATTTTACAATAATTTTAATATTTGTTTATAACATAATCTTATAATAATTTTTAATAATTTTCATTTTTTAAATAAGTTTAATTTATAATAATTTTGAATATTTTAAGAATTTCAAAATTTTTAATTTTATAATAATTTTGAATATTTTAATAATTTAAATGTTGTTATTTTATAGTATTTTTAAATTTTTTTCTTTAATAACTTCAATTTTTAATAACTTTAATTTGTAATAATTTAAAAATTGTTTAATAATTTTAATTTTACATTATTTCTTAAAATTTTTATTTAATTTTAATTACAATATTTTTTAAAAATTTTTATAATAATTTTTAATTTTTTAATCTTTGTCTTCAAAATTTTAATTTTATATTAATTAAATTTTTTGAAATTTATTCACTAAACAAATATCTTAAATTACTTTACAATAATTTTAATAATTTTAATTTTACAATAATTTTAATTGTAGGTATAGTAATTAAAATTTTTTTAAAAATGAATTTGATTTTAAAATTTTAAAATTTTTTAAAAATATTAATTTTTTCATAAATTTTTTAAAACTAATTTAAAAAATTACTTTATTTCAAATTTTATTTAAAAAAAAATTATTTTCAACAGGGAAAGATGTCTTTCAAGAAGATGCTAATTTCCGTTAAAACACCAGCAGAGTGGTTTTATTAATCTTCAAATGCACACACGTTTCGAAAAGTTTGTCTCATATCAATTGCTGCCAGAGCGCGAGACTTATTTAGAAAAATCCTACATCCGGAAGGGAAGACTACAGTAACTTACAAAGGAGTGACTACTCAAATCCTTGAGTCACAAGTGGGCTACACTTTTGAGCGCTCAGGCAAAAAAATAAAATCAAAATAACCTTGTGCATTTGTCAATGTCGGTTCACCAGTAAATTCTAACCAGCCAACATTTTCTTAAAATTTACTCTGACTTGCATCAAGAGAAACATAATTTTTCATTAACCCTTCGCGGCATAGTGGTAACCCAGATTACCACCTTTTATATTCTGAAAATATCTGTTTATATACAGTCTTTTTCAAGAAAAATCCAAAAATCTTTGTTTATTACTAATCAAAACGTTGTTAAATGTCGAAAAATTGATAGTGAATGAGGTTACGTGAAATTATAAACAACAATAAATAAATAAATTAAAGAACAAAAAATTTTTTTTTTTAAATTCAATCTAAATTGATTGAAAGTCTTCACTCGGCGGTTTTTTGGGTCGCTGATTACGAAGCTGAAGTCCGTTTCCAAAAATTCAAAATGTCGAATCCAATATGGCGGACATATTTTTTTAGAATTGATCGAAATCGCTTGAAAATAGTTATTCGGGGGCTTTCGGGGTTGCTGATCACGAATCTGAAGTCCGTTTCCTAAAATTCAAAATGGCGAATCCAATATGGCGGACATATTTTTTAAAAAGTGATTTGATTTGCTTGAAAATAGTTATTCGGGGGTTTTCGGGGTCGCTGATCACAAATCTGAAGTCCGTTCTTAAAAATCCAAGATGGCGGATCCAATATGGCGGACGATTTTTTTAGAATTGATTGAAATCGCTTAAAAATAGTTACTCAGGGGTTTTTGAGGTCGCTGATCACGAATCTGAAGTCCGTTTTCCAAAATTAAAAATGGTGGATCCAATATGGCGGACGAATTTTTTTAGAATTGATTGAAATCGCTTGAAAGTCGTTACTCGGGGGTTTTCGGGGTCGCTGATTACGAATCTGAAATTACTTTTAATAAATAAACGTTAAATTATTGAATAATTGTACCGTCGGCATTTTCGTTACCCGATGTACACCGCGGAGAGGTTGCATGATCGGGATTTGTACATCGTTTAGCCCTGAAAAGGGCAGTTTGGTAAATACTGTTTAAAACTTTTTAATAATTAAATTGAGCTGTTTATTTCCTAATAAAATTAACTAATTAATTAAAATCAGCGGATTTTAATTGCTATTATAAAGTTTTGATGTGTCTTTCTTTAAACAATTGAATTTTATTTTCAGCAGTAGTAAGCAGCGAAGCAATTCGCTTTCAGTAAAATTCATTTGCTTTAGTCCAGTTAGTATGTTAGTTTCTTTGAACTCTTAGCAGTGTTTTGTTTATTGTTTGTTATAATCAACGTAAATATGCGTTTAGTCAAATATTGCTGATTTATAACTTGTCTTTTTTGCGCTTGTCATTTTTTTTCGTCAAACTATGGATAGTATTTTGTTTATTGTTTGTTACTATCACCGTAGGTATTCGGTCAGTCAAATAATGCTGAATTAGAACTTGTCTTTTTACGCTGCATTTAGTAGATGAATTGGTAGGACACAAACTACCAAGTTCAACTAGGAAGAAACGTAAATTAAGTACAATCTCTTCTTACAAACCAAAAGTGTCAGAGGCAAAAAGAAAAAGTCAATCAGCTCATATGCCTAAAATTATCGCTTCACCTAGACGCTGCGCTCATTGCAGTACTAAAGTCGACCAAAAGCGAACATCATGGATGTGTAAAACTTGCAATGTATCACTTTGCCTGTTTCCCACAAAAAAATTGCTTCGCTGCTTACCACTGCTGAAAAAATCACTTGTTCAAAGCAAGAGACATTAAAACTTTATAATAGCAATTAAAATCCGCTAATTTTAATTAATTAGTTCATTTTACTAGGAAATAAACAGCTTAATTTGATTAATATAAAGTTTTGAACAGTATTTACCAAACTGCCCTTTTCAGGGCTAAACGATGTACAAATCCCGATCGTGCAACCTCCCCGCGGTGTACATCGGGTAACGAAAATGCCGACGGTACAATTATTCAATAATTTAACGTTTATTTATTAAAAGTAATTTCAGATTCGTAATCAGCGACCCCGAAAACCCCCGAGTAACGACTTTCAAGCGATTTCGATCAATTCTAAAAAAATTCGTCCGCCATATTGCATCCACCATATTGAATTTTGGAAACGGACTTCAGGTTTTTAATCAGCGACCCCAAAAACCCCCAAGTAATGATTTTTAAGCGATTTCGATCAATTCTAAAAAATTTCCTCCGCCATATTGAATCTGACATTTTGAATTTTGGAAAACGGACTTCAGATTCGTAATCAGCGACCCCAAAAACCCCCAAGTAATGATTTTCAAGCGATTTCGATCAATTCTAAAAAATTTCGTCCGCCATATTGGATCCGCCATCTTGAATTTTGGAAAACGGACTTCAGATTCGTAATCAGCGACCTCAAAAACCCCCAAGTAATGATTTTTAAGTGATTTCGATCAATTCCAAAAAAATTTGTCCGCCATATTGGATCCGCCATCTTGAATTTTGGGAAACGGACTTCAGATTCGTAATCAGCGACCCTGAAAACCCTCATAAGCATTTGTGATTTTTAAATTAATGTTATAATGTTATGCATGCCGCAAAGGGTTAAACTTGTAAGACCAACATTTTTATTTTTGTCAATCTCTATACCATTAAGCTCGTATTTTGCTTCTGCGAATAAGAGACAGATGCCATTAGAAATTAGTGACGTATTTGCTACAAGAGTTCCATCGGCCTTTAGAAGTCTTTCACTTATATGAATTGAACTTTAACTTTTCAGTAGGCAGTGGTCCTGCTTTTGAACAGCAATTCGTATTTTATCACTATTATTGTACGTCGATGAAGCATAAGGTTGCTGCGCATGAACTTCATATTGCGCAATAGATTCATCAAAAATTATTGGTCTTTTAATATTTAAAATTTCCTCTTCCATAGCAAACTATAACTTTTCGAAAAACAAATGCACAAATACAAGTACAAAATACTGTAAAACGTTTTAACTTTTTCTTTTCACAACTTTTAGACCTAGATTTTTTAGAAACTGAAGATTTTGAGGTGTTAATCTTTTGAAGATTTGTCGTCGACTGATTTGTTTTGACATTGTGTTACAGTTTTATAACCAAATCCAACCTTATTTCGATTGTTAAAAATAATTCCCATTATTATTATACGACCTTAATGTGTAATCTGATAGTTATAGTTTCTTCTCGAAAATTAACTAAATGTCCATCTTGATCGACTATTCGTAATTGAATATAATCTATTGTCTTGACCGAGACTGGCAAGTAAATGACGTGATTTGGTACTTTCAGGATTTTATATCCTGGTGGAACAATAGGAAAAAAATGATCAATTGTGTGTACTTGTTCACCATTTATATATGCTCCTGTAGTTATATTACATTCTACTCTTAAAGAATTTACTTTAATAATAGAAACTGGTTGATCTGATTCGTGGTAATCTTTAGCTGCTAATTTTCGATGAGAAAATCCTAATAAACGACAAATTGAGTCTTTAGGTTCAAAATTAATTTCTTCATCGCAATAAATAATACATTTTAAAGTATTATTATTAGGTTCAATACTAATATTACAACCTCGACTTTTTAAAATTTTTTGTAAATCTCTATTAATATCACTTATTTCGTAACTTCCGGTTGTCATATAATAAACCTTATCACCTACGTAAAATCGATTATTACCAATATCTACATTAGGAATCGAATTATATGAAAGAAATTCAACAAGCCCTAATGCATAGTTTTTATATGGTGATAATTCAATTGGTGGAAAGTATTGAGATTCTAAGATGGATGAATTACCAGATAACGTTAACGTAATGGATTTGTTCATGATAAACTCAAATAAGTGACTGACTCTTAAAGTTAAAATGTCATTTATTTATATATACATTGAATACATATCAGAGATATTTAATTGATTACACAAAAATTTAAGACATAAATGTCCACATACAATTGTATCATAATTTTAATATTTTTCATAATTGTACATTACATAATTAAAACCAAAATATTGAATAAGATCCAAAGGTGGACTTAGATTACCAAAACTATCAAAGTAAAAAATTTTGTTTTTATTTTTTTATAAGCTCACCAATGAGTTGCAGGTCCATTCTTGTCATCTAAATTTATTATTCCTGATTCATATTCTCGTGGATCAAATAATGGTAGTTCATTGCGCATAAAAACTCCACAAAAATGTGCAATGCTTAAACGCTTTGCAAATTTAAGTAAATCGATGGTTGTTAACCCACGGTGCGGTAATTTCACTTTGGATGTTTGTTTTGAATTTTTCTTTTTTTAAACCACGTTCCTGAATGTGTGGTTTTAAATGAATTCCTACTCCTTCCATGTGAGGTTTTAAATAAAGTCCTTTGCCTAATGAAATAGCTTCCATTGCTTCGTTATGACGTTTACTTTCTTCTAGTTGCTTTTTTGCAGCATCTGCATCATTTACAGCTTTTGCAATACCAGCTGCTCCACCTGTAATGGCTCCTGTTGCACTTAGTCTTGCGAAAATAGAAATAAGAAAGGGTAAAAATCCCTTAACTTTAGTGAAAACTGGTAAAATTTGAGGTTTTTTTACTTTTCCTTTTCCACCAGCTATTTTTACAGCCACACGTGCACCAAGTAGGGCAGATTTAATAACAGCATTCATATCATCACTTGGATTCATAGTTTTTTAGCTGCTAAAATAATTTTTTTTAACGTAAAAGTAGTAGTAGTAGAAGGAGAAGGTCTTTTTTTTGTTTTATTTAGACCCATGCCTAATTTAGATTTAATTTTCATTGTATTAGTTATCGTGTAAGCAGCAACTTTTTCACCAACACTAGCGTCTGGTGCAGTAACACGACTCCAAGCTTTTTCCGCGAGTACTTTATCTGCAGCGTTTCTAGATTCAATATTTTCTTTATTTCTCAAATAAGAAATGTCGTGTTATTTACACGCAGCGTCTAAAGGATTAATTCCTTGGTCACCGCGAACAAGTCGCTTTGCTAATTTTGTTCCTGGACTACAATACTGATAGCCAGGAATATGTAATTCAACTAGTAAATTATTTATAATTTTATTTTCAGAAACCTTTTCCACTTCTTATCCCTTTCACGGTTTGCTTACAACTGACTCGTTTTTTATTTGCGTGCACAATCATATCCTTGCAAAAACTGAAAATCAACTAACAAAATTATCTTTATAAGCTGAGTATTTATTTGTTTTTCTTTAGTTGAAAATACGATGGAGTTTAATGCACAACCTATCAAATTACCTGTTATTAATTTCGATACGGTAGTACAAAAAAATTTCTAGTAATTGATAAAGACTCTGAGATTAATAATGGTAGATATAGAAAGTGCTTTGATTGCTTCATAAAATTATAGGACTAATGTAATCAAATGGCAGTATATTTTTATTCATTGAATAAACAACATGCCTTCTTCAAAAGTTGAAAATTTGCAAAAGCAAAAACACATTCTTGGTGAAATAGCTAAAGCAAGTGAAGATATTCGCTGGAAACATAGATTAATAAAGTTAGACAAAGAACAAATTGAACAATCGTTAAATGACACGTTTAAACCAATAGTGACACCAATTAAGAAATTAACAGATGAAATTGAAATTGTAAGAAATATTTAACCCAATAATATAAAAAATGAACAAAAATTAAAAAAAGAAATTTTTAATCCTACCAACAATTCAAAAATAAAAGAAGAAGAAGAAGCTGAAATGTCATTAAAACTGCATCATTTGATGATAATTTTATAAAAAATAAAGATACAGAAATTCATAATTTATCCTATACTTTAGAAAAAAATGGTAAATGACTATTTACAATTATTGGATAAAAAGAAAAAAGACCTAGACAATGTATGTGGTGTTAGAAAATTAAATAAAGGATTAATGATTGGTGATTCACCAATAACTTTTGAAGACAATATTATAACAATAAACAATGTAATTTATCCAGCAACGAAAGGATTGCTTGAACTTTTATTTAAAAAATCAACCGAAGAAAATTTTATAAGTCTCCATGATAAAGAAAATTATGCAAATATTTTCATCTCAACTAATGCGCATAGAAAATATTATAATTTTAATGAAAATATTTGTGAACAAAAAAGTTTAAAGTTTCAAAATTTTATACCAAAAAATGTAGCATCTCCAAAATCTGAAAGAAAGAAACGTGGACAAGGAATAATTCCAAAGTATATGATTAATAGGGGAAAAACAAATTTTGATTATATTTATTGGGATGATCCAAATGAAATAGTGGATCGTTTACGATTGCTCTTAGCATCTCAAGCTGCTGGAAATCCTAGTCATAACAATGAAATAATGTCTATAATTGAAGAATTACGTGAAGCAAATATTATTTATTAACTAAGGTTTTATGAAATTTAACATCATTTGCAATATGAGTATTGACATATTCCGTCGTCACTTTAAATCAACAGAAACTCAAAATCGTGGTCCACCAGGGCTTAGTTTCAAGCTTACATCGCAAGGAGATTTTAACATGGAAAATAAAAATTTTTGCAATTTATCTGATGCTCAGGACGAAAAAGACGCAGTCAATTTAAATCTCGTGAATAAAATTGTGAAAACCGAAGCAAACGCCATTTATGATGTGATAAAATCTTTGAAATCCGATGTAATTGATAATAATGTAAAACTTGCAACATTACAAAATACTATAAAACAATTTATTGAGAATGTAAAAAAGTAATATAGAAGTGTTATCAATAAAAAAAATTATTTCTTGATTAGACACCGTAGTAAACGCATTTGTACATAGTACAGAGTTAAAATTGTGAGAATTGATGCAAAAAAACTGCAACTAGTCAAGGAATTACACAAACCAGCAAGAAGACATTGGAAACGAAGACACGTTGACATTCGAGGCATTGACGAAACTTGGCAAGCTGATCTCGTTGAAATGCTGCCTTATGCACGAGAAAATAAAGGCTACTAGTACATGTTAACAGTAATCGATACATTTTCCAAGTTTGCTCGGGCTGTTCCTTTAAAATTTAAAAAAGGTGAAGAAGTGACTAAAGCGATGACATCTATTCTAAACAAAGGACGTGTACCGAAAAATTTACAAGTTGATCAAGGAAAAGAATTTTATAATTTAAATTTTAAAAATCTTATGATCAAATATATACGTAATTTAGTTTACGTGGTAGTTATAAGTGGATAGACATTTTAAATGACCTAATATTTTCGTATAATAGCACTAAGCACTAAACTATTAAAATGAAACCAAAAGATGTAAATAATAAAAAATGAAAAACATTTATTGTTAAATATATTTAAGAAAAATAATAATAATATTATTAATAGACAATTTAAAAAATTTCAAGTTGGTAATAAAGTCCGTATAAGTAAATTTTTTTTTTCGCTTAGGGACTTTTGGGAAATCTGCATACAGATACCTTGCACTCCGCATCCAAGGTTATGTGGGGTTAGTATAATAAAAAAAATAAAAAAGAAAAGGAAAGATAAAATAAGTAAAATAATAAATTTAATAAACTAGCGACCTACTGCCAGCCCCGACCCACTAAAACCCGTAACCCTTCTTTTGGAGCCCTTTATCCACCCTCGGAACTGTCGCAAGACTTTAGCCTTCGAGGGTGGCGCTCCGACTCTGTCGCTAATGCGACTTTGTTCTCTCTCTGCGGTTCTTCTGCGTCAATAGTTAAACTTAAAAACTATTTTAATGTCAAAGTATAAAGGAACAAATGTTAAAAGGTATTAAAAAGATTAAAAGGTTAAAAGATAAAATTGTAAACGGACATAAAAACAAAAATTAATCTATTAAACACAATTATAAAAAACAAATATAAAGGTCAGAAAATCAAATTGTAAAAGACGAGTTAAATAAAAACACAAACAAATGAAATAGAAGAATAAATAAACAAATGTACAAAAGTCAGAAGTATAAAAATGTAAAAAGGACAGTATAAAAACTACAAAAAATAATTAAAGTAAATAAAATAAATAATTAAAAACTATTTGCTCCTTTTAACACTTCTCATTTACTTTTAGTCCTTGCGAGAGTCTTCTTCGCCTCCTCAAGGGCCGACCTCAAGACTCCGCATCCTCCGCTGCCTGGAATATGGGTGGTTGACACCTTATTGCCAAACTTTTCAGTGCACAAAAAGCAGCTTGCGTTCTTTTTGCAGTTGGAGAACCTGTGACCGGCCTCACCGCACTTAAAGCACGCAGCCGATCTGTCCTCCTTCTGGCATTTGGCTCTAATATGGCCGTATCCCAGGCATCGATGACATCGGACGACCATTATTCTTTTTTTGATTGGGCAACACATAAAACCCAATTTCTCCAGCCTGTTCGCCTCTTCCAGATTGGTGACTACAACCGCGAGCTTCATCCCTTGGCGGTTGGGTCCTAAGACCGTCACTCTCCTGTTTCCTGGCTTACCCATTGCTTCAGACAACACTTGTTGCACCTCAGCTTCTTGGGTAAGGCAATCCAAATCACGGATCTCGAGTGTAACTCTTCGATCCAATGACTGCACCTTACCCATGCTTCCAACCGCTTTGGTGACCTCGGCGGTGAAATCGTCCTTGTCGGAGTCTCCTCTGAACTTAATCAGAAGGTCCCCCTTGTTTGTAGCTTTTGCTGATACTATTCTCGTATGGCTGTCCTCCGGGTTAACCTCTTTGCGAAGCTTACCTAGAACGTCAGCATACGTCAATCCTTGACAGACTCGGATTAGAACTGTGGATCTTTTTGAACCAATTCTTTTCAATTGAGGAATCTTTGGATGTGGTACTTCCGTTTCCATTGGAGGAGCTTCCTCCTTCTTCCTCTTATCGGTTTTGGTTCGAGTCTCTTCTGGACTGTCACCCTCTCTCTTCCGTTTCTGAGCATCTCTTATGATGCTTTTGAGATTACGCCTATATGAATGCTCTCTCTCTTCCTTACGGTCCTTGCGGTTACACTCGGCACCGCTCAGAACGCATGCCAAATCGACGTCCGACTCATCGGCCGCGGCATGCTTTGCCCTTGCCTCCTTTAGCAGGACGTCAATGACCTTGAGTCCATCTTTTACTGTCCTATTGACGGTCTTCTAAATGTCGCAAGATTTTATCATCTTTGCGACCTCCAACTACATTTTGTCGAGACACATCGCCTCATCCTTTCTGAGCCGCAAGCATATCTCGCGACTCTCTTCTATTGCCTCGTCGTCCACTTCCGAGTAGATAGCGCTGCATACTGTCTTTCCGCTACTGCAACTTGACACACTCAGAAGGCTCGACGCGCTTCCTTTTCTCCTTCTTTCTTTTTCCACGATGTTCTGTGGTTCTAACCTTTCCACGATCACACGTGGTACTGCACGAAATTGTGCGCCCCCACAATCCGCGCGCACTTGAGCATCAGTCCTGGGACCGATGGTGAGATTTCCCGTTTCCGGCCTGCTCACATGGGGTACCTTCTCTGAATTTTCTGAATCCATTTTCTCTTGCTGTTTAGTTGCCCTTTAGTGAAAAGCCCCGCCACCACGACAAGGTCTACCGAACATATCCATGATGCCAGTCGTGTCTGGCAGCGTACCCACTTCTCCCAGCCCATCAAAGAAATCAATGATGTTCGGCAGTGGATCCACTTCTCCCAGTACATCAAAGAAATCAATAATATTTGGCAGTGGATCCGCTTCTCCCAGCACGTCAAAGACATCGATGATGTTCGGTAGTGGACAACCATCGGCGGGGCCGTGTAAGTAAATTTAAACATGTTTTTGAAAAAGGTTATATTCTAAATTGAACTACAGAAATATTTACTATAAGCCATATAAAAAATACGAATCCAGTAACATATCTTTTAAAAGATTATCAGGAAAATCCAATCAGTGGATGTTTCTACGATCAAGAACTTTCTAAAGTTAAAAATCCTGATATATATTTAGTTGAAAAGATAATTAAAAGGTGAGGTTCTAAATGATTAGTAAAATGGTTAGGTTTTGACAGCACACACATTTCATGGATAAATGAAACTAAATTGTTATAATAATTTTTATTTGTAATAAAACATTTATTTTATTCTAGACAATCTGTTTTATATTACACAACTCGCAATATTACTAAGATTAGGAATAATTTCACACAATTTTTTAGATAAATTTTTCAAATCAAAATTAATAATGTCAACATGTAATGTCTTAAATTCTAAACTTGAAGAAACAAAATATTTTTTTTTCTTTTTAATTGCCATGATTAACTTTTCACAATTATTTTTACAAAATCTTCAATTTCTTTTTTACTAAATTGATTTTCTTTCTATAGAATTTCAGTAATATATTTTACAATTGAATTAAACACTTTTTTTTAATGTATTGAAGATAAGTATTCAAATCGCTGATCCACACAAGAAACGAGATTTTTCAAAATATAAAAAGATGATTCTTTAATTATGAATGGATAAGGCAGTTTCTTCTCAATCCTTCTATCTACCAGTGTCACAGTATTCTCTCCAAAATAAAATCCAAAACGTATTCCAAAATGTCCATATTCAATAATGTTTGTTGGTGATTCAGTTCCATTGAAGTAATTTAAAATAGTTTCCATACAAGTTTTAAAAATTATCCAATCTTGCCAGCTTAATGAAATGTTGCATCGTGGATGGCTTAAAACAAATTTTAAAACACTGCACAATTCTCCATCACTTTTCAAGTCTAGTCCTATTGTAATTTGTTTTGTAAACGAAGAATTTAAATTGAACGTACTCGAGAGGATCAGTTGATTTCTTGGTAAACAAGACATTTTTTTTCTCACAATTCAAGAAATTCTATATAATTCTATTGTCCTCCAAGATACTTTATGTTCAATCGATTTTTTGTAATTAAATCTTTTAAATATGGTAATAAGCTTTCTTCTTCGTTAATAGTGTCAAAAATTCTTTTTGGTAAAAACACTGAATATTTATTGTCAATGTCAGCTACGATTCGAAAACCAAATCTAGTTTTCACTAGATTTATATTTGAAACAACGTACACTTCATTTACACTAAGTTCACTTAATTTTTTATTTGGAAGATAATTTTTTCCTTGGCCAGCTTTGTTTAATTTTTCAAAATTCATGGTTTGTTTAATATTTAATTTCGCAAACTTTATTGTCAAATCTCTGCAATTATCAACAGATGAATTGCGCTCTTCTTTAATATTTAATTTGTCGAATCTTCTTGTTAAATCTTGATAATTTCGGAAAGTTTGGAACGATTAATTCAAAGTTCGTTCAAAAAGAGAATTTTTTCTCTCAATACGATCACTCATTTAATATTGTTAACTCTGAGGGTTTGGAACTAACTGATGAACAACATAAAATTTGTCCTCCCTTTTATACTCAACAGATGACTAATAAGCATTCTCTTTAACAATGGCATTTTGCTAATCAAAATAATATGATAGATATTTACATTCCACTTGCGATAAACAAATTTTTAACAAGTATCAACTTGCACAAATTGGTTAAAATTCCTATGTTATCAATTTAAAAATGTCATTTTTAGACACCCATAATAACAATATTTTATTACTCAAAGACTAAACAAAATTATTTATCGTGCCCTATGACGAATTGCAACAAAAGATGTTTTATCTTAATATCAACTGCACTCTAGCGGTATAAAAAATTCTTAAGATAATAATACATTTTAAAAATGTAAACATATGCACCAAACAATAATAATATTTATCATTGAAAAATAAACCCTAAAATTCGTGTGTCATTCGAAAAATAATTAAATGACACATCACAGATATACAGGGAGCATTCTAGATATTGCTAAACTCAAGGCCATATCCAAAACGCTCCTTGCCTATCTACTAAATTGTGAAAAATTACAGGAACTGTATGTGATTTTGGAAAAAATTAATATTGCAAATCTTTATGTCTGTAATTTTTAAATTGTAACATTTTTTCTTTTTCAATAGGTAATATAATTTTTTACAAGAATTTAAATCTTTACAATCAATTGGATGTTTTTCTAAAAATGTTTTATATTTAAAGTGACATAAGCATTTATCATAAATTCATGTTTTATTTTTATCTTTAGTAATCTTTGATTTTACTAACCTAGACAAATTTTGTATCCATGCAAAATGATAAATTTGATTGTTTTTGTAACTTTCATTTTCTAAACTGAGTTCGGAATTTTCAATCATTAACAAGTGAATAGATTTTTTCTAGAAAATTGGTCGCTTATGTACAAAGGAACTATCTATTTTTTTCTATTCCATAAACATTTATTCTAAAACCATTTAATTGTTCAAATTTTAAAACATCTTTCAACATAGTGGGAAACTTTATATTATTAAATTGATATTAAATTGATTTTGATTCTTCTAAAAACTGAAATGTATCTTTGTGACTTAAATTAATAATTGACCCTGTTCTTATCCTAATCTGAAAAGCTGATTGTATATCTTCACATTGTATTCTATTCGATTTTCTATTGGTTTCATTTGTATAACCCTGACCTTCTTGATATAGTTGTTGAAATTTCTGATGTATTGCTTTCAAAATTCTTAATATTGCTATGATTTTACTTTTCTCACTTACCGTTAAAATATCTTTCTTTACTTTTAAAACTTTATTTGAAAGGCGAATTTTTTGTTTATTCAATTTTATCCACTTTTCCACTGTAATAAAAAAATTGTATTCCATCTAGATTGTGTGAAAGTATTATAAGCACTTTCCATAATTTTAAAAAATTCTTCAACTCATTGGAATCCATTTTTACAAGAGATATTACACTTAAGATAATATATAATTTTTCTTTAAAACAAAGAAGTTTAACGACCACTATCATAGAAATTTTTGTAAATTAATGTGGTTTCCAAAAAAAAAAATCATGAGCTTTTATAGTGCTCCTAAGAGAAATTCCTACCCCCGCCAATGGTTGTCCACTGCCGAACATTATCGATGTCTTCGATGTGCTAGGAATAGTGGATACTTATCCACTGCCAGACATAATTGACATAATGGATATGTTCGGTAGACCTTGTAATGCTTTGGCTAAATCCCTGATTGGTTCTGACCGTCAAGCGCCTGGCGCAGGGGCGTCATCTGCTTTTCTGTCTTTAGCAACGCATCTGCACTTGACATCGCAAGCTGCAACAAAGATAGAGACAGATCTCTATATTAAAGAACCAGTTGAGACTAGTAAAAATTGAACATGGATCTGCTGGTTTCCACTTGCTTTCCGAATTGAAAAACTTTAACGTGTAGCAATTCTACTAATTTTAACTTGGAAATCATATTTATGTAACTGAAAGATATCTATGATAAAATTGAAATGGCTTTATTTTGGTTTGTCCTCTTCAATTTTTGTTTCGACTTGTTTTAACATGGATTTCTAATCTTATCATTTCCACTTGTATTACCAAGTTCGCACGTACTACAAGTATCAACTTGAATTTCCGAATACAAAAATTAATTTCAAGTATCTACTTCGTTTAATTTGGATTCTCAAATACTACATTCTACTTGTCATGTCAAATTAAAAATCAACAAGCTTGAGTTTGTAATTTCCAACTCAAAATTTATATAGCACAGTAAAGGATTAATGTCATCTTGGTTTAATTTGAATCGGGGATGTATTCTATTTGGAATTTAAAGTTCAAATTTAAGGGGTTATGCCACTCTAGGATTTTAAAAAAATCAATTTTTATTTTTTTGCATTAAATAGTCCCTTAGGGTATCAGAAATAACATATCGTAGTATTACAGCTGGGGAAAATCTCTAAGTAATTTATTTTCGTAGTTTCGTATTTTCGTAGCGGCGAGGTCCTTTTGTTAGCGCGCTACGGGACACACTGTTCCTGAACCAAAAAAAAGTTTGACAAAAATGGATCCACAATCTGGTTGTCGGGAATGTTTCTGCATCAGACCAAATGTTAAAATCCGTTGAGATCAAAATCCTAGCTGATCCTTTTTTCGAGTTATCAATATATTTACATGCAAATTTTTGCAAAACGTTTAAATTAAAACTTTGTAGCTTCATGTAGGACATCCAATCACGCAAAAGGTATCTTAAATATTTTTATATGTAAATATATATCATTACATTTTAAATAATACCTAAATAAAGAAAATTGTTTAATATTTATCAAAATTTCGGGGTTTTTCAATATAAAGATTAGTTAAAAGTTGGTTTTGAACTTTTTTGATATTTTAGGTAATATTTCCGTAACTTTTATATTTCTTTTAAGTGTATTAATTATATTTTAATAATATTTGCACAAAATTTTATTTATTTGATTGAAAAAATACAAACAATAAGACATGTTATGTAGAAAAATACAAAAAAAATTTTATTACGTTAGGGTCCCCACTTTGCCCCACATTCCCCTAGTTGGACACTTAAGGATACGTTCTTATTAGAGGTGTGCATTTAATCGAGTCAAACTGAACATTAATCGACTCGACAACAGAAAATTTGAATCGGAGATAATTCGAGTCGAACTAGTCAATTCAAAAATCGGCGTTTCGAATTTCGAATTGCTCAACTCGACTCGGTCTACTTTCGATTCGAATCGGCCAATTCGAAGTTTCGACTTTCGAATTGCTCGACTCGATTCGATTTTCGAATAAATTCGTCCAATTCGAAACACAACATACGCAACACATCATAGCACATTACATAGAAATTCGAAAGTCTAACTTCGATTTTCGAATTGGCCGACATTATTCGAAAATCGAGTCGAGTTGAGCAATTAGAAATTCGAAACTTCGAATTGGCCGATTCGAATCGAAAGTAGACCAAGTCGAGTTGTGAAAATTCGAACCTTCGAATTTCGAATTGACAAGTTCGAATCGAATTTCCTCTCGATTCGAATTTTGCACACCTCTAGTTCTTATATTATGCATTTTTTCTTTAAATAATAAATAGTTACTGCTTGTTTGAGAACATCAATTGAAGGAGTTTTTCACGATTAAAAATCATATTAATTTGTTACAAATACTTAAGTATTTAATAAAATATAGTTAAAGCATTTTAATGAAAAATCACGAAAGCTTTAGTAGTAGGAAATAATTTTTTAATTGCTTACTGCTGAAAAATTGAATTAAAGCTTATTAGAAGTTGATAAAATAAGACTTAAATCTTATAAGTTTTAATATTTATGACTAATTATCAACAAAACTTTGTGCTACTCATTACGCTACTCGATAATGGTTGTATCTATAGTTGGACACTATGATTTTTAAAATAAAAGATAAAAAATCTTTTGTTTAAATATAATGTACAATAACACTACCTTTCTTCATAAAATATAAACTTCACACATTCGACCAGTATATTCTTTAAAGTAATTATCAGAATGCATTAAAATTTATTTAATAAAAAACACGAAAGTGTCCGACTACCGACACTATAAAGCCATAGTAATTCTTATGTGAAATCCTGCAAATAATAAAGCAGCAACACACTTTTTATATAAAAAATCAAGTTTAAATAATCTTAATATGAAATTGTATTAAAATAAAACAACAGAAGGTTATTTTTATCAAATACAATAAATTGCTGTGAGCATGGTATACAAAGAACACCATATCTTTAACAAATATCAATCAATTTTTTTCATTGCGGTCTTATTTTAAATGTAATTACATATATTTACATACAAAAATATTTTAGATACTTTTTGCGTGATTAGTTTGCCTACATGAAGTTACAAAGTTTTAATTTGAACGTTTTGCAAAAATTTGCATGTAAATATATATATCTCGAAAAAAGGATCAGCTAGGATTTTGATCTCAACGGATTTTTACTTTTGATATGATGCAGATACATTTCGAACAACCAGATTTTAGATCCATTTTTGTCAAACTTTTTTTTGGTTCAGGAACAGTGTGGGGAGGTGATCTTTGAAGGATCTAGAGCAGGTATAAGGCTACTTTTCTGTCTAAACTATAGTCTATTCTACACAATTTGGCTTCACAAACAGTATGCAAGCGTCTGTTTCAGTCAGTTAGGCATAGTCAAGCATGTGAAGAGCATATTAACATTAAACTTTAAACGCAATTATCTGAAAACTACATTTTTCGAGTTGGCCGCACTAACAACTCGTACAATTTTCAACCGATTAAGTTCAAACTTTACAAACATCTTTGACAATATGTTTTTTAAGACATCACGTAGGATTTTTCTTTTATTTTGTATTGTTCATTTGTTATTAACAATTTACTGACGATTTTTTGGTAGAATTTAGAAAGGTTAACTTTAGAAGTGCGCCATTTGACCATAAATCAATATATCGAAAAAATCCTACGTGTTGCTTTAGCTGTTGTTACGTACAATAAATAAAAAATTATATACTCAAGATATTTCAAAATTTACGGGAACAGTTGGTGCGGCCACGGACCATATGCGCCACAGAGATGTCGACGAAAAACCCCAACAGCGTCGCCATTTTTCATTAAATTATTATAAAAATTTATATTTTTAAACTTCAAAAGATGTACAATAAACTCCTCATATTCCAATTTTAATTGACTTTATAAATTCTCTGAAAAAAATTCACAAAAAATGCCCATTTTTTCGGTTTCTAGAGTGGCATTACCCCTTAAAGAGTTTAATTAATCGTGAATTGGAATTCATAGAATTGTCATTTTCGACAATTGTTATTTTATAAATTGTAATTTTTGCAAAGAATTATTATTGCAAATTTACATTTTTACAAATATTTATATTAGTTGTGATAAACGAATTAATTATTAACAATAATTTAACCGTTACAATAATAAAGAAACGTTACAATACTTTCCAGTCTATTTATCAAACTGTGGGGTGAGAGTCCCTATTTTTGAAGTAGTGTGCTCTTACCTTTTATAGGAGGTAAAAAGGTTTAAATAATTAATAAAAAATAATTGATAAAATCCAATTCCACTTACTTTGATTGCTTCCTTGTTTTTATAATAGTAAACCTTATCCGTCCTTTCGTCCGTTAATAATATTCCTAGTGTTCCTTCTTGTCACCTGTCTCACTCTCATCAATGATCTCTTATTTACGTTTAATAATTTTACACTTTTTTAAGTTAACCAATTCTATATTGTTTTGTATTTTGTATCAATTAGAGGTTTTTATTTTGTTTTGTTGTAACAGATACGTTTCTATAAAGTTGGCATTTCCTTAAGTGTGTATTATCGTCGGTTTACATTTCTCTCTAGTATTCATTATGTATATTTTTTTCAGTGTATTGTTCGCCGAATGAGAAAAAGGAGTCGTATTAAATATCCGGAGTATTTTTTTAATTCGTAGAGTTCTGCTTTTTGTAACACGAGAATTAATTTCCTTTTTCTTCTTTTGCGATTTCTTTATGGATCTAATTTTTTCACGGTGTGATTTCGCTGATTTTGTATTTTCTCTATATGCCTTGGTGGATTTGTTACGTTTAAACTCGTAACGATTTTTTTATTTTTGTTTAGAAATAAGACAACTTTCATATTATATAACTTCAAAGGAAATTTGGAAATTATTATTGTTTTAGAATTAAGTACTTTTTACACAATTAATAGAAAAGATGTATTTTCTTTACTATTAATCCACTCAAGAATTAACGATTTATTAATTATTCTCGAATCATTAACCTACATTTAAAATAAACAACCTAACTTTAATTGTTTTTTTACCTTTTTAATATTATCAGAATAATATTTTAAAAAATTACAAAATATTATAATTTTAAAGTATATAAAATCTTTCAACATCTATAAGAAATGGTCAGAATCATCAAAAAAACAATTTCACAGGAAAGACTTTTAAATGTATTGGTAAAATACCAAGGAAAAGAAAATACCTACACATTGGCAATATAGAATAGAGAACATCGAACTCTATCACGCCACTTTTAAAGAATTTGCAAGCTTGCAAACAGTTTGCCTAGTAACAATAAGTTCGAGGGGCCGTGTGCAACGGAATCCCCCACTTTACCGATTCTAAACCGATTTCCAGGGTGTGACCAATATCACAGGTGGAATAATCAGAGAGTCTTAATTATCATTTTCCGCAAAGCGGACGTTTGATATATTTTATTTGTTTTATTTCCCGCAAAAAAGCAGAGGTTTATATTTTTTTCCCTAGAAATAAGGGTTGATTTTGAATTGTAAAAAAGGGAGTGTTAAATATCAAACATCTGTCTAGTGCTTTTTGAAGAATATTTTATCATTTGTCATTGTCAAAATAATATCAGATTTGATTACAAGTTTAAATTCGGTGACCGCGAAATTTTAAACATTAAAATCAATTTTTGATATCATTTTTTATTCAAGTAATTTAAAGTATAATACTGATAATAATAATAATAATAATAATAATAATAATAATAATAATAATAATAATAATAATAATAATAATAATAATAATAATAATAATAATAATAATAATAATAATAATAATAATAATAATAATAATAATAATAATAATAATAATAATAATAATAATAATAATAATAATAATAATAATAAATAATAATAATAATAATAATAATAATAATAATAATAATAATAATAATAATAATAATAATAATAATAATAATAATAATAATAATAATAATAATAATAATAATAATAATAATAATAATATGGAAGTAGAAACAAAAAGAAACAATTGAAGGAAAATACGAAGAAAATAATTAAAAAAGAGGAAGAAATAATTTATATAAGGAATCTGTCACAGGTGTGAATCTGAGTGATTTACCTGAGAAAAGTAACAGGATACTTTTCTGTTCTTGATTAAAAATAATAAAATTATAAGTTAGTGAGTCGATTATTAGTTATCACATTATTTTAAACATGATTACATTTACACATAACTATATTCTACACGTATAAAGATATATATACAAAAAATTATCTTGTATGCAACAAATAATAGTTAAGTATCATGAAAGTTGTATGGTTATACATGATTTAAGAATTCAAATAGAACATGTTTTATTAACCCTTTAACGCCCAGCGGTTTCGATCGAAACCACTTTTGATTTATAAAATCTATAACTTTGACAAAAATTAAGATATTTTGGATTACTAAACGCTCACGACCCACAAATTTATAAACCTTTATGAAAAAAATTTACATTTTAAAAAATAATTTACAATTTTGTAATTACAACAATAATAAAAAAAAATTTGTTGCAAAATTTGCAAGAAAATTACAAATTCGAAAATAAAAGGAAACAAAGCTACTGAGAATTGTTACTTGGGGGTTTTTGGGGTCGCTGATTACGAATTTAATATCAGATTTTAAAAATTCAAAATGGCGGATCTAATATGGCGGACATCATTTTTAAAAACTGATTCAATTTGCCTGAAAATTGTTACTCGGGGGTTTTCAAGGTCGCTGATTATTAATTTGATGCCAGATTTTAAAAATTCAAAATGTCGGATCCAATATGGCAGAGATCATTTCTAAAAACTGATGTAATTTGCCTGAAAATTGTTACTTGGGGGTTTTCGGGGTCGCTGATTGCGAGTTTGATATCAGATTTTAAAAATTCAAAATGGCGTATTCAATATGGCGGACATCTTTTATAAAAATTGATTCAATTTGCCTGAAAATTGTTACTCGGGGGTTTTCGGGGTCGCTAATTACGATTTTGATTTTAATTTTTTTAAATTGTAAAATAGCGGTTTCAATTTAGTGTATAAAATGTCCAAATAAAAACGAGATCAGAATAAAATGTTCGTCTACCTTCGTGACAATGTGAAAAACAAATGCCTAACGCAAAACCGGCATTATAATGATTAATGAAATATTTATTTCTATATTCGTAATAATCAGAAAAACAAATGCCTAACGCAAAGACGAAATCAATCTAAAATGCTTGACTATATTTGTGAAAAGCGGAAAACAAAAGCCTAACATAAGAACGCGATCTGAATAAAATATGAATCTACATTTGTGACAATGCGATAAACAAATGCCTAATAAGAAAACGATGTCAAAATTAAATGTTCGTTTACATTCGTGACTATAAAAAAACAATTGCCTAACATAGACTCTAACATTGGATTAGTAAACAGCGGCCCTGAAAACCCCCTACTAACAATTTTTAGGCAAATTGAATCAATTATTAGAAAAGATGTCCGCCATATTGGATCCGCCATTTTGAATTTTTAAAATCTGACATCTAATTCGTAATCAACGACTCTGAAAATCCCCGAGTAACAATTTTCAAGCAAATTGAATCAGTTTTTAGAAAAGATGTCCGCCATATTGGATCCGCCATTTTGAATTTTGAAAAAGGACATCGGATTCGTAATTAGCGCTCCCAAAAACCCTCGAGTAACAATTTTCGGGCAAATTGAATTAATTTTTAGAAAAGATGGCCCCCATATTGGATCCGCCATTTTGAATTTTAAAAATCTGACCTTATATTCGTATTCAGCGACCCCGAAAACCTTCATATACGAGCAATGACGTGAATTGCACTGCTACAAAAAAGTTGAGCGTTAAAGGGTTAAGAAGGGATATTTTACAATAAAAATTATTACTTGTTATAAGCATAAAAGATTTTAAGGGGAATTAAAAATCTTGGTCATTTGTAAGATTTTATATTAATTTCAATCGCATTAAAATAAATAAAAACTGAGTATATTACATTCCACTCATATTACATTTAGTGTTTTATTACAGTTATTATACTGTTGCCACCTTTTCCTTTTTTACTTCTTTCAATTAAAGTACCGTCTAATCGGAGGCACTGAAGTAATAGTGCACTTAAAGGGGGGATCCTTTATTAAATTCTAATAATAATAATAATAATAATAATAATTACTTTAAAAAATTTAAGGTTTTATTTCTAAAGATTTAATACTGAGTATTTTCTTTTATTCAAAAATTTATCGAAAATCTCTTTTCGATACAGTTAAGTCTAAATTTGATTTAATTTACAAACTTCCATTTTTAATAATAAATTCAAACAATCGAATTTAAACCTAACAAAATGGTGGCAGCGGTGGGATTTCCTGTTTATATTTTATTGAAAGAATAAAAATTTATAAAGGTTGGAAATAGTTATTTTTTAGAAGAAAACATTTTTTTTGACACTTATACAATTACACAAAACACAAATGCATATTAAACTGAATTTCGTGCTTATGCACCATTTATGAAAAAATGAAATTGTTGTAAATGAAATTGTTGTTAATAAAACTTTTCTTGTCAGAAATAAATTTTTTTTATTCAGAAATACTGAATTTGTGAAAAGTGCGAGTTTTAGATTTATTTATACTCGCTAAAGTCGAGTTTCTAGGGTGTTACGAACCGAAAAATAATTATTTATTAAATTATTAAAATTTGAAGAAAAATCCAGAAATAAAAACTTTGAAATATAAAATTTACTTGTCGAGCGATGAAAAGAAATTCTACCGCGCGCCTGCAGAGGTTCGCCGGAGGAATCAAGCTGCCAGGGCCGGATGGCCCTGTTTTTAATTTATGGGATCCGTTTATCTCTTTTAAAAGAATTTACCAAGCAACACCTTTTTCTAATTAAGTAAAATGATGATAACAGAGATCAAAAATAAAGACATTAAAGAGAACAAGATTTCAAATAGAAAGTACAATTTATTTTAAACCAAGAATAAGAAAATCAGTACAGAAAAATACAAAGAGAGAAAAGTAAAAAGGAACGAAACAGTATTCAAAAACTCACCCTCTCTTCTTTTGAACATAAATTTTTTAATTACTACCGCCTGAGTTTTGAGATGCTTGGCGGCGAAGATTCTCAATTGTCTTTGTACGAATTTGCTTAGGCCTTAATTTCGGGTAACCTAGGCAAATGCACGCAAGAATAAAACTCAAAAGAAAAGGAAAAATTCTAAACTTCACGCACACACACGCACTGAATTTATTATTAACACCTTTAATTAATTTTGAAGTTTTAACTTTTGTTGGGTTTAATTATTGATTCAAATCCAAAATTAGTATTTAAAATTTTTTAGAGAACGAAAAAATAATTAAATTTGGTCGGGCTTCCTAGTGTGAAGCTTTTGCCTTTTTATTTTTTTTCGTCTATCCTAGATCTTAGACACTATCTTGTAGTGGTCCGTCAGACTAGGTGCCGATTAATAGACGGGCGAGTCCCGGCAATTCGCAATGCGTTTATGCCTCCGCGAGGAGCTGACTAACAAGGCTGTTACGTATGACGTCGTAACCTTTATATTTACATAGAAACAACGAATTTTAATTGAATTATATAGAATCCATTTAATAATTTTGACTTGTAACCTAAAAACACAATTATCGTTCTTACACAAAAATACATATTTATTAGCAACACCAATAAATTCCAACGTTAAGCAAAATTCTTAACAACCCACTTTTAATCGGGTAATTAGCACAATTAAATTAAGCAAAGTACATTTTTCTTTTTATGTTAATATCGCAAGGTAAGGTTTCCTTCAATTATTTGTAAATTATTGCACAACAACGAAGTGGTCAAAATCTAAATTTCGCAAGTACCAAATTCTGCAAGCTGTCAGAATAAACTGCATTGAGGATATTTCCACCTAATTGTCAATCAATAAAAAGAATTGACAAGGAGAAATCTGGGCAGTTGCCCGCGTAAACTTGGCGTAACTAAGTTGGGCAGTTTAATTCAGGCAAAGTACCTGAACGTTATATATATTGTGAGTCATAAAGACTAAAGAATTTTTATCCTTTTGTGAATTAAAGGGCGTAGTCCCCATTTATTGTAAAACAGAAATATTGAATTGAGATTAAGTCCACTTTAAAGAATATCAAGTTTGAGACTAAATACAAGTAAGAGAAAAGGAAGATTGCTGCGATATAAATACAAATAAAAGAAGCAAACATAACGATTAAAAGTGAGTAAATAATTTCACATTACACTCATATACACAAATCAATTTTCAAAGAAATACGTAAATTTTCATAAGTTGATTTAATGAGATTTTACTAAAAAGAATATTCACATTTCTTTTTTTATTATAATTTATATTTTAATCCCAGAACATTTATAAATTGGAAAATTAAAGGTTTATAAAATATATGTAAATCTGATAATTAAATAAATATTAATTTAACCATTAATTTCTATTCTTAATAATTGTAACTACACAATTGATATCAATAATTGTGAGAGTGGAAAAGTCCCCTACCTATTCAAATTTATTTAATTTGCTGAAGAGCATTTTTCGTTATCACGACAGATTTAAATTGATAATAAAATAATTTATCTATTTTACTTTTATTAAATTAAATACTATTCGTAACAACTGGTGGCAGCGGCGGGATTTTTTCCTCTAAATTATAAGGGTAGAATTTTGAAAATTTATATTTAAAAAAAAAATTAAAAAAAAAAATTTTTTTTTTACACATTACACATATTTACACACTGATACTATCATTGACTATATATATTTATATATATATATATATATATATATATATATATATATGTTTGTACATGAAATTTTAATTGTTTTTTATTTACAGTGAATATAAAATAGATATTGTGCGGGTAGTAGATTTTTTTTTAGTTCGATAAAATAGAACTGTAGGGAAAAAGTAACCATCCTTGCATCGGCAAGCTCTGGTTTCTATAATAAACGTGCCCAATTCCCTGAATTAACCTTGCCGGAAGTGTGTAGCCACTTGGGCAAGTGAAGGGATTAAAATTATCGAAAATTTACACGGTTTAAATAAAAATTTTAAACATTTTTTCCCCCACGGGTAAATAAGCATTTTAATCAACGCAAAATTGCTACAACATTCATGTTGTAGTTTATAGTTTTCTTTTCTCAATGAATAGTTCAGATAGTAAAAAAATAATAGGCAAGAAGGAATAAAATTCGCAAGAGCAGTTCGAAGTAAATACGATTTAGAACAAGTAAATTTAGTTAAACGCGTACTATTCATGGAAAACAAATCGAAATATAGTAACGACAATAAAAATAATTCTCTCGAAAAAATTGTAGAGAATCTAGACAGTTTAAAACTGCGAGAATAGACGTTTATATTGAAGTACAGAAATAAATGAATATTTGCAATTAAGCAAAACTGAGATTTATGCGAAAAATAAATAAACTAGTAGCTGTTTGAGAAAAATAAAAAGTATATTGTTCGTTTAAATTTGTAGTTGCATTTTTATATAAGAAAGAAGAAAATAAATTTTAGTGAAGTGAATTTTATAATCATAAAATTTTGTTCGATAAAATAATATTAATTGAGTTAAAAGATTTAGATTAGTAATGCAAATTGAAGTAAGTCACAGAAATACGAAACAGGATCAGATTACCGCACAAGGCCGTGCGTACGCGAGTAGTAAGTCTCAATGAAATTTCGCAAGTCTGAACATTGTAGGTAGTATTTCTTTTATTTCATTTAAAGAGAAATATCAGTCTGTTTATTTTTTTCAAGAGTTACTGTTTTGTAAGAATTATATGTCTGAAAACGAATTTAAGCATTTTTCTGAGTTAACAAAATAAGGGAATAAAAAGAACAGAATGAAAAAAAAACAATAGTTTTTTTTAGAATAGACTATCGCATTGAGAAATAATATTTAAAATAAAATTTTCTTTCAAAATCTTTTTTGTTCCTCATAATATATTATTTTTTGTAAAAAAATTTTTTTTTTATATTCCTTTTATTTTCTGTTAAAAATAAAAACAGAAAAGGATTTTTAATTCTTAAATATTTATTTTATTTCTTTTGAATTTCCTCCCCAAAATTACGGAAGTGTGATTCAATATATTTTTAATTTATTAAAAATTTATTGTACCATTCATACGCTCAAACTTTTAAGTACGCTTAGAATTTATTTCTTCAAGCGAAAATAAGAGTTTTTGTAGCATTGAATATTCTGTAATTTTGTATTTGAATGAATCAATTTAATATTATTTAATTATAAAATTTTAATTAATATTGAATTAAATCATACATCTCACAACGGACCACAGTCTCCCTGTTCCGTTGTTAGCAGAGTTTGATGTTCATTATACCTAATCCTTATACCAAAATTTGGTTTATCTACCTTCACAAAATTTACTGAAGTGTGATTCAATATATTTTTAATTTATTAAAAATTTATTGTACCATTCATACGCTCAAACCTTTAAGTAGGCTTAGAATTTATTTCTTCAAGCGAAAATAAAAGTTTTTAGAGCATTGAATATTCTGTAATTTTGTTCTTAAATAAATCAGTTCAATATTATTTAAATATAAATTGTAATTAATATTGAATTAAGTCCTACATCTCACAACGGACCACAGTCTCCCCGTTCCGTTGTTAGAAGAGTTTGACATTCGTTATACCTATGCCTAAACAAGAAACATTTATTTTAAATACAAAACAAATTTGTAAAAGCAAAAGAGGAAAAAAAGGAATAAAATAGATTTGTCTTAATAATAGATAATGCATATTTTGAAACTAAAATAATTAAAAACGAAGTACAGATGCGTTAAAAAATGAAGAAATGAATTATTTACTATTCATCTATTATGTTTAAATTATATAGAATGAACAATGTCATTGTACTCAAAATTGTTACTTAGTGGTGACATAGAAAGATGGAAATCGGAAGGATGCAATTTTAAAATAGGCGATCGTAAAAATGTTTACAAAAATGAAGAGTATGAAAAGCAACATCATGACAACCATAACCAGGGACAAGAGGAACATAGAAAGAAAGATGATTGTTATGATCAATATTTTGATGATATTAAAGAGGAGGCTGATTATGAAAATCATTATTATCGCCAAAATAAAAACAAACAATTTAATGAGTATGAACAAGTTACACTCAATAATTACAAACAACAATGGAACCACCATCGGCAAAAACGGAATCAACGACAGGATCAAAGATTTAATAGCAGAACCTATAGTAATAACGGTATCAACAACCAAAATAGAAACATGAATTTCAAAGAAAATTATCAAAGTATGAACATGACATCACAGGGGTACGAAAAAGGAAATTTCTATAACAGCGATAGGAATTTTGAAGAGTATAACATCGATACAAGAAATTTACAATATTGATTTGCTGAACAAGAACAAGAATTCAATTTTAAAAATGAATACAGAAGATACAACGATATACAAGATGATTTCAGAATGGACCGGCAGAAGGATTATGCATATACTAATTACGAAGAATCGTATATGAACTGTGAGGAACCATTTTTTAAAAATGATTATTTCGAAGTAAAGGAATTTGTAGACAATAGACCTGAATTTAAAAGAATACATGATTATGATTTCGTAACACCACCAATTCGTTTTAAAGATTCGTTCACAAACCAAAACTCTTTAGAGGATGAAAAACAATCTGATTATAATGTCTCACCCTCTGTAAATGAACCACAATTTGAAACAGAAAGCGAAAAATCAAGAGAAAAAGAAGAACATATTACTATTAGTAACTTCAATAATACAAAAATTCTGAAAGAAGAAGGAACTCAAGAGCAATTAAGCAGCAAAAATGAAAAAGGAAGAAAATTAGAAGAATTTAGGGATGCAACAATAAGTAAAAATGCCAAGCATCCAATAGAAATATCACATAAAGACGAAAATTTTGCAAGGAATATGACAATTTTTTCTGTCACGAGTGTAAATCAAGAGATATTAGAAGAGGTCCAAACTTTAAACAAAAAATCCAACAACTTTGTATCAATAATTCAAGATTATTCTGAGGAAAAACAGCTACTAATAATATATGAAGACAATGAGACAGAGAATGTACCAGATGAATTTACAATTGAACTGAAAACTGATAAACTGGACACGGAAAGTAATGGAAAGATGACGCTAATAAACAGTGCCACTCAGCAAAATTTGCGTATACCAGGGTCAATGTCATTCAATTTAGTACAACCGAAATTAAATGTAGTTAATAAAAGAAAATGGGTTCATAAAATCCAAAAAGAAAGATTAAATGCGAAAGGGCATTTAAAGCAAAAATTAAATGCGTTTTATTTTGAGGAAAATAAATTACGAGACAAAACATGGAGGGAACTAGAAGCAAGAGTTAAATCAGAGAGGTCAGGAATAGGTTAGACATAGGTAAACTTAAACAGAGGGATCATAATGTAATTCTAAGCATGAAATATTTTTAACAATCTGCTTGGGTAAAATATTAAATTTACTATTTAAAAAAAAACCTCATAAGCTAATTGTAAAAATAATCATGAATTTTTTAAGATTATAATTCTTTTCTTATTCTTTCAAAAAATTTTCTATATTTTATTTTATTCTCGTCTAAAGTAGACAATGTAAAATTAAAATTGAGAACATTAAATGACAACTAATTCAATATATAACAAGGGAAAAAATAGGATATAAAATTAATAGTATAACAAATGAAACAAAAGACTAAAAATTTGTTAATACTTTTCTTGAAAGAAAAAGTTAATCCAAGAAAGAATAAGTAATGAGTCAAATACTAACATAGTACAAATTGCTATACTAATTTGAACCATATCGGAATAATTATCTTAAGAATAACACCTGACTCTAAACCAAAGAGTTCAATTGACGTCTAATAGATGTCACTAATTGCTGATATAGTCGAAATCTTCCTTAATTAAAATTCTTAATCAGCAAATAATTTCCTACATTAACTATACAGCTCTTCGACTAGTGTATGGGCTTGATCTGAAATTATAAAAAAAGTGAACGTCCAGGCTGTGTTGGCATGGTGCATTGGTAGGCGTTAGTCCCGCGAAAGGCAGCTATTAACTGGGGTTCGAGTCCTCACAGATGCACAGTGCAGTCGTTCACGCAGCTTATTTTTTCAGATCAAAAATTAAATTCAAAAATATAATTATTTACCGACAACTATATCGGAATAATTATCTTAAGAATAACACCTGACTCTAAACCAAAGAGTTCAATTTACGTCTAATAGATGTCACTAATTGCTGATATAGTCGAAATCTTCCTTAATTAAGATAACAGAAAAAAATAATTTGATACTTATTGACGCAGAAAAGAAAAGATTTCGAAAACACAAAGATCAGGTCAAAAAGGCATACACTTGGCAAAATGATAAAAAGGGTTTGAGAATAAATAAAGATGGTTATGTACATGTATGTACTGATGGAGTTTGTAAGGCAAATGGTAAACCCAATGCACAAGCCGGAATAAAAATCTGGTTTAATCAAGAACATAGAGCTATAGATATTTTGAAAAAATTAAAATATAAGAATATTAGGATACACACCGACTCTCAATTTGTAATATATGGGATAAAAGAGTGGTTACTGAAATGGGAAAATAACGGTTGGAAAACATGCCGAAAACGAGAAGTCATAAGCAAAAAGGACTTTGTAAAAATGAAAAATAGTATAAATAACCTAGAAGTAGAATTAATATACGAACCAGGACATAGTGGAATAATAAGAAACGAAGAAGCAGATAGATTAGAAAAATTAGCAATACAAACTAACCAACAAATAAATATAAAAAATAGCTAAACACGTAATTTAATTTTGATTACAGAAATGGAGAACTATGTTAAAATATGCATTGTAATACTAAGAATGATCGAAGTAATAGGGACAAATGATATAGACCCTTTTATTTCAATTAAGACCCTAAGCAAAAATACAGGAATATTTTATGAACTGATGTCAAATCTACAACGAATTTCGGGAACATGGAAAACAGTAGTTTTACTGGACACAGACACATTTAAAACACATTAACCTAATCTGGAAATAGAATACAAGAAAATGGAAACATTGTGTGAAAAAGCAATGAAAATAAGCTGCGAAGACTTTTTGGAATACCAGATGTTAAGTAAAGAAATAACTGTAGCTAAACTACTTCGTGAACAATTAATGGAACTCATACAAGAATTGAAACAAAAACCAAATGCAAATAACAAACTCTCATTTCAAAATAGGAAAAAACGAAATACGCCATTAATAGGATTTATAGGAAAAATAGCAGGACCAACAATAGGAATTTTAACTTACGACGATAAAGAAAGACATGAACGACTTTTTACAGAACTAAACGAGGCACAGAAAAACATATCCCTTTTTGTGGGAGAACAAACCTATTTAGTACGAACAGACTTACAAAATTTATACGACTTAGCACAACAACAACATACAATAGATCAGAAGAAGAAAGAAAAAAACTTTACAAACTGGAAGAAGATATGCTCGAAATAGAATCCAAATGAACTACTACATATTTTATGCCACAACTACAAAAAACATCCAGACAATGAAATGAACAAATAGAAACCTACAAGCATGGACTAGAGGAAACTTTAAACGTCATATTCAAAGCATATAGACAATCTAAATGTAGCAACGATAACGGAAATTTCAAAAATAGGGATACAAGTAAAAGGAGAAAATTTAATGATAACTCTCGACATACCTCTCTTAGTATTAAAGGACGACACTATTTTTATTTAGAAGAAAAACAATTAAGAAATTGACAATTAGTAGAAGAAAGATATGTATGTTATCCTACTCAAGGAATCTATGATATCATTTTAGCGTCAAGTTGCGAAACAGAATTATTAAGAGAACCTAATAATAAAACGTTAAGAAGCTGCGACATCCGGATCACCAAAAATCAACAACCACTATGGGAACCTTTAATCACAACAGGAAATTAGTTGTATTCGCTTACAAAAGAAGAAACCGCATACCTTATCTGCTCTAAAACAAAAGTCAAAACTTTTCAGCTAAAAGAAATAGGAATTATTAAGCTGTCACCAAAATGTACATTAAAGACTGACACAATAAAATTACCTACACTACAAATATTAAACAACCCCCAAGAATATATCTATGCACCAAAAATAGAGTTAAAACTAGAAGAAATTTCACTAATTCTAAAGACAATAAACCCAAAGAAGGAAACAAGTACAACAAATGAAATTCGACTTGACTATGAAACATTGCGACAAAGACCATAAAAAATTTTAATGCTGCCTGAAACGAAAAAGAAAAGACGAGACAGAAACGCAACAAATGTACGTCATACAGTCTAGCCCATCGCGACAAAGACCCAACAGCCAAGGCATTAGCAGTTTTATAAGAAATCAACAAATACAACCACCACCTTCAACCACTAAACAAGAAATCCTACAACGAAAAGAATGTCAAGAGGAAAATAAACCTACAACAAGCAATACACTACGAAAAGAAAAAAACAAACTAGAAAACCTAATTTCTAAATTACGATACGCAGAATTGCATGAAATTAAATACATAGATATACCCTAAACAAAAAAAAAGCTAAAACAATTTTACAAAAATGTATATAATTTATCTTGTAAAAAAACTTAAATATAATAACTAACAAGCTAAACAAATACTAACTTTAAACTAATCTAAGACCATGTACAAAAAGGAAATAACTAAAGAATAAGACTAACTAACCATCAACTAATTCAATCTAAATGTTTAAAAAAAATATATATATATATATAATAAACTAACACTAACATGTATATAAATACATGCAGGCACTAAGGCACATACACATACATATGGGTGATTTTCACGTAACTGTGCAATTTCAAGATCAGTTTTAAAAGAAAAAAATTTTGTTTTTTTAATGTTTAAATATTAAATTGTTATTCATGTAACCTTAAAATATTAATTTCAAGTTTTTGAAAAATATCACATTCAAAACGTTTAAAAAAGCTCCTATTGAAATGAAGAGATTCAAAGTTATTTACATGTGTTTAAATGATAGTATTATAATTATCATAATGTATTATTGTAAAATGTATATTTAAAAAGAAAAAGTGTTATTTATTTTCTGAGTAATATAAAATTCAAAGAAAGGTTGTTAATTTTTAATAAATCATGATTTTAGCAAAATCTTAATGTTTTATTTTACATTTTGTTGTATAATATTTACAAAAATTTTTGTTTAATATCTTATTCTTTTTTAATTTACTCTGAAATATCTACACAAAAGATTTAATGAATAAGAAAGAATCAAAAAAATGTTTACGTAACATTATAAAAATAGAAAGATCAATGCACAAAGTAGCCCCATCCCGGGGTCTATTTTGTGCACAACTTTTAATTACTACAACTCCGACAAAAAAATTTATTTCATTGACTAACTCATAGGAAACCTTTAGAAGGAAGTATAACATAAGGGCAATTCCACGTGAGATTTCAGTCGACCTCTTAAAATCGGCCAAAGATATTTTTTTCTATTCTGTTTTGAAAAAAACAGATACGTATTTTTTATTATTTTTTTGGAGGTCAAATTTTTGAGTTATGAATTTTCAAAATTTTCGCTTTTTAAATGTAGGTATATTTTTAATGTCAGATAACTCAAAAAATATTGGCCGAACTCCGTAACTTTTTATATTGTTAATATATTTTTTTATTATACTTAAACTAAAATTACATGCAACAATGCCGCAAAACATGAAATTTTGTTATAAACACATCTACACAAAAACAACCCTTTGTAATTACACAAAAGGGACATTCTTCTTTTTGAATATTTTAATCCAAAATATGTTAATCGGATAAAAATCTAGTTCTATTTAATTTATAGATTTAATGAAATTTAACATTCCTTTGAGTTTCACAATTACGAGGTGAAAAACCTAAGAATATAACAGGGTATTTCTTAATGAATTCCTTTCTTGGACAAACAGTTTGTTGACCCTTGGAGAAATATCTAGAAAATATAAAAGAATAAATTGCCCAATATAAGGAGTGGTGCATCCAAGTCACTGAACTCGGATTAAAGAAAGGTTGAATTTAAAAGTTATATTGAATATAAATAATTTATAAAAGTGACAAGTGAAAAATGATTAAAGAATTGAAAAAGAATATTGAAAATAAAGTTAATAAAGAAAAAATATTAAAGAATTCATGAAAGAGATATAAAAATTAAAAGAATTCAAAGAGAATATTAAAAAAGTCTAGTATCAGCAAGAATAAAATAAAAAGTAATTTTATTTAAAGAATGCCATATTAAATATATTTTTAAAGACAGCCTTTATTTACGGGGTTTAGTCTTAATTTTTTGCAATAAAAGAAATATTAAAGTTCAAGACGAAAAATCAATCTAGTGAACCTAGATTGGGTATTTCTTTAATTTTCCAGAAAAACAACTTAAAGTTTACGAAGTCAGAACGTGTCATTAGATTACTATTTCAAGGAGATTGAATTACTGAGTAGTGAGTTTAAAAGTCTAACACCACAAAACACACACTACAATTTCATTCACACGTAAACAAAGTACTCTCTTTTGCACACATAAAAATTAGATTATTTGTATTAGGGACTTTTGGGCAAAATATACAATTAATTGTTTTTATCTTAATATTGCATTTTAATTTAAACATCCTAATAATTTTCCTATCTTCTCATTTTACTCAAGAGTAGGGTTCTCAACCTCTTAGTTGAATCAATAACTAAGTAAAGGGGAATCTACTACCTTAACAATTTCTTTTATCCGAAGGACAGGTAAGTTAAAGTTTTAAAAATTAATCTTTACAATTAAATTTCTAAATCCTACTTTAACACTGTAAAATCATAAACTTTTGAAATATAGTAACAAGGATGTTCATCTTGAAAAAGTACAGCTCCTATTCATACATTACTGGTTTCCGTTGTCAAAACAAATCTTTTATTAAAATCTGAATATTTTAATACTGGTGATTTACACAGCAAATCTTTTAATTAAAGACAACCTAGTAATAGGTTTGTATTACAAAAATATTTCCATTGTGAATCTTTTAGAATACTTTCATCATTTACATTCAATTATTATTTTCCACAATTTAAACAACTATTATAAATATCGGATATAAAGACTGTGAATACCAGATTTGGATTTAGGGTTGTTGTATAAATTGAAAAGGAGTTTCAAGTGTTTTTACCAAAGAGAATTGCGGATGTAATAAGTTAAGACGATACTTTATTACCGCATTAAAAAGAATTGTGTGAACAACAAAAATTTTCTCTTAAATATTTGGGAGGACAACATAATATCATTAAATTCATCGAACTGTGAGAAATTGAAATGACTTATGTGCCAAAGAAACATCTGGTTTTTTCAAGTTTACTTAATCTTAATTCGTCATAAACAAAACAACTTGCAATAGAAGCCGAATTTTCATCAAATGGACAGTTAGTCAGTGTTGTAAAATGTATTTCAAGTCATCCACAATGTGATATGTCTCCTAATTTTTAAGATTAGACAAATTTGAAATAATATATCAGGATTATTAAAGCATATTTTAATGGTGAAGAAACTCCCCCCCAAGAAAAAAAATGCGTCAATTTTCACCTACGATTTGGAACTTTTGCATGGAGAAAATGCAGTTGCACTGAAGGATTATTATATAAAAGACAAGCAGTTTTACAACCCTTTTATTTTAAAAGAAAATTCTTTTAGAATTTTCAAGAATCTGATTGGTTGTCTTGATCAGCGATTTGAATATTTATTTTCTTTGCTTTAAATGAAATTTACAATTTGTAAAATATATTGCGGAAATTTTATTTCTTAGTAATGTTTTCAATGAAAAAAAATTGAAGTTATTTAAAAAAATTGTGAAGCGTTCCTGATAAAAATCCAAAGAATATACGATTGTGCATATAGTTTAGAATTTAAAATTTTATTTGTTGACGCTATCACTTTAAATTTGAAACATTTATTAGAAAAAGTTTGTGCAGTGGATATGTAGAGATACTAACATTGGAAAAAGTGTAATATAAAGAAATTTTTCGGAAAATGTCTGTAGAAAGAAAAGAGGTAGCTGTTTGTTTTATCTGCAATGACGTCACTGTATATAGGCATAATGTAAATAACCAAAAAAATTAATTGACTTGAATCTAAATCTTTTAAATGGGAATCATTATAATAAATTTATGTTAGCATTAACAGATTATTGTAATCTATCTGAAGCTTTTTCACTGCCTTTTTTAAATCAGATTTAAAAATATTAAAAGCAATTGCAGGAGAAAATATAATTGTATTGATTCAATCATGTATAAAGACTTTAAATTTTCCAATGATTTTTTTACATTTTTTCAAGATATTATTGACTGGAAATCAATTTGTGGTACATAAATTAAAAATACAGATAAAAGTCTTCTTTTCAGAATTTCACCTTACAAATTAGTATGGGCATGGGGTTGTTTATGTCACCATATACAATTGTCGGAAGAATTTATGTACAAATATAAAAAATTTTCTTCACTGGGATAAAGTCAGTCAATTTTAAAATTTCTCTGATGAATTACTTAGAGCAACTTTATTTTGTTTAACAGGAAATACTTCATGTTTTTTGCTGCGAATAAAGTACTGGATCGAATCAGGTTTTCATTTTTATTAAGAGTGTGCTTAAAATCATCGAATTTTATTCTTTTTAAAGTTGAATATTTAACCCCTTTAGCTTACTTTTTAGCTTTCTCATCACTCTATAACTTGAATGCATATAATTTTGATCTTAGACCTATAAATTCGTCTACAATTTTACCGTTATTTTCGTCTTTCATAAAACCCATAATTTTTTTGTTTGCGAGTGGTATATTATAAATGTTGTTCTTTGGATAATCAGATGTATCAAATTTATGTAAATCTCTTTTAATATAATTATAAAAATTGGGTACTGTAATATGAAAAACAAGACTGTCAGTATTTGTGTAGAGTAATTTTGCAGAATCACTAAAAGTCTCTTTAATGTAATTGTAATGAAAGTCATATGTTATTATTTTTGACATGTCTAAAATTGGGAAACCTTATGTAAATTCGTTTGTTAAAGTATACATTTGTTTTATTCATCTCAATAATGACCATATCTTTATCAAATGTGGTGCAGCTATGAAAGTTTGGTTGAGCAATTAAATTTTTCGCGCAATACCTTCCCTCCTATTTTGTTAATTATCTAACATCTTTTGCTTAAATTTTAAAACTCTATGTATTTAAGTTAATTTCATTCCCAATGATAAATATATAGCATTAAATTTCTATAGTGAATTGTATACTTTTTCTTTGGTAATAAATTTGGAATTAATTTAGAAATTGTACATTTTTGGAGAGGAGGTATAAAATGTTTAGGACATAAGGGCAAGTCTTTATGTGAATCATAAAGTTCTATAGGATATTCTAAATTTACTTCAAGAATATATCCTTCTGAAGAAACATCTGGAATATTCAAGAAAAATTCTGTTATTAGGGTATCCAAATTTCTGGCCGTGTGTCGTATACAATTTTTCTGTATCCCCAGCCGAAAGTACGTTAAATAATTATTGTTTGAATAATAAAATAGCTCAATAAGTTGCCCGCCCGACTTTTGCAAAGTCGAGGCGAAGCCGAGACTTAGCTGATCGGGGCGGGCATGAAAAAAAAATTATAAGTAAAAAATAATTGGAAGTAAAATTTAAAAAATAGTAAACAAGAAATTTTCTTTTACAAATAAATATTTAATAATTAAAAAATAATAAAAGAAAATAAGAAATTTCATGCATTATTTTGATGACTGTCAGTTGTTTTCAAAACGTGAGCTCTGTAACTAACGTGTCTGTGTGGTTGCTATGCTAACATGTACGTGTGTTGAAATTCTTGTAACCAATCAGAGCGCTCGTTGGGTCTGTCAAGCCGGCCACAAAAGTCGCTATTCCCGGAGCCAAATCAGACCGGGAAGACAGTACTTTCGGCAAAGGGAAAAAGAAAAATATTTTTTCATAAATCTATTAGTAGCTTTCACATATTTGTTTGAGCATTGTGAAACTCCACCTCTTATTCCCTTTTCAATAAAAAGCAACGTTTCTACATCTGTTAACAAATCAAGTTTTATGTCTGTGTACTTGAGCATAGCGTCAAATTCCAGTCCTGGGGTAGTGTAGTAATGTAACGCATCCAAGTTATAAGTTGTAAAACATGTTTTTCTAAAATTTTCAAAAATGTCGGCAAGTAGTAGAACGTCTGTCTGTAAAAAAAAGTCAGAGTATTCTCCTATTGTTTTTAAATTAAACGTTTTCCATACGTTACAAGCATGCTCATAGTCTTCGTCTGAAATATGAGAGTCATTTAACCTTTTAATGTCCAGTGGTACACATCCGTACCACCTACTTCAAAAAATCATAACTTTCTTAAAACTTAAGATCCAACATGGCGGCCAATAAATTCAAAAATCTGCCAAATTCGCATAAAATTTGTTACTTAGGGGTTTTCGGGGTCGCTTATTACGAATCTTGTTATGCTGCTTATTAATATTATTTATTAATTTTATATTATTTGTGTCACTTAGAAACATTTTTTCTTCATACCTCGGTCGAAAGTACGTACTTTCCTCTGCGATTTCGCAGCAGAAAGTCAAACATTTGTGCTTTGGTTGATTTTCATACCCAACCTTTATTACAGTGGGAGTAAAAGAATTCTCTGTCGGTAAAAACACCACTGTCGGTAAATAAGAAAATTTCGAGTCAATGAAAATTTAAAAATTATCAAGAAAACTTTTAATACTTTATAAATTTATTATCTACAAGCTCTGAATATTGAAACGAACGAAATCTTTGCACGGGCTGACCGGTTTCACACAAACAAAAATCTGCTGTAATTAATTAATTAATTACAGCCGATTTTCTTCCGACACAATTCTCGAAGGACTCCGTCGGTTAGAAGGATTTAATTTGATTTTTCGTCCGCCTTTCGCGTTATACTTAAAAAGTTTTACACGGGGGTCCGACTCGCAGACGGGCTAAGTCGCGGCATTCTTGTTTCTCGCAACACTTGCCAAGCCAAAGCCAGGAGAGGTGTTGCTCGAGAGAAGCAAGAAGTAGTACTGCATTTATTAGAAGATTTTGACTAGCCTCTAGTCCTTGTTTTACCTCCAGAGTGGGACAATTTTGCTAACGAGGAGATTTTAATTTTCAGGAGTAGGAAGGAATTCGCGGCCCATTGGACGTTGCAATTTTTGGCTGATAGACAGTTTCGTGTGAACGGAAACGACCGTCATTTGATATTTTTCTGAAAATACCTCCTTATAATTAACGAAGAATAATTTCATCATTTTATTAAATACAGCAATTTCCCAACTATGATGGTTGTTTAAATTAATTAACAACCATACAATTGTGTGAATTGTCAATTAAATTAGTGGAGTTGTTCAGTCGTATGTAATTTCCGATCACAAGTTGATTGATTATTGATGCGTAAAATCAACCAATTGTAGTGGTTGAGCAACCCTGACGTAGAGTCAGGTTGTCAAACGCACGTGCGTTTGTTGTTATGCTTGCAACGTAGCTTGTGGGCCGAGGGAAAGGGGAAGGCTTCATAGGAGAAGAACAGCGAGCAGAGGCAAGTATATGGAAGATGTGTTGGTGCCTGTGGCTGAGTGTTTGCATGTCGGTGTGAGTTACTATAGCGAGCGGAGTCCACGGGAGTGTTGGTGTGTAGGATGTGCCAGCAGGCCATGCGTGTATGCGTCATAGTAGCCGCTCTAACACATGTATATCGATGATGAACACCGTTTCGCCCTTTTTGCTTCGCAACATTGCTACAATGCCTTGTAAAATTAATATGCCGGTCATTGATTCGATGCCAAAATACAGAACAACTCGAGAATATTGTTCCTTATATTATATAATATAACATACATATACATTATAACGGGTGTCTTACTATTTTTATAATTATTTGAGAAATTACTATTAATTTTATTACTCTAAATGAGGTTATTGTATTTCAAGAATTTATTTTTGTTTACTTCAGGATCAACTAATTAAATAAAACACACGTTACTTTGTTGTTTGAGTTAATGCCCGAACGCCAGAGATATTTTATGGAAAAATATTTAAACCTATTATTTTAATTAATTTTATGCTAGCTCAATCTTTTCAAGGAGAGCGCGGGGTAAGAGAAATCACAAGTTAGTTTGTTTTAGTTTTGATTTAATAACAAGAAATTACAGGTCCAGACGGGACCTGTTCAAAAGTTACAAAATGACATGTCGTGAAACAAAGAAAATTGACAAGTTTTTTTTTTGATCGAATATTCCATCAGGAGACAACACATTATTACTTTTGAGACTCACCGGAGATGCGCCGACGCCCCCGCATTGTTCCTCGGCTCATCTTATCAGAAGGTTTACACACAATATGAATTTTATTTAATTTTTATAACAAAATTGGTCCACTGTGACCTGACATTAACAGACGTCAAATTGAGAATCAATTTAATGGCCGACGGGGACGCCGAAGTCGACGCGCATCTTTACTTCGTGGTGAGTCCCACGCGCACTTGTTAAATAGATTTTCCGATGGTAATCGATGCGCGCTAGTCAGTAATTAGGTAAATTACCGACTGTTGAGAAGAGTTCATAAGGTTCGTTAGTCTCCGCGAGGGGCACTGCACGACGACGACTGGTTCGCAAGATGGCTGCGGCCAGTGTTATGACAGCTGATGTCCGCACCGATGGATATTAGTTTTACTGACAATTAATATGAACGGCATTTATTTCCAGTAATAAGTAAGGAAACATTTCCCATGTTGGACGAATACGGATTAATATCTCGGCAGTAATCCGGGTGTTGAGAAGTCAAGAACTCGCGGTGTTAAGTTTTACATGAAAAAATATCGAAGTATCAGTTTTCTTATGTTTACAATAATTGTGTTGACCAGCGATCTGACGGTTCGCTATTTTACAGGTTTGAAACTATGCATTTTGCGAAAGTGGAGAAATAAGAGAATAATTCTCGGAAGGAGAAAATAAATGTCGATTCTCGATTTGACGTGAATAAGAAAAAAGTTAAGAGTTAATTATTGACAAGAATTTTTAATTTGTACGCGGCAAATAAAATGCCGCGTTACAACATATACATATATATACATATAAACGCATATATATATACATACATAAATAAAATATATAATATACAATATACACACAATACACACATAATATATAATATAATAATAATAATAACATAATAATAATAATACAGCAATAATATAACAACAATAATAATAATATTATAATATAATATATATAATATATTATATTATTCCCCATATTGTATTATATTATTTCCTTATATTATCCTATTTAATTGAAGTTGCTACAATGTTGTTTGTCGCCTTTTAGCTTCGCAACATTGCCGCAACGTTCCATATTTTAAACATTTTATTCTAAGATTGAATTAATCTTAGGGACAAGTCGGGAATATTATTTTCATTTTACGACTTCCTTTAGTGCCGGTTGAAAGTCACGAACGTGGGCACTAAATGCTGACAAAGCTCGGTTTATCGGAGTGTCGTATGTCTAACTTCAAGGCTAGCTGCCTGGTAGCAAGTCTTGAAGTTAAAGAATTACAAAGATATTATGCTATGTTGCCATATTTTAATTTTAATGTGTAACAATCCACCGCGAAAATTCCTAATTTTGTCCCCAAAATCAATTGCTCTCGGCTCTTTTGCATATTTCCGGAATAATCGAAGCTTACAAGTTTATTTGAAACATTCTCTCTCTTTTCTTTTTGCTTTTCCATTATCTCTTTACATATGTTAGAATATATAAACTATATAGTCCTTGTGTATATTAATATTAACTCCACATTTTAATCGTAGCTTTATGTATAGCTCATTTGAATATAATGCCGTGCGAATTAACAATTGAATGTTGCTCTAAATACTTATAAATAGTGATTAATTTAACATTCTAGTGACGTTTACAAAAACTGAAAATTTTATTAGTAAGATAATTGGTTCTGAAAGATTCACGCGCGGAACGTGATACCCGATTAATTAGTGTTATGCAAATTACAAATTACTGTGCATATTTTCCAAAATCCTCAATAATTTCCTCGAGAAAATTCAATTATTTTCACAATGGCAAAACCTCTCACAACAATGAACTATTTTCATCAAAGAGAGAATTACATGATAGAATTTACTTGTTTTCAGAATTTTCCATAAAATGCAATTCTAACAGGAGTTTAAATTCTCTAAGAATAATAATTCAATTATTCTCGAAACGACAAAAAAAACTTTATATATAGAAATTAGATTACTTTAATTGCAATCTCAAATATATTTGTCGTAATGAAGGAATTTAGCCACCTAAGAAAACAACAAAATTCCTTGAAGGAGTTCCATTATATATAAATCTTTTTTTTTTAATGTTTTCAGAGAAAAGAATTTTAGCAAAATCCATCGCAAGAATTGATTTATTATGAAGTTTTTTGAAAGAACTTGATCAATAAAATTTTTTTATGATTAATATAATTTGAAGTCATTCAATTATTTAGGAAAGAAAACAATTTTTTTCTTATTTCAAACCCAAGTGGGTCTTTGCAAATTGACAATCTTCTTTTTTTTAATTCAATTCTAATTATGCTTAGTTACTGACCATGTGGTAAGGTTGCTATAACCTGATTTAAACAGGCTATGCCTGAATTCAACAAATCGTATTTTGTTGTAGTAGTAAGATCTTTTAAACCAGAATTCGAATAATAAGCATTATATATAAAATTTCAAACTCGGTCATCTCCAAAATTCACTCTGTTCTGTCTTTACCATTCAATTATTATCAGGCTATTTCCAAAAATTTTCTGTTAATATACGTTGATATGAGATTCTCAGATACCTCATCGATCTCGATAGATAATGGAGTACTCTCAAAAATCTCGCCTTTTAATAATAATTCCCGTCTCATTTCTTCTCACTTCTCGTTTCTCTTTTTTTTATACTATTTTTATTTATTGGAAAAATAATTTAAATTAATCCTAAAATAGCAAAGGGACTATCAACATTATAATTAAAAGTGTATTAAACGAAAAAAGATAAAATATAAAGTTATAATTTTGTTAATATTTTAGATACATATTAATTAAGAAGAAAAGAAATTTTGAATAAAGTCATCAACTTTTCTTTGACTTGTGGCAACCCTGTAGCATTTGGATAATCGGCAACCCTGTAGCATTTGGATAATCTTTTCCATGCTGTATATGGTACCAGTTCTTTGTTCCCTACCTCCTTGATACGTGCTTAATTATCGTTGTCGCGGTCCGGTGTCAACGATTAGTTGTATCGCGCCCTTTCATAAGAGTGGCTCGGTAGTTTAGTGTGCTTAGTGTGTGAAAAAAAAGCATCGTTTTGTTAAGATCCGTGAAGAAATAAGTGCCGGGTTAGCAATGTTGCTGGAGAAAGTAAAGAAAAGGATGGAAATATACGCGAAAAATAAAACCCTTCGCGCGGAATTAGTGATGGAACGGGACCTGTCTGTGGTGGAAGTGATCCAGAGACAAAAAATCGAGTTGCTTTTGGAGAAAACGCTGGATCTACAGCAAGTTTCCGAAAAATCAAAAGGGTAAGTTAAATATTAAATTTATGTATCAGCTAAACTACTTTCATCTCCGAAGCCTTCCTGAAATCAGAGCTCAAACTAGGTCCGTAAAGTTCGTAATTTGATTAGGTCCTTAAAATCCGTGAATTTTACGATATAATTTAGATAATTTTAGAGAAATTCCGAATAATTGTAGAAATCAATTATTTTCAAACGTACTAAACCTCTTTGCAAAATTGCAATCATCTTCAAAACTTTCTTCAATTCAATGATTTTTAGTAGGCATCCACTATTCTAATAAAACTTTCCAAAAATTTAGTTGTTTAAAAAAACCATTAATAAAGATCTACACTAAACTATTACTTTCATAAATAATGAAATTCTTATTAGGAATTCAATTATTTTGATAAATAATTAAACTCATTGCAGAATTTCAATTATTTTTAATACAATTTTTTTTAATCAAATTCCAAAAAAAATTGTAATTATTCTTAAACATTCTATTACAATTCGTCAAAAGAATTCAATCACTATCTATAAATTTATTAATAAAATTGATTAAAATTGTATTTCAGTTAAAATTTTAGATTATAATTGAATATCAAATTCATTAGAGCGTAAAATTTTAAAAATAATTGAACTTTGAAAAGGCTTTAGATCAAAATCTTTGAAAATTTAAAAATTTTTTTTTTTTTTAACTAACAATTCTGTGGAATCATTGTTTATTGAGAAGGCTTAATTCTGTAAAAAAAAATTTTCTTCCTTATTATTTGAAGTTTTATTTTCTAGTATATACTAGCAAAATTTGCGAGCTAAAGCGCGCGGATGACTTCTTACTACTCTTTTTTTTAAATATAATTAGTAATTTTTTTAAAAATGATAGAATTTAAAAATTTTTAATTTAAATTCATGTTGAAAACACAAAAATTCAATTTCGAAATAATTACAAATAATAAAAATAAAATTCTTCTTACAAAATTCAACTATGTTCAAAAAAAAATTTTAAAAAATTCTTGTAAAAATCCCAACTGACTTCACAAATAACAAAATTCCTCACAAGAATTCAATTAATTTCATAAAAACAACAAAATTCCTCTGAGAAACCAAACCATTTTCAAAAACAACAAAACTGTTTGCAAAATTTGAATGATTTAAAAGATTTTAATCAAAAATCCCTTTCCTTTTTTTTGGCCAAAATTCAATTAAATTTTTTTTTTAAATAATTACATTCTTCTAAAAATTTTAATAAAATTTTGTGCAAACATTTAATTATTTTCATAAATAATACAAATTTCTCAAGAAACCCAATTATTACTTTCATAAAACAACTTGAATTCCAGAAAATAATAATTGAATTAAAATGATGAAAATAATTTTGATAAAGTTACAGTAACGATATTTTTTTTATAGTATAAAATAATGATTATTTTTTTTTCGATCATCTTAATAAAACATGAGGAAATTGATCACTCCGAGTCGAAAACTTACAGTTATGAAAGATTTAATATATAGTTTTAAGTAAATTGTTTGCTTTATTTGACTCGTCCTGATTATATTTTGTCAGTTAGTCCGTGAAGTCCGTGTTTTAAAAACTTTCATTGGTTTGAGCCCTGTGAAATACGCGAGTTTTCCTGTTGTTTAGTATCCAGCCGCATCGCCTTGAAAAGTTATCCGGGTTACTATTACGTCAAATATTTTAAATAAATATATAATTAAATTGAATTGAATATATTTCATATCGGAACATGCAAATGATTGTTTTAAACAGTGTAATTTTATTTCCAATTTGGTAAACGATATTAGTGTTGGCTTTTAATAGAAATTCGTGAAAAATAAAACTAAAAAAATTTTTTTTTTAATTAATAGTAAGGTCTCCAAATAAAGTTTTCCAGGAGAATTTAATTAATAAAGTAAGATTTTCACAACATTTGTTATATTAAAAATGAAAAGTTTAAAGCAAAAATTTTGTTTTATTTTTAATTCATATGAAGGATTCAATTATTTTCCAAAATATAAAAAAAACTTCTCTTTTGCAAATTTAGTTACCTTCGAATAATTCAATTAAAATGTTCCAGCAATTCAATTACTTTCAAACATCCCAATGAAACTGTTTGAAAGAATCAATCATCTCAAGTACAATTTTTAATTACGTTTTTTTTAATAGTTCATTCATTCTTTTATAATTTTAAATAAAAATCCCTTTTCTTTTTTTTTACTCAATTGTTTCCATAAATAACAATATTTATTACAAGAATTCAATCATTTCATAATAATAAGAATCATAGTACAATTCTTCGAAAATGTAATCACTCTTAAAATTTGTTGGTAAAATTCTTTATGAGAATTAAATGTAAGGAAACATTTAGTAATTCCATAAATTACTTTGTACTTAAATGATTGAAATTTCGTAAACTTTATAAAAAGGAATTCCAGTTAAAACCGCTGAAAACAGTAATTGAATTGATAATGATTCTGTCACTCAGTCGTTTCTAATTACCACAAACAATTCTGTAATTTTAGGTAAAATTTTCTTTTATTTGACTCGGACTGCTTATATTTGTTCATTTATATTCATAATTTTATAACGTTGGTGACGTTTACAATGATTTGGAAGAGAATAATTTTCTATTTAAACTTTTGTCAAAAATTTTTTTTTTAACATAATTAACAAAAGTTATATATATATATATATATATATATATATATATATATATATATATATATATATATATATATATATATATATATATATATATATATATATATTCACTATTATAATTAAAATTGTGCAAGATTCAAATTAGTTGAAAATTAAAACATTAAAGCGCGGAGTTTAAAAACAACTAGACCCTGAAAAGGCTTTAGATTTGAATCCTTAAAACTCCGAATTTTTTCCTTTTACATTTTAACTAACAATTAGAAGTGTTATCGAAATTTCAATTGCGGATTTTTATGTATTATTTGAAGTTTATATTCTAATACATATCCAATTAAAGAATTTACAAATAGCTAAACTTCGCAAAACTGAACAATGTAAAGAATTGGATTTGAAAATTGCTAAAGAATTCCTTCGAAAATTACTAGGAATAACCTATTTTAAGAAGGATTGTTTTAATTCCCCAAACAGTGATGAAATTGATAATGGCTTTATCACTCTATCTTTTAATTATTATAAGACAATACGTGATCGATCGCTCTGAGTCGAAGACTCGGAGTTATCGACATCCTTATGCTTTTAGTGGTAGGAAAATCCAATTTACAGTTTAAGCAAAATTTTCCCATATATATATATTTTTTTTAAGGGCTTTAATTAAAGCTTTGAATAAGAGTTTCTTTAAAACAATTTTGTTCACACACATTTTTTTTGAATACCTACTATACGGAAGAATAGTTGATAATAATCAAATACTTATTTCAAAAATATATTTAAGTCCAAATTGTTACTAGAGTAAAAATGTTTATAAATAATGTTTACTAAACTAATTCAGGGCTCGAACTAGGTCCGTAAATCCCGTAAAAGTCCGTAACTTTGCTTGAAGTCCGTAAAGTACGTAAATTATACGATATAATTTAGACAGTTTTAGAGAAATTACAAATGATTGAAGGAATTCAATTATTTTCGAAAGTAATAAAATTCTTCGCAAAAATTCAATCATGCTCAAAATTTTTTTAAAATTCCCGTCAAAATTATCAATTATCTTTATAAATAATAAAATTCCTTTCTAAAATTGAGTTATTTTCAAAAAAATTTAATGAATTTCTTGGCAAAATTTCAATTATTTTTAAAATTTTTCCTAATTTAATTATTTTCAATATCTACTATTTTAATAAAATTTTGCAAAAGAATTCAAATTATTTGAAAATTGGTTGATACGATTATTTAAAATAAGTCAATTTTAAGAAACATTCAATCATTCAATAAATTCTCAATAAATTGTTTTTTTTTCTGTATTTAAATAATAAAATTCTCGTTGAATTTTCCCATAAGAATTGATTTAAGAATGGATTTCAGTTAAAATTTTAGATTATAATTGAATATTAAAAGTGTTAGAGAGTAAAGTTTTAGAAATAATTAAATTTTGAAAAGGTTTCAGATTCAAATCTTTGAAAATTTGAAATTTTCATATTTTTAACTGACAATTCTGTGAAATTAAAATTTTTCTTTTTTAAGAAATTTTAATTGCGGATTTTTTTTTACATTATTTGAAGTTTTTATTTTCTAAAACATATTTAATTGAAGAATTTACAAATAATTGAAATCTCGTAAAATTGAATCTTGTAAGGAAATGGATTTGAAAATTGTAAAAGAACTTTTTCGAAAATAATTAAAAACAATCGATTTTAAAAAGAATGTTAGTTAAAATTTCCTGAAAACAATAATTGAATTTGATAATGATCTTATCACTCTATCTTAAATTATTACAAAACATGAAGTAATCGATCGCTCCGAGTCGAAGACTCGGAGTTATCGACATCCTCATGTTTTTTAATTAATAAAAAAATCTAATTTATAATTTTAAGTAAAATGTTTTCTGATATATTTTTGTCAGTCATTGGTCCGTAAATGGTCCGTAATTTTCATTTTTTTTGTAAAGTCCGTATTTTAAATGCCTTTACTGGTTCGAGCCCTGCTAATTTTAATTCTTGTATAATATTAAAATATCAGCCTCGCACACAAGATAATTAAAATACGTTTAATTCATATTTTCGAGTCATTCCATTATATTTCGACTAAATTTGCTACTGACCAACTTCAAAATTGTAATACCTGGCAGGAATGATGTTAAAGATATTAGGACCACCGAACAAAAGAACCCTTTCCTTTTTATAAAGAAATTTTTTTTTTTTTTATATTTTAATTTTCATTAAATTAATATATTGAAAACCATTGAATTCCTTAAAACATCTTTAATTTATTGAATATAATCGATTTTCCAAAAAAAAAAAATTTTTTATGAATAATTTTACTATTAAGCTTTTATTAAAATTATTCGTTAAAAATTAAATTCTTTTATAAAAATGTAAAATTTCTGAAATAATTCAAAAAAAAAATTTCAAATAATTGAAGTGAACGAAAACTCTTTTCAGTTTTTTTTTTCTAATTGTGAATGAATTTAAAAAAAATCATTCTTTCAAAAAAATTAAATTGCTTCAAAGGATTTATTAAAAAAAAATTCCTTTTTTAGAACAATTCACCTTTTTTTATAAAAATGAAAAAAAGAACTTGATTAAGAATTCCATTAAAACACAAAACAATTCAACTTTTCTCTTTCAATATTTTTTTTTTATTTTAAAATTAATGTATTGAAAATCATTGATTTGTGTTTCCTCTTAATAATACAATATTGTCCATAGACTTCCTCAGAGTAATTCAATCATTTTCAAAATTTAATTTGAAATAAAATTTCTTCAGAACAGTTCTATTATTCTGTACGAAAATCTGAACATGATTTATAATCAGTCACTATTGATTAAGTAAATGTTGGTAAGATTTTCCCAATATCTTATTGATTGTCGACTTTCATTAATGATTTCAGATTTTAACACTGTTTTGGATGGAAACGTGAAAATAAAATTTAAATTTGACTTTTGTTCAGAAAGGTAGTTTTTGGTGGGCTTAGTAGAAAAGTACGAAACCTGCTACATAATAATCTTATATTTAAAACCTATTTCCTTTCTTCTTTTTTTTAGTCTTCTTGTCAATTTTGAAACTTGGGCTCCTGCTCCTACTCGAGTGGATGAGGACTCATTTTGGAGTTTCGATAGAGATCTTGCCCGGGGACGAGATAAACTTCACCCGGCTCAGTCGTGGTTCCAAGAATATTTTTGGGACGAAGACGACCAAGTATATATTAGACGAGGCTTCTGGGCTCCAGTAAGGGTTAATTTGTATTTCCTTATTTGATATAAATAATATATTTTGTATGCGCAAAAGCATATTAATTTCCTTTTTTTCTCTTTTTTTTTCTTAATAGAAAAGCTTCCGCAATCCCGTGAGGGTAAATACCTATTTGCCTGGGCTAAAAATGGTGGTAGGGGAGTTTCCCAAAGAAGGGGTTCCAGAGATTTGGTATGTGAATTTAGAATGCAATGCAATTGATGTAGTGTTCTCCTTCTTCTCTTTCTTTTTCCTTTTGATGTAATTTTCTTTTCCCCTTTTAGCTTACTGAAGGATCTTCCCGAGAAACCCCGGCACGTGGGAGTGCAACCATTGCGCAAGGGGCTAATAATCAGCTTTCTCCAGTATCATGATTGGTTAGGGATGAACCAACCCCGTACAAGAGGCTGGTGGCAGCTGGTTAGTACGAAAATCATACCCATGTGTTTTGTATGTGATTTTAATGTGACCTCAAGAGAAATAATTAATTATTGCTAAATTTTCAGAGGCTAGATGTGGATAACCAGAGTGCTTGGTACACTTTTCCGGATCCTCGTCCTCCGGCGATCACCCATATGAATTATGAGGAAGAGGAGGAGACAAATTCGGAGGAAGGGACAAGTTGGGAGGAAGAGACGAATTGGGAGGAAGAGACGAATTGGGGGGAAGAGACAATAGAGACGGGAGGGAGTTGGGAGGAAGAATTTCCCAATAGCTTAAGTGAATGATACGTACCATATTATATATTATTACTATTATGTCTCATTAGTTAAAGTGGATGCAAATAGTGAGAGAGCCTCCATTCTATTATCAAAAATAAGTTGTTTTTTTTTAATTATAACAAAAATTTTTTTTCTTTTTTTTTAGATTATATTTTCTTTCTTTTATATTTTTAATAAACAGTAGCCATTTTCTTAACCCCTGTTGTTTCAATTTACACGTGGATTCTTAATTCCCATGAATTATGCTTATTCGAATTCTGGTTATTCTTCTCTCTTTGTTTTAGAACATTGGAAAAATACACTTAGTTGCTTCAAAATGAAAAAGTTGACGGCCATTGTGAGAGCCGCTATCGGTCATGTGCTGACCCAAAACTCCCATAGCTCATGGGTGAACGCTTGTGCATTGTAAAATACACACGCGTTCACCACTGTTGACTATATGGTAGAAAGGATAGTTTGGCGATTTTAAGGGCGGCCCAAACGGCTGCACAGCCTGTAAGTCCGTGTAAGCTTCCTTCACGAAAATTCTTCCTTTTTTTAAGGATTAAGCCGAACACGTCCCGACGGCACTGGCATCGAGGGTGTCTCTCACAGAAGCTAATTCGACTTTCGTAGATCTACACGTTCCTATACATATACTTATGCGCGTTTCTTATTACCATCTCGTAAGAATTACTTATTTTCTTATCAAAGAATTGATAGAAATGTGGTGAGAACTATCAGTGACTAAGCGCTGACCCAAAACTACCATAGCTCATGGGTGAACGCTTGTGCATTGTAAAATACACACCCGTTCACCACTGTTGACTATATGGTAGAAAGGATAGTTTGGCGATTTTGAGGGCGGCCCAAACGGCTGCATAGCCGGTAAGTCCGTGTAAGCTTCCCTCACGAAAATTCTTCCTTTTTTTTAAGGATTAAGCCGAACACGTCCCGACGGCACTGGCATCACTGACACCTCTCACCGCAAAATATGGAGACTTTTGTTTTATGTGGATAATGTTAAATATTGGCTTTAATTGCATCTTATCGACTATTTGTTTAATATTAGTGGTCCATGGATTAATGTCTAGTTTTATTAAAGTATGTCAAAAATTCTCTTTTTTTTCAAAGCTAATATAGATACTCCTTTAGTTGGAAAGCGTAGATATTTTACTAAAAAAATTTTTTTTTTTAATTGATTGTTAAGACTACTCAATTAATTACTTGAAGTGATTATTATTTTAATAAGAATTGACTTATCTTGACTAATTATGGGAGCTACCGCGATTCTCATTGTCAGTTGTGATTTGGGCGGTGCTAACCTTCTCCGGTGATCTTCGGAGTTGTCTTCCGGAATGTCGTTCTTTTGGTGGTGAAAACGTCTGGTGGTGGTCGAAGACTCTCTGTTTTTTTCTTGTTGTCATCTTCTGTCGAGACAGGAAGGGTCCAGGATTCCAGTCCGTCAATTAGTCATCTGATCTTCCGTTGCTGGGGCTCTTCAATTGTTGCAAGCTTTTTATCACTGTGACCAACGATCGAGAAGGTAGAAGTTGATGTCTTTGTGGCTACTGTTGTTTCCTTCTGGACAGAAACTGGTTCTTTTGAAGATGAAGCAATCTCTGCGTATAATGAATCCGTATTTTCTTGTCGGCAAACTGTGGGGTTAGTTTTTCTTTGTGTCGATGTTGGTAATTCGAAACTCTCGCCCTTGGCCTTGAAACGAAGTCTTTGAAGTAGGTTGTTGATTCCAGTTTTAAATGGGGTGCGGCATATATACAATAAGAAGGCCGTGCACATTAGGATCAATCCTCCGTATGATCCATACGTCAAAATTTGATGTTCTCATTTTAGGTGGCGTTGCAGGGACAGTTCCTGTAATTGCTGCTCTAGATCGTCTAAAGTTTTGGAGTTTGTTTCGAAGGTGAAAAATTTGGGTTCAATTCCAAGGCCAGATTCAAGTTGGGGTTCTGATTTTCTTAGTAAATGGTTATATTCTGCAAGTACTGGTGACAGTTTAGTTAGATTTAGATGCAATTCTGATTCAAAGATGTATTCAGATTTTCCGGTTTGAGAGGTAGTGGCTGGTATAATAGTGTCCTTGGTTTTTAAAGAACAACCAGGGCCTAATTTTATAATACCGGTGTTATTTAGTCCTATCTTAAGTGGACTAAAGGAATGGCATACAATCGTAGCGGTTTCTGGGGTGGCAAAAGAGAACATCCATCCGCCAATGGTAGTCAGCGGCCTCCAATAGGAATCTTGATTGCTAGTGATCCTTACTTCGCAGGACCTTAAGGCTTCCAAGGTTGGCTTAATTAAGAGTGAAGCTTCGCAGGACACTCGTTGTTGGAAATCAAAAATAGGAGCACCTTGCAAGCATGCGTGGAATGACGTCGTCATTTTGCAACGGTTCCATTCTCGTTCCTTTAGCAAAAGGTATGTCCTTTGATCCTCACCTATGATTAGATAATCGTATTTTGAGCTTATATGGGTGATTAAATTTAAAATGTCATTTTGCTGTCCTGCCGAGAAAACTCGAGTCCGAACTTATATATCGAACATATTATGGTTCATTAATTTTATATATCATTTATTTTGTTCAAATTTTAATTTTTAGCCACCAAAAGCACTCAGAAAAAATTTGGCAGCAAAATTGCAGGCAAAATGTCACTGGTGTCCCGTGTCCGCGAACATGAAACCATATCTTGTCTATTAAGAAAAATGGTTATTTTTCATGTTTTTGATTACCGAAAAAATTATTTAGTAAAGTGGAACTTCTATATTTAAAGAAAAACTACTAGTCGAATATAAATAAATAAAATAGTGGTTGGAAAAAAATCAAAAGCGTATGTCCTTAAATTTCATATTTTTAAGAGAAAATGACAAAATCTGAATCTCGCGCTTAATATTTAATTGTGCAAAAGTATGAAACTGCTTTATCGACTGTTAATAGAAAGTACTATGTGCCTAGAAGCCTAGAGAAAAAAACTACAACGTTCTAACCTATCTACAAAATACACGATGCATGGCAGATTGGCAGAATGAATTTACCGAGCACAAATGTCACTGGTGTCCCTGCGACAAAATAGTACTTAATATTAGTATTTTTTTCAAATACCTCATTATAGTCTCACTTATTACTGAAACTTTCAGAATCGCACACCTCCAAAGTTAGAAATATAATCATTCTTTTTTAAAATGAAAATTGAGGCAGAATGTCACTGGTGTCCCCTAAAATACACAGGTACTCAAAAAAAAGTGTTTTGTTCTAAACACTATGTATTTTTCGCTGCTGAATCCGAATCCGAAGGCAGAATTGACAAATTTTCTCAAAATTTTGAAATAAAAGTAAATAATAATAAATAATTTTAGAGTCGTTTTTTGAAATTATAAAATTTAACAACATATTTTTCTTTTTTTTTTGTCAATATTAAGCATTCTACATTTTTTCTATGAATTATAAATCCACCTATATTTTCTATTTATTACGTTCGATTATTCTAGTTTTAAACTATATTTTTACTCATATGTTCATATCTTTTTTATTATTTAAAAATAATTTTCAATGACATCTTTAAGCGTGTCACTGGTGTCCCCTAACTTGCTTATGTCTTCTTGTGATTTACAGCTACATAATTCACGGTGAAAATTAATATAAATTATTTTATAATTCGTATTTGACTATTAGCTTTTAATGCAATGATTTATTATAAAATCTGATTGTATTTTCAGTTTGTTCTAGTGAATACATACTGAAAAAGTGCCTCGTGAAAATATATGTTTTTTCTCCAAAAATCTGTCTGTTTATGAAAATATTTGTTATTATGTGCTTGACCACTATTGATTTCATGGATTATACATGCTAGTCAACCAAAAAAAATAATTTAACCAGAAATTTCAACATCGCCAAGTCAACATTTGCAGATAGTGAAAATGACATTTTAAATTTAATCACCCATATATGCTCTTCCTGTACCATTTTCAAATTTTTCTTGGATGGTGGGGAGCGGATGTTGCTTAAAAGCCTGATAATTATATTTTTCCAGTAGGGGAATGTCAATGAGCACCTTAAGTTGGTGATTCTCACAGAGAATCGTGACCGTAGAAATGCGCATGAGTTCGTCGATGCTGATCCTGGGTCCTGTTAATGGAAATTTGACATCCTTGAGATTGTCCTGGACTTCGCGAAGAATTGGTTCCAGCTGCGCGGAGGTGATGAGGCCTGGGTGCAGGTTTCCTTGTCTGGCCTCATGAACTGCATCTAGCATGGTGGATGTAGCCTGGATGCTGTGATCAAGTCCCAGTCTCAGGGCTCTTGCTATTGCGTAGGTCAGGTTTCTTCTTTCCATCTCAGCCCTTGGTTTGGTGAGGCCTTTGTCGAGCAGCATCTGGAGTTGTTCCTGTAGATGTTGCAGCAGGGAACCGTGTCGCTGCACTTGGCTATGTAACGAGTCAAGTTGTGATCTGACAACATGGGTCTGTTTTCCAACGAGGTGCGATAGATTGGCCTGGGCTTCCTTCAAGTTTTGAATAGCTGCATTATATTTTTCTCCATCGTCGTACGTCATCACGCCAATGATTGGTCCTGCGATTTTCCCAAGGAATCCGAGTAAAGGAACCGCTCGCCTTGTTCGCAACTGAGAGGTCATCTTTCTAGGTGAGGTTGTTTTAGTGTTTTCTAGTTCCTCGATTTGGACTCGGAACTGTTCCTGAAGTTCAGAGGCCATTTCCCATCTATCTTCCCATTGGTATGATTCCATTAAATATAGGCACCATTCTTCTTCAGGTTCGCATTGTGCTCCCAACTTCCTCAGGCGCTGCTTCAGGTCGTCGAAAATTGGCACTGCTTTCCAACATCCAGGAAGACAGCAATTCTCCAATTGCTAACCGATCTCCTGACTTCCCCGATGTATTCGAAGTACATCCCGCTGCTGGATTGGAAAGGGGTGATCTGGTACTGGTCACTTCCTGTAGGTATATTCGGTCGACTTGGAACATCCCGTCCATTTCCTGTAGATATGATCGGAAGGAGACATTGTAGGATTATAACAGCGATTCTCATCATAGTGGGTCCGTGGGCTCTCTGCATCTCTAAAACAATACTAAGATTAGCGATTAAAATCATATGTGGGCAACCATGATTTTGTCACATGCTCCATCAACGTAGACGTCTGTATATGCGTCCAGGGTTTTGTCTCTGGAAGTGGAGGGTTGAGAAAGGGGGACGTGAGGTGGAAGGTTGGGAAAGGCACTGTAGGCTTTCCGGAAAACAGGTGGATCAGAATCTTTTTCTGACAACTCCTCGATTTCCTTTTCTGGTTCTTCCTCCGAAGTTGCTTCAGTAGCGGACGATAGTGTAGAGTCGGTGTCGTCGGGGTTTACAGAAATGGCACCCTTGCGCGGGCGCAGGCGGTTGGCGATGCAGCTCTCGTCTGCTGCGTTTATTTTTATTTCTTTAGTGGGACGGAAGGTTTCGTCGCCTGTAGGTCTCGCTGAATTCGTGCTGCCTACTGGTCTCCCTCTGCCCCTGGGCTCAGGTTTGGGTTTCGGTTCGGCCTTACGTGACTGCTTTTTGAGATCTATTTTAGGTGGGCCAGATCTAACCTCCAGGTTGCTGGGTCTCTTTAAAATAGTTACTTGCCGTTGTTGTCCTTGACTCGTGGATGGTTGTCCAAGATATCCTTCCTTCGCTGCTGGTTTCCTGGTGAGGGTGGGGTCAATAATTTTTTGTTTTGTTCCGGCTTTTGCAGGAGTTCCTGATTTTGATCCTTTAGGCTTCCGGTTCGTTCTAATGATTGGGTAGGCCTTTGAAGTAACCTTTTCTTGTCTTTTGGATCGTTAGGATTCACTTGCGCACTTTCTTGTTCTTTACTAGTGGAGGAACGATTAATGGGTAAAGCTCGGTAGGCTTTAGGGCTAGGGCTCGCATCATTTAATTGTTTCGACACTTTCGATGTAGCGCCTAGGTTATCCGGATCAGAGGAGGGTAAATCCGACCAGTTGGAATCCGAACCAGCTTTGGGCTCTTTCCGTAAGTATGGTCTTCCGAGTATTCCATGTGTGGAAATAGGAAAGCTATCTCGAACCACATGGAATTCCACAGGGTTGCTGGAAATAGTTAAGCTAACCGTTCCCAGTGTTGTTACTACGTGATTTGTTATCCCGGAAATCTCAATGCACTTGTCCTTGACAAGTGTGAGTTCAGGGTTCAAAACACATAGTTTAACAAGATTCGAATCTGACCCTGGGTCTACAAGGAATTGAACCTTGTCATGCTTGAATTCTGGGGCCTGTAGTAGAACTACTGGGGAGTCCTGGGCCGCTGCTCCTGTTGCAGAGAACCGACAGTGTTCTCGGCGAACTGTACATTCCTCGGACGCTGGAGGGTCAGGCTCGCTGTCGCGTCTTGACGACGAGCCGGTTGATAGTTTAAATTCCCTTAGGGTGCCGGAGAAGTAGCCTTTGGCGATGTCGCACCAGAGTGATACCCTTGATTTTGTCTGGAATATTGTCCAGGTGGTCGGACTGATTGTTGATTTGGTTGTGGGATTGGCTGTGGCATTGGCTGTTGGAATGTTGGATTAGGGTAGTATGAGGAGTTATGAGGTGGAATATTCATCGGGAGTGGGGAAGGGTACGGAAATGGAGGTGGGTATGGAGGCATCATTGACCTGTAGAACTAACCCAATTGCTCAGGAGTGAGATGGAGTACGTCTGAGGATCTGTGGTGTGAAGAGGAGGAGGCATGGGACGCAGGTTCCCGTCCTGGATCAGGTCTTCTTTTTCCCCCTGAGTTATGTTGTTCCAATTGTTTAGAGTATGAACTGGGGGGGCGGGGTCTTTCTTCTATCTTATTAATGTGATATGAAGTGGAACGTGGTCTTTCCGAATAATTTTCACGTTCCTCTGCATGGAGCGCATACTCCAAAGCCTCCTCCATGTTGTGGGGATTACAGGCATCCACGAATTTTGATATTTTGGTGGGTAATCCCTTGACAAAAGCATCGAGCGCGCAGTCTCTAATCGGTTGGAGAATAATATCGCATTCTCTCCGCCTAATGTCCCTTTCATCGTTTGTTATTTCCCGGAACAATTTATTATATTTTGGTTTCAGGGCATGTCTAGCCCCATTAATCAAGTCTTGGAGTCTGTCATGGTAGTCGTGCGCAGTTTCGGTTTGTTTTTGTTTAATCGTCACTATATGTTCGAAATACCACTAGTATTTCTTTGTCTGCGCAAATCTTTTCTTTAAATGCTCAAACAACTCGGTTAGTGAGTTAAACTCTCTATGCTCACAGCTAGCATAAGCCTGGCCATCTAACCTACTAAGGACTGCCCGGATATATTCGGGTTCCGCTACGTCGGTGATAAAAATTCCGGCTCGTTTTACTGCCTGCACGAAATCTCGCAAGGGGGGGTTTTTTCCGTAAAATATTGGTATGTCACATGCGCTTGTGCGTAACGTAAGTCGGTCAATGGCCGAACTTGCGTCCGCACCCGCGGGGTTCATAGTTCCGTTTAGGACGACATTTCCGGGTGGACCTCCACCCGGACGTCGTTCGTTGTTCCTATCCCGTTCGTTGTTCCTATCCTGTAGATCGTCCGGGTCAGAATCACCGTGATCAGACATGATGTGTGCTGTTAATGCTGAGTAAAGAGATAGACAGAGAGAAATGTATAGAATTAGAAATAAAATCAGTTCTAGGGGAGGAAATTGTTTCTTGAGACTGTGGGCGTCGCCACCGCGGAAAATTCCTGCAGCTTGGCGCAAGGTTGGCTGTGTTCAAGTTTATATACTTGTTCCTCCTTTTCTAATTCTGTTCTCGATCCTGCATAGCCCTTTTTATGAGTAAAGCTGTGATTTTTGCTTCGAGTTCCTTTTGAACTTCTGGGTGTTTGTCATTAAGGGCTCGGACCTTTATGCATAACCTACAATTTTTACCTTTAGTTATTCTTTCGATAGGTGCTGAGTATGGGGATGAATTCGATTGAGACAGGGGCATAATTTCTTTTTTTTTAAGAACATTATAGTTTTAGGTCCGTTAATAACTTTTCCACTTTGCTCAAGGGTTCGGTAAGCGAAATAGATTTGTCTTGTTCTTGTGTAATTAAGACGTGTATAAGGTTAATTTTTTCTTCCAGACATTCTTGTACCCACAACCAGCGATTCTGTTTTGCTAGTCGTTGGGACTAATTTCTATTAATCCCAACAAATACGCATTTAAACACTATCATATATTTTCTTTTCTCTTTGAAATATTAAATGTCAGGAATTTTTTACGAGTCAATTAGAGGATAGCCAAATCGATGCAACTTACTCGCCCAAGTATTGCGGGGGCTACTGGCCAGGCGTGGGAGTAGAAAGAATCTACGACCTGGAAACACACCGTTTGGTTTGCGACTTGGAGATATACAAATCCAAGAATATCGACATAGATATTATAGATATAATCTGCACTGGGATGACCTAGGATAGGGGAGTGTAGTTTTAGAGCACTTTCACAGACGTAGTTATGTTTATAACAAAAATCTATAGAGACGGTAACTATTTCGCCTTGTAAAATTTCCGAAGTAGCAAAGGTACTACCAAAGCGATAGGAATTTTCGGGAATAGTCATTGAAAAGAAAATTAATCAATCTTTTAATTCCCGTTCTTCCAAAGCCACCCTTACACGCCTCTCGATTTCACGACGCTTATTGTTTTTAATAATTTCAGCCTCAGCCTTGTTTAGAAGATGTTCAAAAAAATTGGAAAATTCTTTCCAATCCCTTAAAGGTTCATTTTGCTCCTGTTTAATGGGCGCAGAAGGTTTCTTGAAAATTTCTGATTCTGATGAGGTTAGAAAAGGATTTTTTCTAGTAACCTTTAGAGAGGGATTTTCTTTCCGGGCTCGTTTTTTAGAACGGTTTCCGCGCAACCTAGGTTTGTTAGGCATTATTAAAAGGCATTGTAATAGTAAAACAACAAGACTGCTGGCAAAATTCAGAACCTATTTTGGCGAACAATTTGAAAATCAATTTCTCACGGTGGACAATTAGAATGAGTCGTCATCTACGACTACTGTCGGAGAGCCAGATATCAATTTACCGGAGTCGTAGATGTTCAAATTACGATCTTTTGGTAAAATCTCGCAAAGAAATTGTCTTTATTGATTGAGTCGTCATCGATAGCATAAGCCGGAGAGCCAAAATCGATTAGGAATAAGTCATCATCTACGACTGCTGTCGGAGAGCCAAATTCGAAATCTGTTGAGACAATTTTCTTGTGAAACTTTATAGTCCTGTTTCTTTTTCCAAATTATCAGTTCTTGGTGATTATTACTAATCAAAGAGTTACCCTTTTACTCGAATTTTAATTCGAATACAAAATCGCAATTGAAGCGAAACTAAATAATTGACAGGCAATCGAAATAAGTTCTGCCACTAAAAATAGTAGGAAAAAGAAGGCTAGTAACGCAGGAGTTATGGTGGTAAAAATTCTAAGATCATTATACTTAAACTGTTTTAGAATTTGAAATGGTGCCACCGGTAACAAATGTTACCAGGTAACGGAGCAGGGCGGTAACGCGTGGATAGATCCCACCGCTGCCACCATCAGCTTGTTACAAACCAGAATTTATTTATTTAATTTAATATCGAGCTTTTGAGATGGCTCTAAAATTCTGCTTTGGGGAGGCACCAAGCTGTCGAATTCCTTGGGGAAATCGTTTGAATTGTGGATCCGTTTTCCACTTTTAAAAGTTACGCACTGCTTCTAAGAAATGTTTGTATGAGGAATTTAGTATAAGTAAAAGATGAGAAGTTAACTTGAGAAAACAAAGAGGTTTATTTATTGGTGCTAAAATTAGAAACGATACATTTACTTACTCTACCGGCGACAGTGGTGTCACAATCAGCTGCCGTCGGGCAAAACAAACTTCTGTTGTTGTCGGCACACAACGTGGTTTTAGTCTTTTAGTTCAAATAAAACGAATTTGAACTTTTATGCTTTTCTTTATATTTAAGAAAATTTCAAAGATTTATTTATTTAAAACAAATTTCTTGATACTTAAGGAAATTCCAAAAAGAAAAATTTATTTATTTAAAATAAATTCTTTTGTCGAGGCCGTTGCATCGAAACGGCGCAGGCGCCACACGCACGAGCTGGCCGGTTTCACACAAACAAAAATCTGCTCTAATTAATTAATTAATTACAGCCGATTTTCTTCCGACACAATTCTCGAAGGACTCCGTCGGTTAGAAGAATTTAATTTGATTTTTCGTCCGCCTTTCGCGTTATACTTAAAAAGTTTTACACGGGGGTCCGACTCGCAGACGGGCTAAGTCGCGGCGTTCTTGTTTCTCGCAACACTTGCCAAGCCAAAGCCAGGAGAGGTGTTGCTCGAGAGAAGCAAGAAGTAGTACTGCATTTATTAGAAGATTTTGACTAGCCTCTAGTCCTTGTTTTACCTCCAGAGTGGGACACTTTTGCTAACGAGGAGATTTTAATTTTCAGGAGTAGGAAGGAATTCGCGGCCCATTGGACGTTGCAATTTTTCGCTGGTAGACAGTTTCGTGTGAACGGAAACGACCGTCATTTGATATTTTTCTGAAAATACCTCCTTATAATTAACGAAGAATAATTTCATCATTTTATTAAATACAGCAATTTCCCAACTATGATTGTTGTTTAAATTAATTAACAACCATACAATTGTGTGAATTGTCAATTAAATTGGTGGAGTTGTTCAGTCGTATGTAATTTCCGATCACAAGTTGATTGATTATTGATGCGTAAAATCAACCAATTGTAGTGGTTGAGCAACCCTGACGTAGAGTCAGGTTGTCAAACGCACGTGCGTTTGTTGTTATGCTTGCAACGTAGCTTGTGGGCCGAGGGAAAGGGGAAGGCTTCATAGGAGAAGAACAGCGAGCAGAGGCAAGTATATGGAAGATGTGTTGGTGCCTGTGGCTGAGTGTTTGCATGTCGGTGTGAGTTACTATAGCGAGCGGAGTCCACGGGAGTGTTGGTGTGTAGGATGTGCCAGCAGGCCATGCGTGTATGCGTCATAGTATCCGCTCTAACACATGTATATCGATGATGAACACCGTTTCGCCCTTTTTGCTTCGCAACATTGCTACAATGCCTTGTAAAATTAATATGCCGGTCATTGATTCGTTGCCAAAATACAGAACAACTCGAGAATATTGTTCCTTATATTATATAATATAACATACATATACATATATATACATATATACGCATATATATACATATATATATAATATACACACAATATACACACAATACACACATAATATATAATATAATAATAATAATAACATAATAATACAGCAATAATATAACAATAATAATAATATTATAATATAATATATATAATATATTATATTATTCCCCATATTGTATTATATTATTTCCTTATATTATCCTATTTAATTGAAGTTGCTACAATGTTGTTTGTCGCCTTTTAGCTTCGCAACATTGCCGCAACGTTCCATATTTTAAACATTTTATTCTAAGATTAAATTAATCTTAGGGACAAGTCGGGAATATTATTTTCATTTTACGACTTCCTTTAGTGCCGGTTGAAAGTCACGAACGTGGGCACTAAATGCTGACAAAGCTCGGTTTATCGGGGTGTCGTATGTCTAACTTCAAGGCTCGCTGCCTGGTAGCAAGTCTTAAAGTTAAAGAATTACAAAGATATTATGCTATGTTGCCATATTTTAATTTTAATGTGTAACAAGAAAAATTCTTTTAAAAATATAATATATTAATTTATCTTTTACATTTTTTTCGTGCCTGCCCCCGACCAGAAGCACTCGCTTCGATCGTGCATTAAATGTCGGGGCACGCGAATATTGTTTGCAAGAGAGAGACAGAGAAAAAACCAGAGCTTCACGAGTGTCCGCTAGGGGCGTTGAAGCGAAGAGCAAAAGTAAATAAAGATGGCCGGCTATCAAATGAAACACGATTGCAATTTTCTTAAAAAATAAATTAGCGAGCGTACTTTCGACCGTATATAAAGAAAAATAGTATACATTACACGGGCAGAAAGTCGAAAGCCCTAAACTACGCGATGATGTCTTCGACTTCGCCTAGGGCATCATTTCGCGCAGTGCAGGAGTTTCGAACTTTCTGTTCTTATAATGTAATATACTATTTTAATAATTTAGAAGCATTTAGAGGCTATAGATTTTTTATCATTCACAAAAACTTTTATCAACAAGGGGTGATTACTTGACCTTAGGGTTGTTTTTTATGAGTAGTTTACATTTACAAGTATTACAGTATGTAAGAATAATTATGAAATAGGGGTGGGTTCCAAGGTGGGTGTTTAATTTTTATCCATATTTGTGTCCCTTAGAAACATTTTTTTATAATTTAGATTTTACTGGTATTTACTTGCATATCATAAGTGAAGTATGAGAGTTTGTTTATGCAAAATTTTGTCGCTAAATTTACATAATATTAAAAAAAGCTTTTTTTAATTTATTTGTTTATAACAAAAGCAAAAATTGTTTATCTTTTTCAGTCTTAGTAACGTATACTTTAAATTATGGTTGTTTTCTAAATTCTCGGGGTTTGCTGATTACGAATCTAAAGTCAGTTTTTAAAAATTCAAAATGGCAAATCCAATATGTCAGACAAAAATTAAAAACTAAACAAATTTGCTTGAAAATTGTCTCTTGGGGGTTGTTTTTAGAGTCGCTAATTACGAATCTAAAATCAGTTTTTAAAAATTCAAAATAGTGGTTCAATAAATCTATATGGCGGACATAAAAAATTACGAATTTGGATACACTCTCCTCTTTTTAATACGGGATTGAGACCGGCAATGTCAGAGTTTCATTTCTTTAAAAAAATTTTTTTTTGTTTTTAAATGTTTTTAATGTTTTTTTATAATTTTTTAATACTTTTATTAATTTTTTTTATTTTTTGAATATTTTTATATTCGTCGTAACAAACGACAAAACAGAAGTTACAAAACATAAAAGACGAACGACAAAAAAATAAAAGACAATCAAGAGAAAACAAATCAAAGTTAGAAAGAGTTTGTAAATTAAACTGTTATACGACGAAAGTGTTATTGAAATTATATTTAATTAGTGCGATTTATTTCCATAACTAAAAGAACAAGTCTTCTTTTACACTGAATTTAATAACTCAATTTTACGATCGAAGGGCCGACTCAACGATACCGTTCGGTCAGAAGCTCACCGGAGTATTTGACATTTGACTGTAGAAAAGGAGGGGTTTATATAGTAGCTAATTGACTACTTTATTGGGGACGAGATGATCAAAAGGCACGTAATCGAGCTAAAATCTAGAAAGCACGTATTGTTGACGATTTCTAGAATGCACGTACGAGTTAGATCATTTTACATTTATAATTATTATTAATAATTATCCTCATTGAGACTTGTAATACGATACTCGTTCTCTATATTGTATGCTATAACATTTACATACTTAGTCATTCTTACATGCATTTGTGCTTACAATTTAAATTAAAGTCTCTAGTGTTTAAATTAAGAAGTCCTTACGCTTGTACTTTTTGTCTCGATTTATGATAAGCGAGCGGCGACAGATTAATTACTATATGAGTGGATAACGAACCAACCGCTATTCACTTATCATATGATTTTTTATCTCGGTCGATTCAAAACTGAATAATATTAGATGGTAATTTGTTTAATACATTTTACTAATTTATCATGCAGGGTTTCTGAATTTATATCATATATATATATATATATATATATATAATATTTAAGTATTGCATGTAGATGTTTTTTAATTTTTATACGCTATTATACATGAATCAAACATGATTATATAGGCATTGTACTCATTATATAATTGTTTATTTATTTTTTATCAACGAAATCTTTTAAACTAAAATTTCTACTTTTAAATAAAAAGTTATATCTTGGGATGTAACAGTCCTCTCTCTTTAGATTAATTTATCGTCCCAATAATTTTATTTTATTTCTATGTAATTAATGCCATAAAATGTGATCTGAGTGAGTAGAAATTGTGCTGTGAAGTGTTTTGTCTAATTACATGATGCGTAACCTTTATCCCTTTTTCTGAGGTAAATAGTTTTTCTATCTTATTTTAGAGTAGTCCTTTTTCTTTTTATGTTGTTCACATAATAATTTGCTTATGGTCATCATTTTATTAAGCATGTTTCAGTTGTCGTCTTGATCTTGAATCGTGTAGACCATCAATTCTTAATTAAATTTCTTTTCCTTTTTGTCTTTTTTTATCATGGAAGAAAAATACTCATCATCTGTGTTACAGATGAATTGATAAATATTAATTAATTAACAAAATTTATTAATAAAACAAATTTTAATTATACTGTATTAAATTCTACATTAACTTACTCAACAGAGACAGAACTTTAACTAATTCATCTAAGAATAACTTAGGTACTCTTCGTAAAAATGTAATAAAATAATTTAGTAATTTAAAATAAAGGTAGTGGATTCTTTTCTAAAGTCCACTATTATTCAGCGGCTCCGATTAGACGGTATTTATAATGAAAATAAGGAAGGAAAATATTTTGTAATAGGTGTAAGATTTCAATGATACGCTATTCCATTTGGTTAAAATAATATATGATTTATTATTAACAATTGTATATATTTAACCCAAATGACAATTTTAATTTTATATGCTTGTTATCAATTATAAAATTAAACAATAATCTATTCTTTTGCACAATATCATGTAGTATCAAAATGAATGTGTAATTGTATAAATTGTGTGCTGTGATGGACAATATTAAATCAACTCACCAAAACAATTTCATTTCATTCAACTTATTTCAGAAAAGTATCTTATTACTTCCTCAGGTAGAATGCTTAGTATACACCTGTTTTTAGATAAGTATTTCTGTACTCCAATTTTATTTCCTTGGTCACTTTGTTATTTTCAATATTAATCCTCATATATATTTATACTATTTGCAAACTCACGATGAAATAAATTCCTTTTTCTTTTTCACTGATTTCATATAATTGAATAAATATTCAAAACTCGGGGTCACCGGACTTAAACTTTATTCAATTGATCGATTTTACTTTTTGTTTAAATACACTATATTTTTAATAATTAATCACTTTAAATTGTAATGCAAATTCCTTTTTATCAAAATAATGAACAAAACAAAATCAAAATATCAAATCGAAAAATAAAATATCGCAGAAACTTCACAAAATATATATATATATATATATATATATATATATATATTATTTATATAATCAGAAAAAAACTCTCAATTCCCGAGAGCAACAAAGTAAATATACACAACTTTGTTGCGGGAGGAACCAAGTCAAACTCAATCGTTAATCGGCTCAAGTCTTGGATCACACTCTGAATTTCATTAAATTATTAATAGTGGGGATACTATTACACATAGCTCATTGAACTTCTTGTTGCGAGGCAAGCTTTTCGCAAGCTTGCAAATTCCTTGAATGGCATGACATGAGTTCAATGATTTCTCACCACAGTAGTTTCACTTGTATGTGTCTTTTATTTAAAATATTTGTCATCAATACATATGAGTTTTTCGATGAAAAACAAACTCTTTGGAAACTGTAATGAAATTCATTTTGAAATATGGGTGTTGTCCGTGACTTTCGCAATAATTTTATAAAATTGACATATCTAAATAATAATGAAACCAAGGAAGTTTAATGAGAGTTACTAATTTAATAGAATTGAAATTAGTAATCTTGTAACGATGATAGGTTGTTCTGTCTGCCCTTTTAGTGTTTGTTGTATATGTGTACTTAACCTAATTACAAGATTCCCAATTTTAATGAGGCTATATAATATAAATAATTTTTAATTAATAAAAAAAATTAAAAATAGTTACGAAGTCATACGTAACAAATACTCCCCTTTTTTCTGGCTGACGTCCCTTGGCAGCTTTATGTTGAACATATAATTTTGTGAGATTTACATATAATCCTCCTTTCAATGGTTTTACAATATTTAAGTTGTTGGTTTTGCTGAAAATAATGGTTTTTAAACAGAGGCAAACTTTTAGTCGTAATTTTATCTCAAAAATTCGTTTCCTTTCTTTTTTGTTTTAGGAAGATTTTTAAATAAATGAAGTTTGCTTTTGTTTTATGCATAATAATAATAATAATAATAATAATAATAATCGGAAATTTTTTCGTTGTTTAATGACAAGTAACTTTGTATTTTAAATCATTAAGATCGAGCATGGAAAAAATGCGCTTGAATATGTGATTTTAAACTTGCTTTTTTTTAAATTGAGTTACCGAAATTCTACAACTTACTTTAATTACTGATATATTATTGCATTTTTTATCAGGCTAGATTTTATTTGTCTTGTTTCGGTGTACAATGGTGTTTCTTTCTACAAAAAAAATTTAAATAATTTAATTGGTGATGTCTGATTTTTTTTAAATATTAAAAAAAAATTATTATAAATTATTATTCATGCTACAATTATTTCGGATTTTAAGCGTATAATACATAGAATAGATCCTTTATAATGAAATGATTTCATAATGTCAAAAATTGAATTTATTGTAACATTTTGTTTAAATTTTAATACAATTTTTAATTCGTCTTTTTGTTTATAAAGAATTGTTCATCTTCTGAAGATATTTTTTGCTTTTTTTTAAGGAAATTTGTTGCGTAGATTACACAGTTTTATTTGTTGTTTGATTTATTCTTTCTATATTTTTTAGATGAAAACAAAGTTAAGTTATTTCATGCTTTTTATTTGTCTTAAAGAATTACTTTTTTTTATATTAAAAAATCTGAAATTTGGTACAACTACATAAAATGACTTTTACAAAATAACCTATATGTCACTAATTTTTGATTTGGTATAATAACAATGATAGATTTTAAATTTATATTAAATTTTATATTAAAAAAAAATTTTTAAACAAAAAAATATGTTTTATTAATTAAACTTACATTGATGAAATTTTAAATAAGTTTATAAAAAACGAAAATCTAAACATGCTTCGATGATTTGTGTCGGTTCAGAATATTGCAAAATTTTAAAGAAATAATGTTAATTTTTATTGGCTGACATTGTTTCTTTAATATAAGTTTTGCAGAAAATTATTTAAAGAAAAAAAATGACAAACAAAAATTAATAAAATTTATGCCTACATGGTGTATAAGAAAAATGAAAATTTCTGATTTTCTACCCCTATACCCCCCTTTTTATACGCTGTCGTCCCTTGACAGCTTTATAGGTTTACTAATAGAAAAACTTCTTAAATAGAGGCAAATTTTGATTACGCTTTGTTAAACGGTTTTATCTTTAACTTTCCTTTTTAGGAGAACTTTATTGTAAATAAAAATAATTTGCTTTTATTTAATTTTTCCTATAGTGTACTTGATACATTTTATGAGAAGAATTTGCTTATGATAAATGTAAATTAAGGACTTTTTCCTTTTTTTTATGAAAAATTATTTTGTTACAAATTTAAGTATTTAATAATGTTGTAATATTTAAACATTTCTTTTTTTTATTTTAAAATTTTAAATAGAATTTGAGGTTTCGAAATTTTAATTCAAATGTCGTGCCAATTTTAAATTATCTATTTGACTCAATTGAATGTTTGGATAAAAGTTTTGTATCCTAATTTTCGAAGTATAATAAAATGCTGAGATTGCTTTTATTGTTTTATGTGTTATAATTTTGTTTCTTAGACATTGTGCATATTTTGATTATTTATTTCGTTAAAATATTATTTTAAATTTATCAGCTATAATTTTTAGAGAACGAGAAATAATAAGAAATATATATTTTTCATTTAAATTACATAAAAGTGAATGAGACATTTTAATTGTCTATTCAGGCATTTCTTTCAATGTTTATATCCTACTGACCTGGTCACCTGAAGTGTAACCTGATACGGTGTCGCGTAACCAAGTTCGTACACCTAATTTTAAGCATTTTCTGTATATTTTGTTTCAAATATTTATTTTTGTATTTATGAATAGTACTGCGATATAACTTTTTAATAAAATCAATTCATGAGTTAACGTTATTTTTTTTGTATATAATAATCTCCTATAATATTAAGATATTCGTCGTCGTTTTGTCGTCCGTCGTTCGTGTAACTCCGTACTTCATCGTTCTGTCGTTCGGCTTTTATCCTTTATTCATCGTATCGTATATATACATACTCATTGTATATAGATATACGCATGCGCAGTAGTGTTGTATTAATGTCAGGCATGCGCAGTAGTGTTGTATTAATGTCAGGCATGCGCAGTAGTGTTCTGTAAATGTCAGGCATGCGCAGTAGTGTTCGGACAATGTTACGCATGCGCAGTAGTGTCCTATCAATGTTACGCATGCGCTGTAGTGTTCTGTTAATATTACGCATGCGCAGTAGTGTTCTGTAAATGTCAGGCATGCGCAGTAGTGTTCTGTGAATGTTAGGCATGCGCAGTAGTGTTCTGTGAATGTCAGGCATGCGCAGTAGTGTTCTGTCAATATTACGCATGCGCAGTAATGTCCTATCAATGTTACGCATGCGCAGTAGTGTTCTGTTAATATTACGCATGCGCAGTAGTGTCCTATCAATGTTACGCATGCGCAGTAGTGTTCTGTAAATGTCAGACATGCGCAGTAGTGTTCTGTGAATGTTACGCATGCGCAGTAGTGTTCTGTGAATGTCAGGCATGCGCAGTAGTGTTCTGTTAATATTACGCATGCGCAGTAGTGTCCTATCAATGTTACGCATGCGCAGTAGTGTTCTGTAAATGTCAGGCATGCGCAGTAGTGTTCTGTGAATGTCAGGCATGCGCAGTAGTGTTCTGTCAATATTACGCATGCGCAGTAATGTCCTATCAATGTTACACATGCGCAGTAGTGTTCTGTTAATATTACGCATGCGCAGTAGTGTCATATCAATGTTACGCATGCGCAGTAGTGTTCTGTTAATATTACGCATGCGCAGTAGTGTTCTGTAAATGTCAGGCATGCGCAGTAGTGTTCTGTGAATGTTACGCATGCGCAGTAGTGTTCTGTGAATGTCAGGCATGCGCAGTAGTGTTCTGTCAATATTACGCATGCGCAGTAATGTCCTATCAATGTTACGCATTCGCAGTAGTATTCTATCAATGCCAGGCATGCGCAGTAGTGTCCTATCACTATAACGCATGCGCAGTAGTGTTCTGTGAATGTCAGGAATGCGCAGAGTGTTCGGACAATGTTACGCATGCGCAGTAGTATTATATCAATGCCAGGCATGCGCAGTAGTGTTCTATCACTATAACGCATGCGTAGTAGTGTTCGGCAATGTTATGCATGCGCAGTAATGTTTTGACAATGTCAGCCATGCGCAGTAGTGTTCTATCACTATAAAGCATGCGAATAACATTCAGAACTTCAAAATTGAATTTTTTAATCCATACATAATCTAAAAATTATTTTTCTACAATACAAAATTTCCAAAATATGAAATTTTCAAAATAAGAAGTGTTGAATTGTAATGTAAGTGAAAAGAATTAGATTATTGAGTATTGAGATTTAACAATTCTGTTTCTGTGTAAGATGTTTTTATAACATCATTATTGTTAATGTTTTACAAAAATTTAAATAACTTCTAAAAACATGAACACTTTTAATGATTTTAAGCTTCCTTTAAAGATTATTTTCTACAGAATGGGAATTACTTGTAGACATTAACGTGTAATTTTTTCTTAGAAATTGCAGGTCGGCAAAGTTATACACAAAAATTTCAATTTGAAATAATTTTTTTGTACAAAAAACTATCCTTCAAAAATATAAAACATGATATGATGTAGATTTTTCAAGAAAATTTAGTAAAAAAAATGTTTGAATTTTAAAAATTATTTTTCTGTTAACCCGTTGCCTGTTAACGACCTTAAGTAGTAAACTTCTTAGCGCAAAATAAATGCAATTTCTTATGTAAATTATAAAATAAATAACGCATGATATTGTTTTTATATCATTATTAACACATTATTGATTGCAATGATCCTAAATTAAGTAATAAATAAATGAGGGACGTAATTTTTTTAATTCATCCCGATTTTTATCAAATTATGTACTCTATTCTATATCCTTTCCATTAGCTGATAAAACGAATCATGACCCAGAATGTGCCGCGTGGAGGCTGCAAAGGTTTTACATTACACTTTCTGTTCATTGTTTTTTTTTGCTTATAATATCTGTTTAAAATTTAAAAATTTTTTCCGACATATTAGATCCACCATTTTGAACTTTTTTTGACGTCATTTTTATATTCAGCGACCCCAAAAACCCTTGTATAGTAAGTTTCATAAAAATTCATCTACCAGGTTTTGCTGAACATTTGGGGCCAATCATATGACTATTTTTCCAAACAGCGAAGGGATTTAAAAGATTGTTTCAAATTTTTTTAAATTCTTTTGGTCTAAGTTTGTCAACTTGCATTTTCTAAGAAAAAAGTTTCGTATATTCGCATAATTCAAGTTATTTGAATCAAATAAATATATAGATAACAAAAATTATTTGAATGGGATAATTTTTTTAGTGTGCTAATACTTTTACGTATGCAAATGGAAGAACATTAATTTATTTATTATAAATTTGGTATAAGGACTACATAAATAATTATTTAACGCAATTAAAGAGATATTGGTCTAAATTAAAATAATTAATTATGAAAAATAATTGCATATTTGATATAAATAAGGGAAATTCCACGTCAACACGGACAGAGCTCTAAACAAAAATTGCTTTGATGGATTTAAACGTTCTAGGGCTTAAAAGATTTTTACATTCATGTACTTTAACCCTTTGCGGCATGCATAACATTATGACATTAATTTAATAATCACAAATGCTTATGAGGGTTTTCAGGGTCGCTGATTACGAATCTGAAGTCCGTTTTTCAAAATTCAAAATGGCGGATCCAATATGGCGGACAAATTTTTTTAGAATTGATCGAAATCGCTTGAAAATAGTTATTCGGGGGTTTTCGGGGTCGCTGATCACGAATCTGAAGTCCGTTTTCCAAAATTCAATATGGCGGATCCAATATGGCGGACGAATTTTTTTAGAATTGATCGAAATCGATTAAAACTCGTTACTCGGGGGTTTTCAGAGTCGCTGATCACGAATCTGAAGTCCGTTTTCCAAAATTCAATATGGCGGATCCAATATGGCGGACGAATTTTTTTAGAATTGATCGAAATCGATTAAAACTCGTTACTCGGGGGTTTTCAGAGTCGCTGATTACGAATCTGAATTCCGTTTTCCAAATTTCAAGATGGAGGATCCAATATGTCGGACGAATTTTTTTAAAATTGATCGAAATCGCTTAAAAATCGTTACTTGGGGGTTTTCGGGGTCGCTGATTACGAATCTAAAGTCCTTTTTTTAAAATTCAAGGTGGAGGATCCAATATGGCGGACAAATTTTTTATAATTGATCGAAATCGCTTGGAAATCGTTACTCGGGGGTTTGTGGGGTCGCTGATTACGAATCTGAAATTATTTTCAATAAATAAACGTTAATTTATTAAATAATTATACCGTCGGCATTTGCGTTACCCGATGTACACCGCGTGAAGGTTGCACGATCGGGTTTTGTACATCGTTTAGCCCTGAAAAAGGCAGTTTGGTAAATACTGTTCAAAATTTTATAATAATAATAATAAAAATTAACTGTTTATTTCCTAATAAAATTAACTAATTAATTAAAATCAGCGGATTTTAATTGCTATTATAAAGTTTTGATGTGTCTTGCTTTGAACAAGAATTGAATTTTATTTGCAGCAGTGGTAAGCAGCGAAGCAATTTGCTTTCAGCAAAATTTAATTGCTTTAGTCCAGTTAGTATTTTAGTGTCTTTGAACTCTCAACAGTGTATTGTTTATTGTTTGTTATAATCAACGTTAATATGCGTTCAGTCAAATATTGTGGATTTATTATTTGTCTTTTTTGCGATTGTCATTTGTTTCGTCAAACTATGAATAGTGTTTTGTTCATTGTTTGTTATCATCAACGTAGGTATGCATGACACATCAAAACTTTATAATAGCAATTAAAATCCGCTGATTTTAATTAATTAGTTAATTTTATTAGGAAATAAACAGCTCATGTTACAAACCAGAATAAATATTTAATTTGGACTTTTGAGATGGCCCTTTATTATTTCTGAATTTGGGGAGGCACCAAGCTGCCAAATTCCCTCGGGAATTTGTTTGAATTGTGGGTTCGTTTTTCCACTTTTAAAAGATACCTGCGATGTTTCGTTTGATTTATAAATTTAAATCTTTTGACTTTAATTAGTTCAGGAGTTTTTAAAGAAAGTAAATCAGATTTAGTATTTTAAATGACAACATTTATTTAAACATTATTTCAGAACAGAATGCAAAGGAGTTGACAAAACTTGCTAATGTTTGTGTTGGAGGTTATAAATTTTGTATAAAGATTCGACATTGGAACAATACAGAATTACTTACGTATATTTTCTTAATCCTACCGACAGGGCATAATTCCTTTTTTGACGGCGCAGGCGCTACGCGCGCGGACTGGCCGGTTGAGGAACAGGGATCCTCCGTCGGGCAAAACACAGTTGAGAAGGTTGAAAATTGAGTCGTCTATGTGACTAATTTTCTTTTTCACGAACTCGCGAATTTTGTAAAGAAGAGAGTCTTCTTTAGTTTTGTGGGACCACTGAATTGAGACGGCGCAGGTACTACACGTACGGACTGGCCGGTTAAAAACAAGATTTTCTAATTGTTTAATATTTAGTTAACTTAAACCTCACTCAACACAGCTCGCACTGGACTCCGTCGGTTAGAAGATTCTATTTTTAATTTTTTTCGTCCGCCTTTCGTATTATACTACACTGAAAAAAAAAACTAGTAGATTTGACTACTTTTTAACTACTCTACGTAATTCAATAGGTCCTCAACTGAATTCAAATAGTTGTACTAACTATCATAAAAGCAGTTAAGACAAATAAGAATGTAGTTGGTTGAATGTGATTTAGTAGTTTATTTGACTAACTTTAAAGTAATTATAACAACTAAGATTTTGGTAGTAGATTTTACTACTTAAAGTAATTCGATAGGCTTTAACGACATTTTTGTTGTAGAATTAACTATTATTTTGTTTTTAAATCTACTACTTTAAGTAGTAGATTTTACTACTTAAAGTAATTCGATAGGCTTTAACGACATTTTTGTTGTAGAATAAACTATTATTTTGTTTTTAAATCTACTACTTTAAGTAGTAGGTTTTACTACCTAAAGTAATTCGATAGGCTTTAACGACATTTTTGTTGTAGAATTAACTATTATTTTGTTTTTAAATCTACTACTTTAAGTAGTAGATTTTACTACCTAAAGTAATTCGATAGGCTTTAACGACATTTCTGTTGTAGAATTAACTATTAAAAGTAGTTAATGATCTGTTTTATAAAGTAAAAATTAACATCTTTTTGTTTTTGTCAGCAACTACTTAAAAGTAGTAGAATTATTTATTATTATTTATTAATTATTATTATTACTGAAATTCATTTTTTCATCTCCTCTAGCATTCCTATTGGTCACATATACTTTATAATTTTCAACACTTATGTACATAATGGAGAAAAATCCTCAAACGCCGGGGATTGAACGCACGACCCTAACATTCGCAAACCGATAACCTAACCACCTAACCACGCTCGCACGCTACGATGGTCTGCATGAAACCTGATGACATTCTTGACATAGATCAACCGACAACTGTAGTTCATTTTACAATGTAATGTAGTAGTATTTACTACTTTTACTAGTTCTTTTCATCTTCTTTAAATTCTTATTTCTGAACTTTGCTTTATTTAAAAATGCTGTTCAGTCCTTTCTAATTACTTTAAGTAGTACAATCTACTACTCAATGTAGTAAAACTTAAGTTCAAAAAGTTAAAATTATCTATTATTTTCTCACCAAAACTACTGCATTGTGTAGTAGATTTTGCTACTTAGAGTGGTTCGATAGGCTCCAACAATATTATTCATTTATTTTTATGACTCTAATGTTGTAGTCAAATCAACTACTATAACTACATAAAAGTTGTAAAGTCTATTACACGAAAAAGGTTTGACTAATAAAAAAATTAGTTCCCTCTACTACTCACGTGTTGTTTCAAATTCAACCGTATAAATTCTTTAATTCAACAATTTGGTGTTAACTATATTAAAGTAGTAAAATTTACTAGTTAAGAAAGTGTTACGTTACTTACAAAAGTAGTCCCTTTTACTACTTTCTATTTATTACTATAAAATTGTTAAATTTACTACTTATGAAATGTTGAGTAAACTATTATCTTAGTTGTTCTTACTACCGCACTGTAGTCAATTCTACAACTTACCTGTTGTTAAAATTTATAACTACATATATTAGTAGAATCAACTACTATTTATCAACTACATAAAATAGTTAAATTAACTACGCAAACCGGGTTAGACTAACTAAAAAAGTAGTTGTTTTTACTACTTTTCACTTAACTACCCAAAGGTAGTTGAATTTGTCAGCCTAATTTTTTTCAGTGTAGTTTTTTTTACTGAGTTCTATACGGGGGTCCGACGCGCAGACGGGCTTAGTCTCGGCATTCCCTACTTTCTTACGATCAACAGATCTGCCAGGCCGTAGCCGGGACAGGTGTTGATCGCTCAAAGAGGAAAATTGTACAGCCGCGATGGAAATATCGCGACAAGCCTCTACTCCTTGTCCTAATGTCAAAGTGGGGTAAATTTGTCAACTAAGGATTTTTAGAATTAGAAGTAGGGATATTCTTCAGGCCCATTGGACTTTGCATTATGCTGACTTTTCTGATTGCATGCAGTTTTCGTGAGAACGGAAACGGCGTTGTTAATTTGATACTTTTCAGAAACTATTTTTATAACTAAATATATAAATTATAATTATATTGTAAAGAAAGAATTTTTTATTTATAATTATAATTTATTAATAGTTATAAGTGTTTAATATAAGTTGTATAAATAACATTATATTGATCCTACATTTTATAAGTTACTAGTATATGTACTTTGCAATCAGAGTTATACATATACACATATACATGCAACTTACAGTCCTCCGGCATTTTATTGTTAACAATAATTTACAATAAAATGTTTAGCTATTATCAAATTATTTTCTGTAAATTTGGAATAGTGCATAAAACGAATAAAATATATACGCTTCATAAAGCGTTGAGTCAGCCTCCAAATGCATGTGCATTTGTTATGATATTCTAGTCCCTAAGTTTGTAGGCCCAAAGGGGAAAAAGGAAGGAGAGACAAGAAAAGACAATAGGAGAGACAAGGCAATGAGCAGAGGCATGTGTAGCATGCTTGTATGTGTGCCCGTAACGCGAAGAACTCAAGAATGTGGTCGTGTTAGATCTTGTAGCCAGCGGAATCAGCGGATGTGCACGTATACACCTAGGTCGTCTCAATGCATATGTGTGAAATGCATTACCTTTAATTATTTTCAAATGGAGGTTTCTTTTATTATATAAAATTTTAAGTATTAATAATGTTTATAAATTTATGCATATAATTTATAAACAATATTATAAATATATAGGATTTTATGTTTTATTAATTCTGTCCTATCTTTTGTAGCTTTAATAAAAAGAAAAATAATAGTAAAATAGTACCTATCAAGTACCTTGTACGTAACACTCAATTTGATTATTATAAAGTTTTGAACAGTATTTACCAAACTGCCCTTTTCAAGGCTAAACGATGTACAAATCACGATCGTGCAACCTCCCCGCAGTGTACATCGGGTAACGCAAATGCCGACGGTACAATTATTTAATAAATTAACGTTTATTTATTGAAAGTAATTTCAGATTCGTAATCAGCGACCCCGAAAACCCCCGAGTAACGATTTTCAAGCAATTTCGATCAATTCTAAAAAATTTCGTCAGCCATATTGGATCCGCCATTTTGAATTTTTGAAAACGGACTTCAGATTCGTGATCAGCGACCCCAAAAACCCCCCAGTGAAGACTTTCAATCAATTTCGATTGAATTTAAAAAAAAAAATTTTTTTGTTCTTTAATTTATTTATTTATAGTTGTTTTTAATTTCACGTAACCTCATTTACTATCAATTTTTCGACATTTAACAATATTTTGATTATTAATAAACAGAGATTTTTTTATTTTACTTGAAAAAGACTGTATATAAATAGATATTTTCAGAATATAAAAGGTGGTAATCTGGGTTACCACTATGCCGCAAAGGGTTAAGATGCCGATGGGCGTTTTTTGCAAATTTTCATTTCCGATGCCAATAGAGCTGTCAAAAGTCAAAAGGTCGAAAAATCTCAAAATACTTTTATGAATTAAAAGTGACTTCAAATTCGTAATCAGATATGCTAAAAACCCCCGAGTAACACTTTTTAATTAAATCTGATCAAATTTAAAAAATTTTCCACCATATTGGATTCATCATTTTTAATTTCTACAAAGTAACTTTATATTCATAATCTGCGACCCTAAAAGCCCCCGAGTAACACGTTTTAAGGGGGGTAGGGTCTAACGGCTGAAAAAAAGCATCTTTTTGTTAATTTTTATTGAAGAAATGGTAAAAGTTTATATGTTAAATTTTTTTGCATATTATTAGTTAGTATTTGAAGAAGATTTTGTAATTTTTTTTTGCGACTAAAGGAAGCAAAAAACGCTATTTTCACTCAAAAAATCCGCCATTTTGTTGCTATATCTTGGAAAAAAATAAATAAATAAACAAAAGAAAAACGTTGGGGTCGGGTATTTTATGTGTTAAAAAAGTATGCCAAGTTTTGTGAAGATTGGTGCAGTAGTTTTTGAGTTATGATGTTCACCGACTTTGGAAATGGTCGTTTTGAGAAAAACGCGTTTAAAAGTATTCGCTGGACAAAATATTCACCTGCTCAAACCATGTTAATATTGTAGTATCTACTAGAGTTTTGCATCAATTTAATTTTTATTTTATGTCCCTGAACAAAATCTTAATAGCTTCCGAAAAATGTAAAAACAAAATTTTTTTTATCACTTTTTATTGTTTATTTATAACTTTTGTCAATTCAGGTACGGAGACAATCAAGGGGTAAAAGCTCCATAACTTTGGCAATTTTGCTCCAAATGACTTAAAAATTTCAAGGGACATTTCTGAGATGTTCTACTATAAGAAAATAAAAAAAACGATTTTTTGAAAGTTGTTTGACCCTACCCCCCCTTAAGGGAGTAGGATAAATTTGAAATTTTTTTCGTCATATTGGATCCGCCAATTTTGAATTTTTAAAAAGTGACTTTACACTACCAGTCAAAATTGAGAGACCACCCATTTTCAGTCAAATGAAAATCGTTTTAAAACATAAAATTTATTGAAACTAAAATTTTTTTCTGCTCATTTTTTTAAAGATGATAAAATTTTGAACAGAAGAAGATATTTCAGAAGTCGTTTGGCCAATAATTCATTTAGATATTTTTAAAAAATCGCTATTTTCAATGATTTACAAAAATTTGAATAACTTCTAAAATAAAAACTTGATCCAAAAAAATATAAAAAATTTGAAACTTTCTTATTTACAGAAAAATAATTTTTAAAATTCAAAAGTATTTTTTATTAAATTTTCTTGAAAAATCTACACCATATAATGTTTTATATATTTTCTAAAATAGTTTTTAGTACAGAAAAATTGTTCCAAATTTTTTGAATTTTTTTGGTCCAAGTTTGACGGCCTGCATTTTCTAGGAAAAAAATTACACGTCAATGCCTATAAGTAATTCTTATAGTGTAGCAAATGACCTTTAAAATAAGCTTAAGATCATTAAAAAAGCGTTCATTATTTTAAAAGTTATTCAAATTTTTGTAAAACATTGAAAATGAAGATTTTTTAAAAATATCTAAATAAAATATTGGCCAAATGACTTCTAAAAGATCTTGTTCTTTTCAAAATTTTATCATCTTTCAAAAAATAAAAAGCAAAATATTTTAGTTTCCATAGATTTTATGTTTTAAAATGTTTTTCAATCACCTGAAAATGGATGGTCTCTCAATTTTGACCGGTAGTGTAGATTCGAGTAACAAGTTTTAATCGAATCTGATATAATTTTAATTTTGTCCGCCATATTGGATCCGACATTTTAGATTTTTTTTAAAAAAACTTTAGATTTATATTCGGGGACCTTAAAAAACTGTTAAAGAATGAGTTACATAATAATTTACCTCGTTTTTTGCAAAAAAACGCCCATCGCCATCTTAAAGTGCTAGAATGTAGAAATCTTTTAAGCCCTAGAACGTTTAAATCTATCAAAACAATTTTTGTTTAGAGTTTTGTCCGCGTTGACGTGCGGAATATCCCATAAATATTTAGTTATTTTAAAAAAATTATTTTATTGATGCAAATAAATATTTATTTGAATTAAAATCCATGCATTACTAAATCAAGTAATTGACCTAATTGATTTAAAGCAATATTTATTAGATTCAATTATTCCATTCATTTGACTTAAATAATTCGAATTTGCTACAAATAACTATTTATTTGATACTACAAATTTAAATTTTTATATCAAGGGCAGTTCCATACGAAAAGTAAATGGTTGATCACCGATTTTTCTTAAAGTTTGTAATTTTGTAGTATTTGGGGTACTAAATAACTGTACGAAACAGTTTTGCAAAAAAAAATTTTTTTGCAAGATATATAGATTTGAAAAATTAGAAACTGAAAATAAATAAATAAATGTCATTTTTTTATAATATTAAAAAAAAGTTAAGAAAAATTAAATTTTCAATAATTTGTTTAAACAATAATTTTTTATTGTTAAAAAAATATGCTAAGGACATCCTGGAGTTTCCTAAAAAAATTATTTTCTCAAAATTTAAACCTTCCTTAATAAGTGGTTAAATTTTTAAAAATGTGCTTTTTGATGTTTTTGGGAAAAAAATTTTTGAAGTTTGCGCTACGAGTTTTTGTGCGTTGCGCTAACTAACAATAAGTAGCGCCTATATCAGTGTATTTTAAAAGATGATATGACCTTTACTGCTTGCCTCTAATACACTTATTAATCATATACGTATATATTATTATTATAAACAGTTTAACTATATATTTTTAACTTTTTTATAAAAATTATTTTCCTTTTTTATTGTAAAAAGTTTTTTCCTCCACACTTTATCCAGGCTTATATTTCTAATTTTTTATTTTTATGGTCTTCAGTGGAACAAAAGTCAAACGTTATTGTGTCAAATTTATTTTCTACTAACTGAAAAAATGCTTTAAGGAAAACATTTTTTACATTAACCCATTGATACCTACAGGCAAAGGAATTCAGAAATAATAAAAGTAACTATTGAAATCCTGGCATGGGATCTAATGATAATTTTTGTCGTTGAATGTTAAAAAAATATTTTTTTAACAATTTTTTTTTATAAACAAATGAAGAAAAATTTTAGTAGACAATTTTAGTAGACAAAATTAAATATATATATTCAGTGTCAGTTACAAAATTGCTACTGACTAATGAACTATGAATGTTTTGTTTTCTTTCAAAACAAAATACATCTACTAATACAAAAATTAAATAATATAGATAGTAAAGTATTATTCTTAACTTAAATTACCAAAATATAATAGAGTTTTAGTATTATTAATAATTATAATTTAATTTATTATAGAACATATAATTTAATGCATTCATTATTATTTGATCAGGTCAACAAAAAAAACTATTATAAATAATTCGTCAATATTAAAAAGCAATATAAATAAAAAAAATAATTCGTCAAACATTGTAAAATATTAAAATTATGCACATATTCAATAAATTTTGTATATCTATATTTAAATAATTAAATAATAATATTATATAAACTTTTAATTCCAATAAAAGAATTTGATTTTATCAGCAATTAATAATAATTCTTAGATATGTCATTAACGTTTTAGATTTAGTGTTATTTGTCGATATGATAATTCTAACACTTCAATTTAAAATAAACACTATAATGATATCTAATAGATGTCGCTAATTGTTGGTAAGATTGAATTTTATATGTAATAATAATAATAAAATTATAATAACAATAATAATAAAAAAAAATAATAATAATATAATAGAAATATCTATTGTTTACGAACATATATATCTTAAGTAAAGATGTAAAAATTTGTTTTTTGGATTTTTTAATTTAAGTAAAGATGTAAAAGGTTGTTTTTGTTGAGAATCCACATTTATTTTCAAATTAAAATGTTAAGCTTTTCGTCCATCGACGACAGACCTCTTCAGACATACTTTAGAAAACTGATTTACAACGCAGGAGAAAACGATTTTGATTTTTTAACCGTATTAAGCGTAAGTTGACTTTAATCCATTTTTTTCGACAACGTTGGTTATTTCAACACCATTAGCATTACTTATGGTACAGCTGTTGTAAGAAATATGAAAAAATGGATTAAAGTCAACTTACGCTTAAGGGCACCCGGGAAATAATACTGGTTTCGTGATAGACGTCTCATTTAAAAAGAAAAGAATATTTTGAGTCGGGATTTTTTGGTAAATATAGAGAAATGCTCTGGGACCAGCGGTCCTCTCGGAATTTAGAGAAATTTTGATAAATAATTATTGAAAAAAATTGTTTAAATATACGGAAAAAGGGGGTTTTTCACGGTTCAGTATAGACGTCTCATTTTGAGAGGATAAAATATTTCGGGTTCATATTTGGAGGGGTGATAGAGGAAGACTCTCCGAGGAGCGGCCCTCTCCGTTTTTGCAATAATTTTGCGAGGAAATTATTTTATTAACGATTGAAAGTGGAGTAATTTGAGGTTAATACATTTCCCTCAGTTCAACCCGCGACCACTTCCGAGAATTGGCGCCACCTCCTTGACCACTGACACATAGATCCACTTGTCTGTGTGCTCTCCGCCATATTGTCTCTCACTTTCGCCAAAAATCCAACTTTTGTAATTTCGTTTTTCAATATTTATTTCAAAAATTACTTGCAAATTTCGAGAATATTCTTTATCATCATGAATTCCCCTAATTATCATGATAAATCCGAACTAAATATCTCTAATTATTTAGAAGTGAGACGACACGCGGGAAAACACTTTTTGGGCTCGATTTTTCCCGGATGCCCTTAATACGATTAAAAAATGAAAATCGTTTTCTCCTGCGTTGTAAATCAGTTTTCTAAAGTATGTCTGAAGAGGTCTGTCGTCGATGGACGAAAAGCTTAACATTTTAATTTGAAAATAAAAATGTGGATTCTCAACAAAAACAACCTTTTACATCTTTACATATATATCTTAAGTTTTCAAAATTATATCAAATCAAATATATCTATTATATTTTAATAAAATTTCCAAAAAGAATTTAATTATTTAAAAACATTTTGACAAAATTCTACAAGAATATTCAATTATTTTCTAAAAGAATTAAACTTTCATAAGAATTGAAATATTAAAAATAGAATTTATCTAAATTGTTATTAAAAAATCAATTATTTAAAACTTTTTTTATAAAATCCTCGCAATAATTTAATTATTTTTATAAATAATAAAACTCATTGCAGAATTTCAATTATTTTTAACCCCTTGGCTGTCAACGAGATTTCCACTGTTTGGGCCAAAAGTGTGTTGAAAAAATGTTTAATGGATTTTTATGAAACTTGGTACCCTAAGGTTTCTAAGGTCGCTGATTACGAATCTGACATCAGTTTTTCGAAATTCAAAATGGCGGATCCAAGATGGCGGAAATTTTTTCAAAATTCGTCGAATTTGCTTGAAATTTGTTACTCGGGGGTTTCAAGGGTCGCTGTTTACGAATCTAACATTAGTTTTCCAAAATTCAATATGGCGGATCCAATATGTCGGACAACGAAATAAAAAATTTATCAGATTGGCTTGAAACTGAATACTTGGGGATTTTCAGGGTCGCTGATTACGAATCTGAAATCAGTTTTTCAAAATTCAAAATATCTGGTTCAATATGGCGGAAAATTTTTTAAAATTTATTGAATTGGTTTGAAGCTGGTTAATCTGACATCAGTATGATAATTTTTGGTGAAATCAAATTTCGATAAATACCCTGAAAAACTAATGTCAGATTCGTAATCAGCGACCCTAAAAACCCCCGAGTATTCAGTTTCAAGCCATTATAATTAATTTTTTATTTTGTCGTCGCCATATTGGATCCGCCATTTTGAATTTTGGAAAACTAATGTTAGATTCGTAATCAGCGACCCTTAAAACCCCCGAGTAACAAGTTTCAAGCAAATTCGACGAATTTTGAAAAAATTCCGCTATCTTGGATCCGCCATTTTGAATTTCGAAAAACTGATGTCAGATTCGTAATCAGCGACCCCAAAAACCCCCGAGTACTACGTTTCAAGTCAATCTGATCAATTTTTTATTTTGTTGTCCGCCATGTTGGATCCGCCATTTTGAATTTTGGAAAACGAATGTCATATTCGTAATCAGCGACCTCGAAAACCCCCGAGTAACCGGTTTCAGGAACATTTAAGAAGTTTTTAATCACCTTTTTTAAGTTGCGCATATATGCGTCATGAATCACTTTTGGCCAGTTTAGTTTTGCGCATATATGCGTCAGCGACAGTCAACGGGTTAATTCAATTTTAATCAATTTCCTCGAAAAATGTAATTATTGCAATTATTCTTAAAAATTAGATTAAAATTCATCAAAAAAACTCAATTATTAATTTAATAATATGCAATTATATACAAAATTAATATTAATATGTACATATACTACTTATATGTATATATTAACAATGAAGATGCTATTCAATAAATAATAAAATTTCAAATATTATAATAATAATGTGTAATAATAAATATATATGTAAGGAGAAATAAATAAGATGACAACCGAGCGAGCGTTAGCGAGCGAGGTGTATGTCGCTAGTTAAGTATTAAAAACATTATAGCGTGGATATAAAAAAAATTAAACTTTGCAAAAATTTCAAATTGAAATCCTTGAAAATCCAAATTTCTGTTATACTTTTAGACGATAGCTCTACAGAATCATTTCTTTAAAAAAAATTCAATTAAAAAAAATTGAATTATTTTAAATCTCTTTGATTTCCATATTTATTTAACAGATTTTTTTAATGATTGGAATTTTGTAAAATTTAACTATAAACTCTATATTTAAGAAAAAAAATCTTGTCTTTTTTTTAAATAAATTTTAAAAGAAGTTACTTTAGAAAAGGTTCATTGCTAAAATTGAGTGAAATAGAAGATGGAAATGATGAAAGTAATCTGAAAGATTCACAATAGAAATATTTTTGTAATACAAAATAAAAATTCTGTTACTAGGTTATCTTTAATTATTGTGAGTCATTAAATTTATAAGAGATTCAGACTTAAGACTTTTTTTTAAATTTCCATTTCTAAAAGAAAATAGTAAAGTAGAGTGGGATGAAAAATTCCAAAAAAATACCATCTGAGTTTTATACATACAACAGTTATTAAATCGATCTGTAATCCATTTAGCATGCGAATAAAGAAAATTATTTTTTTTTACTTATTTCAAGTATTGTGACAAGAAAGAACATATTTTCTGCATAAAAATGTAATTTATTTTTTTTAATGTGAAAAACAACTTTAAGCAAACTTTTTGAAAATTATTTTTGAATTAGTTCTATGATGATTAAATTTTTAAATATGTATATAATGGAATGTTTTTAGAATAATTGAACTTTGTAAAATGTAATTAAACATGATTATAATTTTTTTGAAAATATGTTTGATATATTTTGTATTTATGCTATAGTTATATTTATTATTTATTAAATTGGACATTATTTTGATTAAAAAAAATAAGAAATCGTTAGTGGTGGGTTTAATCTTTATTATTGTTTTAGTTGCATAGTTTTTTTTTCTTAGTTATTTTTTTTAAATAATTAGTTCTTTTCTTAGTTTGAGAAAGACAATATTCAATCTAATTTTAAATAATAGTAAAGAATATTAGAGTGGGTTTCTTTTATTGTAATTGAGTCATTAAAAAATGTTGTTAATATTAGTAGTTCAATGTTACATTGTGAGTTTTGATTAATGTTAATCATATATGTTTACTGTTTTCTTTGTTAACTTTGAGGATTGTTGTCTCCAGTGCTATTTTGTGTTAAATATTACTTTTAAAATGCTATATGCGGACGTTTACATTTTTTTTAAAAAAAAGGTCAAAAGCACAATTTTATTAGAGCTTAAATGTCATTTGATTTTATTAGTAAGTCAGCTTGGAATTTCGATAGTTATTTAAGAAAATTATAGAATTCCATATTTTTATAAGAGGGTAAAATAACGGAAGGTGTGGCAATTTTGATTTTAAGAGTTACAATAATCTAGTTTTATCCTTTTTTTTAATATTATTGTTTTGATGAAGTTTATTTCATGCCTATTTATAGAAACAAGCGCAAATTATTTACAAGCAATTTTACTTATATTGTTAATTTTTAATACGATGATTGTTTCCTGACAAACGACATTCAATCAAATTTACCCATTTTTACCCACATTTATAAAACATGCATATTTTGTATTTATAAGTATTTATTTGATTAATTATGTACTTTTCTTAGAATTTAATAAATCTGAATGTATACCTTATAGTATTCATAAAATTCTATTTAAATTCTATATCCCATTTAATTAAATACTAAGTATAATAAGCTATAATGTATTTTTCCTTGTACTATGTTACTATGTATTGTATGTTATATACACCCATATTTTTAAATTATATGATTTACCCGTGTTTATTATATAGTTCGTTTATGATATTTAAAAACCAAACAACAGAAAAATCAAGCTTTTCTATATTTAACCGATACCCAACCTATTGAAGGGAATTTTTGTTACTACTATTTTTGGTATTTTACTTTGTAGTATTTCATTCTCTTCGAATTTGTAGATAACTTCATTTTTCTCATTTGTGTCGAGTAAAAATGTATCCCAAAAATATTTTTGATGTGTTTTTAATAATTAGTCGTGTATTGAGATATAATATTCTATCATTTCTAAAATTTCTTGATTTAAACTTTTTCTAGATGACAGAATCTTATTTATGATAAATTCTTCTATCTCAGCATAAGTATTTGTTGAAATGATTACATCTGCATTTGACACTTGAACACTAAATTTTTTTTCTTTACTTCCTTCTTTATTTTTGATACTTAATTTTTCTTGAGTTATAGATTTGATTTTACCAGGGGCTTTTCCTTTTCTTAGTTTTGTCATAGAGTTGTCCGAATTCATATGTTCTATTAGTGAATATGAATTATCTATGATTAAGACATTTTCGTTGTTGACCTGTATAATATCTGAAAGTTCTTCACTTTTCTCGATAATTTTTTCGTTGATTTTTTTATCTGATTTTATTTCATTTAGTTTATGCTTAACTTTGAAATTCGAAATATCATTTTCTAGTTGTAAAACTTTGTTAATAGGACAAGCATGGTTGTTTAATTTGTCTTCTTCCTTTGACTCCATTGTAAAGTAGGGTCTTTCCGAATCAGATTTTTGTAAAGTGTCCTCCTTATTTTCTTCATCGTCTTCAAACATTTCATTATCCAAAAATTCTTTCATTTCCTTTTCTGGCAGTTCTTCACTGATGCTGATATCTTCCTCATCATTGGAACTGTCCATAATAGGATTCATGTACTCCACTATTTCTTCTTCTTCCAAAGGTTTCTCTTTACTGTGAATGGATTTTTTGTCGCTGGATTCTTTACTTTCAATTGCAGGTTGTAGTTCATTTATCGAAGGTGATATGTTATGATCCCATTGTTCTGTATCCTTTACAAGGTTCATGCTTGGTTGCGAATCGCTGAATATAACGGGTGGTATTATGAAATCATCAACACGTTCTCTATTAAATTTGCGTTTGTTTATAAAATAATCTCTTCTATAATAATCATTGTTAAAAGATGGTTCCTGTCGATTACATAATCTTCTATAAATTTTCTGTTGTTCGTTGTATCTTCTTTCTCTTTCACTGAGATGATAACCTCGGTCATCGTTGGTGTATGAATTCTTTCTGGAATTAGTGTTATAATCTTGAAAATACTGATTTCTGTTGTTAAAATTTTCTCTTTCATAGCCCTGTGATGTCATGTCCGTATTTTGCCAATGTTCTTCTAAATCCGTGTTCCTATTTTGGTAATCAAATTCATTATTGTCATAGATCCTTCTATTAAATTGTTCACTTTGTTGTTGGTTTCTTATTTGACATTTTTCGCCAATTGGTTCGTAGTAATTATTCTGTGTATTTGGTTCATACATGCTGCATTGGTTATTCGCATCTTGGTAGTTGTATCGATCCTCATAATCCATGTTATCATCATAATAATCAAAACCTCGTCCATAATCACTTTTTTCCATCCTGTGCACATCTCGCCTAACGTTATAATTATTTTGGTATTGATTTGTTTTGAAATTGTCATCTGCAAAATATGGTTCCTCTTGGATCATATACGATTCATCATAGTCATAGCATCTATAGTCTCTATGCTCCTCTCTTTCGTAATCATCCTGTATGTTGTTATATCTTCTACATTCGTCTCTGAGATCTTCGTGTTCTTCGTCAGTAAATCTGTGTTGTAAATTTCTGGATTCTGGATCTGTAAAATTATTTTTATGATCCATTGCTTCAAAGCTATATCCCTCCGATTTCCATTTTTCTATGTAGCCTCTCTGTAACATTGCTTCATACACTGTACCCATTTTATGATTTAATACGATTTAAACATTAGCAATAAAAAATAATTGATTTTGTTTAACTTCTATTTAAATGGAACTGTAATTTAATTTGAAGTCTTTCAAATTTTTTTTACGTAATGTAGTAACACGATTGACCTATATCGGCTCATGTTACCGTATTCTGTTATTGTTTTTACGTTTATATTATTAGACTGCTTTTTGTGTTTTGGCTATTTGCTTTGTGAAAAGCCATTAAGTCAACAAAAGAAAACTGCTTTTTATTATAAAATTGCTTGATACTAATAAACATTTGATCAAAAGAAAAATTTTGCATTTTTTTACTGTACTTTGTCAATCCTGGATTTACTTTTTAAATTTATGTATACATCAAATTAAAAAAAATTCTCGACTCTTTTCAAAATAATAATAAACAATTACTATTTGATGAAAATTATGATTCCATAAAAAATTTGACACCACTTTTGATAGAAATAAATTTATGTATATAGTGTTCTCTTTAATGCTTTGCTGATTGTGACCAGCCTTGACTTTGCAATTGTACCCCGTTTGACTCGTCAGCAGTCTTCCTTCCTCAATCTTGGAATTATTTTATATATTATGTAATAACTGGAACTAGTTGTTCAGAGATGTACGTATCTCAATTTTGTGCCAAATAATTATTTACCAATATTTAGTAAATATTTTTTTTTATATAAAAAATTAGTAATTGATCTTATTTTTATTCTAAACTTGAATATTTATTTTAAAAAAAAATTCCCGTTTTTATAATAACAATTCATTTTTTTATTCAATCTTTAAATTAAAGTTTATATACCAAGTGAACATTCCAATTCCAATTAATTATTGTTTAAAAATAATGAAAATTCACTTTTGATTTTCCAAACGAAACCCTATTTAACCGTTATCAGTATTTGACGAATTTTAATCCTCTCACTTGTCCAAGTGGCTACACACTTCCGACAAGGTTGTTATTTTATTCGAGGAAATAAGACCGATTTATTAAGGAAACCAGAGCTTGCCGATCGCAAGGGTGGTTACCGTTCCCTAAACTCGACGTTAGCGAGTAAAAAAAAACTTCTAACTACCCGCACTTTATAAAAAACCAAAAAATAAAATTATTCCTGAAAAGGATAAAAAATTTCATAATAAGCATATTTTGCAAATAAAAAATCAATTCAGTATTTCATTTATGTATTTAATATGTGTATAAGTGTAAATGTATGTATATATATTTTTTTATTTTTCGTGTTTTTTTATTTTTTCCTGTATATTTTTATAAATAAAAAAAAAGAATCCCACCGCTGCCACCAATTTTGTTAAAGATGAATTGATAAATATTAATTAATTAACAAAATTTATTAATAAAACAAATTTTAATTATACTGTATTAAATTCTACATTAACTTACTCAACAGAGACAGAACTTTAACTAATTCATCTAAGAATAACTTAGGTACTCTTCGTAAAAATGTAATAAAATAATTTAGTAATTTAAAATAAAGGTAGTGGATTCTTTTCTAAAGTCCACTATTATTCAGCGGCTCCGATTAGACGGTATTTATAATGAAAATAAGGAAGGAAAATATTTTGTAATAGGTGTAAGATTTCAATGATACGCTATTCCATTTAGTTAAAATAATATATGATTTATTATTAACAATTGTATATATTTAACCCAAATGACAATTTTAATTTTATATGATTGTTATCAATTATAAAATTAAACAATAATCTATTCTTTTGCACAATATCATGTAGTATCAAAATGAATGTGTAATTGTATAAATTGTGTGCTGTGATGGACAAGATTAAATCAACTCACCAAAACAATTTCATTTCATTCAACTTATTTCAGAAAAGTATCTTATTACTTCCTCAGGTAGAATGCTTAGTATACACCTGTTTTTAGATAAGTATTTCTGTACTCCAATTTTATTTCCTTGGTCACTTTGTTATTTTCAATATTAATCCTTATATATATTTATACTATTTGCAAACTCACCATGAAATAAATTCCTTTTTCTTTTTCACTGATTTCATATAATTGAATAAATATTTAAAACTCGGGGTCACCGGACTTAAACTTTATTCAATTGATCGATTTTACTTTTTGTTTAAATACACTATATTTTTAATAATTAATCACTTTAAATTGTAATGCAAATTCCTTTTTATCAAAATAATGAACAAAACAAAATCAAAATATCAAATCGAAAAATAAAATATCGCAGAAACTTCACAAAATATATATATATTTATATTATTTATATAATCAGAAAAAAACTCTCAATTCCCGAGAGCAACAAAGTAAATATACACAACTTTGTTGCGGGAGGAACCAAGTCAAACTCAATCGTTAATCGGCTCAAGTCTTGGATCACACCCTGAATTTCGTTAAATTATTAATAGTGGGGATACTATTACACATAGCTCATTGAACTTCTTGTTGCGAGGCAAGCTTTTCGCAAGCTTGCAAATTCCTTGAATGGCATGACATGAGTTCAATGATTTCTCACCACAGTAGTTTCACTTGTATGTGTCTTTTATTTAAAATATTTGTCATCAATACATATGAGTTTTTCGATGAAAAACAAACTCTTTGGAAACTGTAATGAAATTCATTTTGAAATATGGGTGTTGTCCGTGACTTTCGCAATAATTTTATAAAATTGACATATCTAAATAATAATGAAACCAAGGAAGTTTAATGAGAGTTACTAATTTAATAGAATTGAAATTAGTAATCTTGTAACGATGATAGGTTGTTCTGTCTGCCCTTTTAGTGTTTGTTGTATATGTGTACTTAACCTAATTACAAGATTCCCAATTTTAATGAGGCTATATAATATAAATAATTTTTAATTAATAAAAAAAATTAAAAATAGTTACGAAGTCATACGTAACAATCTGGTTATACTGCTCTCTATGAAGATCGCAAAAAAGGGGATAATTCTGTCATTATAAATGGAGATCTTGATGCTTCTGGTGTGTACTGTTGATTTGTTTTTGATAGTGTTAAGTTGACGAGATATTGGTGAAATCCTTCTTCTCTAATAGCGATTAATGGATAACTTTTTAAATGGAGAATAACATTTCGGATAATATTCCTGGAACAAGTAATAAAAATCCTTTTGATGAAAGTGTAACGTTACAAGCCGTATCGTTTTTTATCTTTATTAAATTAAATTTTAATAAATTTTATCCACGATTACTATAATTCGAAGAGTATATTTCTTATTATATTTAATTATAATTGTGAAAATATATGTAAAGAAAATTAAAGAATAATGAAAGGGTCATCCGAGTCACCGAAATTAACTCTCTTTTTCTTGTTCAGAAATGCACCTTGAGTAACTTTTGATTCTTGGTAAAATTCCGTTCAATGACAATTCTTTAGATGTATTTTAAAGCTTTTATTTCAACATCAAATTAATCCACAAAACATTTTTATTAAATAGAACCAAACACATTGCAAACATGTCAACAATTTATAAGAAAGATCGCATTGCGAGTGCATTATTATTCTTGCAGATTTGAGAATCCAAATTCCATAACTTCCTTCGAATCAAACATTTTAATCGAACAAAATAATTGCCAAGTATGAATTAAAGGAATAACTTCACAACTGTCTTCTTTAGTTCCATAAATTAAAAGTATAAAAGACTCTTTGGGTTAATGACCAAAATGTAGTCTGTTGATAAAATGGAAACGTAGGCGTTTCTAAAAGATCTTTGACATCAAGGACTCGGTTACAAATTCACATGTTGCAACCAATATAAGAAACTAAACATTTTTGCACAGTAAGAGGGTGCAATTACATTAAAGTTATTCCAAGTTATAATAATTATTGGCCAATATAAGAATATATTTCCTAATCCTTTAACCCTCTCCACTAAATTCTGTCACATCCAAACCTTAATTTCAGGTATTAAAACTGATGTTCCCCAATGTAATTTGCTTCTTCGCGACAGTTAACTCCTGGAGACTCCTGGGTAGACGTTAAAATCTAAAATCGCGAAGTGTTTGAATAGCTTGGACTGAGAATATCAATAGTAAACACTAAATAAATTAAATTTAAATTTGTCTATTGCTGTCGTTCGTACATTCTATAATTTTGGCAGCCCTTTCCTCATACTTAGAATTACCTTGAATTTATGACAAAGTTCATATAACAAGTTCAAAGCAATAGTCATTCGAGTTAAATAGTTGCATAGTGATTAAAGAATTGAAACGAGTAGAGACGAAAACAAAATAGTTCAATTGCCCGTTCTAATAAGAAGGACCATCATGAATATTAAATCATAATTTCATCTAACTTCTGTTCATATTTTTGAAATCTGGTTTTAAGAAATTTAAAAACTGTAACAAAACTGGGTTGTTTTAAAAATATCTTATTTAAAATAAATTATTGTGATCTGTTATTCAAAGAATAATGACGAGCTAAAAATTCTCTTAATAAAACTATCAAGAGGCGAGATGTACTGAAAAGAGAGAGATAACGACCCCATAATTTATCAAAGCATTGAACTAAATAAAATATTATAAGTTCCAATTCTTTCTTTGTTACAACTCCGAAGACAGTACTGCTTGATTATAATTAATACTTATTTTTTATTAATTTTTGTAACAAAATTATGACTTTAATCTTTATACTCAAAGTTTTGATTTGTCCTTGTTAAATTCTTTAATTGATGGAAACAAAATATTTGATTCTAATTGTAACGTCATCGATACTTCAGTTACTAAATTACATGGATATTTAGGATTTTTCTATATTGCCTTTTGGAAGGTTGATGATGCTGTGAACACTATGGTTACGGTGTGATGAGAATCTTTTAATTGGGAGGTTTCTGTAAATGATTTTGAAGTGGTACAGTCTCTTGAGTGTAAACGTGCTGGTGTTTTATTGCGGGTATCTTACATGTTGTTAAAGGATAAAATTTTAAACCTTTTACACCTTTTTCACGCGAAGGATTTAATGTGTCTTAAGAATAGGTTTAATAATGTTTTTGTGATAATAATTATTAATTTCAGATAAACGTAATCTTAAATCATAAAGATTAATGAACAAAATCATGGAATATTTGATTTCCTTGACTACAATTAATTAATTGTATACATAAAAAAGGCGATAGAAGAGAAATCTCAAAAAGGGAAAAGTGGTCGTCCCAAAAAGAATGTTTATTTCGTTTCTGCTCCAATGATGAGGGACATTCGACAGGATCAATTGGCCCGGCTAATAACTAGTAACGTCATGAATGCGTAAAGAATTAAAGAATTATTGATAGATTTTTTAAATTTGCCGCAGTCGAATAATGTTTCTTCTACAACTGTAATTCCAGATTTTCAATGGTTTGTTTACTGCATTAGTACACTTTTTCTTATCTTTTGTTTTGTTTTTTGTTTTTACTTAGTTTTTCTTTTTATCAATATGTTTTTTGTTTAGTGCTGGGACCTCGCGTTCGCAATTTTGTAGCTGTGGGCTTGTCCTTTCTATGGATAATGGCATGGTTCGCTGTATTTGTGGTGCTTCTGTATTTAAGGAGTCTTCACTAATAAAGAAAGAGATAGATTTGGATTGATCCGTAAAATTTTTTTTAGACTTATCTTAAAATATAAAATTGTGTATCGATATTTAATAAGGGGACAGTTTGAATAACATAATGATTACAATCACAATCATGCTTAACTCATCGTTTTTGTCATGTGGGCGTGACGATGTTTACATAAGAAAATAGGCGTGTTTTGTGGGTTTGTATTTAATGTGTCAATATCATTCTCACAACAAGCGCCAATATTTGAACATGTGTTCAAGATGCAACTTGATTATTATTTTGATTTTTGGTCATCTTATTTTGAATAATTTGTTATAATAAAGTGATTTATTTTATGTTGTAAACTGTGAATTAATAATTTTGTCACTCTTGGTTAATACAAACAATATTTTTATATTAATTTTAATTTGATCATCAAATTTTTGTTCTGAGTTTTATTTTTTTTTAATTATTAGACATATATTATTATTAACCTAACTAAATAAAGATTTAAATTAGGATATTATTGATTATGAATTGTTAAATATTGATATTAATAATAAATAATATTATGCAAAATGAAAATGAACCGATTATTTCAAAAAAAATTAATTTTACAATTTAACACAAATAAACAAATAAATTAGTTAATTTACTAAGAATATTGTTAACCATAATCAATCCATAAATATATAAACAACTTAAGACATAATAATCCCATTTTACGCAAATAATAAAAATAAAAACAAAAGAAAAACGGAATAAACTATCTTTCTCTAACGATCCGTATAACGTATTATTTACAAGAAAATACGTTTTAATAGAATAAAAACACTAAAACATTAAAGACATTTTATAATAATCGAACATTAGTGTCAATTTCATTATAAATGAAGTATTAATTAACGAATTATTTAATTAACATATACCGTCAACAGGGGTAATTATGGAACATCAGAGGTAAATATGGAACGCGTAATTCTTTTTATGTAAAATTTTTGTGGTAAATTATTTTAATTTGGTTCTTGTTTTAAATAATAGTTTAATATATTGCCTACAAAGTTATTCAGATGTTTTTATTTTTATTGTCATTGGCAACGAGAAAATAATTATTAAACATCGAAAAAGTGGAAAGGTTATTTCACAAAAATGCAAAAATCTACTAATTTCTTTGAATTAAATTCGCGTTTAGTTTACTATTATTTCTTTACTCTGCAGTACTAAACAAAGTTTTTTTAATATACAGACAATGAAAATTTATTATACTTGCTTTTATAATTAATTATAATAATTTGTTCTATAATTGCCCCAAATGCGAGGCAATTATGGAGCAATATTTATGTTTAAATAACTCCGTCAAAAAATTTTTTTTTTGGAAATGGAACTTGAAGGAAATCTTTAGAAGAATGTTCACAATATATTTGAATAGCTAATAAAATTTTTTTGTACACTTTAGATTTTTAGTAGAGAAGAAACTCAAAAAATCGCGTTTTTTGTTCCATAATTACCCCTGTTGACGGTAATAAAAGTGCGGCCATCAAAACTACTGAAAGCAAAAGTCCGTATATTTAAACACTAGATGATCTATATTCTGACGGTCAATAAATCCGATATAGTGATTTTCAAAACTAGTGACTTCACAAACTACTTAAAACAAAACTCCCTAGATTCAATAATAATTTAAAAACCCCTAAACAACTTTAAGTTTGTGCACACACTTAAAATAATAAAAATATCAAATTACAAATAAGAAACTAAAATTAATTAAAATATAAAAATTTATTATTAAATTTAAGAAAATACATAATTAAAAATTTTAAAATTAAAATTAAACTTAAAACTAGCAACTGGGGCCAAATCTCGTCTGCCCCGGGACCAAAACATAACGGGTCCCATCCTCGGCAGCAAAAATCTTCAAATTAGTAATAGGGATCGGATCACACCTTCTCCCCCCCTTAGAAGATTGTGATTAGAAAATTCTGAAATTCGTATTCTGAAACAAACACAAAATAAATATAATAAATTATTATACAATATTAAACGATAATATAAACAATAAAAAGAAAAGAGAAATATTTGCTTCCTTCAAAAGGGCCCACATACGCCCTCCTTCGCCTCAAATTACTATTAGATTCTGTAAATAAAAATAACAAATTAACTAAAATTAAATTAACCTTAAATTAATTAAATAAACAAGAAAAATAATAATCAAACTTACGTTCATTCATTATGAATTTTTGCTTTTAAATGATTCATTTTCAAAATTTGCTGACCTTTGTAAAATTCTAAAGAGATAAAACCCTTAGATAAGATCATAGAAAACACGCCACAAAAATCAACATAACAACTAACAAATAACATTAATCCACTACCGAACATCATCGATGTCTTTGACGTGCTGGGAGAAGCGGATCCACTGCCAAATGTCATTGATTTCTTTGATGTGCTGGGAGAAGTGGATCCACTGCCGAACGTCATTGATTTCTTTGATAGGCTGGGAGAAGTAGGTCCACTGCCAGACATGATTGATTTCTTTGATGAGTTGGGAGAAGTGCCTTCGCTGCCAGACACGACTGGCATCTTGTATATGTTCGGTAGACCTTGCCGTGGTGGCAGGGCTTTTAACTAAAGGACAGCCAACAGGGTGGTTCCCTGACTTTAAAACTAAAAACATTAGGTATGAGCGATTGTAAAAAAGAAGAAGAGTACCTGCGGGGTAATGCTACGGCTAAATCCCTCACTGGTTCCGATCGTCAAGCGCTTTCAAGCGTAGGGACGGTGGCCAGTAACCCAAGGATGCAAAAGGATGCAGCGTGACGATTGAAGCCAGCTGCATTTCTGTCTTCAGTAATGTTTCTGCGATTGACATTGCTACTTGCAATGAAGATCGAGAGGAATGCATGAAGCTGCCAGAAGAAGAGGCAGCGAGCATTCAAAAAATGGAGGATGAAGTTAGCAAGATGCTGAAACCCTGTAAGGTCCAGCGGTATGTCAATATGACAATCAAGCATGGACTGAGAAGCATAACGTCGCTCATGCGGGATGTGAAGGAAAAGCACGCATCAGCGGCCAGAAAAGATGAGAAGTTCTACCAGGGATTAATCTGGTCGGAAGAAGCATGCAAAGACCGAAGGATGAGACGTGACCGTTTCAACGCAGCAATGCTAAGAAACGTTGTCTTGGAACGTCAAAAGCAGAAGAGAGGTGGTCCTGAGTTTGTGAAGGACACAAAGAAGAAGAAGGAGAATGGATCTCCTAAAAGGACTGGAGGCAAGTGTACCAAGTCGACACCAAAGTCGAATTCAGTTAAGGATAGAAGACAGCCACAACAACGAACAACAATGATCGTCAAAGTGGCTTAAGGAACATCATTCGCGAACGTGCTAAAGAAAGTTCGTGAAGAGGCTGACCTGGAATCCAGCAAGACAAGCGTTGTGGGCGCTGCGCCCACTAAAAAAGGGGAGCCTTCTTATCAAAATAGGAGGGACTTCAAGTAAGGCGTTGTTCACCGAGGAGGTGACAAGAGTCATGGGAGCCCTAGGTAAGGTGCAGAGATGGCGGACCGGCGAACTACGTTAGAAATCCGCAATATGGATGCCCTTACAGAAAAAGAAGACGTATTGGGTGCCCTGGAGAAAATTTCTACGGTACCAGCAGGAAGTAGGAAGGTGACGGTTCTCGGACCGAACAAACGAGGAGCAAAGCTCGCTGTCGTGGTTACAAGTCAGGAAGACGCTGATAAGTTAGAGAAAATCGGTTCGTCTCCTGCAAGATAAGAAGAAGAACTATGGTCACAAGGTGTCATAAGTGCCTTGACTACGGCCATATAGGTAGAGATTGCCAAGGTATAGATAGGTCGGCTGCGTGCTTCAAGTGCGGAGAAGCCGGCCATAAGGCAGCAGATTGTAAGAAGAGCTCATGCTGCTTCTTATGCCAGGCAAAGTTCGGCGAGAAGGAGAATATCCAGCATGTCGCAGGATCAGGTGGTTGCAAAGTCTTCAGAACTGCCCTCGAGGAAGCAAAGAAGACTTTGTCAAGGACAAGGAGGAAGTAAGGCCAGAACAACAGTGGCACAGGAGAGTCGCGTGAGCGACTTAATAAGACCTTCACCAACGAAGTTCGAAGCCAATAGGTAGTTTCATGAATATTATAATCAATAAATAAAATTAAATGAAGGACAAAAGAAAAAGAAGGAAGGGGATTTGGCGGTCGCCTTCTTCTTTCCTCCTCATTTTATTAATTACCTTAAATAAGAATACAAATTAATATAAATTGATTTTGCAGATGGAAATTCCATTTTTGGAACATCTTTCGGATGCTGTCAATTATATATCGATAGCCTTAAATATACTATTATTACTAATATTATTACTATTATTACTAATATTACTAATTACTATACAAAGTCAAAACAATTAGAAGCAAAGATCGAGAAACGAGCCATCGAGCTCGGGCTGCCTGTCAGGAAGAAGAACTTACACAATTCCAGTTCCATTTTTCCTACCTGCTGAGAGTCTTGAGGAGGTTCTACAATGAGTCCAAAAGTTAAGTCTAAGTCCAAGTGCCGATCCCATCTATAAACGATATGAAAAAAATTTGGACTTGGACTCGATTCTTGGACCTATTCTGGAACCATGTTTATACGCTAAGACGCACTTGCGTGGTATCTCGACAAGATTTCAGAGACAAGAACTTGCAAAAATCCAGGGTACGGAGTTGCGATGCTTTTATTTCTGACGCGAGGGTCAGAAGACTAGAATGCAAGGTACTTTGTGTAACTTTTTCGAAGTATGCCATATTTGCGTTCGTTGACTCGTCAGATTTTCTGAGCAAGCAAAGTACTGTGTGCAATTTTTTATCTAATACTTCTTCGTTTTCCACACTTTCTTCAATTTTTAATTATTGTTTTATTTAGTTATTAATTAATATTTTTAATTTTTGTTAACATAGTTGAATGCAGCTTTACTTTCCGCATCGATTGATACCAAAAACTCAATTTTGTCAAAAATGTCACTTATGTTAGTTCTTCCTTAGCACGGCAGAACAGATGAATAAAGTTATAAAGTTGGAAGATTTTGATTAAAAAAAGTTTTTTGTAGAAAAACGAAAAATAAATAAAAATAAATAAATAATAATAATAAATTATAGAAAAACGTATAAAAAACTGACCATTGACGTGGTACTACTAATCTTTTAAAGTTATCTTAATTTTGTTTAAAATTATTATTTTGCACTGCTGTACAAATGAGGTTAGAATAAATATCAAATGACAGATTTGTCACATGGAATGTTAGTTTTTAATTTTTTAAACTAATTGCCGTTTTTACTTCAAATGTATCTTTTTTGGCACTTCATAATCTTAGAATTTCTAATTTAATCTCATGGACTTGCACTTATAAATAAAATTTTGTTTCGGCTTTCATAAGATAATTTCTATGTTAATTTTTTCTAATTCTTTTTCTGTTTAAATAGTAAATTCGAAGAACAAAGATCAATTAATTTCCCACATACACTACCGTCGAGAATTATCGGTACGGCTGCACGCGCAGGGCCCAAAAACATACCAATCTTCAAATCATGATTTCTTTGAAAATGCTCGGCCGTTTATAATGATATCTCTCGAACCGAATAAGATTTTTTAACTCTTTTGGTCTTAAATTAAAGATGAGATTTCAATGATTACACCTACATAAGTTTCAAATTTTTCCTACAATTTGTAAAAAATGTGCAGGGGTTGAAATAATTTCCAAAAAAATTTTATTTTAAAAATTTTTTTGTCAAATTTGTAGATTGCTGCAAGCTTTGTATAAGTTATTAAAAATTTTAGTTACATATCATTAATCGTAGAATTTAATAATCTTTCGAATGGTATATTTGTTAATTTTCTGACATTTGTATTTACAAAGAAATCGTGATTTGAAGATTGGTATGTTTTTGGGCCCTGCGCGTGCAGCCGTACCGATAATTCCCGACGGTAGTGTAGCAGTTTGTCGAAATCTAAGAATCTAGAAGATAAATGTAGTGAAAATGACTTCCCTGAAACTGACATCGAAGATAAGAAATTTAATCATACGACAATTCAAGGAAGAAGATGGACAAGTTTGCTCAACCTACTCACAATCCATTATAAGAAAAATCAAGCGGCTCCAATTAAATTATTTACATGCCAAGGACCCTCCGGTAATGAAGTTTGGACTATAGTTTTAGACTTTCAGCCATTAGCGGAAGTGAGAACATTGAAATCTACAAATGAAATTTTAGCGAAAAATGGAATTTTTATTAAACAAATTAGGAAAGAACAATTTTTTAATAGTATGATGTTAGCCAAAACTGAAGAAATTATTATCCTCCTTTATAGAAGGCAGATGTATAAAAAGTAATTTCAGTTCAAATAAAAAATTGAGGCTCCTAATTCAAAAACATAATCGTTATATCTATGACAAATATTAATGCATTTACTTGCTTTTTGGTATACTTACGTATGTGGATTATCTAAGATATTTATTCTACCAAAAAAATTCAAAGAAAAAAAAGATGCGCCTTTTTATTTCCTATAATGTAATATAATCGTAATATAATCGTAATATAATCGTCTTAAATCGAAAATGAAGAAAAATAAAAACAAAAAGGCTACATTTTCATTGAGAAATTTTTTTGCGTCAAAAAAATTTATTGCACCTAGCAAAGATACATCTTCTGCTATAAAGTCAGCTCTAAAAAATGCAAAGTAAAATAACCTCAAATATTCCTCAACAACATTTAATAACAGTGATGAAATAAGAATAGCAATACAAAATCAGGATCATTGTGTTATGTTAAGGAAAAGTTTTTTGCATATACAAGAACAATAAAAGAAAACGGATAACCTGTTATACATACTAAGTTTGTCAACAATGTAAATTTTAAGAATACGATGATTGGTTTTTGACGTATAACGCAAATACTAATCTTGTTGACAACCTTGGAAATTTTGATATTTCAATACCATTAAATATTCTATTTAGTTTAGCTGAGGACTACCAAAAAATTATTGTTAATGCAAGGCATAAATTGATTTTAACGAGAGCAAGAAACGATGTGAATGCGATTCTACAGACAAATGAAGAACAAATGAGAGTATCCATTAATAAGATTGAATGGTTATTAATGTTCTCTTGCTTGATTCACGTAAATTCTAATTATTAAAATACATTGAAAAAGACCCACTTATTCCAAAGCTTACGAACGTGGTAACGCTATAAGTATCCTTTACTACTACAGACAGTTAATTATGTGTGGAAAGTTATAACATCAACACAGTTAGGAAAACATGGTTTTACAATTTTAGGTTTTCAGACAAATCTAAAAAATGTTAAGGGGTTACACCACTTTGAAATTTTCAAAAAATTAAAAAAAAATTTTTTTTTGCTTAAAATACTCCTTATGGTCACCAAAATGATATGTCATTAGTTATAATTATATCGATATCTTAAGTAAAAAGACAATTTTCGAACTGTTCAAGCAGGGTCGCGCGCCAACGTTTACATTGTAATGAAAACTTTAAACGCGTTTTTCTCAAAACTGTATTTTAAAAATCGGTGGACACTCTGGATGCCACAAATTTTAATCGATCCTCTTAGTTCTTTTTTTATTTTGTTTGTGATATAATTATCTAGCGTAATACGTACGGATTTTTCGAAATATTAATATTTAAATTTTCTAGACAACATTAAATAATGAAATTTATTCAAAAATATGGACTTTTTCCTTCAAATCGATGCCATTTTGCAAAAAATAATTTTTTTTAAAACGGATACGTATTTCGCTAGATTTTGAGCTACAGAATCTAAAGCATTTTTACTTTTTGGTCTAGCTTAATTCTGGACCGTGTTATAGTGTCCACCGTATGGCGATACATTTTTAAAGCACTTTAACATATCATCTGTCAAACCGACAATTAAAAAAAAAATTTTATATATATTTTTTGTAGTTCAAGAGTAGTACAATACCCTACTGTAATTAGTAGATAGGCAGGGAGGTTTCTAGATATAGATTCCTGTTACCGACATGTTACCGACCGGAAAGCTAGGTAAGAAGGTGTCTATATTTAGATTCCTGTTACAGAGACGTTACCGACCTGGAAAAAATCGAGAAGATGTGTACTGAAGAAGAGTACGGACTTTGTACTCGGAAGTGACCTTGAGACTTTTAAAAATTCGATGGATATTTTTTTCGCATAATTTATTTCTATTCAAATGGTTGATAGTGGACGTAGTCAAGAGTTCACAATTCAACTTAATGATTTTTTAACTCGATTAAGAGATTTAAAAAAGTGTATTGAAGATTTAGAGAAACTTAGGCATTTAATAAAAGTATTTAAAAGTGTAAAAATAAGTAAAAATGGATTTAACGGAACTAAATAAAGCTGGTCAGTGTAAAAATTTCTTTCTACCAACCAAGAAGTTAAATGGATTAGAAGTGAACCACACTTACGCAGTCTCTAACTTAAAATCTGTGAAAACAAAATATGGTTCCAGAATCGTTGCTGTTATCGAGAATAAATTTACAGTGTTTTTACCAAAGAGAATGTTCGACGTAATTGAAGAAAATGAAAAACTGTCACAGCATTTAAAAAGCCAGGCATCAGAAAAAAAATTATTTTTAAAATATTTGGGTGGACAATTCAATCATATCAAATTTGTAGAATTGTGATAAAAAATGGAATACATTCCAAGGAATCAAGTATTTTTGTAAATTCTTTTTAATTTGTTATGGATCAAACAAAGAAGGATAATAAATAGAAACTTGTAATTTTATTCTGTTTGCAAAACCATGTATAACTTTATTGACAATAAAAATTGTATTTGAAATTTATAATTCATTTTCATTAATCCAACTATTATGAGATTTATCAAATCCTAACCATTTTACAAAAACTTTTCTACCTCTTTTCTTTACAATTTTTTCAATTAAGTATACATCAAAATATTTAACTTTAGAAAGTTCCTCTTCGTAAAATCCACCAATTACAGGATTTCCCTGATAATCTTCAAGATGAAATGTTAGTGGTTCTGTATTTTTTATATGACTTATATTAAATATTTCAGTTGTCCAATTTGGCGTATAACCTTTTTCAAAAATATGTTTAAATTTACTTATACGCACTTTGTCACAAACTTTAAACTTTGAATTTTTTATTTTATGTTTGAGATTAAATTTTTTTATAAACACTAAATAATAATTTTCTCTCATTTTGTACTGATACGTTTTTTGGTTTCATTTTAATTGTACGATGTTTCGTATCATTGTAAGAATCTACTAAAGTAGATAAAATATTAATCCACTTGTAGTTACCATTCAAACTAAATTGAAACCACATTTTATTTTTTAACGTTCGATTAAATCTTTCACAAATTGATGCTTTTAAATGACTAAATGTTAAGTAAAGATTTATATTATAATGTTTCATAAGATTTCCAAAATCTGAGTTGTAAAATTCTTTTCCTTTGTCAACTTGTAAGTTCTGTGGAATACGTTTTTTTATAAGTACAGATTCCATGGCTGCTGTTACATCTTTTTCACTTTTAGATTTTACAGGTACTGCCCAAGCATATTTTGAGAATATATCAATGATTGTTAATAAATATTTGTAGCCTTTATTTTCGCTGGCATAAGGTATCATCTCAACAAGATCAGCCTGCCAGGTTTCATCAATACCTCGAATATCAACGGTTCTGCGTTCGTAATTTCGTCTTGCTGGTTTATGCAACTCTTTCACTAAATGCATTTTTCTCATATCCATTCTGAAGTTTTACAGTTTCACTATTCAGAGTTATAGTTTTTTTTTCAAGTGCTATCAGTCGGCTGTTAATTTCAGAAATAATGTCTTTGTTGATTGCTAACAGTTTTTGACTATTTTCCATATTAACTTTTACATTAATTAAATGTTGTTTTGTGGAATATTCTAGAGTTTCAAATTGTATAATATTATTATGTGCTTCATCTTTCAACGAGCCAATTACATTATATATTTCATTTACTTCGGTTTGTATCATATTTTTTAAAAGATTTAAATTTACAGCATCACTTGGATTTTCAGCTGTAGCTACATTACTTAGCTTTTTATTTTCTATATCATAATGACCTTCAAATGTAAATTGAAAACCATGCCCAGGAGGACCACGATTTATAGAATTGTCGGTTTTTAACTGGCGTCCGAATTTGTCAATACTCATTTTGCTAATGTCAATATTTTCAGCAAAGCGTTGATTAATAAATGATTCCAGCCTTACGCAATTCTTCAATTATAGAAATAATTTCATTATTATGGTTAGGATTACCAGCTGCTTGAGAAGATAAAAGTAATCTTAAGCGATCTGCTAATTCATTAGGATCATCCCAATAGATGTAATCAACATTTTGATGTGTTCTATTAATCATATATTTTGGAAGTATACCTTTACCCTGTACAGAACGCGTTTTTTTACCAGAATTTGGAGATAAAATATTTTTTACTATGTAATTTTGAAACTTTAAATTTTTTTCATCACGAAAAGCGCCATCTTCTTTATAATATTTCTTATGTGCATTTGTTGAAATTACAATATTAGCATAATTTTCACGATCGTTTGCACTTATAAAATTTTTTTGAGGAATTTTTTTAAACAAAAGTTCAAGTAAACCTTTAGTTGCAGGATAACTTAAAGTATTAATTAAAATATCATTTTGTTTAAAACTGATTGGTGAGTCACCGATCATTAATTTTCCTTGTGTTAGTTTTCGGACTCCATATATGTTGTCAACATCTTTTTTCTTTCCATCTAATAATCTTAGATAAAAATTTATAATATTTTCATTATTATTATTATTATTCCTTGATGAGTTCGGAGAAACCAAAGTATTGTCATTTTCAGAATCTAAAGATGCTGTTTTAAATGATGTTTCATCGTCTTCTTTAATTTCAAAATTAATATGAAGGTCATCCTCATCATCATTATAATCATCACGATATGAATTAATAACATCATGATCAGAGTTATGTTCACGCTTTAATTCTTCTTTGTATTCTTGTTTAGTTTCTACTTTTTTTTGATAATTATTATTAACCGTTTCAAATTCATCAACAATTTTTTGAATAGGTACAACAATTGGTTTAAATGTATTATTTAAGGACTGTTCAATTTGTTCCCTACCTAATTTAATTAACCTATATTTTCGTCGTATAGCTTCACTTGCTTTAGCAATTTCACTAAGAATTGATTTTTGTTTTCGCATATTTTCCACATATGAAGGAGGCATCTTACTTGCTCAAAGAGAAAAATGATACTATTATTTTAATATATCAGTCCTCTAATTTTATAAAACAATCAAAACCTTTTCTATATCTACCTTGATTAATTTCTCGATCTTTGTCAATTACAATAAATTCATGTTTATCTTTCCAACATGAACCACAAAGTTTCTTAAATTTGGTAAATGGCATGTCAGTATTTACATGGTCATCATAAATGTGTTTCAGATTCATTTCATCTTGTCTAAATAGTACGAATTAAATGTTTCGGAATACGTGCATATGTTTGACATAAATAAAAGCAATCGACGGCCTTGTGCCGTCCCATAGCAAAGAAAGCTTTAATTTTATCTTGCTTTTCACAAGCTACGTCATCAAATATGAATATTGAGTTTGGATATGCTTCATTTGGTGTAACAACATCCGCATGTTCGTTGAATGGAAAGTATTCTACACCATCTATTGGTTGCAAAATATTTTTCAAAAATTTATATTATGGCTGATTTAAGGATTTTGAGTAAACATAAATATTTTCAAATCTTAATCCATTTGGATGTGTTAGTAAAGATAATAAAGCGTTTGTTTTTCCACAATCGGATGGTCCACAAAATATTGCTCGTACACTATTTAGCAGTAAATTGCCATGTCGATTAACCTGTTTATCGTTACAGTTTTCAACAAGCGTGTCAAAATTCCCAACAGGTAATTTAATTGACTGTGCTTCGAACTCCATCTTAATGAGAACTGACTTAAAAAATTATAAATTACATGTTTTTAAAGAATTCATTTCAGTGTAGATTTACATACCATACATAATGGTACAAGTAAAAAAAAAGGAAAAGCGATTGTAAAAAAGGATCAAAAAAATTGAAACGAGGAAAAGGTATCCTAAATAAATTAATAAATAAGCTACCAGTAGAATTGCATATTCCTGGCTATCAATACTGTGGTCCGGGTACAAAGTAAGCAAAACGAATTGCGCGGGGTGACCCAGGAATTAATCCTCTTGACGCTGCATGTAAAGAACACGACATATCTTATTCGAAAATAAGAGAAAATATTGAGGCAGGAAACGCTGCTGATAAGGTTCTCGCTGAAAAAGCTTGGAAACGTGTTATTGCTTCAGATGCAAATATTGGTGAGAAGGCAGCTGCTTACGCAATAACTAACGCCATGAAAGTGAAATCAAAATTTGGTATGGGTCTCAAAAGAAAGAAAAAATCTGCAAATCTAAGAATGATTATTTCTGCAGCTAAAAATTCCATGAGTCCAGATTTAAATGTAAATACAGTAATTAAATCTGCTCTTCGTGGAGCACGCATAGCTGTAAAAAAGGCAGGTGGAAAAAGAAAAGTTAAGAAACCTGTATTTTCCCAGTATCAAGGAAAATAGGTGGAGTTTTACCTTTTCTTATCCCCATTTTTGCTGGGTTGAGTGCTGCAGGTGCACTAGCAGGAGAAGTGTCAGGTATAGCAAAAGCTATAAATGGTGCAAAATCTGCTAAACACGAACTTGAAGAAAGTAAACGGCATAATAAAACAATGGAAGCCATTGCTTTAGGGAAAGGGCTTTATTTGAAAAAGTATAAGCAGGGACTGGGACTTTATTTAAAACCGTTTAAACAAGGATTAGGAAATAAAGATAAGTCAAAAAAGTGAAGTGAAGCTACCTCATCGTGCATTAACTGATGCTGATTTATTTAAATTTTCTAAACGTTTAAAAATTCCATACTTTCGAGGAGTTTTCATGAGAAATGAATTACCATTAAATGGTCCTCGGAAATATGAATCAGCAATAATAAATCTGGATGATAAAAATAATCCTGGAACGCATTGGTGTGCTTATAAAAAAATAAAGATGAAATTATCTACTTCGATAGTTTCGGTAATCTTCGACCACCTTCAGAACTTGTTCGATATTTCGGTGTTGGTAGCATAAAATATAATTATGAAAAATTTCAAAACTATAACACTTATATTTGCGGGCACTTATGTTTAAAATTTTTATGTAATCAGTTAAATGTTCGTGATAATTTTGTTATACATATGAAAAGCAAATAATTGTCAATTTTTAAGTCAGTTAATCATTGGAATTTACCATGAACGATTTATTTATATTAACGCTATCAGGAAATTCTTCCACGTTAGAATCTCAATATTTTCCACCAATTGAGTTATCCTCTTATAAAAATTATGTTCTTGGCCTTGTTGAAATTTTGAGTTTTAATTCTATTCCAAATATAGATCATGGTAAAAATTAATTTTATGTTGGTGATGAAGAAATTATTCTATCAACAGGTAGTTATGAAATAAGTGATATTGATCAATCGTTGCATTTAAATTTACAAAATAAAGGAATTTATTGTAGAATAAAACCTTATAATAATACTTTAAAATGTACGATTTTCTGTGACAAGGAAATTAATTTTGAACCTAAAGACTCGATTGGTAGTTTGTTAGGATTTTCACAACGCAAATTAGTAGCCAATGAATTCCATGAATCAGACCAACCAGTATCGATAATTAAAATAAATTCTCTAAGAGTGGAGTGCAACATAACCACAGGGGCCTACATTAATGGTGAAAAAGTACATACTATTCATGAATTTTTTCCAACTGTGCCACCAGGATATAAAATAGTCTAAGTTCCAAATCAAACCATTTATCTACCAGTCGCAGTCAAGACAGTAGATAATATTTAGTTGCGAATAGTTGATCAAGATGGAAATTTAGTTAACTTTCGTGGAGAAACTATAACAATTAGATTGCACATTAAATCGGTTTAATAATGGGAATTGTTTTCTACCCTAGACACAAGATTGGTTTTGGTTATAAAATCGAAAAACCATGCCAGAAACAAATCAGTCAACGTCAAATTTTGAAGCGATTAACACCTCTTAGTCGGCAACTGCTGAAAAGTCTGGGTCTCAAGGTCGCAATAGAAAGAAGATAAAAAGAATTAAAGTTTTATTTACATGCATATGTGTATTTGTGTACAGAAGAATTTTGATCTGCTATTGAAGAATCAATTTTAGACATTAATTTACCAATAATCTTTGATGAATCCATTGCACATTGTGAAGTGCATGCGCAACAGCCATATACTTCATCAACATACAATAACAGTGACGAAATCCGAATTACTGTGCAAAATCAAGACCATTGTCTTCTTCCGAGCAAAAGTTCAATTCATATAAGCGGAAAACTTGTTAAACTTGATGGAACAGCTTTAGCAACACACAAATTTGATTTGCAATGCTGTGTGCAATTTATTTGAAGAACTTAAGTATGAACTTAATAGAGTGGAAATTGACAAAAATAAAAATGTAGGCCTTACAAGTCTAATGAAAAGTTATGTTTCTCTTAATGCTACTCAAAATAAATTACTTGAAAATGTTGGTTGGTTAGAAGTGAATAATGGTGAATCAACATTAACAAATGCACATGGATACTTTGACATTAGTGTACCTTTAAGCATGCTATTTGGTTTTGCTGAAGATTACCAAAAAGTTATTGTTAATGCTAAACATGAACTCATTCTTACGAGAGCGAGGAATGATAACAATGCAGTCGTTCAAACAGCACCTCTAGAAGAATTTAAAATTGTTATTGTAAAAATTGAATGGCTATTGCCTTATATAAAATTGTCAGATTCTAGAAAATTTAAATTATTGAAATATATTGAAAAAGATCCATCAATTCCAATAAGTTTCAGAACTTGGGAATTATACGAATATCCTTTATTACCAGCTACTCCAAAGCATATTTGGAGTGTAAAAACTTTAACTCAATTAGAAAAACCTAGATTTGTTATATTAGGTTTTCAAAGAAATCGGAAAAATAATATAGCCTTGAATTCAAGTCATTTTGATCATTGTACAATATCAGATGTCAAGTTATATTTAAATGCACAATGTTATATATATATATATATATGGTAATATGAATTTAAATATTGATCAAAATCAATACTCTACTCTCTATGAAATGTTCACTAATTTCCAAGCTTCTTATTATGGTAAAGAAACACAAACTTTATTAACAAAAAAGGAATTTTTACAACATGCACCTTTAAGGTATTTGTCGCGCGACTGGTCACTCTCAAATGTTTGTATCCGTTGACTGTACTTATGAAACGATTATGAATGCGAGTTTCCGAAAAACTTTTGCGGACGTACAGTTTGACACACAGATGTTCTCAATGTATATTCATAACCTCTCGCATGAAAAACGATCGTGGCAACGTCGCAAGTTTGGCGTATGGCCGTCTTTAAAATTTCGCGCCAAAAGTAGCAGACAAGCTGCAGTATTTAACAAGCGCTATTGCCACGTTTACAAATTCACCTGTCATTTACAATAAATGTTAAAATAAGTTTTCAAGTTTGATGTTAAATATCTTTTAAAAAAGACGGTGAAAAATTTTCATTTTTTTTATAAAAGTTCATTTTGGTTCAATAGATAAAGCTTTAGTTTTTCTAGAAAATCTGACGATTAGTCTAAGTGCAAAAATTAAAAATCTGTGGTTTTCATATGGTTTTCCTATACCTTACATGTTAAAAATCAAAACTTTGATTTCATTTTTTGAGACTGACAGACGGTCAATTTTATTTTAATAGGCCTTATTTTGTAGATAAATATCCAAAGAATAATTATGTGAAATTTAAAAAAAATCTGACGAAAACGAATTTACGCGACAAATACCTTAATTGTCATAGACTGCTCAAAGCAAAACGAATCATTAAAAAATGGTCCAGTAGATATACGATTAGAATTTGAAGCAAAAGATAATTTTCCTGCACATACTTCAGCTTATTGTTTAATTTTACATGATCATATAGTGGAATATAAGCCAATAAGTAGAATTGTGAAAAAAATTGTTTAAGATAATATACTGTGAGAAAAGCTATATGAGTGGGAGTGAGACAGACTTAAACAAAACACATACTTACCTGTAAATGATATGAAGCTTTTTTTATTCTATATATGGAATAAGTCTTTTAATCTTGTTTTTTAGTTAAAAAATTTTCTATTTTATGTGCTTTTCTATGAATATGTATATTTTTCTTATATTTCAAATAAATAAAATATTTTAAAAAATTATTCTATTAATCTTTTTTTTCTGAAACATAGGCAATTTAATTTTAAGCATTAGAAAAAAGTCAAGTAGAGAAACAAAGTTGTATAAAACATTACAAATTATTTGTTTCTTATTAAGAAAAAAGAGTTATATAATGAAATGGCCCTCTTTCATTATCAGCATTCTTCGACACAAGAGAATCAATGAATTGAAGCAAAGAATAAACGTATACGCATAAAGCCTTGAACGTTGTTGATCTAGTAAGCACGTTTCTTTTACTTTATTAGAAAGTATTTTCTTTTGAAAAATTAAAAAAAAATTCAATATTATTTAGTCTGCTTACTAGTTTTTTAGAAAATCAAATAAATAATTACTATTTTTTCTACAAATTTAAACAATTAATAATTAGGTTTTTTTTTAAAATTAAAATTTTTTAATTTAGTAAAAAATATAATAATAATAATAATAGTAAGGGAATAAAATGAATAAATAACCAAAATTTAAAAAGAAATTTTTTTAATTATCATTAAATTTGTTACAAATAGAAAAAAAGTTTAAATGATAATAATATTCAATACTAATTTTATTTTAGAACATTATTATTTAAGTTTAAGTGATTTTTTTGTATATTAATCGTTTGATTATTATTATTATTCTTTTTTCTTTAATGACAGGTCCAATAGTTTGTCCGCAATATCCGTTTTTATATAAATCGGCTCTTCATAAATTTCAATCTCATCTTCGTCTTTTTCTTCTTTCATTGTTTCCAGGTTTGATTTAATTACAGGAGCAGTGTTATTCCGCTTTTCAGATTCGCCAACCACCCTTTGGAATGAGAAAGTATTGAAGCTGCTGCGCACAATTTCTATGATGGTTCCCTTGTATTTAATATAATGTTGTGGGTCTCCCGATTTTTTGAATTTGTAGCCAATCGCCGTAATTAATACGTCTTTCAAGAACTGCCCAATTTGGGGATCAATCCATTCTTCCGGATTGAGCAAAAAATGTTCATATTGACGTAATCTTCTCTTGTCTGGAACATACAATACAAATTCATGTTAAAATTTAAAAATTAATCAATTATATTTTTGTTAAAATTTAATCAATTATTTTTTTTGTTAAAATTTAGAAATTAATCAACTCAATTTTAAAAAATTAAATTAAAATTAATAATTAATTAATTTAATAAAAAAATAGATAAATTAAAAAAAATTTTATTTAATTAATTTTTTGAAATAAAAAGTTAAGCGTATAAATGTAAAAAAAGAAAACACACCATTATGTTGTCCACGATGTACCTGCTTCTCCGCAACCAGTAACCGCACACCGTCTCCATTATTGTGGCCGATACCCCTTCAAATTCCAAGTGAATCAAGGTACATGGTAATAGGCGCCCCATCATTTTATCCTTTAAGACTGTTGACAACCCAATGAATGTCATTCTTATCAACTGCTCCCTGCTAAATACCGGTGACCATTCCAATGGTATTTGGATGGACAAGCTGACTGTTTTGTATGATGCTGTTGATGATGATGACGTTGATGGTCCTGCAGCCATTTTTTTTCTAAAAAGTTTAACAAAAAAAAGGGAATAATAAAATACGTATATTGAAAATTATAAATAATTTAATATTAGAAGTAGCACTTATAATTTTATTTAAAAACCAGTAATAATTTAACTTTTTTATAATTGAGTAACTGCATGCAACAACTCGCCGAGCACTTGGACGCACTCTCTAATACCAGTCGGGTGGCAGTAAGTGGCGCAGAGGCGCTCACTGCTCCCGACTGGTACTAGCGTTTACGTCCGAGCGTTTGGCGAGTTGTTGGATGTAGGTACTCAATTCATTTAAAAAGTCATTTTTCTAAAAAATTATTTTTAAAATTTAATGAAAAATTAAATTACTTAAAAAATCAACAAAGGAATTTAATTTAGAAAAAACTATTTTAACTTCTAAGATATAGAGATAAAAACTATTAAAACGAAAATTAAATAAACAAAAATAAACTACAAATAGTACATAAAATAAAAAAAACACACTCATAATTTTGAAAAATAAATAATAAATGCACAAAAGTTTTTGCCTTAGTACAACTAAAAGCAATTATTAAAAAGAAAATTAAATTTAAACAAAAATATTTTTTGAACAATATAAAAAATTCAAATTATTTAAAATTTAATAAATGAAATCAATTTATAAATAATAATAAGCACCAAATTTTATTTAAGTACAACTTAAAAAATTATTAAAAAATAAAAAATTGAATAAAAAGAAATCAAATACAAATACCTAATAATAATAAATTAAAGAAGAAAGCACTTAAAGAATATTTTTAAAACAAAATAAATAAATAATAATGAAAAGAACCACAATTTTAAGTTCAAATGAAAAGAATTATTAAAAAAATGATAAAACAAATTAAAAAAATTAAAAGAAATCAAATACAAATAAAGAAGCATCAAAAAATTTTTAAGTACAACTTTAAAAAATTATTAAAAAATAAGAAAAATCAAATAAAAAGAAATCAAATACAAATAATAATAATAAATTAAAAGAAGAAAGCACTTAAAAATAACATTTTTGAAATGAAATAAAAAATTTAAATTATTTAAAATTTAGAAAATTCTATAAACGAAATCATTTTATAAAACACATCACTTTAAAAAATAAATAATAAATCGAATTAAAATAATAATAATAAAAATAATAAACAATTAAAGAAGAAAGCACTAACATATTACAAGAAGTTGATTGAAATAAATTATTTTAAAAAAATTTTGTTAACAAAATAAGCACTCACTTTTTTAAAAATAAAAATCCAATTGATTGACAATTCAACTTTCAATAGTGCACTCACTCACTTTTTATTTAAAAAAAACAAAATTTTTTCGCACTACAACTTTGAAGAATGGAAAAGTGGACTCAAATTGAAATCGATGAACACTCGGAAGGTATTTTTGCTAATGAGATTCATATATGGTTGAACTCTTTTTATATGACTCCTATAGTTTACAAATTTGAGACAAGGATAGAGAACACTAGTTAGAAAGAGACAGAAGGTGATGATAAGCTTCTCCCTTTAATATAATGTGAAGTAGAGAAGAAGGCAAATGTATTGAATTTAAAGAATAAGAATTGTCACTTTCAATAGTATTAATTTTTTATCCTTTTAACAATTTAACTAATTTTTTTGTTTAAAACCCCAAGGTAAAGTGTCTGTATTATTTGTTAATAACATTCTTTTATCATCATTCCAACTTAAAACTATTTTTTCTTGTTTCATGCTAAAAAGTTGGTGTTTTTTACTCTGAATAAAATTTTGAGTTTTTGTTAGTTTTTTAAAATAAAAAAGTGATTTTTTATAATCATCAAATGTTATTTTTTTTAAAGTTGAGCTTTTTACTCCTTTCGCTTTCTTTTTTTCTTCTTCTTTTTCACCAAATAATTTAAATGCATATAATTTTGAGCGTAAACCTACAAATTCTGTAATAATTTTTCCATTACACTCGTCTTTCATTAAACCTAATACCTTTTTATTAACTAGAGGTATATTATAAACATTATTGTAAGGATAATCAGATGTGTCAAATAGTTGCAAATCTTTTTTATGTAATCATAGATATTTGAAACATTGAAATGGTAAATAAAACTATCTCTATCTGTTTATAACAATTTTGATTTAGTACCAAATTCTTTTTTCACGTAATTATAATGAAAATTATAAAGATATAATTTTGAGATATCTAGAATAGAAAATCGTACATATATGAGTTTATTTAACTTAATTTGTAGACTACTTATTTCTGTAATTACTAAATTTTCATTGAATATATTACAACTATGAAAGTTTGGTTTTGCAATTAGTGCTTTAGCACCATATCTACCTTCCCATTTTGTAACTATTCGAACATCTTTATGATTTCTAACGTTTTCCATAGTTTTTCCAAAAACGGAATTATTCATTAATTTGTAAAAATTCTTCTCAAAATCATTTATAGAATTTTTTCTAAACTCTGTATTTAATTCAATATATTGTCTGAGCCATGGAGATTGTTTGAATTTTAAAATTCTATGAATTTTGACCAATTTTATACCAAATTGCAAATAATATTTTAAATTTTTGTAATGCAGAATATACTTTTTTTAGGCAATAAATTTGTTATCAATTTGGGTAATTTAGATTCTCCACAAGGGGGTACAAAATGTTCTGGGCATAAAGAAAGATCTTTATGTAATTCATGTAATTTTTCGGGATAATCCAAATCTACTTCTAAAATATAACCAGTACAGGAATCATTTGGAATATCCAAGACATTAAAATTATTAAGATTAGTTTCCCACTGAAATTCAGAATGAGGTACGTATTCACTCATAGCTGTTCCATATAAATTATTAATATCAAAGTACATAATGTACGATTCTTCTTTATTTTCATTAAATTCATGTTCCATGTATTTATTATTTGCTTTTGCTTATCTATTGGAACATTGTGAAATACCACCTCGGATTCCTCTTTCAATAAATAAAATCATGTCTCTGTCTGTTAATAATTCTAATTTAACATTTGTCAATTTTAACATTGCATCGAATGAAAGTCCAGGTGATGGGAAATAATGCAATGGGTCTAAATTGTAAGCTGATAAATGAGTAAATCTAAAATTTTCAAATATATCAGCTAAAAGCAGTATATCATGTTTTAAATATAAATCTGAATATTCACCAAGAGTTTTTAATTTAAACGATTCCCATACTTGACAAGCATGTTGATAATCTTCTTGAGAGATATTTGCATCATTTAATTTTGAAAAAAAAGAATCTTTAGATGGTAATTGTAGATCCTCCAATTTTCCCCAAGAATTTATATATTCATACGGAAAAACCCCTTTTCTTGTTAATAAATTAAATTCAATTAAGTTATTACAAAATCTTTTAGTAATTACTTTGCTTTCATTTTTAAGAAATAATGCAAATTTCTCTAAACTACAAGGCATGAAGCGATAAGAATCTAAAAATCTAAAACAAATGTCTTTTCCATCCACATACTTTGTAAAGGATATATATTTTTCTTTATTGATAGGTAAAACTTTTAATGTTCCAGGAAAACTGGTTGCTAATTTTTTAATAAAAAAATGAGAATCATATCCACTTAAATTATGAAAAATTACAGGAATTGTATGGGATTTTTGAAAATTAATGTTGCAACCTTGATGACTACAACCCCTATATTCTCCTGTAAAATGATTATGATCATGATGCCTAATATCATTATCGTTAAAGGGTTGTTCACAAATGTGACAAATTTTCGCAATTTTAAATGCCATTTCTTGCTGTAAAGTTAAAGGTTTCATCGGAACAATATTTTTTAGATAAGACTCAACTAAATTTTAAATTTCTTTCAATTTGTTTATAAACCATTCAACAGTCTTTACCTCTGTAACTTTGGAAATTTGAAATAGAATGATGTTTTTCTAAAGATGTTTCATATTTAAAGTGACATAAGCATTTATCACAAATCCATGTTTTATTTTTATCTTTAGTAATCTGTGATTTTACTAATCTAGACAAATTATGTATCCATGCAAAATGATAAACTTTATTATTACTTTCAATTTCAGAATTTTCAATCATCAACAAGTGAATGGTTTTTTTTCCGAAAATTGGTCGCTTATATACAAAGGAATTATAACTTTTTCTTCTATTCCATAAACATTTATTCTTAAACCATTTAATTTTTCAAATTTTGGAACATCTTTCAATGAAATCGGAAAATTTATATTATTAAATTTTAAATGCATTCTAAAGTCTGGATAGGAACTTGTCACATTAACATTCGTTTTAACTGGATTCTATTCGATTTTTTATTGCTTTCATTTGTATAACCCTGACCTTCCCTATATAATTGTTTAAATTTCTAATGTATTGCTTTCAAAATTTCTAATATTGCTGTGATTTTACTTTTCTCGCTTACCGTTAAAACATCTTTCTTAACTTTTAAAACTTTATTTGAAAGGCGAATGTTTAGTTTACTTAATTTTATTCACTTTTCCACTTTAATAAAAAAATTTTTATTTCTTCGAGATTGTGTTAAAGTATTATAAGCGTTTTCCATAATTTTAACAAAACTCTTAATCTCGTTCGAATCCATTTTTGCAAGAGAGATTAAATCACTTAATAAAATAGATAATTTTTCTTTAAAACAAAAAGAATTTAACGACCACTATCATACAAGTTTTTGTGAATTAATGCGATATCCCAAAACAAATCATGAGCTTTTATAGTGATCCTAAGAGAAATTCCTACATTCCTGAAAAAATTAAATAATAAAATTAAATACTTACCTTCATATTGCATATTTTATATCCATCACATTATTCAAAACAGTTTGACAGAAAGAATGTGAATGTCGGAATAAATTAAAATGTTTTATTTCACCTTATCACTAAAACTCAAGCATCTAAGCATCCGAAAAATTACAAAACGCATTTTCTCTCAAGCTTCATTTCTGAGAAATGTGTTAGCCGAAATAATTGAACGAACAAAACAAGAAAGTCTTTCATGGATTATATTTCATTTAATGACTTTCAAAACTTACACATTTTTTAAAGTGGACTACAAAGTTAAATAGTATATATATACTTTATCAAAACAATGGCCAATAAGTGGTACATAAATATAGAGAACAAAATATCAAAAAATATACACTAACTAAACTCTCTTCTCAGAAAAAAGGAACATAAATAAATAGTATATATCATAAAATTAACATTTACAGAACATTTTTTTTCTGAGAAAGAGAGAGAATAAATTAACTGAAATTAAAAGAATCATTTTTTTGCATTTCCATTTCTTTTGTCTCCGACTTCAGCATTCCTCCAAAACGGAAGGAATAAATTATGCGAAAAAAATATCGATCGAATTTTTAAAGGTCTCAAGGTCACTTCCAAGTACAAAGTCCGTACTCTTCTTCAGTACACATCTTCTCGATTTTTTCCAGGTCGGTAACGTCTCTGTAACAGGAATATAAATATAGACACCTTCTTACCTATCTTTCCGGTCGGTAACATGAATCTATATCTATAAACCTCTCTGCCTATCTACTGTAATTTAATTTTCCCAAAAAATTCTATTCTTTAATAAAAATTGTTGAAAAAGCTTATGTTTTGAAGGGGTCAAAGTGGTGTAACCCCTTAATACTAGAAATGCCAGTCATTTTGATCACTGTCAAATTACAAATGTTAAATTATTTTTAAACAATCAAAGTTATCCATATTGAAATTTAAATTTAGATTCTAAAAAACGACACTATGCAGTCCTTTCTTATAATGTATATTAATTTTCAAGCGAGCTATTACAATTGTAACGAAGTGAATTCGTTACTTATAATAGTTCGTAGAGACCGAGAGTTTTTCGTTTAGTCCGCTATAGTGAGTGAGAGATCTGTCTCCTTCTAAGTCATTTTTCCGTCGCAGTTTTTCCAAATTTGCTATAGTGTCGTTGTCTGGGCCTAGTGTCCGTCTCTCGCAGAGACCAGCGGAGATTAATTGTGCGCATGATTGATTTGACGTAGGCGGTCAGGTGACAAGTAGCGACCCTTTCCTTTTTCTTACAGGTTTTTCCATTGATTGAAGGGAGAAGGATTCATAGGAAAATTGCGAGAATTAGACAGAGAGGATTTCCAAAAATTGAATGCAGGGTTCCTGGAAGACGTTGTAACCAAATTCATTCATTATTCGCTAGCGAGTACGACGAGCCGGTCGGGTTTTGTAATTCAAGTGTTGATTTGAGAAATTTATCTTTTAATTTTCTTATTTTTTGTTTAATAATTTCTAATTTGTATTTTTTAGTTAATTTTGTTTAATAAATTTTATAAGAGTTTTAAGTGTATTTTTCAAGAGTTTTTATTGACTTTTCCTCGATAATTTCTTCGTTGGAGTTTCGCGGAAAACCGTTGCAAAAAGGACGCCGTTGGTTGTTTGGCGAGTTTTTCATCGAAGGTTTGATTTTATTTTATTCTTGGAGATCGATGCATCGTCGATAGCTTTCTCAGCAGTGCCTCCCTTTGAATTGATTTTGGGTCGTTTTCGTTTATGAATTTGTTTGAATTTTATTATTTGAGTTAGTTAACTTTTATTATTAAAGAAGTAAAATTGAACTAAGTTTTGATTGTGAGATTGAGAATTAGAGTCGAGAAGTATTTCAATACCGGGATAACGATGCTGAGTTGATTTTTATAATTTAATATTATTTATTTTAACTTAAAAAGTCCCGCTATACAATAAGGAACCCCAGCCATATTTGTCAAAAATGAGTTTTTTGAATATGCTCCACTTACAGCAATTGATTGTTCAAGACAAAATTCTAAGACAATTTATATCTAAATTTTTGTGTTAAAAAATAATAAATCCATACACTACCGTCCACGAGTATCAGGACGATTACCCGCGACTCTATGAAAAAACATGCCATCACTTTCTCAATCATATCTCGTAAATAAAAGAAGATACAAAAAAAATTAAACACGGTTAGAAAGCTGATTAAATTTTTCGTAAAATAAGACGTCTTTAAAGTCATTTCGAAAACTATTTTTTGAGTTGTAGAGTGAAAAAGAAATAAAAAAATTATCAAATTTTCTCATTTTTGTCTCTTGACTTCAACTTTTTCAAAAATCTAGAAAAATTTTTCTAAAAACACAGAAATATTTGTTAGAATTTCAGCTTTAAAATAAGCCTTCGAAAATTAAAAGCTTAAACTTGTCAGGCCTCAACTGCCGGCTACAAATACCGCGATTAAACTGCTCAGATTTCCTTTTGTTAATCAATTTTATTGAAAGACGATTTAGCGAGGAAATCGCATGTTAAGAGGGAGTGACACCTTTGAGTTGCCTTTTGAACCTGTTTTTCATGAATTTTTTTAAGACACAGGAATAAAGTAAACAAAATTTGGTTTCGAGGACTTTATTTATTAACTTTTTAAGTTTACGAAAATATATTTATACTTAAAAAAAGTTTCAATTTGTTGCCTACAGAGGGCGCCGAAGTTGGTCTCGTTTCTATGCAGGGTAAATCGGTGGGCAATATTCTGGTTAGACCGTTTAAGGGGACACCTAAGTGGAAAAATGACAAAAAAATCGATTTTTTTAATTTGATTTTCTAAAAGTAGACTCAATTAGGAATAGAACAAGACTTTTTAAAACCTTTTCTAAAGAGTAGAAAGAAATCTGATTACATGATTCTGAATACCATGAGTTTTTAGTATTTTTTCTTTTTTCGTGTCTCCTGTAAAAATTGTTTTTTTCCAATTTTTTAACTTTCGGTACACTTTTCTCCGAATCTACTAAACCAATTTGTAATTTTTTTTTACTGTGTTCAGTAAGGTTCCAAGAATACGAATAAGAAGTTTAACATCGTTTTGAGTTGTACAAACGGAGATATGAGTCAATGAATCAGAGAAAATGGGATCTTTATTTTGCTTTGAGTATAAATATTCATAAAAAAGTTTCTATTGAAGATAACTTCGTATTACTTCTTATTCATATACTTGATTATATTTGTAATCGAATGAAAAAATGGCGAACGCAATTGGAATAATAGTTTTCGAGAAAAGTGTACCGAAAGTTGAATCTTTTTGCATTGTTTTTAGGTGACTTAGGTGTCCCCTTAATCAAAAACCAAAATTCAAAGTTTTTCTAAATCTGTGATAGATTTAGCCTTTGAGTACGTAGGATATTTTAAAAATATAAATTTTTGTGTATTTGGCAGCTGTTTGACGAAAAAAGTCGATTTTTAGAGCGAAATTTTTTCAAAATAATTATTGCCAAAAAAACAAACAAACAAAAAAAAATCCGCTACGTACTCGAAACCATTAGTAAATGACGAACAAAAAAAACTTCAGCTGAAGTCAATCCGATCAAAACTGTTCTGACTAGACTGCCCACCGTTTTGAAAAATGTCATTTCGAGAAAAACGCATTTAAACTTATGTAATGTGAAAAAATGAAGCGACTGTTAATCTACGATATCTGCACCATATAAGTTACTTTCTACATTAATATTTCCTTCATTTACATCCCTTAGAGCAATTTGAAGATGTCTTCAGTATTCTTGAGCTGCTACGATAAAAGAAAAAATAGCTAATAGCGCTAAAAAGTACTCGAAGCGCTCTTGGACACCTTTTACAGATTTCGATTTTTTTCACATATACAATAGGCTCAATCCTTTATTGTTTAAATTGATTTTGGTTTTCTTTTATTCTTAGCAATCAAAGTTCGGTTAAATTGCTTTTTGTTTTACTTATTACGTTTACATAAATTTGTTCTTGTGTAGTTTGTTTTCTCCTTTATCTCATAAATACAAAAATATGACGAAGTCGGTTCGTCACAGTAACACGAAAGTAAGTGGGTAGCTCCATGCCTAAAAAATCAAAGTTGTCCCCTACTTCTTCGATTTTGTTGAAACTTCGAAATTTTGAAGTGGAATACATGCCAGTAAAAAACCCTAAATCGATTTCGAAAAATTTTGAAAAATTTTGGATTTACGAGGTTTTTAAAATTTTTTTTGAAATTTTGAAAATGGTATATCTCAAAGGAAAATGAATAAAATTTAATGAAATTTTCAGGGAATGCTTATTGTTTACAGACAATTGAAGAAAATATTTTATAAACAATTTTTATTTTTTTTTAAACAAATTATTTAAAAAATAATTTTTAAATAAACAATTTTTTGAAAAGTGCCATTTTTTTTTGTTTTTAATAACAATGATTCGATTCCCACTTATTTCACGAGTATTTTCCAAAAAAAAAATCGATGGAGGGTCTGAAACTTTAGGAGATATTGAATTTTTTGTCCTGGCGCGCAACCGTAAGAAGCGCATTTTCAGGCTATACTGTACATACAAACTAATGTTCAAAATCACCTATAAGTCGTAAATTTTAACCGAATTAAATTTTTCTTTTTGGAGAATGTCAGGCAATAAATTTGTAAAAATACTGTGCATTTTTTAAATTTATATTTGTTTAAACAAATTATTATTATTGTTGTTAATTACTAACTTTTTACATATTGTACCTAGAGAGGTGTATTTTTTCCAATTTTGTAATTTACCGGACTTTACATAAATACAGATGCAGATTTAAAACATAATTATTAATATTTAAGCAAGATTTAAACAAATTATTATTGTTTATTTCTAATTATTTACGGAATAGTATACTAGAAAGATGCAGTTTTTTCTAATCATGCAAATTTACCAAACTTTTTCAAATTCCGATTTACATTGAAAATAAAATTATAATTTAAACAAAAATAAGAATAATAATAATTTGTTTAAAAATTGTTTAAATAATATTTGTACTTTTAATTTTAATCTGGGTATGTCCATGTCAAATAAATTAAAGTTGTCCCCTAGTTCTTTGATTTCTATGAAATCAGAAGTTTATTATTATAGCTCTGGAATAAAAGCTTAACAAACATAGTTTTTTAAAACAATTATTGTTATAATCATTTTTCGCAACAAAAATTTAATAAATTTTATGAAATATTTTTGACGAAGTAAATAATGATATTGCATACCTACTAACGATAGGATAAGTGTGTTAGTTGTGTTGCGGTTTATTGTTATAAAAATTTTTTATTATCAAAAAATTAATAAATTTTCTTAAATTTATATGACAACTTAAATAATAATATCATTATTTACTTCAGTTAAAACTCATCTGTTTAAAATAATTGTTTATAAGAATTGACTTGGTTAAAAAATTGTTTAAATAATTGTTAATAACAATTAAATTAAATATTAATTGTGTTATTTTACTTTCCAAAAGTTAATTTTACTTAATTTTGTAAACTCAATAAAGTGTTTTTATTCTCAATGTCTTCGAAAGTATTTAAATTTCAAAAGCTTTCAATATAGGCAATTTGTTATTTATTTAATATTTATAATCGTGATTAACAAATAATTATAAAATCGTTTTCACACTTTTCATTATCATGTGTTCTGTGACAATTTTTCGAAGTTTCATAGAAATCAAAGAACTAGGGGACAACTTTAATTTATTTGACATGGACATACCCAGATTAAAATTAAAAGTACAAATATTATTTAAACAATTTTTAAACAAATTATTATTATTCTTATTTTTGTTTAAATTATAATTTTATTTTCAATGTAAATCGGAATTTGAAAAAGTTTGGTAAATTTGCATGATTAGAAAAAACTGCATCTTTCTAGTATACTATTCCGTAAATAATTAGAAATAAACAATAATAATTTGTTTAAATCTTGCTTAAATATTAATAATTATGTTTTAAATCTGCATCTGTATTTATGTAAAGTCCGGTAAATTACAAAATTGGAAAAAATACACCTCTCTAGGTACAATATGTAAAAAGTTAGTAATTAACAACAATAATAATAATTTGTTTAAACAAATATAAATTTAAAAAATGCACAGTATTTTTACAAATTTATTGCCTGACATTCTCCAAAAAGAAAAATTTAATTCGGTTAAAATTTACGACTTATAGGTGATTTTGAACATTAGTTTGTATGTACAGTATAGCCTGAAAATGCGCTTCTTACGGTTGCGCGCCAGGACAAAAAATTCAATATCTCCTAAAGTTTCAGACCCTCCATCGATTTTTTTTTTGGAAAATACTCGTGAAATAAGTGGGAATCGAATCATTGTTATTAAAAACAAAAAAAAATGGCACTTTTCAAAAAATTGTTTATTTAAAAATTATTTTTTAAATAATTTGTTTAAAAAAAAATAAAAATTGTTTATAAAATATTTTCTTCAATTGTCTGTAAACAATAAGCATTCCCTGAAAATTTCATTAAATTTTATTCATTTTCCTTTGAGATATACCATTTTCAAAATTTCAAAAAAAATTTTAAAAACCTCGTAAATCCAAAATTTTTCAAAATTTTTCGAAATCGATTTAGGGTTTTTTACTGGCATGTATTCCACTTCAAAATTTCGAAGTTTCAACAAAATCGAAGAAGTAGGGGACAACTTTGATTTTTTAGGCATGGAGCTACCCAAGTATAGAAGGCTGAATGTCATTTGATATTTTTCGTATTCGACTGATGTAAGAAATAAAATAAAGCAATTATGTAATTGTATTATTTTATCGCGATTTATATTATTTTATATATATATTGTATTTATTGTATGTAGCTCGTAATTCCGAAAAACATTATAAAAAAACTTTTTTATCCCACATGCACAAAAAGGGCGCTTTTAGATAGCTGACGACAGGGAGTAAAGTCACTCATTTGTTCGACCTTATGAAATTGCGTCCATTTTCTCCCATGTGCAAAAATAACAGCTGATCCCATGCGTTATTTTTGCCCAAGGGAGGCATTCCTATTCTAGGAATGTGACAATAAAATTGTTATTACTGCCCCCCTCTTATATGAACTGTCGTGCCTTGGCAGTTTATAGTTTTTGAAGAAGAATGTATGTAACCGACAGATTGGCTCAGTCGGATAGATGCCTCGCATTGGCGGTCGTTTAAGGACCAAGGGTATAAGTATCCTTGGTTCGCGCCCACTTGGTTTGGTATTTTTCCGGCACGTGAGACAATCTGAACGGGAGGTTTGACGTCGAGGTATAATGATGTGCACCGTCGATTATTGTCCGGTACACACCATTAGAACTCGACTGTCGATAAACCGGTTGTACTCAGGAGAGGTTTTCTACAGTTTTCCTCTTGTCTGGCGAGAAAACTCATTGACGGGTGGTCCAGGCGTAATGCGAGTACTCCTAATAAAGTCGGCTGTAGACGCAAATTAGGTTAATATATAGAAAATTTTTAAGTAGAATGGTTATGCTGAATCCAAAAAGTATTTCTCGGGGACTCTTGTCGAAGTGCGTAAGGCCAATAGGGCAGGAGTATAAACAATAAAAAAAAAGAAAAAAAGAAGAATGTATGTTTCACAAAGACAATTTTAAATTGCGTTTTGTTAAAAGGTTGTTTCTTTTTAAATAAAATAAAATAATTTAAAATTAGATAGAAAACATAATTAAGATTAATAATAAAAATTTACTTTATGTAAATGTAAGTTGAGGACGTTCTTCCTGTCCTCAGACTGTACGTTTTGATTTTTGTTTCTTACTTTTTGTTGCTGACTTTTATTTTGCTCCCTCTTTTCCACTTTTGTGGATAATTTCTGGTGTCATCAAATGTTTGTTAGTTTTTGTTTTGTTGTTTAATCGTTCGGTTGAGTCTCTGTTTGAGAATAAAAAATATAATAAAAAAAGTGTCAGGTCATTGTTTTGATTTTGAAAGTTTTATAATGGCTTTCCAGTAAACTAACGCCGGGAATTTTAGTGTTGAAACTTTCTTATTAAGAAAAAGGGATCAATTAATGAGGAGTCAATCTCTTGCCTCCCGCATTGGCAAACGAGAGTAAGTATTTTGTTTATTGTTATTTTATTAATTTATTTTTTCAAGCGAATCCGATTAATTAAAAAAATGTCTGCTATATTGGATTCGCTATTTTGAATTTTGATAAAGTAACTTCAAATTCGTAATCAGCGACCTCAAGAATATTAAGAGTAGATAGGCTAGAGGAGTTCTGGATAGAAGGAATCTGTTACCGTCATTGTAAAATGGGGTTGCTGACTCAGAAGTATGCAATTTTTATTTATGACTCATGATTTCCTGTTTTTGATTTTTACAGGATGCATTTTTTTACGATGACACATAATTTCTTTGTTTTCGCAAAATAAGGGTTGATGACTCAGAATTTTGCAATTTTGATTAATGACTTCCCATCATTGGTATTTCCTGTTTTTGTTTTTACAGGATGCATTTTTTGACGATGATGCAATCAAAGGTCTTTGTTTAATTGTTTTGACAGTTAAGGGATGCATTCTTGAACGATGATACATAATTTCTTTGTTTTCACCTATAAAATTTTTTTTGGAAAAGTGTTATTTGTTCTTTATTAATTCGTAGAATTGTTATTGAAAATAGAAGTCATATATTTAAAGTACGGTGTATTACGTAATTTGTTTAGTCTACCTATGGTTTTCATAGAATATGATGAGTAAAATATTATTGTTTTTAGATATTTCTTTGTTATTTACTCATCATATTGGAATTTTTATGAATCATTTTTTGGTATAAAAGAGAGCATTTTTCCTCGGTTTTTAGTCAATCTTTAGATTTTTATGAAAACAATCTACATGTTAGAAAGTGCAAAGAGAATTGAGTTACAGTCTCGTTTAAATAAATTATTAAAAAAAATTCGAGAAACAAAAGAATCCATAGAATTTTTGCAAGCTTATCATCAATTAATAAAAGATTTTCAAAAATTAAGTATAAGTAAAAAATGAGTTTTGCTAAATTAAATATTGCGGAAAAAGGACAAAACTTTCTTCCTACAAAAAAATTAAGTGAATTAGAAGAAAATAAACTGCTTCAAGTGTCAGATATAAAAACGGTGAATACCAGATTCGGACTAAGAGTTGTTGCGGAAATTGAAAAACAATATCAAGTGTTCTTATTGAAAAGAATTGCAGAAGTTATAAGTGAGGACCAATATTTATTGCCAGATTTAAAAAAATTATCTGCGAATAAAAAATTTGGTCTTAAATATCTTGGAGGACCGCATAATTCTATTGAATTCATCGAACTTTAAGAAGAAAATAAATGACTTATGTGCCAAACAATAAACTTACTTTTTCAAGTTTATTTAATTTAAATTTATCCTTCACAAAACAAGTTGCAGTAGGAGTAGAATTTTCGTCTAAAGGAGAGTTAATCAGTGTTGTTAAATTTGTGTCAAGTCATCCAAAATGTAATATTTCACTTGATATTAAGGATTGGATAATTTTTAAAAAATATATCAGCATTATTGGAGAATATTTTAAATTCGATTGGTCATTAATTTATTGTTTTAAATGTCAAAATATTGATGAAGATCTTCTTTCAAGAATTTCACTTGAAAAATTTTGCATGGGAAATTTTAGAATTTACGCATAAGTATAAATTAACAGGAAGAGATTAAGAGTATGTAATTATATATTATAATCAACTTCTGAAAAATAAAAAAATGTACAAATAATAGACAATTTTGTTTTTATTTTTTAATCCTTTATATTTTTATTTCAGAAATTTTAAAATTTACATTACACATCTGAATCATTTATCCAGCTATTATGAGTATTATCAAATCCTAGCCATTTTACAAATAATTTTTTACCTTGTCTTTTAAGTACTTTTTCCACTAAATAAATATTTGAATATTTAGCTTTTGAAAGTTCTTGCTCATAAAATGTACCAACAATTGGATTTTCCTGATAATCTTTAAGAAGGTAAGTTATTCGCCGAAGGTTGTCCACTACTGAACATCATCGATGTCTTTAACGTGCTGGGTGAAGCGGATCCACTGCCAAAAGTCATTGATTTCTTTTATGTGATGGGAGAAATGTATCCACTGCCGAACATCATTGATTTCTTTGATGGGCTGGGAGAAGTGGGTCCACTGCCAGATATGATTGATTTCTTAGATGAGTTGTGAAAAGTGGGTTCGCTGTCAGACACGACTGGCATCTTGTATATGTTCGGTAGACCTTGCCGTAGTGGCGGGGCTTTTTACTAAAGGACAGCTAACAGGACGGTTCCCTGACTTTAAAACCAAAAACATTAAGCATGAGCGATTGTAAAAAAGAAGAAGAATACCTGCGGGGTAATGCTACGGCTAAATCCCTCACTGGTTTCGATCGTCAAGCACTTTTGAGCGTGGGGACGGTGGCCAGTGGCCCAAGGATGCAGGAGGGCAACAACGCGTTGGTGGTACCAAGAATTGTCTTGGAAAGAGTAGATAGACGAGGAAGTACGAGCAGCGTTACAAATCAAGCTAGATGCATCTGGCATTACTGTCTTCAGTAATGCTTCTGCGATTGACATTGTTAGCTACAATGAGGATCGAGATGAATGCGTGAAGCTGCGGGAGGAAGAGGCAGCAGGCATTCTAGAAATGGAGAAAGAGGTCAGCAAGATGCTGAAGTCCTGCGAAGTCCAGAAGAATGTCAATAGGACAATCAAAGATGGACTCAGTAGCTTAACATCGCTCATACAGGAGGTAAAGGAGATGCACGCAGCAGCGGACAGAAAAGACAAGAAGTTCTACCAGGGACTAACTTGGTCAGAAGAAGCACGAAAGGACCGAAGAATGAGACGTGACCGTTTTAATGCAGTGGTGCTTAAAAACGTTGTCTTGGAGGCTCAGAAGCGGAAGAGAAGTGATCCTGAGGTTACGAAGGACCCAATAAAGAAAAAGGAGGAGGGGCCTCCTAAAAGGTCCAAAGGGAAGGAGACCAAAACTGAACAAAATTCAGATCAAGTTAGGAAGGGAAAAGCCACAGTGATCGTTAAAGTGGCCGAAGGAACGACTTTCGCCGAAGTGCTGGCGAAAGTTCGCGAAGAGGCTGACCTGGAGGCCAGCAAGACAAGGGTTGTGGGAGCTTTACCCACTAAAAATGGAGACCTTCTGATGAAAATTGGAGGGTCTTTAAACAAGAAGCTGTTCACCGAGGAGGTGACAAAGGTAATCGGCGATCTGGGTAAGGTGCAGATGGCGGACCGTCAGACTGTGCTGGAGATCCGCGACATGGACACCCTTACCAAACAGAAGCATGTCAAGGAGGCCCTAGACATATTATCTACGGTACCAGAAGAAAGCAAGAAGGTGACGGTCCTCGGACCAAATAAGCGAGGTATCAAGCTCGCTGTCGTGGTCACCACCCAAGAGGACACAAACAGGCTGGAGAAGATAGGGCACATTAAGATCGGTTTTTTGTCCTGCAGATTATGTAGAAGAGTTATGGTCACAAGGTGTCACAGGTGCCTTGGCTATGGCAAAAAAGGTCGAGACTGGCAAGCAGTATATAGGTCGGCTGCGTGCTTCAAGTGTGGAGAAGCCGTCCATAAAATAGCAGATTGTAAGAAGAGCCCATGCTGCTTCTTATGCAAGGCGAAGTTTGGCGAAAAGGAGAACATCCAACACGTCGCTGGATCAGGGAGATGCAGAGTCTTCAGAACTGCCCTCGAGAAAGCAAAGAAAACTTTGTCAAGGACAAGGAGGAAGTAAGGCCAAAAAAGAGCGGCACGGGAGAGTCGCATGAGCGACTTAATGGGACCTTCACCCTACGAAGTTGAAAGCCAATAGGTAGTTCCGTGGGTTTGATGAATTTGATAGTTTAAAAACATATTAGAATATGTTGAAGATCTTCCAAATCAAAACTCTCTATTAAAGAGGTTTTCCAAGTGCTACTCTTGAAAAAATCGATTTTCTTCCAATTTTATTTAAATTTTGAGGAAATGTTTCTTCGAGTGCGCTCTAAATGTGGTAGAAATTTCAGAACCCTTTGCCATGTTAAATTTTGTAATATTTAAGTTCAAACTTTAGCTTCTACATGCGATTATTTTGAAAATGAAAAATGCCAACTACGATATCTCGTTTTTTGACATGGCAAAGGGTTCTCAAATTTCTACCACATTTAGAGCGCACTCGAAGAAACATTTTCTCAAAATTTAAATAAAATTGGAGAAAATCAATTTTTTCAAGAGTAGCAGCCGGAGAACCTCCTTAAAACCGAACGTTAACTTTTAAATTGAAATTATTCTTGACTTTATGCCCTGGACTTTTTTCCACGTATTGAAAACAATATATTAGATTAAGCTGTAGTGTTTGCGGTAAATAAACAACGAGTGTGTCCGATTTTTGTACTTTAACTAGCAAAATTTGGCTAAATCTATTAATCTCTATATTAAAAGCTTTATAACTTATTTAACTATAAACCGAAATTCTTGTATTTTAGGTCATTTTAAAGGTAAAAGTGTGCACTTTAAGAATCTAAAAACCTATTTAAAAAATTTTGCTAAGTAGAAAAATTATTTTTTAAAAACCAATAGTTTGTAAAATCCCATGTATTTTGAATAAGAAAAGTAGGTGCTTACGGGAGAGGGTTAATCAATCTCAAAATCAATTTTCTTATCAAATTTTTTTATAATTTAGGCCAAAGATTTATTGTAGAGGGGGGCCCAAAACTTATCTTCAACTTAGTAAATAAGAGACACCCTAATATGTATGTGTATTTTGGCTATGACTAACGATCGACCTTGTGAAAAATTTGTCGTAGGTCAGTTATGTGTCACTTGAGAAGGTCGTTCATTGACACACACTCGCACTCCAGTTGATTTAAACATTTTTTTTTGCACTTACATCACGCTAAGCTTATTAAATATAGTACACGGAAAAAAAGTTCTCAATTATTTTAAAAATGGAGTACTTGATAGACATACGAGGGTTTAAATTGCCAGTGAATAAATTTATTGTAAAAGAGTTAGCTGTTGCTTCAATTAACAATGATTTCAAGCTATTTAGTTTAATTTTCCAATCACCTTGTTCATGGAATGCTATCTTGAATAAATATAAATATACTAATCGCTGGTTAGAAAAGAATTTTCATGGACTTTCTTGGAATGATGGTGATTTTCTAGTTATTTTTATGAAGAAAATATTAAACAGTATTTTAAAAATGCAAAAACGATTTTTGTGAAAGGCTATGAGAAAAGAAACTGTATAGAAAATACAATTATCGAAAGTAATATTAAAGTTATAGACATATATGATTTGAATTGTCCTTCGATAAAAAAATTAGTGGATATAACAACAGCTGATACTTGTTTTAGACATCCAAATAAAAAAATCTTTTATCTGCGCTCTTTAAAATGTTCTAAACTTGAAAAGCTGGTTGTATGAAAATTGTAACAATTATAATAATAAATATAATTAATTTCAATAAATTAAATGTGATTCTTATTTTACCATAATGTATTTATTTATTTATTGACAGGCAAAGTTTATTAAATTAAAAGTGTAAGAAGGTAACAATCTTAATTTTTTCTTTAATTATAGTTACTTTAAAAACTTATCAAATTCGATTAAATACGTGCAAAATATTACTATATATAATATATAATTCTTTTAATATCTTGGTCAAGAACAAAAAAATTTGATAAGCGAAAGAGGAAGTTTATACTTACGGTCATCGAACGATCTTAGTGTTTTTGAGTCTCCACTTTCACTTTTTATTCATTTTTTTCTCCTGATGATAAAACTTAACTTAAAATTTTTTTTTAAATTAAAGCTGAAAAAAGTCTTTACGGAAAAAAGAATTTTCTTAATTTTAAAATAGAAAAAAAATATTTTTTAAAAATGTTACTTATTTATTTGAAAAATGCCAATTTATGGTTCGATTATTATTTTTTAAGAAAAATTATTAACATAAAATAGACAAAAGGAAAATTTCAAAAATCATGCTACAAAAATAAAATTTTTTTATTTTTTAATACATTCGAAGAATGGAACTATAATTACAATAATTTTAGTTTATCAAATGAAGCTAAAATTAATAAAGTGTGCAATAAGATAATTTTAAAAAATGCACAATAATAAAATGAATAAAGAAATTACATAATAAAAAAATGAATAAAAATTACATAATATGAAAAAGCGTATTAGTATAAAAACACATTATTATTTTTCCCCCTCTTTCTCTTCTTTTGGCTCCTTTTTTATAGTTAAATTTAAGAGTTCTTCTCACTTGTCCATTTTCTCCACTTCCTTCTCTTTTTCAGCTTCTTCTGGTGGTAGAATGGACAAAACAGCCTGTCTTATTTCTTCTTTATTGTTAATTACGTTAAATTCGATATCAGTTTCTGCCGTACCTGTGCTTTCATCCACTTCTTCGATCAAAACTGGATTTTCAACTTCTGAATCGATAATATCAAAATCAAATCCGTCTCCTAGTAATGTCGGTATATCAGGCCGCCTTTGCAAAAGGAAAGTATAATTTGCAACCACCTTGATTTCCACAACGATATCCATATGTTCCAAAAAATACTGATCTCCGACAACAGGATTATCATTAAAAAGGGAGAACCGTCTTATACTCCCGCCGCCAGTGTTACGAAATCAGTTAATTTTTGTAGATCCCAACAAGAATGAAGCTATTTACACGGGATATGGAAGGAAACTTTAAATCCTGCGTAATTTTCATCATTCTAGAACATAAAGATATAGTAGATATTAAATATATATTAATAAAAAGAAATTTAAATTATAAAAAATTATTATTTATAATTACTAAATAATAAGAAAATTATAAAACTTTACGTACATGAATTAAATTTAAATTAAACATAAAATGATTTACAATAAAATGAAATTTTAAAAATTATTTTAAAAATTGTTAACATTTAATCGTAATTAATTAAATTAAAATTAAAAAAATTGAAATTAAAATTTTTTAAATTTAAATTAAATTTAAATTATAAAATTATAATTATTAAATATTAAATATTATTTAAAAATTTAAGAATTAAAATTTAAAATTAATAAAAATAATTACCAAAATTTCATTGAGATTTACATCTACTATTTTTAGCCAATAACTATTTGCCATACTATGCACCTTTGCTCTGATCCCATAAAAATTTAAAAATACCGCGGTGCAGTTGGTTGACACATTGTTGAAAAGATCACGAGCCCGCATTGCGAGGCCCGTTAAGCAGAGTTCTATAAATTGATCAATGCTTCCTGCATTGTCGAGCCACAGTTTTGGAGCTTGCACTAAGACTTGAAAGTTTGCATACCCTTCCATTTTTTTTACTGAAAAAGAAAAGAATAATTTTTTCTTATTGTCTTATTATTAAACAGAAGTTCAATAAAAAAAATTTCAAAAATGTTTTGAATAAAACTGAAAAATTTGATATAGAAATCAATGTAGGTATCATTGAATTATTTTAAAAATAATTGACAGATCAAATTTTAAAAAAGTTAAATAAAAAAAATTTCAAAAAATTTTTATACAAACAGTAGGGGATTGTGGTCCTAAGTTGGCCGTGGGCCTAAGTTGGCCACTCTGCATTTCTCAGAAATAGTATACTGGACGAATCTATAATTATGTGGTATGATATATTGATAAACCATGATATAAGTTATGAACCTAATTATAATGTAAGATTCTTCTACGCATTGTGAGGACAATAATATTGTTTACGACCAAAAAAATTTAATTTTTCTTGTTTTTTCGAGAGCAGCTACAAGAGATAAATAATTAAAAGTTTCTAAATGAGAGTGTGCGCTAGTTCCTTTATTTAATGTTGTAATAAGAGGTTCTGTTGATTTTTTAATTAAATTTTTTTTATTATCGTAATAATTTGAAACTTGTAAAAATCTACAGTGGTCCTAAGTTGGCCACCTATTGTTTTTTTTTATGCTTTACTTCTTTTTTGTGTTTTTCATCGCGAGAAAGACCGTCAAAGTGTAACGTAGGAATTAAACAAAGACAAAAAACAAAAAAAATGGTTTAAAAAACATTAGAAAAGACATAGTACAAAAACGCCTGTCTCCACAGCCATCCACTCTTGCAAATAAATGAAATAAAATAATGCTTCATTTTCTAAACAAAAATAGTTAAATAATGCGTTTTTATTCTCCTAAATGTATCAAATTTGTGAAATTTCTGCGTAATTGAAAAGAATATGCATTTCTTCCTTATACACAAGCGAAAAAAGTAGTGGCCAACTTAGGATCAGGGGGTGGCCAACATAGGACCGCTATTTCTGAAATGTCCAAAATGCAGCTTTTCACTATTTATTGTATTAAGACTACAAAAGCAATTCTATGACGTTCTAAATACCACAGAATTATAGCAAAACGATCTCTGAACACTAATATATACTTGCCAAAGTGATTAAATTTCATTTTGTTACTATTTTCGACCAATTTGCTTAGGCGGACAACTTAGGACCACTCTCCCCTATATTTTTCTAAAAAATTAAATTATTTAAAAAAAAATTGTCAAAAATCAAAATTTTAAAAACAAAAAAAATTTCTTTAAAAAAAAGTTCAATAAAAAAAATTTTTTCAAAAATGTTTTAATAAAACTGAAAAAAAGCAATATAGGTATTTTTAAAAAAAGTTAAAGTTATTTTTTAAAAAATTAAAAAAATAAAAATTTAAAAAACTGAAATAAATTTGTTTCATAAAAGTTCAATAAAAGAAAAAAAATTGTCAAAAAACTTTGAATACAAGCAATAATTGTTTCATAAATTTCATTAAAAACTCAAATTAATAACCCAATTAAAAAAAATGTTAATTAAAAAACCTAAAATGAATTTTCAAAAACTAAAAAAAAATTTTCAATTTAAAAAATTTTAATTAAAAAAATTAAAAATTAATTAAAAACTATTACACACAATACAAACTTTTTTGTTTTCTTCCAAAAATCGATTCACTGCACTGTTAACTATTAAAAAACTTGCATACTCCACTTCGCGTGTAAAAAACTTATTTAATTGAGGTCACTTTTTTTAATGAATCTCCTATGGAACCGTCGGCTATTTATATTAGGACCATAGTTTACAAATTGAGGAAGCAAGGTGGAGAATCATAAATTGAAAAGAGAAAGAAGAGTGTGATAACGCACACACACGCAAAAAGGGTTAAGACAAAACATGATGACTATGTATTGTATAAGAAATGGAGGTAGAAAGAAAGAGAGAGTGAAGACATTAGAATATATCTAAATCTTTATTCTCTCAATTGAAATTGCTAATTTTTTTTATTAATTATTTGTTTTTCTTTTATATCCCCAAGGAAGGGTGTCTGTACTTTTAAATAAAATTACTTTTTTGTCATCGTACTAGCTTAATGCTTCTTTTTTTTGTTCTACGGTATAAATTTCATGATTTTTACTCTGAATTAAATATTGTTTTTTTACTAAATTTTCATATGAAAAAAGGGTTTTTTTTATAATCTTCAAATGTGGTTTTTCTCAATGTGGATGATTTAACACCTTTTCCTTTCTTCTATTCAGCTTTTTCGTTTAACACTTTGTAAGAATACAACTTTAAGCGCAATCCAATAAATTCTGTTATAATTTTACCATTATATTCGTCTTTCATTAAACCTAAGACTTTTTTATTTTTTAATGGTATATTATAACAATTATTTATTGGATAATTAGAAGTATCAAAATACTGCACATCTCGTTTAATATAATCATACATGTAAAATAGTGCAGAGGGTCTAAATTATATGCACTTAGGCATGTTTCGCGAAAATTTTCAAATATATCTGCATGTTCATAATCTTTAGTTATAATTATTATTATTTGAATTATTTAATTTTGGAAAAATGCTTCTTTTGGTGGTAATTCAGTTTCCTCTAATTTTTTCCAACTATCAATATATTCATAAGGAAAATCTCCGTTTCTTATTAATAAATTAAATTCATCAATATTCTTACAATATTTTGCTGTAATTTTTTTATCATTATTTAAAAAGCTTGCTAATTTATTTAAGCTACTTGGCATAAATCTCAATGAATCTAAAAATCTAAAACATACACTTTTACCGTCTATATATTTTGTAAAGGAGATATATTCCTTTTTATTTATTGGTAAAAGTTTAACAGGTCCCTCAAAACTTGTACACAATTCCTTTATAAAAATGTGAGCATCGTAACCAGATAAATTGTGGAAAACTACAGGAATTAAATGCGAATTTTTGTAGTTAATATTACAACCCTGATGAGCTGCACCCCTATATTTCCCTGAAAAATGATCATTATCTCGGTGCCAAATATCATCATCTTTGAATAAATTTTCACCAATATGACAAATTTTTACACTTTTAAAATCTTGTTCCTGTTGGAAAGTTAAATTTTCTATTGGAACTTTTTTTTATATACGACTCAATTAAATTAACGATATCTATTAGTTTATTTATAAACCAAGAAACACAATTCTCCCCTCTATGAGATTCAAACATTAACAACGAATCATTAAAATTACATTTTAAATAATATGCAACACTTTGAGGTACGTGTTTTCTAAATGCTCCAGATACTAATTTATTATTCTTCAAAGAATCTAAAATACTTTCAAAATCTGCATACAACGCGAATGGTACCTTTTCTTTAAATCTAAAATTTTTAAATTTTAAGATACTCTTTTCTTCTCTAGGCAAAATAATCTTACATTTATTTAAGTTTAGACAATCAGCTTTATGTTTAAATAATAAATTCTTAGACTTAAAATGACATAAACATCTGTCACATAACCATGTTTACAATTGTGTTTCGTTATTTGTGATTTTACTAATAGTGACGAATTACGAATCCAGGCGAAATGATAGTTATTTTTAAGATTATTTATGTCATTTTTTTAGTTGCATTTGTTTCCGAAACAGTATCTAATTTTTTATCATTAAGAAGTGGATAGTATCAATTTTAGACGAATTTTCGCTTAAATAAAAGGGGACAATCTCTTCTTTATTTTTAGCAACTCTCTCTAATTTATAAATATTTATTTTTTAACCGTTCATTTTTTTAAATTTGGGCACATCTCTTAACGTTATAGAGAAATTTATTCCTTCATATTTCAATAAATTCCTAAAGTGTGGATGAGAACTTATTAAATTTGCATTATTTTTCACTGGATATAATGCTGAAACTATCGCCCAAAGAAAACAATTGTCATCTGAATTTTTTATATTTACAACCGCATGCTTTTCTTTTATAAATTTTGGTAAATCTGCATTTTTAGAACAACCTACTTAAATTGGTGCGTGCCTATTAATATTAATCATTAAGTTTAAAATCTCTGTTAAGGACCAACCTGATTTTTTTCATTAAATTCTTTAACTTGTTGGAGAATATATTCATTCATTTCAGTAAGGATTGAGTCAAAGTCGGAAGAAGAAAAAATAATTTGATTTTTTGTATTAAACGATATTTTTCAACAATCATTTTACCGCTTTCTACAGTTGTAAAATTTCTTATTTGTACAAAATTTACTTTTAAGCTACTATTTTGTTTTAAAATATTTTTTAAACGTGATTTTATTAAAGATTTAGACTCTTCAAAAAAATTCAATAAATCTTTATGTTTTAAATTAATAACTGTTCCTGTTCTAATTCTATTTTCGAAAGCTTACTCTAAATTTTCCCACTTTATTCTCCAGTTGTAAGACGGGTTTTATTTTTGACCCGTAAATTGTAAACGGGTAAACGAAATTATAAATAAAATACACCGTTCGAAAGGTAACAGATATACGCAACTTTTATTAAAAGAAAGTGTAGTGTTTCGATGAACTCAAAAATTTTTATGATACATTTTCCAAGCACATCGCTTTTGTCAGAAAAAAAATGTCTCTAGTTGTGAGACACTCATTAAAAATTGCTAAAGTTTAATAAGTTTGACATAAAACGTTATGTTTAGTAGAAATAATTAAATATATTAATAATATATATTATTATATACTAAATAATAATATTTATTTGCCAAAATATGACTATCAAATAAACACAATTTAATAGCTTCAACAAGAGCATTAAAATTGATTTCTTCTGAATCAATTGACTTTTTTCCACTTGACATGCCCAAAAATACTAGAAAAAGAAATCAAAACAACATTTAAATAGTATGCCTGCAAAGTCGTATTTTTTATGCTGCCCAGATGGGTATTGACACCGTCTCACAACTGGTGATATGCTGTCTCACACCCAAAAAATTGGCGCTATTTTGAAAAAGGAAAATTAAATTATTTTCAACCGTAGATTGGAACTGTTACAAACCAGAAATAAATTTATTAATTAGGCTTTTGAGATGGCCCTTTATCTCGATTTGGGGAGGCACCAAGCTGCCAGAATGTTTTATTATTCTGTTTAATTTTGTGGGAACGTTATCCTACTTTTAAAAGTTACCTTCTGATTCGTTAAATGCACTATTTTTAGAATGATTTGAATTTTAGGTTTAGTTAGGTAAGTAAAGAAATTGGTTTTATGAACACATGATTTATTTTATAATAGAAAAATACCTTTTGAATACAGAATGGATATAGTGTGTTACAAATAGAAAGGGTGTGTGTGTGTTAAAATATGTGATGGATACGATACTTATTTACTTACAACTACCGGCGGAGCTATTCCTCTTTCGAATCACAAAACATCCGTCGGGCGAAAATTCTTTTGCTTTGTTTTCACCGAAAATCGCGACGTAAGATTCGCGCAATTTTCTTTTGGTTGCGAGATTGCATCTGTGGTGAGCGGTCGCGGGCAATATCTATGCAACCAGCCGTCCCACACAACTGTGTAAACTCGTGGGCGCTCGTGGGCCACCGATATTTGAGACGGACGCGGGCAATATCTATGCAACCGTCCGGTTGTCAACAACAAGATTTTAGAATAATTAATTATATTAATTATTTCAGAATCTCTCCAAAATCAGCCCGCACTGGACTCCACCGGCTCAGAGAATTTGAGAATTTTAACGTCTGCCCTAATTCATGCAAATCGGGTTCCGGGTCGCGGACGGGCTTTTTTTGTCGCGAAATTTCTCTGTCTCAAAACACTTTCTAGGTTAGACCCAGGAGAGGTGTCTTCGAGAAGAAGCGAGAATTCGTACTGCGATGATTGAGATTTTGCGACAAGCCTCTAACCCTTGCCTTTGGTGCAAAGCGGGGAAGATTTTAGGAGTAGGAGTAAGTCAGGGGCCCATTGGTCTATGCATTTTTGCTGACGTTTTGGATCTCACGGTAGGTCCGTGAGAACGGATACGGTCTGTTAACATGATACTTTTTTGAAATATTATTTAAAATAACTTAGAATTTAAATAATAATTATATTGTTTAATTAATAGAATTATTGTTTATCTTAGTTATAATAGTGTGTATAATTTATTTATTGTAATTATATTGTTCCTACTTTTTATAGGTTGCTTGTACATGCATTTTACATATCGAGTGGTATATAAATATATATATGCATATACATACAACCTAATGTCCTCCGGCATTTCGTTGTAACAACGATGTTTACAACAAAATGTTTAACTATGGTTAAATTGTTTCTGTGTGCATCTGACTTAATTCATAAATTCAAGTGTCATAAGGCATGCCGCCTTGTAGTTTACGTCAGCTGTAACGCACGTGCGTTTGTTTTGAAGCTGTAGTCTACAGCTTATGGGCCCCGAGGGGAGAGGAAAGTTCTACGCACCACCAGGCAGCGATTAGAGGCAAGCATAGCGCGCTTGTATTGGTGTCCGTAGCATGAAAGCCGTCAAGGTATTAGTTCTGTAGCCGGGGAAGCAAGTGAGTGTGCTGGTGTTCACAAACGGCGGCCGCGCAGGCATGTGTGTGTTGCCGCCGACCATCCCCACACACGCGCAACCTCACAGTGTATTTCCTTAGTTGTAGACAGTAATTGACAAATGGAATATATATATATATAGGCTGCAGCATTGCGCCTCCTTTTGTTTTACAGAAAATTTTGAAAAGAATTTTACATTTATTATTTACCGCATAATATTGCCGCAAGGTTCGATGTAAGCAGTATTGACTGCGCTGGTACAATTATTAATAACTATTTATTATATTTATTATTTAGTAGAAGGAGAAAAGAAATAATAATTTCTTTTGTCCTTCTAACTATTTTTTTTATAAGCATTTCTCAGTTAAAGTCATTCTCTCGGTAAGATATTTAACGTTATCAGGGTGTCAAATATCCTCAAGCATAGCGTCGCTGCGTTGCGATGCTTTTATATGCTTGGGTTGATTTAAAAATAAATATTTATCGTACATGGTTGCCAAATAATTTATCAAGATTCTAACAATCCACCGTGAAAATTCCCGTTTTCGTCCCCGAAAACCCCGATGCCTTGAACTTAGGGATGCGCACAATGATACGACGCATCAATACAATTTCTTTAATATTAAAATGACAATTTCACAACTTGGTGTAGATCTTATAATCTAGTGGAAATAGCATTAATTATGGTGATAGTATTAATTTGCCTTAATTATTTATCAAAGTTGTGATTATAGTTCATTAATTTTAAATTTTCGGCTATTTAAGACTAAATTGGATTACAGCAAAAAGAAACTTGACAGAAATATTATTACAAATTTTAAAGTAAATCTTTATATGAATAACAAGTGAAACTTTACATTGAGGATTGAGATAATGTAATTTAGAAAATATTTATGTAGACTTCCTTCAGAATTAATCCAACTCAAGAGAGCAATTTGAAAAGGTTGAAATTCTAATTGCTGCAAATGCAATATCATAAAATTATAAGAGAAAATATATATACATTTTTTTTTTTTATCTTGAAGACAGTTAAAATATTGTCAAATGTAGTCAAAATTAGAAATTTGTAAACTTTATTATTATTTTATTTATTTCTTTCAGTTTATTATTAATTAATAATTGTTAATAGCAATGTGAACAACAACAATTAATAGTCGAGAATAATAATAAATGTAATTAAATTGTTGCAATAACAATTACCATTAACAATCATTATTTGTTCATATATATTTTCCTCTGTGTAAGCCCTAAAATTTAAAGAATCGGCCTGTACATAGTTAACGACGGGTGTTATGGTTGGTGGCGACTGTTTGAGAAAATTGCCAACCATCAACCATTAACAATGTCGATAATAATATTAATAATAAACTATAGTAATAGTAGTATGGTCGATGGTGACAATAATAATATTTATAAATATTTTGTCTATCAAGTTTTTAAATTTGACTTTAAATAATATTAATATTTTTTCTTTTCTCTTTTTTTTTTAATAACCGAGCCTTTTAATTGTAAATTGTTCCTAAATTCAAAACTATTCCTTTTCTTTTTATCATTTCAATTCAATCATTATTTTCAAACGAACCCCCTTTTATTTATTAAATACAAGTTTAATTCTTATAAAAACAATTAATTGGGTTATATTATTCGGAAGATCTTGAATAACGAAATAACTAAAGTATTGTTTATGAGTTAAAAAAAAAATATTTATTCTCTTTTTTTTGCAATGTAGAAAATCAATTTTAGAAAATCGGGTTTTGGAAGAAACTCATTTCCTTTATTGAAAAGTCTTGGCGTCCGCTGCTCGTTAACTATGCATTAGGCTTAATGGGTCTTTGGCTGTTGAAGGAGGGAGGGGGAATTGACTGCTGCTGAGGGTATGCCGGCTATTACCCTAAACGTGCTCAGTTACGCAAACACTTCCTATAGCGAGATTCATTCCTCTGCTAAACATAACAATTTACTTTTCGTTCTACACTTGCCTTTTATTGAAGTGCGCGTCGGTTTTCGAGAGTGAAATAGCAACAATACTTGCAACCAATAATTGTTATTATTTTCTTGTGTTCCTTTTCGACAGTGAAATAGCAATAATACTTGCAACCAATAATTGTTATTATTTTCTTGTGTTCCTTTTCTTTTAGCAATCGTTTTCTTTTTCCTCGTTCGTGCCATAATTGGAAAACAGAGTGAAGGATTTGGTTGGACTCAATCCCATAACGCAAAGGTAAGGTTGCAAAAAATTTTTTTTGAAATTATTAAAGAAACTCCATTTATAAAGGAAAATCCAAATAAATTCTTCAAAAGAGTACAGTTCAAAGTTTCAAAGCTCAGCTATTATCCGAGATCCCGACCGAAATCCATATTTCAATCAATTATTATTACTAGAAAATTCCCCACAATTCAGCCATTCAAATACTAAATAATTCATTGGATTACGAAAATCCTTTAGAGATAATTAAATTTTATAAAGAATTCCATTAAAAATTTGTCAATAATGAGAATGTCTGTGGGAATTTTTATTAAAAAAAATATATATTTTTTTTTAGAGTGTTTTCAGGACAATTTATTTGATTAAATTTTGCTGAAAATAATTAAATTTCAAAAAAAAAACATTTTATTATTCATGAAAATAATGGAATTCTTGCAAACGATTTACTAGAATTTTAAAATCATGGAACTTTTAAGAAGAAATTTGTTATTTTCAAAATAGTTGAATTATTGTGATGAATAGTATTGTTCTTCATGAAAATGATTGAATAAAAATGTTATTAAAATACCTCAAAATGATTAAATTTTCGGGAGAAAAAAAAAGAATTTCTTTTTTTTTTTAATTTATCTTTAATAATTGAATTCCTTCGAAATTAGTTGTGTAAATGATTGATTCTTTCGATTATTAATTTAGAATAGTAATGAAAATAATTAAAATTCCCCGATGAGTTCTACCATTCATGAAAATAATTAAATTCTTACTTCGAATTTAATCAAAATCCTTTTTTTTTTTTGATTTTTCGTGAAAAATTTCATTATTAGTGAAAGTAATTGAATTATTGTGAAAATAGATTGTACAAAATTCTGTTAAATAATTGATTTTTTCTTTTTAATTAGCGAATTTTAAAATAGTGGAAATTCTCAAAAAAAATAATCTATATTCTTTGTTCAGAAAGTTGAAGATTACTTTTAATTTTAGGTACGTAATATCAAAATTCTTTTTCTTTTTTTTTGCAAAACGAAATATGATTTCATTATTCGCAAAGATGAGTTACAAGTATCTTAGTTTTTAATAACTTAAATTTTTTCGCATCTTAAAATTCACAAGTATCTTATCGCTAAACATCTTATTGAAACAGAAACATCCCAATTAAGATACCTAAAAAAAACTTACAGAAGTATCTTACTTCTTTAAGATAGAAGAAATATCTAAGACGTATACAACATCTTAAAAATTAGTAAGATACTTTAGAAAACATCTTATTTCAAGATGTAAGATACCATTTTTCCATCTTACACCTTATTTTAAGATATCAAATAAGACACTTACCCCCGCAGTGCAAAAATTACCACTATTACCCCTTTTAAATTCATATACTTTCTACAATTTTAACTTAACTTTATCTTTCAATCAATTGATTTAAATAATTTTCCAAAATCCAAAAAAAAATTTTTATGGATGTTTATTTAGATTATTCGAAGATAATTATATCCTAAGAATTATTATAAAAATTCCAATAATTAGTTTTTTAAGAATATTCTAATGTTAATTTTCGAAAATAATTAAATTTCTAAAAAAAAATTTTATATCCTAATTTAAAAACCTAATAAAATTCCCCTTTTTTTTTTCTTTTTTGATGAATTTTCATTAAAATCACGAACACAATTGTCTTCTCCAAAATGTTAGAATTAATTCTAAAATGTTATTATTTTTGGTAATTCAATCATTCTCAGAATTCGCAACTAAAATTCCAAAATTTGTAACAAAATACTTTAAATAAATCAATTATCTTCAATTAAATTTTGCAAAATTTCAACTATTCAATTTTTTTTAGACATATTTGAAAATTTAATTATGTTACAATTATTCAAAGCAATCTAATTATACTTATTGAGTAATATATAAAAATAATACTATACATATTTCTCTAAATAAAGATGTCTATTGATTTTTTTTTAAATTGATCTTCTTTAAAAATTTCTTTATTAAAGTATTAATATTTAAATTTTATAGTTATTGTTGTTTTAAAATCAATCCGGGAATATTTTTTTTTTTGGTCCGGGAATTTGAAAATAATAATTCACTAGACACCTTGAATTAAAAAATTTTTTTTTTTTTAACTTTATATAACAATTTTAATTTACTAAAATGAATTAAAATTTTTTTTACCTTTTAATAGAATTAATAAGAGAAAATTTAAATATTTTTGGATATCAAAAAAAAATTTATTTATTTTTTTTTAGATAAATAATAATAGGTTATTATTGACAAATCTACGTTTTGTGTAAAATTAGTAAAGTCTAAAGTCTATAATTTGTATTCTTAGCCACTGCGCGAAGGCCGTCCGTCAGGCGGCTGTAATGGTCGGCGGCGGCTACCTTCGTTGAGCATTCGTACGCTCGGCATGTGGTCCTACTGGGAAAATTGTTAATAAGTTCCCCAATATAGGGTCGATTTTTATTTTGGGCATAGACAATTGTTCCCTAGAGCTGTAGCTACAACTTTTTCTGTATGGTTAATTTTCACAGAAATCGTTAGAAGTGCCTCAAAATTGGCTTTGAAGTTGATCATTCCGAAAATTGACTTTAGTGGTATCAATAGTAAAATTTTTTTTTTTTCTTAGCCCCTTCTCTTCTTGTAAACTCAATCAAGCTTATTGCAAGATTAAAATAATGTGTAACTTTTGGTTTATTCTTATTGTTATTACTATTTTCTCTCTTTTTAGGGTTTCGTGGCCCATGGCCGAAAGCCTTATAATTTCACTTTGGCGTCCGTCCGTCCGTCTGTCGTAATTTGGGGCACTATAGATCCCAAATCAGTCAGTTAGTCACTCAGTCAGTCAGTCAGTCTTAACCACAATGGTTTATGATAACCAAAACAGGATTCGTGAATGCCTGCTTTTATTTTTTCTCTATTTGTCACAAATATATTATCTATAATAAAATATCTATAAAGACAAAATATAAATAAAATAAAATATAAAAATAAATTAATACAAAATATTTTATACCTATACAGATAATTTCAGTATTGAATTGCAATTACAAAATGATAGTCAAATTCAAATTTTAAATGAAGATACCATGGATTTAATCAACTTGTTAATTGGTGGAGAATGAATTTATAGAAATTAATTAAACATCCATAGTTTCCTTTTTAAATTTTATTTTTCTTTTTAAATGCCACGAAACCCTAGATGTAGGCGTTTTGCGCTTGCTTCTCTTCCAAATTTTTTTTTAACATTTAATCATACGCAGGTATTTTCAAAATGAGTGGCAGAGTAACCAGATCCCAACAATTGCCGTTAGTAGAAGGATTACGCTTTTCCAAACATCCGTGCACTACCGATGAACGGCCTGACCTGAGGGGTCTATATGGTCAGTTGGATCAAAACTATTTTGATGGAAGACTAGCAGCTGCGGGATATACAATAGGTTGGGGGCGGAAGATGAAAAAGACCTCTGGGTACACCGACCTACCCCTACGCATAGTTCGGATTAGTTGGGAAATCCATAGGCTTCTTCCTGAGGAAGAACTGATCGGAACATTACTTCACGAGATGATTCATGTCAAGCTGTTCCATCATAGGAATGATGCTGATAGTTTCAGTCACAAGGGCGAATTTCAAAAGGAGTTGAGGCGCATTAACAATATTGGGCCCTACCGGATATGTTATTAATTACCCAAATTGTTTCCAGAATTTTGTTAAAGGTTTTTAGGTATTAAACATGCATAAAATTTCCTTTCCTTTTTTTTTTAGGTAGTCACTTATCACAATCTTCCGCGGAATGTAATCTACCAATTGCGTCCGTACGTGTGGAAATGCAGGAGCTGTAAACACGTTCTGCGGCTGACCGACTCCCGGAAGCCTGGATTAAAGAGTTTTCATCGCGTAAGAGGGGGAAAGGGTTACGCGAAACCTTCGTGGATTAAAGTTAAATAGTCAATTAACTATACAATTAATTGGAATACGCTTTTCCCTTTTTGTGAATATACAAACGAATAAAAGAACTAACACACAATTAATGATTATTATTTAGATGGCCTATTAAGAAATCTTCTAAATATATATTTTATAAAGTGATCAATTTATCTGATATAATTAAAGTTTTAATAAAAAATTTTTTTTTTATTATATAATAAATAATTCCATTAAACTATTTTCTTTTATATAGAAATAAAAAGTTTTAATATGGAATTTATATCAGGCATAATTTTTTTTTTGGTTTTTTTTTTTTGGTTTTTTTTTTGAATATAGTATCCGAATTAAAAAGAATATATATATATATAGGTAAATTAAAAAAACTCTCTCTCTATATGTGTTTTCTTATTATGATGGACCTGCGAAATCAGGTTATTTCGGGTGGCGATTTTGAACGCCTGTTGGGGTCGTTGTAAGCACTAACCTCTTTGAGTCGAAGATCTTCCGTGTTGTCTTGCGGGGTTGTATTTGGCGAGAAATACTGGCGAAAAAGTCGTTGGTGATTCTTTCCCAATGTAGTCCTCTTCTACCTGAATCCCTCGCAGCTTGGAACCTAACCCTTCGGTTAGTCATCTGATCTTCACTGATGGTTTATCTTCGGACGTTGCAGACTTTATCTCCTTCTTTGGAGTAGTTGTTGGTTGGGTCAGAGTTGTGCTTGCTGGTACGGTCACCTCTTTGTTAGCAGCGGTTTTACTTGTAGAAGGGATAACCTCGTATAATCCAGCAATATCCTCGGGTGTTGGAGTTTTAGTTAACGGTTTCCTTCGCTGTGGCGTTTGAATATTCTCATCTCTTTGCCTTGAGAAAATTGATTGAGACAGTTTATATGTCCCAGTTTTCAGTGGTGATCGACACAAGTACATAAGCAAAAATGCACATAGGAGAATAATTCCTCCATATGATCCGTAAATCAAGGTCGAGTGTCTTCCTTGATTATGTTGTTGTAAGGCGAACTCTTGAAATTGTTGTTCTAGTTCGTCTAGGGTTTTGGAATTCAACTTGAATGCTGATAACTTCGGGTTAATCTCGAGGATGGACTTCGTTAGGACTCTGGTGTTTTCAAGCAGGTGATTATATTTTAGTAGTGTTGGGGATAGTTTTGTTAAGTTTAGATGTAGATCCGATTCAAAAATAAACTCTGATTGACCAGCTTGTGAGGTGGTTGCTGGAATTATGGCGTCTTTGGTTTTGAGGGAGCACCCTGGACCCAATTTAAGGATCCCAACTTCGCTCAGCATGATCTTGATTGGACTCATGGAATGGCATGCTATTGTCGCTTTTTCTGGTGCAGCAAAGGAATAGATCCATCCGCCTATGGTGGTCAAAGGCTTCCAGTAAGACTTGGATTCGCTGGTTACTCTGACATCGCATAACCTTAAAGCTTCCACGTTGGGCTTGATCAATAATAAGGCTTCACAGGACGCTCGTTCACGTAGATCGTAGATTGGGGCGCCTTGAAGGCAGGCGTGAAAAGATGTTGTTGTTTTACACAAATTCCATTCCTGCTCCTTTAACAAGAGGTATGTTCGTTGATCCTCGTCAATAATAAGGTAATCATATTCAGATGTTATATATGCTCTTCCGGTACCATTCTCGAGCATTTCTTGAGTGGTCGGGAGTGAGTGTAATTTGAAGGCTTGATAATTATATTTTTCTAGGAGTGGTATGTCGATGAGGACCTTAAGTTGATGATTTTCGCACAAGATGGTGATGGTGGAGATACGCATCAGTTCGTCGATGCTGATCCTAGGTCCGGTCAATGGAAACTGAACATCCTTGAGGTTATCCTGCACTTCTTGCAGAATTGGTTCCAGTTGTTCGGATGTTATGAGGCCGGGGTGTAGATATCCCTTCCTGGCCTCATGCACTGTTTCTAACATAGTGGCAGTGGCCTGCATGTTGTGATCGAGACCCAATCTTAATGCCTTTGCGATGGCGTATGTTAGATTTCTTCTCTCCATTTCGGCCTTCGTCTTAGTACTTCCTACGGCAATCAGGACTTGGAGTTGTTCCTGTAGCTCCTTCAGCAAGGATCCATGTTGTTGTACCTGGGAGTGCAGCGAATTGAGTTGTGATCTCACTACGTGGGTTTGTTTTCCCACCAGGTGTGACAAGTTGGCCTGGGCTTCGTTGAGATCTTGGATGGCAGCACTATATTTTTCTCCGTCATCATAGGTCAAAACGCCGACGATTGGTCCAGCAATCTTTCCCAGGAATCCCAATAGCGGGACTGAACGCCTTGCTCGTAGTTGGGTGGTCATCTTGGTTGGTAAAGTCTTTTTAGTATTTTCCAATTCTTCGATCTGGACTCGAAACTGTTTTTGAAGTTCCGAGGCCATTTCCCATTTATCTTCCCAGTCATAGTATTCGACTAATTCGTTGCACCATTCCTCATCAGGTTTACACTGCTGTTTTAGTCGCTGCAGCCTGCTCCTTAGGTCGTCAAAGAATCGAGTCTGCTTGCCCACGTCCAGGAATACGGCAATCCTCCAGTTGCTGACGGACCTCCTGACTTCTCCGATATATTCGAAATATATCCCGCTGCTGGACTTGAAAGGAGTGATCTGGTAACGATCACTGGAGGTAGTCATCTCCACATCGTGGGAATAGGTCTGCTTCGTTGTCATCAATAAGGTTAGGAAAAGGCATGTCAAAGTTAGATAATTGGTCATTATCGCTTGTTCGTCAATCTAAAATCAGAAAGAACAAGTTAATATGGGTTTAGAATTAGGTCAGGAATTTCACAATTGGGCAATCCTGACCTTATCCCTATGTTTTGCGAACCTTTCACCGTTTTTGGTTTCGAGGATCACATTGTTATTCTGTGTGAATCCTACAAGGGTATACGGTCCTTCTGCTCGCTTATCAAACTTATTTGACCGGACTTCTTTAAAAACATACACCTTGTCGCCTATTTTGGCATTCAAAGGTTGTGCTTTACGATCGTAGATCTCTTTTGATCGTTCTTTTGATCGAACTAGATATTTAGCAGCTAAATTTTGCAGTTCGTTCATCCGGGTAATTAAGTCCTTCAGATAGGATCCATATGTTTCGACTTCGGGCCCTTGAGGCAATGAACTAGGTGCTCTAGCCAAATGTCCAAACACGAGTTCGTATGGGGTAAAATTGGTTGCCTCATGAACGGATGTATTATAATTAAACATCGCGAACGGAAGCAGACGATCCCAACCGTCAAAATTCTTCGCGTAATGTTTAATATAATCCGTCAGTTCGATGTGACTTCTCTCAAGTGCCCCGTCAGTTTGTGGGCGATAACCAGACGTCGTAAGTTGTTTAACGCCAAAGATTTTTTCCAACTTACGCATCAAGGTGCTAACAAAACTTGCTCCTCTATCCGTTAGGATGCAACGGGGTGCTCCAAACACTGAGAATAAGTTCGTAGCTACCGCATGGGCAATTGTTTTTGTTTCTATATTCGGAATGGGGACCGCGATACAGTACTTAGAGAAATTATCCTGCATTGTGAGGATGTGCCGATTTCCGTTTGGGGTGGTTCGCAATTTCCCGACGGTGTCTAAAGACACCTTGTCAAAAGGCATTGCCGGAGTATCGGTAATTATCATCGGTTCTCTTGTACGGGCCCTAGCGAGCTTGTTTTCGAAACAACTCTTACATCCTCGAATAAATTGGGTAACGTCGTCGCGCATCCGGGGCCAGTAGTATCTTTCCCTAATTCGTCGGTAGGTCTTGCCTATACCTTTGTGTCCACCTATCAAACTGGAATGAAATTCGGAAACGATTTTATCGCGTAGTTCGACTGGGGGTACTTCAATTTTTCCGTGGCACAAGGTAATAGTTGCGTCGCAACCGCGGAAAATTCCTGCGACAAGTTCCGACATTTTATTTTGAGGGAGTGTACCTAACAGGTCTCCGGAATTTGCCATTCGACAAGAATTTTGATTGTTAGATGCTAAGGCTTTTCTTAAATTTTTTAGTCCGATTATAACATCTTTCCAACAAACTTCATCAAAATGACGTCTTTTAACAATGATCAAAAAGACCTTGTATTTACCGTTAGGGGAGATAAAAATTTGTCCTTTGACGGGTCTACTATCCCTAATATCCTGTAAGTCAATAGTCACAATCTTCAGAAAGGAAGTGGGCATAGTTGTCTCGTCTGTACGTCAAAAGTTCTGTCCATTGATTTGTTACACCACCAAGGGGCTTGCTGTTGTTCGGTTTCAATTCTTGGGGTTCACTATCCCTATCACGAATTGCACCTACAGCGTGTTCCGAAGCATCGCACGTTAATTTAAAGGTTTCGCTAAAGTTCGGATACTGCAGAATAGGTTCACGGCACAAATATCGTCTTAGATAACGAAAACTTCTCTTCTGGTGTTTTTCCCATTTCCACTCGGTGTCCTTTTTTAAAAGTTCAGTCAAAGGTTTAGCCCACTTCGCGTAGTTTTCGATAAACCGTCTATAGTATCCAGAAAGACCAAGAAAACTTTTAATGTCCCTAGGGGTTTTTGGGAGAGGGAATTTTCGAATTGCTGTGATTTTATTTGGGTTCGGCTTTATTCCTTCTTCACTTATTATATGTCCAAGATATGCGACTTCGGTTTTTAAGAATTCGCATTTATCTGGCTGAAGTTTCAAATTAGCATCCCTAAGTCGATTGAAAAGTCTACGTGCTCGTCTGTCGTGTTCTTCTAGAGTGTCAGAGTAAATAATAATGTCATCTAAGTACACAAACGCTTCATCATCGAGCATAGTACTTAAAACATTATTTAGCAATCGTTGGAATGTAGGTGGGGCGTTCTTTATGCCCATGGGCATCCGCTTGTACTCATAGTGACCGTTGCGAGACGAGAAGGCAGTTTTATGCCTATCGTCAGGGTGAGTTTCCACCTGATGGAAACCACTGGCAAGGTCAAAAACGGTGAAGTAGCGTGCGGTGCCCAACCGGTCGAATATTGAGGTTATGTTGGGCAGTGGGAAAGCGTCTCCTATGATGTTTTCGTTTAGGACTCTGTAGTCTACCACAACACGCCACTTTTTCTCACCGGACGCGTCAAGTTTCTTTGGGACGATCAGTAGTGGCGAGTTGAATGGAGAATTAGAATGTCCTATAATTCCGCTATTAAACTGCTTTGATAATTGAACGTCAATTTGTTCAAGGGCCTCGACAGGGGACCTATATTGTTTCTTGTGAATGACCTTATCGTCGATGGTCGGAATTCTATGCTGGATAAGGTGAGTGCACGATGGTAATTCACCATTTAAATGAAATATGTCAGCATAGTCTTCCGCCCATCCTATTACGATTTTCCGCTCGTCTGGAGCCAAATGGGCCAAGTATAACGCATTCTTGACTTTAATGACTCTCTCAGAATAGGTTTGTTGCGAATCGAATTGAGTGCCTTCTGCCTCAGAATCTGTAAATTCTTCGCCCGGGAATTTACAGAAATCGAACGGGATTAACTCCTGAGGCTTAAGGGTTATGTCAATGTCATTTTCGGTAGTGTTGATTGCCATGGCGTGGCATACACCATCCTTATTTGTGACAATGGCCTCACCCAGGTAAAGTCCTTCTGGGGTTTCGATTCGAGGAAGATATCCTTCTTCTAACCCTGTGTTAATTATGTCTATCGCGACTGGGGTTTTTGTACGGGATTTGATGCGTAGGACTCGGGCTGGTGCGTCCGGACGGCGAGTCTGCTGGTAGTTTAAATTACTAGCAGGTGCTGGAGATACAGCCCGTGGTGGGGTTGTACTAGTCCGATAGTTCTGGGTTGGTCTAGGATATTGATTCTGCATAGGTGTGGGATTAAGAGGAGCCTGGGGCATCATTTGCGGGTATGCAAAAGGTGTTATATATTGTGGGTTTTGAGGTGGGATCATGTGGGAAGGTGTAGGATATGCGAAGGGAGGGGGATACTGGGGCATGATGGATCGATAGAAATTCCCAAGTTGCTCTGGGGTAAGATGCAACATGTCAGAGGAAGTAGGCTTAGAGGGATGGTTGACATAATTTGTCTCTCTGTCGGAGTCCGTTCTTCGTCTCGTTGCAATGTTGGGTTTCTCGATTTGTCGCGAGTACGGGCTTGGTGATCTTGTCCGTTCCTCGATCTTGGATATATGATAAGATGACGAACGTGATCTTTCACTGTAGCTTTCGCGATCTTCAGCATGTTTCGCAAATTCTAGGGCTTCGTCCAAGTCACGTGGATTTCTAGCATCTACGAATTTCGATACTTCCGTGGAAAGCCCTCTTACGAATGAGTCTAGGGCGCATTCGCGAATGGGTTGCAAAATAATATTGAACTCCGTGAGTTCTACAGCGTTGTTACCCTCTCTAACTTCCCTGAACGTCCTATTATATTTTGGTTCAAGGGCATGACGGGCACCTGCGATTAGGCCCTGCAAACGATCATAATAATCACTAGCAGTTTCCGTCTGTTTTTGCCTGAGGGTTATTATACTCTCGAAGTACCATTGATATTTTTTATTCGGGGCAAATCGCTTTCTTAAATGATCAAGCAGCTCGTCTAATTGATCAAAATCTTTGTTTTTACAGCTGTCCCATGCTGCTCCATGCAATCTACTTAAAACGGCCCTAAGAAATTCGGGTTCGGCGGTATCCGTGACGAAAATTCCCGCACGTTGTACGGCTTGTAGGAATTCTTTTAGCGAGGGGTTTCGACCGTCGAAAAAAGGGATGTCACTTGCGCTTGTTCGTAAATTTAATCGATCTAAAGCGTTTGCCACACTAACGTCAAGGTTCGCCGCAGGTTGCTGACCGTTGGGATTTTGGTTTGCCATGTTTATGCGAGGATATTTCAGGTGCATAAAAGTGTTATAACTAAATATATATATATATATATATACAAAATTTTTTATACTTACGATTTTTATATTTATACAAAAAGTGTGAGTGGTTATATGTATGTATTAAGAGTAACTGTGATTGTAACTTTTAAAAGAGAAGAAGGTTCGCCACCGCAGAAAATTCCTCCAACTTGAGCCTTTTAGGAATTAGATTTTTTTCTCATTAAGGATGCGGTTTCTAACCAAGAAATGTATTTTGCTGAATTCGGGATTAACTTTCGTGAAATCGACAATCAGTCTACCGTTTTCTCCTTTAACAACTTTAACTAAGGGTATAGAAAAAGGGGAACGGCCTGTAATTCTTGGATTTAGATCCATATTCTAAGGTTCCAAACTTAAATTCTGCGTTAGTTGTTCTAATTCGCTTAAGGATTTACAAAAGTCTAATTGCCTACGTTTTGCTTCTATGATTTGGGACTTCAGAAGTACGATGCTAGTTTTGAGTGACTCTATCTTAGTCCTCAATTCAGAATTTAATCTTTTCAAATTTCTACTTTCACGAAAATGGAATGCTAAGAATCTGTTTACGCGTTGTACGTGTTCTTCGGAATTATCAAAAAGTATATTCTTCCATTCAGGCGTCATTGCTAAAACCTAGTCGATTTTTAAATTTTCAAGTTTCTTAGTTAAAAGGTCGATGATAGGTTTCATTGTTTTTACTCTTTCTTCGAGACCAGAAACTAGTAAGGCTTGTGCAAAAGTAGCCTGCGTAAGCGTAGCTAAGGAACTATTAAGAAATGTTACCTGAGTTTCCAACTCGGACGCCTTTTTGGACAATGTCGAATGTTCGGAAACAAGAAAGCTATATCTTTCTTCGATCAACTCAACTCCCTCGATTAACTCGGACCATTGGTCCTGGGAGAACCCAGTAACAGTTGCGCTCCTTCGAGGAAACATGAGTTATTCAAAAAGGTAACATTTACTTTAAAATTTATTAAATTGAATTTCGCCAATTTATTTAGCCTGTCAGAGTGTTGCTTTGCATTTAGCCAATAATCATGACGTCGCTGTCGTAATCGAGTGTGCTGTCAGAGTCGCCATCAGGTTGATGGGCGTTTTGTTGCTGTACGGGGACAAGTCTTACAAGATTCTCTTGTGCGCGAGCGATCTGTCTCTGTGCTAACGCCTCCTCGATATCGAGGTCGATTTCGATAATTTGAATTTGTGCTAACTGTACCGGAGGTGGTTGGACCGGCTCTGGTTGTCTAGGGGTGGGTGCAACCTTGCACGTAGGTCTGAACTTTGTTAAAGGTTTCGTGAGACTGTAATAGATTTCAGATTCTGGTGCCCTAGTCGTTCCTTGTTCGATCAAAATGCGTCGCTTACCGGCGCGTTTTCCTCTTTTTGTTTTCTTTGGATCGGAAGACATTTAGGATGTCATTTTAGTTAATTTTATTTGGATTGGATTATAATAGTGCGATAAAATACAAGTTCAGCCAGAGATGCTCTCCTAGGCGGGACGATCAGTACTCACAACGGCGCTTCCTAGTGTAAGGGAAAGAAGAAAATAAATTTTCTGCTTTCCGAATTCCAATTGGAACTCACCAGGATTCGACCAGAAGTTTTTCCAATCCTGCGGCCTTGTACCCACAAAACGGCGAGGTTGTATTGCTAGTCGTTAGGATTAGTCGAAACTAGTCCCAACGATTACGCTTTTAAAGTACTATTGATATTTAATTTAGATGGATACTTAGAAAATAGGGTGTAGTAGGTGGTGAACTTTTCTTTTAGGGATTATTTTAGAGAAAACCCAAATCGACGCAACTAGTTCGCCCAAGGATAGCCGGGGCGATTATCCAGGTATCTGAATAGAATGAGTCCACGACAAAGAAACAAACTTCTTGATTTTCAATGTGAAAATATACCACGCCCAAAATGTCTAAGTAGGTGTCGTTAACATAGTCTGCAGTCGGGTATCCTAATATGGGGCAGTCTAGTTTTAAAACAGTTTGGCAAATGTAGTTGTGTTTGTAGAAATTGTTTAGTGATACATTTACTACTTCGTTTTGTAAGAACTCGGAATTAATAACGATGACTCCGAAGTCATTAGAATTTTGTAGGATTGTCATACGGATGTAAAGTAAACTAATAGTACACAAACAAAATTTAATTATTTAATTCGCGTAGCTCTAGGGCTAATTCTTAACTTTCTTCTCTTGTTCTCGGCGGGCTTGCCTCAACGTTACCTTTTCATTGTTAAAATTCTCAATACGTCTAACCCTCAGTTGTAAGGTGGGGGTATCCGTAAGAAGGTCAGCAGATTGTACTAACGTTAAGGAGAGCCTTTCAAGTCGTGATTATTCACGACTGAACCCTTATGAAACGGGAATTTTGGATTAAATACTACAAAATAATGTAATTTCTTTGCAAATTCTCCTTCAAAACTCGAGTTGTTCTGGTGGGAAGTATTTTTTCGAACAAGGAGACGTCCAGATGAAATTGTCTGAGGAATTTCAAGGTTTGAAGTTGGAGGTTTCTTTAAGTATTCTTGTGAATTACCAAGAACACTCTCAATTCCGCTTTCCTGGACTGAATTTTCGGAAATTACTACTTCTGGATTACTAACTAAAGGTTTAGTAACGTGACTTCGTTTTTTTGAACGATTACCGCGCCGTCTAAACTTGTTAGGCATTCCAAACCTGATTCATAATCACAAGAAAATTTTATTTCTATTTTCATTTAACTCTTTTCTATTTTCGATCAATTGTTTACACTTAATGCTTCGGGAATAAATTAGAATTAAGTCATCATCAACGACTAGTCGGAGAGCCAAATTTCTAATTTCGTTTAAAGCAAGAAGTTTTAATTTTCTGATCGGAATTAGGAGTATAGGAAAATAGGTAAAATACTAAAAGTCAATGTCTTGATTGATTAAGTCGTCATCAACAACTTTCAGTTAAAGAGCCAAAATCGAAAACGTAGAATAAGTCATCATCAACAAGCTTTTGGTTGGAGAGCCAAATTCGTAGCTTCTCTAAGACAATGATCCTTTATATATTTTATGCTTATTATTCTTGTGCTTAATGAATTATAAGATTTGAATTAAATAAGGCTTGAAAACAGTTTAGAGATACATACACTATTTCGTTTTTTATTGAACGATTACCGCGCTGTCTAAACTTGTTAGGAATTCAAAACCTGACTCATAATCACAAGAAGATTTATTTCTATTTTAATTTAACTCGTTTCTATTTTCGACCAATTGTTTAAACTTAATGCTTCAGGAATAATTAGAATTAAGTCATCATCAACGACTAGTCGGAGAGCCAAATTTCCAATTTCGTTTAAAGCAAGAAGTCTTAATTTTCTGATCGGAATTAGGAGTATAGAAAAATAGGTAAAATACTAAAAGTCAATGTCTAAATTGATTAAGTCGTCATCAACAACTTTTCAGTTGGAGAGCCAAAATCGAAAACATAGAATAAGTCATCATCAACAACCTTTAGGTTGGAGAGCCAAATTCGTAGTTTCTCTAAGACAGAGATCCTTTATATATTTTATATTTATTATTCTTGTGTTTAGAGAATTTTAAGATTCGAATTAAATATAGTTTTTTTTAATTCAATAAAGAAAGACGGGCAAGATATTAGAGAGGAAACAACGACCCTTGATTTAGCGATTTTTTCGTTAAAATGTTAAATTTTGAAAATTGCAAATTGGTGCCACTGGTAACCAATGTTATCAGGTAACGGGGCAGGGCGGTGATGCGTAGGAAGATCCCACCGCTGCCACCATCAGCTTGTTACAAACCAGAAATAAATTTATTAATTAGGCTTTTGAGATGGCCCTTTATCTCGATTTGGGGAGGCACCAAGCTGCCAGAATGTTTTATTATTCTGTTTAATTTTGTGGGAACGTTATCCTACTTTTAAAAGTTACCTTCTGATTCGTTAAATGCACTATTTTTAGAATGATTTGAATTTTAGGTTTAGTTAGGTAAGTAAAGAAATTGGTTTTATGAACACATGATTTATTTTATAATAGAAAAATACCTTTTGAATACAGAATGGATATAGTGTGTTACAAATAGAAAGGGTGTGTGTGTGTTAAAATATGTGATGGATACGATACTTATTTACTTACAACTACCGGCGGAGCTATTCCTCTTTCGAATCACAAAACATCCGTCGGGCGAAAATTCTTTTGCTTTGTTTTCACCGAAAATCGCGACGTAAGATTCGCGCAATTTTCTTTTGGTTGCGAGATTGCACCTGTGGTGAGCGGTCGCGGGCAATATCTATGCAACCGGCCGTCCCACACAACTGTGTAAACTCACTGCGGATCCACTCTTTTACCGAATTAGTCCGGGCTATGTATGGGCATTCCACGTGAGATTTCAGTCGACCTCTTAAAATCGGCTAAAAATATTTTTTTTCTATTCTGTATTGAAAAAAAACAGATACGTATTTTTTTATTATTTTTTTGGAGGCCAAATTTTTGAGTTATGAATTTTCAAAATTTTCGCTTTTTAAATGTAGGTATATTTTTAATGTCAGATAACTAAAAAAATATTGCTTCTTTTCATTTTTTGACAAGAGAAAAAAAGTTTTTTTTTCTCTCTACTTTGGAATAATCGTAACAAAAAAATTCTTTTTTCATTTTTTATTAAAAAAATAAAAAAATTTTATAAACAAATTAATTTTTTTTAACTTTGGGTATGATAAATTTTTAATTTTCTTTTTTTAAAACATACCTGGAAATGATAAGAAGGTTTTGCAAAAAGTTTCAGAGTGGGCCTGACAAGTTTGATAGGTCCAAAAAAATAATTAAGCTCTCCGTGCAGGTCGCACGCACGTGGCACAATGGGATTTTTTTACAATTTATTATTAAAAATTGTTTAGAGCCTTAAAATTCAATAATAATCAAAATCCGATAAAATTTGTAGGCTCTAGACAATTTTTAATAATAAATTGTAAAAAAATCCCATTGTGCCACGTGCGTGCGCCATGCACGGACAGCTTAATTATTTTTTTGGACCCATCAAACTTGTCAGGCCCACTCTGAAACTTTTTGCAAAACCTTCTTATAATTTCCAGGTATGTTTTAAAAAAAGAAAATTAAAAATTTATCATACCCAAAGTTAAAAAAAATTAATTTGTTTATAAAATTTTTTTATTTTTTTAATAAAAAATGAAAAAAAATTTTTTTTGTTATGATTATTCCAAAGTAGAGAGAAAAAAAAACTTTTTTTCTCTTGTCAAAAAATGAAAAGAAGCAATATTTTTTTAGTTATTTGACATTAAAAATATACCTACATTGAAAAAGCGAAAATTTTGAAAATTCATAACTCAAAAATTTGGCCTCCAAAAAAATAATAAAAAAATACGTATCTGTTTTTTTTCAATACAGAATAGAAAAAAATATTTTTGACCGATTTTAAGAGGTCGACTGAAATCTCACGTGGAATTGCCCATATATAACCGATAATTCGATAATTAGTTTGATCGCGCTCGTGGGCCACCGATATTTGAGACGGACGCGGGCAATATCTATGCAACCGGACGGTTGTCAACAACAAGATTTTAGAATAATTAATTATATTAATTATTCCAGAATCTCTCCAAAATCAGCCCGCACTGGACTCCACCGGCTCAGAGAATTTGAGAATTTTAACGTCTGCCCTAATTCATGCAAATCGGGTTCCGGGTCGCGGACGGGCTTTTTTGTCGCGAAATTTCTCTGTCTCAAAACACTTTCTAGGTTAGACCCAGGAGAGGTGTCTTCGAGAAGAAGCGAGAATTCGTACTGCGATGATTGAGATTTTGCGACAAGCCTCTAACCCTTGCCTTTGGTGCAAAGCGGGGAAGATTTTAGGAGTAGGAGTAAGTCAGGGGCCCATTGGTCTATGCATTTTTGCTGACGTTTTGGATCTCACGGTAGGTCCGTGAGAACGGAAACGGTCTGTTAACATGATACTTTTTTGAAATATTATTTAAAATAACTTAGAATTTAAATAATAATTATATTGTTTAATTAATAGAATTATTGTTTATCTTAGTTATAATAGTGTGTATAATTTATTTATTGTAATTATATTGTTCCTACTTTTTATAGGTTGCTTGTACATGCATTTTACATATCGAGTGGTATATAAATATATATATATGCATATACATACAACCTAATGTCCTCCGGCATTTCGTTGTAACTACGATGTTTACAACAAAATGTTTAACTATGGTTAAATTGTTTCTGTGTGCATCTGACTTAATTCATAAACTCAAGTGTCATAAGGCATGCCGCCTTGTAGTTTACGTCAGCTGTAACGCACGTGCGTTTGTTTTGAAGCTGTAGTCTACAGCTTATGGGCCCCGAGGGGAGAGGAAAGTTCTACGCACCACCAGGCAGCGATTAGAGGCAAGCATAGCGCGCTTGTATTGGTGTCCGTAGCATGAATGCTGTCAAGGTATTAGTTCTGTAGCCGGGGAAGCAAGTGAGTGTGCTGGTGTTCACAAACGGCGGCCGCGCAGGCATGTGTGTGTTGCCGCCGACCATCCCCACACACGCGCAACCTCACAGTGTATTTCCTTAGTTGTAGACAGTAATTGACAAATGGAATATATATATATATATATAGGCTGCAGCATTGCGCCTCCTTTTGTTTTACAGAAAATTTTGAAAAGAATTTTACATTTATTATTTACCGCATAATATTGCCGCAAGGTTCGATATAAGCAGTATTGACTGCGCTGGTACAATTATTAATAACTATTTATTATATTTATTATTTAGTAGAAGGAGAAAAGAAATAATAATTTCTTTTGTCCTTCTAACTATTTTTTTTATAAGCATTTCTCAGTTAAAGGCATTCTCTCGGTAAGATATTTAACGTTATCAGGGTGTCAAATATCCTCAAGCATAGCGTCGCTGCGTTGCGATGCTTTTATATGCTTGGGTTGATTTGAAATTAATATTTATCGTACATGGTTGCCAAATAATTTATCAAGATTCTAACAGGAACAATGCAATATTGCATCACAAAATATAAAGAAACCACTTAAAGAAAATGCATTACATTTACCTTTTCCAATTAATTAACTTGGAAAAAAACTACTTTGCATTTATTGAAAAAACGCTTTTTAGTCGATTATCACAAACAGTGTTGGTATTTAACAAAAACAGTTTATATATCCGCTTCGGCGTGCACGAAAAAGTTGGCTCATATAAAAAGAAATGTTTTTATATAAACTAATCGGCTTTTTAATATTGCATGTTAAAAAAAATTGACTGTCTCACAACTGGAGGTGTCTCACAACTAGAGACTCTCCCCTAATAACTTTTTTGTTCTTAATATTTTTCACAATCATATAAGCATCCTCTATAATATTAATAAATTTTTTAAAATCAATGGAATCCATTTATAAAAAATTAGACTTTCTGTCAAATGCGCGCACCACAACACACTATAAAACTACTTGTTTAATAAAAAAATATTAAATTTTATACTATTTTTAAAGGTCAACTAACAAAGGAATAGTTGAAAAACAATACTTGGAAAATGTGTCATGCAATTCCCAAGAAATGCGTTGGATAAATATTACTTAATTAACATTCCTTTCTCACGATCTTAAAGAAAATGATATTATCTAAAAAATATTCTAAATAAAAATATTTATGCAAAGAATACATCAGCATATTTTAAAAATTGCATACTTCTGAGTCATCAACCCCATTTTGCAATGCCGGTAATGCCGGTAACAGGTAGATAGATGTATCCTGAACTCCCGTAGCCTATCTACTATTAAGACATGAGATGTAAAGAAAATCCGTCGATATGAATAATGCGCCCCTCATAGGGTTAAAAAAATTTTTAAAATATAGAATTTTTTATAAAAAAGTTAAAAGTTTGTTAAAAAAATAATGAAAATCCTTAATTTATGACGAAGTTGTGTTATTAAAATTTATTATTAGAAGAAATTTATTATAACCAAACTAATTTATTCTTGAAATTTTGTTATTGAATTTGTATTATTTAATCAAAAAATATATTAAACAAATTTCACTGAAAAAGAGAAAAAATGTTTGAAAATTTGTTTTTTTGTTCTTTTTTAAACAGAAAAAGGTACCATTTTTTCTGAAAAAAGAAAAGTTAAGTATATATTTATTTAATTAATTCTTTTAGCTTTTTTATTCATTTTCTAAAAAGTATTGTTAAGAAAAAATTTATTATTAAGATATTGTTATAAAGATTTTTTATATAAAATTTAGGGTTTGGTATTTTTTTCGCTTAAGGAATTTTGGAAAATCGGCATATAGATATCTTGGATTCCGCAATCCAAGGTCATGTGGGGTTAGTATAGTACAAAAGAAAATATAAAATAATACACATTCAATAATAAGTTTAATAAACTGTCGACCTACTGCCAGCCCAGACTTGGAACTGTCATAAGACTTTAGCGTTAAAGGGCGGCGCTTCAACTCTGTGCTAATGCCACATTGTTCTTTCCCTGCGGATCTCCTGCGTTAATAGTTAGAATTTAAAACTATTAGGATGTCAAAGCGGAATTTACAGCACAACAAAACGAATAAAGAAACAAAAATAGTCAAAAAGTGTAAATAAAGTTAAAAGATAAAACTGTAAAATAACAAGTTAAATATAAACACAAATAAATCAAATAAAAGAATAAATAAACAAGTATATAAAAGAATATAAATATATAAAAATATAGAAAAAATATATGAATATACAAACAATTGTAAAGGGCCGTTCTGAAGACTTCGCACCCTCTGCTGTCTGCAATATAAGTGATTGACACGTTATTGCAAACTTTTTCCTGCACAAAAAGCATCTTGGGTTCTTTTTACAGTTGGAGAACCTGTGACCGGCTTCACCGCACTTAAAGCACGCAATTGATCTGTTCTCCTGGCATTTCGCTTTAAGGTACTACTACACTTTAGAAGGCTCTTAAAAGACCAAATTAAAAAAAAATTTATTATGTCTTTTATTATAAATATTTAAAAAAACTTGTTTGTCTATATTAGTACATATTTGTAGAATAAAAATAATGGTTTGTTTTTAATTTTTATTTAATATCATAATCTGCAGACATCATTCAGATCGAAACTCGAAAAAGTTATTTGTTCAATTGCAGACAGTTTATCTCAAGATTGAGAAATCGGAAACAAAAAATCCAAATTGCTTTTTAAAAAGGAAAAGGTCTTGCATAGAAATCTACCACCAATAATGGAAAATCAACTTAAGGGGTTACGCCACCCTGAACGCATGAAAATCGGATGGTTTTTTTAGGAATTTTTTTGATAAAACTGTTTAAGGTAGGACTTCCTTACATTTATTGATGCTTTAGTACATATATTGAGCTTTATAAATATTAAAAAAAAATTGTTTTTAATTAAAAATGGCGGAGATATAACTATTGGCGTGGATCAATTTTTCCGGAGCACTCCTTGATGGTGTACATGATTGGCAGTTCAATTTTTGTCAGAAACAAGTAAAACAATATTTTTCTTAAAAAGTGATAAATTTTGAACAGAGTGACGAAGCCATTTAAAAAAAAAATTTTTTACGCAAATGGAAGCACTTCAAAAATTAACATTTTTTTTTGGCTAAAATTACCGTATAAAAAATTGGATAAAAAATTTTCAAATTATTCAATCAAAAAAATCCCACGTCACTCTGTGGAAAATCTATTTAGGAAGATGTATATTAATTTTCAAGTCAATCGGTTGAATAGTTTTTGAGTTATCGTGTACACCGTCTCGAAAATTGTGGTTTCGAGAAAAACGCAAAAGAAGAAAAAATGAACTTTAGCGTATTATAACTTGAAAATTTTTTAATTTACTATTTAATCAGCAATTCCTGGGCCATAATTTTTTTTCTTTAAGAATGGAAGGGATACAATGAAAAGGACCCTTCCTAAATCATAAAAGGGCCCCCTAGACCATTCTAAAATAGAAAGTTGCTGCTTCCAGCTCTCGGCGCGTCCCCACCGCGCTAACTTCTAATGACCATAACTTTTGTAATTAGTGAGATATTGTCTTCGGCGACATCTCAAAATATTCGTTGGAATATAAACTTTGAAATTAAGCAAAAAAAAAAAATTTTTTTTTGAAAATTTCAGGGTGGCGTAACCCCTTAAATAAAAAAATAGCAGATGTTTCAATAATTTGTTTAAAAATACACTATGTTTTTCAGTATTTTTCTAGTCTGCAAAAATGTTTTTTTTTAATTTTTTACCATTTTCTGGTAAATTTTCACACAGGAAATGCTAACAAACAAAACGAGTTATCATTTATTAAAATCGGTTCAGTAGATTCAGAGATAAACTGTCCGCAATTTGAGAAAACGTTATTTTGAGAAAAACGCATTTAAACTTACATGTATCGTTAGAGGCCATCTATAAATTACCTAAAACTCTTGATACCGGTCACATGTATGAGAAAAGATTTTCGCGAAAGAAAAACCACTGCTCAAGTTGAGAACCCTTCCTCCTGAAGGTCTCAACATCGTGAAAATGTGGTATCTTCCATTGGCTTTACTCTTTCGACATCGGTAATAGCATTTTTTTAGCTGGGCCCAGTTCGTGGGTTTTTTTTCCTATTTCCTGTCCTATCGCCCTCTCTTTTCCTCACATATACTTCCTTCTATTTTCTTTCTCCTGCACACTCTCTCTTACCTACTCTCTCCCACGCACACTATCTCATCCTCTCTCTCTCTCTCTCTCTCTCCTAGTCCCAGAAGGACGACAAGGCCCAGCCACCACGTGTTTTAACACGTGGGATAGAGCGTGTTCTAACACGTTAAAATATTTTTCAAACGGTGTTGAAAAATATTATTTTAGGAATATTATTCTACATGTTTTAAGTCATTGTAAAATTAGCTAGATATATTTTAATAATGTTCAATGATTAACAATAATATGGACGGTATTGTTAATCTAAATATTAGGTTAACAATATTAGACTATTTTAATGTCATCAAGGTTATTGTTATTATTTCGCTATTATTATTATTATTACCGTTTTAATTGTTAATCCTACTAATATTATACTTATTATTATTAAGTATTAATAATACCTTAGACAATTTAGTTACTTATATTGTCAAGGTAATATTAATTATTCTTTATCAGTGTAATAATTTCACGAGAATAAAAGTTATTAATTTATTATTAATACGCTATATTAAGGCAACAACCTGAAACATTGACTTAATCGTTTAATTAATAAATAATTTATTATTAATAAAATAATTAAAAGGTCAAAGGTTTTAAATAATCGAAGGTATAAGTATTAATAACTAAATTAAACTACTTTTATATCTCTTAACAATTTTATATTATGTTAGATTAAGTTTGTATGAATTAAATTAGTATTAATACTAAATTTTAAATATTTTGTAAACTAACTAGACGTGTAGTCTCTTGTTATTCCTAAGTCTATGTAGAAAAAATCTACCCCTTCTGAGGGACAGATTTTTTTTATGCGGTTTCTTAGGTATAAAAAGGGACGAAAACGACCAGCCAGTCAGTCATTCTTACACACCCACACTTGTATCGAGAATACTTCCGGGGTGTGAAAATAAAGTGACAAACCACCAAACACCAGTTTCTCTTCTTTTCCTTCCACCACTAGCATCACTCAAAGTAAGTACATGATTCTACTTCTTCCTCCCGTACCAGCCTTGTGAAAACGTCTCTACACTGTTTCCCCACACGGATTACATCCTTGGTTTGGGGAGAAAGCGTGAAGAACGGCACTCAGCTGGACAATTAATTCAAAATTTGTGCACTGTCGTACCTCCCTCACACAACGTATTATACGCACTGTCACTAGCATGCAGGATTCATCCTTGATTGCCGTGTACGTGAGTTAATACTTTACACTTGACTCTCCCGTTCGCACCACGTATTATACACACTATCACAAGCATGCAGGATTTATCCTTGATTGCCGTATACGTGAGTTAATACTTGGTGCTTGATTCTTTATGCCCACTACTGTTTTATTCTCAAATCAACCGTCACACTGATCGAGCACTACAGGAAGAGATTCCTAGCTCCGTTCGATGCGTGAGGCGGTCGAGGGGGATAGTGGTTAGTGGGCCTAATGGAAATGACGTCTCTGTGTTACTGCCACTTCGACTTAACATAGCGGAGTATTTTCCGTCCTGTGTTGAGTGCAGGAGGCAGCATTCGGGGACGGCGGTACGCTAGTGGGCAATTTGTTCGACCCGCCTAATCTCTCTCTATTTTATCATTTTAATGCTATCGATCACCTGAATTTTGTAGATGTGTCAGCTTGTCTCCCGTCCAAGGAAAATTCGTAAAGAGAACGATAAACAGAAGGAGAAAAGGAGGCTGCGAGGTCTGAAATTAAAAGCAGACCGTAAAGCCCGCCAACTTGCCAAGCGCTTGGCCTACAACTAACCTGTCAAGGTGCCCGCTGAGCCTACCTATATCCCGGAAGGTCTCTTCGGTCCAGGTACATGGGAAGAGTATATCCCTACACCGCGGGAATTTCTCGAAGAAGCTCCCACCACCGACGAGGAGTTTGACCGCCTCTTCGAGAACATTCTCCGAGCAGCCTCACCTAGAGCGCCGTCGACAACGACTAGACTACTGCCCCGGATCAATTCGGTGCAATCTCTCACTAACCCTATCGTCCGTCTCGTGGAGTTACCATCCCCTGGAACAACGACGTCCCTTAACGCGGTCCAAGTTGGCCCCACGGAAACGATTCAATTGGAAAGCGACGACGACGACGATGTGTTAGAACTCTTCCCCAGGTCACCTCCGGCACGGACACCCTCGCCGACGATCGACACTCTCGCTGATGACGAAGTGCAAGTTTTGCACATAAGTCGTCCTCTGGATCTTCCCATCCTGACGGAGGACGTCGCCACTCCGCCGAGACCGGCACTACCATCTTTGCTCGACCTTCCGTACCATCGTCCACGTCAGCAATCTCACCGTCTCCCGGTCGCCGCCCGCCGACACATAGAAGGCGACACGTTGCCCGACCTACTATGACTTGTCGCAACTTGGCTTTTGAGAAACTCAAAAGATTGGCGGGCAGAGCCCCCCGACGACACTAAAAGGACTAAACAAGAAACGTCCATGTATAATAGATATACAATTGATTAAATAAATCAGAAATTTTAAACTAGCCGCTGTTACGACCCGAGCTAAGGTTAGTTTAGTTTACTAATTTATTAGTAAAATTGGAGACAAGATGCTGATTTATCAAGTTGGTAAGGCTTGATATTTATTTTTAAGTGTGGATTTGTTTGACTTTAAAGAAACTATGGGTTTCCGTTAATAAATTATATGCATATTCCTTTTATGTGATCATTTATTAATAACAATAGGATTAAAATTATTACAGTTACTTACAATTTCTTGACGTGAAGTACTCGATAAGATTACAATGAAATGACTGCAACCAGGCTTGCGTCGCCGTAGTTTAAGTAGTATGTAGTTATAAGTTTTATATACTTTTCAGTTCGTTTCTTTTGACAATTTTAAGCACAAAAGAACAACTATTTGAACAATTATTTAACAACTCCAAGTGTTCTCTCACACACTGTACCTTAATACAAAAGAAAACTTGTTTTCTTAGTGTTTTGGAAAGAACTCGCACTAATTTTATAAAATTAGAAAGAGAATATTAAATTGAATTGTTATACGACGAAAGTGTTATTAGTATTTCAATTAGTGCGATTTATTCCCTTACTGAAAGAACAAGTCTTCTTTAACACTGAATTTACTACTCAATTTCACGATCGAAGGGCCGACTCAACGATACCGTTCGGGCAGAAGCTCACCGGAGTAATTGACGTTTGACTTAAGAAAAACAGGGGTTTATATAGTTGCTAATAGGCTACTTGATTGGGGATGATATGATTAAAAGGCACGCATCTGTGCTAAAATGTAGAAGTCACGTATGCTTGCTAAAATGTAGAAAGCACGTTTGAGTTGGATCAATTTTCATAAACAATAATCGCTTGATTGAAGATGTGTAATATGATGCTCACTTTTACAATGATTTATTACATCTTTTACATACTTAGTCATCTTACGTGCATTCATGTTTACAGTTTTTAAATTCAAGACTCTAGTGTCTAATTTAAGAACTGTCTTACGTTCGCATCGCTTGCGCTGCTTATGGTAAGTGTGCGGCGCAGCTTAATTACCATGAGTGTTGATAATGAGTCGACCGCCGCCCACTTATCTCACCTCTCTAGATCGCGGTCGATTATGAATTCAATTGTCCTAGATGGTAACTCATATGTGCAACTTACTAATTTATCATACAGGGTTTCTACATTCATATATATATATATATTCACACCTTTTATGAATTTTGTATCTAATTTTTAATTTACCTTTTCCTATCAATAATTACTAAACATAATATTATCAAACCCATTAAGGCATTAATTATGTTACTAATGTTACTATTGAATAAAAATTTAATAAAATTAAATTTGGGGATGTAACAGTCCTCTTCCCTTAGACTATTTATTGTCCCAATAAATTTTGGGTTTTGCCAATATTATGATGCCTTATTTTAACAATGAAATTTTTAATTGTAAGATTCTATCGTAATTTTGCTTAGAGTGATATAATGTTTCGGTGCTTACAATATGAGTAAAGTTATGTTTATACAAAGTTGTATGTCTAGAAACGTGTTTTGTAATCTTTATCCATTCTTCTGAGGTAAGTACATTTGATCTTCTCTGTTCGCAATTTTCATGAGTAGTAGTCTGTGAGATTTTCTTAAAGTCAGCTTCTTTTGGTCATGTGGTTTGAGAAGGGGTTCTTGACGAGCGTTTTTAGTTAGTCATTATTCTGTTGTTGAATTGAGTTGATGTCTATTCTTGAATTCGTTTAAAATTAATTATGGAAGACACTGGAAGGTGTTCATCAACTGCGTCTACCATTTTATATGAAAATCAGCGGGAAGGGGTTAATCGTATAACTGCGGATTCTGGAAGTTCGGGTGAGTAGTATTTTTTCGTTTGTTCTTGTGACAAGTATCAATCAAAAATGGAAAAGGACTTTTTGAGTGATGGTTTTGGGGAAAATAACGTAGAGTCTTTATGTAATGTAGATTGTGTTTCTTATATAGAAAATTTTGATTTGTCCTTTTTGCCTTTGACTGAAACAGAAAATCTTGAAGTGACCTCGAATACAACCGTTAATTCTGTTACAAAACTAGAAGGAATATTATGTAGATTGCGAAAGGTTGAAGAATGTCTCGGGATTTTTTATGTAGCCTTTTGGAAGGTTAAAAGTGACATAGCAGTAAAGATAATAGTTACATTGTGTCGTGAAAGATTTAATTGGGAAGTTTCTGAGAAAGATTTTACAATTGCGCAGCCTCTGGAATGTAGACGCGCAGGTGTTTTATTGAGGGTTTCATCAATTTTCTTGAGGGATCAAATTTTAAATAATTCTCATCTTTTTCTTCGAGAAGGATTTTATGTTGCTAACGAGTGAATATCTTTGCATTTGTTCGTTAAAGTTGTTTTGGTCTTTGTTATTTTCAGACGTAACAAGTTTTGAGGAACTTTTAAATAAAATAATGGATTTTGTGATATCACTTATTCATGGACTTGAATTAAGTGCTTACATCCATCAAAAATCAATAGAAGAAAATAATCTAAAAAGAGGAAGAGGCCGCCCCAAAGGTGGTCCAGGATACATTCGTGCTGCTGATCTACGAATTATCCGGGAGGACCAGTTGATACGACTGAGAAATAGTTGCCTGTTAGATGCGGAAAGATTGAGGCAATTAATTACTGGATTTCAGCCTACAACCACTGAATCTTCATTTACAGCTCCAGATTCTCAATAGTATGATATTATTTACTTTTCACATTTTATTTCATTTTAGACAATTTTTCGTGTTTATAACAATTTGTTTTCTGTTTTGTTTTGTTTTAGTGCTGGAACTTCCAACTCTCACAATTGTTCTTGTGGGCGGTCCTACTCCTTGGATTCTCGTATTACTCGTTGTTCCTGCGGTACACTACTCTTTGCGAATACCATGGTTAAGGAAGAATTAGATTTGGATTAAGACAATTAAACTTACGCGTGACATATATACAGTCAATTTATATATCTGTGGAAATTTGCCTATTGTCTCTTATAATTAATATGTAAATGTTAAGAAGAACATATAATAATCCCTATAATTTACTATGTATTTAATGTGAATTTCTAATTTTAATAAAGGTATTCATGCTATTAACCTAAAAGTACAATTTTTCAGAAAATTTTTGTTTGTTTGTTTATTTTGTAAGCACGTGGCTTTAATTTGACATGTCTGTATCTTGAATTGCAATGAAATGTCAATGTATGCTATTTAGTATGCATGTGGTAATTATTTGATACCTATGATGCTACCATCCATGAATCTATCTTTACTTTTGTTTCGTACAATTTAGCAGGGCGCTGCGAACGTTTTGCCTACTTGGTTACGGTACTACATGACATAGAGACGTTTGAATGACGTCATTGCGGTTTGTGTACAGTGGTGTGAGTCGTTGCCACGCAAGGCGGACGAAGAGAGAGACAGAACATGCGCGTCGCCTTATGTCTCGCGCTACACGATCGATGTGGCGATCGATGTACGTGTGACGTCACAGATTGCGTGTACACAGTAGAACGAGTCGTTGCTACTCAAGGCGGAGAGAGACAGAGTATAGCGTATGAGTGTCGCCTCGCGTTAGACATAGGGTCGATGCAGCGGTCGATATACGTGTGACGTCACAAGGCTAGTTGTACGATACGTTCTGTACGCGGTTAGATGCATTTTACATTACGTTTACATTTTTATAGAAGGTAGACATGAAATTTAGGTATTTTGAAAATTTTTGTGGCTAGTCTTCCTTCCTTAGAACTTCCATTGGCCTCGATGGTTATTTATAGACTAGTTAATTGGTTTGATCGTCGTCTTCTTGAGGAAATTACCTTATAACATACATATAGGTTTTTAATTACTATTATTGCTAATAATAGTAAAAGAAGTTTGAAGGCAACAGAAACGTAGTCGAGTGCTTCGGAAATCGTTCCCAAGATTGGAATGTGCATCTGTGGAATGAATTTATTATTAATATTTTGTAATTTTGGATTTGTATTATATAGGGAATTTTGAATTTTGTTTTTCTAGGGTTTTTGAATTATTATAGTTTTTGTGATGGTTTTTGATGAATTTTTACTATTAGTTTGGTTATTGATCATTTTCTTTTCACATTTTATGAGTTTTGTTTGTTAGGTTAATTTTTTAATTGTTTAAAATTGCAAAATTAATTATATTGTATTATGTGTATATGTATAATATCGGTCCAGAATATCGAACGATATATCGATCGATATTTTAGATTTTTAATTGTAAAATTCGTATATTATGATTCATTAATTGTGTTATTTAATGATAATTTAAGTCTTAGTATAACAATTTAATTTTCTTTTCTATAATTTTTTGTAGTAACTTATGTTTTGTTAGTTTTAATAATGAATATATCGAATTATATATCGATCGATATATCGGTGTTCGATAATTTATAAGTAGATATTTAGTTGTTATATTATCTTTTTCTGGTTTTAGTATCAATTTTGTTAATTGTTAATATTTTGTTAATTCTATTTTAGAGAAACATTTTTTTTTTTTTTTTTTTTAAATAAAGAGGAAAGAAGAAGGCGACCACCAAATCCCCTTCCTTCGTTTTTTCTCGTCCTTCTTTTAATAATTTTATTTTTATTTATCTATTCATTTAATTAATACAGCATAGTTTTTCTTTAAGAGTTATTTAAATTATCTTATTCTAATCTTTACTTTTGCAATATAGTGTATTTTAAAGATATTTAGTAATATATATATGTATATCGATTGAGAATTTCGATTGACATCTCGAACGATATATTGATCGATGTATCATTCGATTATTATTCAAATTTTAGCATTTTTCGATTATATATTGTGTCTTATTATTAATTTTTTAGCTTATAATTGATTTATTATGGTAATTTCATAGTGAGAATTTTAAAATAAAGAGGAAAGAAGAAGGCAACCTCCAAATCCTCTTCCTTCATTTTCTTTCGTCTTTCTTTTAGTGATTTTTATTTTTATTTATTAATTTTGTGACTACACTTTTAGTCTAATTTAATATATACATATATAATGTGGATAATATAATTTTATAGTTTTAATTCTTATTTGCTTATAATAATATGAATATAATATTAATATTTAATTGTATATTAGCTTAGTTTTTAATTATTTTTCATATTATTATTTATTTAGTTTTATTTATGTATATATATGTGTGTATATAATGTTAGGATTATTTGCCATTCTTTATTATGATATTAATCGAAAAAGGCTTCTGGAGAATCCCAAGAGTCATTTTGAGATTTTTCGGTTTCTGGAGTGTCCCAGTTTTCATTAATAATTTGAGTAATATTTGAATTTTCAATTGGTGTTCCTGGGATTTCCCAGAATTCGTCGTTATTAATAGTATTTTTCTCATTTTTAGGTAGCAACTTTTTGTTTCTTATTGGCCCTGTGCATTGAAATTTTGTGTGCCCTCTTAAAAAGCAAAATTCGCAGCAGTTAGTCCATTTAAATAGTTTAATTTTTAGTTTTGTTTGCTCTTCTTGAGCCATTACATAAATTATTCCTTTATGATTAATTTCTTCTTCTTCCTCGCTAAAATAATAGACGTCATTGAGTAGTTTTAAGATTTTTCTATCTGTGGCGTGTTCGCCATCTTTGATTTTTCTTTGTTCTTGAGTTTTAGCGACGAACTTATTGTTGTTAGCTAAATCTGTTACAGTACAAACCACATCATAACGTCTGTTATTCGGAGGTCCCGAAACCTTGTCTACTTTATAAATAGGTTTAGTTAAATTATATTCTGCTGTAAGTTCTTCTAATATTCCTTTGGGAAATTCTATATCGTTTATGTCTCCTTTTGGAAACAAATTGAGAATGATGAATTCTCCTTGGAGAGGAGGTGTATGAAGTACCAACTCAGCCATCTATAATACATAAAATAGTGTTATTATTTTTATTCATAAGCTAATTTTAATTTATCAATATGTTTTTGAAACCTTTGACCCTCATTTGTGATTAAAATTGCGGTATGTTTGTCTAAGACATCCACAATTTCGTACGGCCCGTGATAATATGGCTCGAATTTGTTTTTCTTTACTTCTCTTAATACGTAAGCTTTATCTCCTATTTTTCCTAAGAAGGGTTTTATCTTTTTATCATAGTTTTGTTTTGACTTAAGCTTGGATTGTATAAGGTTTTTCGCGGCTATGTTTTTTATTTCTGTTAGTCTCGATATTAATTCTACTAAATATGAACCGTAAGTTTCTAGTTTTTCTTCTGAAGGGAAGGAACTAGGGGTTCGGGCTGTTTTTCCGAAAATTAATTCGAAAGGAGTGAAATTCGTGGCTTCGTGAACCGATGTGTTATAAGCAAACATACAAAATGGTAGTAATTTGTCCCAATCGTCGTAGTTTTCAGAATATTGTTTTAGAAAATCTACAAGAACTATGTGGCTTCTTTCTAAACTGCCGTTTGTTTGAGGTCTGTATCCTGAAGTTGTAACTTGTTGAACTCCAAAGATTTTAGATAGTTTTCTCATGAGTTTACTTATAAATCCTCCTCCTTTATCAGTTAAAATCGTCTTAGGGGCTCCATATTTGGAGTATAATTCTGTGGCTACAGCATGTGCTATTGTTGTAGTTGAAACATCAGGGATTGCTACTGCAATACAATATTTTGATAAATGGTCTTGCATGGTAAGTATATGGCAATTACCATCAGGAGTCGTAGGAAGTTTTCCTACTGTATCCAAGGATACTTTATCAAAGGCGTCCAGTGGAGTGTCCGTAATTAGCATTGGTTCTCTTGTTTTTACTCGAACAAGTTTTTGTTCTTGGCAAGTTGGACATTTTCGTATGAATTCGGTTACTTGGTCTTTGAGTCCAGTCCAGAAGAACTTTTCACGTATTCTTCGATAGGTTTTTGTGACTCCTTTATGTCCTCCTATTTTGCTGTTATGGTATTCTTTGATTATTTCCTCTCGAATTTCTTCTTTTGGAATTGTAACTTGACCATAACATATATTGACTTTTATGGCGCTATTTTGGAAAATTGTATCTATTATTTGTAAAAATTCTCCTTTCATTAATTCGTCAGTTAGGTCATTTCTTCTGGAAATTCTAATTTCCTTTAAATTTTCGTTTTGAAGAATGGTTTTTAGTTTTTGTAATATATCTAGGACATCCTTCTTTATTAATGAATCAAAATGATTGTGTTTTACTATTAAGGTGTAAATATTGTACTGTCCTCTAGGAGTAATTAGTATTTGTCCTTTTTAAGGATTTTTGAATTTTATTTCTTGAGGATCAATTGCTCCGATGTCAATGAGTAATCTTCCTACAGGAGTTATAAATTCACAATCAGCAGACAGAAAATGAGCGTAATTATTTCGATAGTAGGTTAGATTTTCTCTACAACTTGTTATGTTCCAGGTTAAAGATTCTTTTTTTGTGTCTTTTATTTTTGGAATTTCTGGAGGAATGCTATCAATGGACGTTTCTAATTTTGACCTAATTGTTGTTTGGTCTTTTTGTGGTTCGTTATCTGATGATTGATTTTCTTCATCTGCTTCTTCAGATTCAGATGATTCTTCTTGTATTGTGGGATGTTTGAAGGGTGTTGATATTGCAAGAGGTTGATTAAAGCTCAAGGGTGTTATAGATCTTCTAGTTTGATCTGCAAAAGTTACATTTTTTTCTTTATTAATATCCTCCATGATTTGTTTCTTTTTACTTATATTATCATTTTCAATATTTTGAATCGTGTCGGTTAATTCTTGTATGTCTTTATGAGCGCCTTTTAGAATTTCATTTAACTTTTCTGCAAAATCTGAATGACTTCCAGGTATGTATTCGTTTGCTGCTTCATGAATTTCAGGGTCATCATTTCCAACAGAGACATTAAGCCAATCTCTAGGTGCTACTTCTTTTTCCGTTAACCAATCTTCATGTTGAGCCATTGATTCATCGAATTGAGCTATTGATTTTTCTAATTCTTTTGCTATTTCTTTCCTTGTTTTTGGAATTTGTTGTTCTTCTTCTTCTTCTGAACTATCGTCGCTTCCACTTAAAGGTGGGCTTACTATTTTCACTACCTCTTTACTTGTTGTTGGTTCTGTAATAAATTCATATTGTTCGAAAGGTGCAGTAGGGGGTGCGCTTTTCGGTGCATACGGATCATAAAGAGGTGTAGGTGTGACTAAAGTAGGTAGAACACTTGTTCTCTTTTTACGTATAGGTGGTTGTTCTCTTTCTTCGGAATCAGAGCTTGAGGACTCATATTTCGTGAATTTTGTTTTTAAAGGGCGGGGTTGTAGTTTATTTCGTTGGGCGACGCGTCGTCCAATTGTGCTTTTCTCCAACAATTTTGTATTAGTGGCTAATTTCTTTGTAGGTTTCATAATGCTTTTAATTTTTATTGGTTGTTTGAGAGTTCTTTCTTTTTGTGTTGAAGTACTAGCATCTCCGGAACTTGTGGATGGAGCTGCAGGTTTAGGATTTGTAGATTGTCTTGTTTGTACAAGGATTCGTGCCTGTTTTCTTGTATTCGATTCTTCTATTATGGTTTCAATAGGATTTCTTGATAGGGCGTCTGCATTATGATTTAACTTTCCTGGTTTGTACTTAAATTCGTATTCGTAATCTCTTAGTTTTAATCTCCAACGAACTAGTCTTTGTCCGGGGTCTTTAATTGAGTCAATCCATTTTAGGGGTTCGTGGTCGCTAACTAGTGTAAACTTTTTACCGTAAATATATGGTCTAAAGTGGTTAACCGCGTAAAGAACGGCTAAACATTCTTTTTCAGTAGTGGAATAATTTTGTTCGGGAGCATTTAAAACTCTTGAAAGGTATGCTATTGGTAGATCGATGCCATCCTTGTCTTGGCTTAAAACAGCGCCTATTGCGAAATCTGATGCGTCTGTTGTTATTGTGAACATTTTATTGTAATCAGGATACTGAAGTATAGGGCTCTTACATAACATTAATCTAAGTTCCTTAAAACTTTTATCTTCTTCTGGTCCCCATTCAAATTTTACGTTCTTTTTCAATAGATTTGAAAGAGGTTTTGCCTTTGCAGAGAAGTCTTTTATGAATCTTCGATAATAACCTGCAAGACCTAGAAATTGTTTTACATTTCTGGGTTGTCTTTGGTGTTGGAAATTGCTCTACTGCTTCTATCTTTTTAGGATTGGGTTTTACACCATCGCTACTAATTATGTGTCCTAAATATGCTACTTCTCTACATAGGAATTCGCATTTCTCAGGTTGCAATGTTAAATTTGCGCCTTTTAGTCTTTCTAATAATCGTTTTACTTTTGTACCATGTTCTTTTAGAGTTTCTGCGTAAATTACTATATCATCTAGATAAACAAATAGTTCTACACCTTGTAGTCCGAGTAAGACTTGGTCCATTAATCTTTGAAATGTTGCTGGTGAATTTTTCAATCCCATCGGCATTCGTACGTATTCGTAATGTCCATGTACTGTTGAAAATGCTGTTTTTTGTCTATCGTCAGGATCCAATTCTATTTGATGAAATCCACTTGCTAAGTCGAAAACTGAGAAATACTGAGCTTGGCCCAAGGAATCGATTACACTTGTAATATGAGGCAGTGGATAAAAGTCTCCTACGGTCTTGTCGTTAAGGGCTCTGAAATCAATAACTATTCTCCATTTCTTCTTTCCGGTTCCATCTATTTTCTTAGGTATAATAAGTAGTGGAGAATTATAAGGTGACGCAGAAGGTTTTATGGCACCTTCTGACGTCATTCGATCTATAACCTTGTCTATTTCTTCTTTTTGGGCAGGAGAGAATCTGTAAGGTCTGGTATGAATTGGAATTTCGTCTACAGTTATAATTTTGTGTTGTACTTTATTGGTTGGTCTTAAAGGTTCTCCTGTTAAGTGAAAACTTTCAGGAAATTCTCGTACTATATCTTTAACATGTTCTTGTTCTTCCTCGTTTAAATGATCTAGTCTTAATTTATCGATAATTGATGAAATTCGATCTATTGGTTCTTCATATTCTTCATCTGATGAGTCTTCATCTATTTCTTCGCCTGGCAATGGATAATATTCGAAAGGTATGAGTTCTTGGGGTGGAACATCTATTTCCACGTCCTCTACTGTGGTATTTATTGCAAAAATGTGGCACAATCCATTATTGTTGCTTACTATGCCTTCTCCTATTATTAGACCTTCTTCTGTTTTTATTAATGGTAAATAACCTTCTTTTACTTCTTTATTTGATACTTCTATTGGTATTACTTGTCGGCCTCTGGCTTTAATGGTTAATCCTCTTCTTTTGTTTTCTTTGTTTTCCACTAGATTTTCTCTACACATGATTGATTCAACGTCTTGAAAAAATATGGGGTTTACTGGATTTGTGTGAGTAACGATAGAATTATGCCAAAAGGAAATTTCGGCCTTTTCTTGTCGAAGATATTCTCGTCCTAATATACCATCAGAATGTAAAGGAAAATCGGAAGACACTACTTGAAAGGTAATAGGGTTTTTATTTACATTAACTTGAACTGTTCCAAGTGTGGGTATTTTTACAGGGGCTATTCCTTTAAGTTGAATGGCTTCGTTTATTGTTACGTTCAATTCCGGTTGTAAAATATCCAACTTTATTAAATTTACGTCGGCACCGGTGTCTACTAATAATGATGCCTTTGAATTTATGAAATCCGGGGATTTTAAGATTATTACTGGGGATTCTTTGCTGCATTGTGTTTGCAGGATTGTTCTTGTTTTTGTAGTATCCTCACAGTTGCTTGACGCTCTTGTTTTTCCTGACTCGTCGTCGCGTCTGTCCGTCGAGCTGGATAAAAGTTTAAATGTTTCTCATTAGATGGGGCTGGTGATTGAGCGCGTGGGGGCGTTTTAGAGCCTCCATATGAGTTATTGCTATGTCCATCCGATCTTTGTGGTTGTTGATAAAATTGATACGGATTATAAGGCATAAAAGGTGGTTGATTAATTTGAGTAGGATAATAAGGATAGGGTGGATAAAATCCAGCGATTGGTTGTTGAGGTTGAGGCAAAACAGGTTGTTTTAAAATACCTATAGGAGTAGGAGAATGAGAACGTGGTTTCATAGGTTCCTCTTCAGGGTTGAAACGTACTCTAGGGCTGGGACTCCTATTTCTTACCTCAAAATTAGTGTTATAATTCTTATTTTCGCTCGGCTGCTGATATCTTGAGACATGATAAGCATGATTGTAGTTATCTGTTTGATGTTGGTGTCTAATTTCGTATTGTAATGCGATGTCTACCGCATCACTTAATTTGTCGCTTTTACGGGCTTCTATTAAGCTAGAAATTGCATCAGGAACACCGTTAATGAAGGCTTCTAAGGCACAATCGTCTAAAGGTTCTAACATATTTTTCATTTTCTTTTCTCCATATGAACTTAACAATGCAGCCTTTGCTCCTGCTACTAAAAGTGTTAATCTATCGTAAAATTCGCTTATACTCTCACCTCGAGTCATACGAATCGTGGATATCTCATGAAGATACCATACATAAGATTTTTTAGGGGCATATCTTTGTTTCAAATGTTTAACTAGGTCTTCAAGGGTTTCAAATGTTTTACCATAAGTGCTATCACGTGCAGCACCTCTTAATTTAGACAATACCAAATTAACATATTGTTTATCACAATTAATAGGGATAGAAGATTCTCCATTTTTTACATCTTCGAGAAAATCTCTTAAAGGCATGTTTTTACCATCATAAAGAGGAATATGCATAGTTCCTTGTTGTAGTGCAAAACATTCCGCCATGGTAGTAACCATGGGGTCATTAGTTTCAGATTCGTTATCGTCAGGCATTTTGCTTAATTGATTACCAATTTTCATAAGCGTTAAATGAATTTATTTTAATAAAATTCGTTAATAATGTCTAAATTAAAAGGTATCCCCAAAATGCCTGTTATATCTGTGAACCCTGTATAATTAATAGAATAAAATTCGAGAATTGTATGATTAATGCAAACTTTAGTTTTCCCTAAGGTTTTTATTGTACCTTCCCTTAATGAAAGAGTTTTAGTATAATCAATACCAAAGTAAGAATTTAATTCCTTGTCTTTAATCAAATTTATTGGTAATGATGGATCAATAATGAATTTCGCTTCGAATTCTTTAAAGAATCTTGATTTTAATAGAATGAGTGGGTATAGATTATTGTATCTTTCTATAAAATAGAAATATGAATTCATGAGGGGTTAGATGTGGATGGCGCTTAAAGGATTAAGCCTAATAAGTGTAGTTGTTTCCGCGGTATGGGCGTCTGACTTGACGCGGCTCGAACTACTGCGAGTATACCGCGCGCAAAGTCAATGAGTAGTTAAAGTCAATAATATACGTTTTCGCGCTATATTTGAATTTAATGTTTCTTAATATTTTGCCTTTTATTAAACTTTTAAAGTTTTAGTTAATTATTATTATGAATGAATTGTAGTGAAGCTGGTTTTTATTATGATTTCAAATTATAGTCAGTTATAATTAGTAAAATTCACGTGTCCTAATTTTTATTTTCTTTAACCTGGCCTAATATTGATGGACTTTGAGCTATCGCCTCAAGACTATCTAAGATTATTTTTCTTTTTGTGTCTTTAGTCTAGCTCTCGTTTTGATAAAATATTTTGTCTTGAAAATAATTAAATTGACAAAATTGATCAAGACTGGGAGCTCCTAAAACTGCAATAATGTTAGAATCACTCTGATAATTTACCACTTCGAAATTAATTGGGACTTCGCCAATTATTTCTTTTTCATCAGTGTATATGTTTATTATTTTTATTGGTAATTTTACTTCACCAATAGTTTGAATTTCGTTATTAAAAAGTGAATAAGTTAAATCTTTATTAATATTAACGAAAGTCTCTAGTTCTGATTGCTTGATTAGATTTTTAGGTATTGTAGGATCAAGAATATAATTTTTATTTTGAGAAATAATATAATTAGAATTAAATTCACCAATTGGATAATTACAAGGTGTTTCAGTGTATCGATGCATCTATTTGCTTGAATTTATTTTTCTAATGATTTTATTATTTGACGTATTAGATTTTTTTATCAAATATACTTAATGCTGTTGGATTTTTAGCTATTGCTTCAAGTCCACTTTTAAATCTATTTATTATTATATCTTTATCCCAAATTCCGTCTTGAGAAACTGTTTGTTTAACAAAATAATTAAATTGACAAAATTGATCAAGAGAAATAGCTCCTAAAATTGCAATTATGTTAGAATAAGTTTGATAATTAACTACGCCAAATTTTAACGATACCTTTTCGCTTGATTCGCCTTTTGTGTAATATTCGTTTGTTATGTGAACTGGTAAAATTACTTGGCCAATAGTTCTAATTTCTCCTTTAAAAAGTGAGTGAGTTTTATTTTTATTTATATTAACAAAGGATTTTAATTCAGAACGTTTTATTAAGTTTATAGATATGGTAGGATCAATGAAAAATCTTTTATTTTGAGAATCACAGTGATAAGAAATAAAATGTCCACTAGGATAATTAAAAGAAGAATTAATATAATTATTCATGAATTTATCCTGATTATTATAATTATTTAACCTCTTTAGTTATTATTTTTCTTGAATTAGATTTTTAATGTGTTTCTATATCTATATATATACGTTAGCTGTGGGCCGCCAGTCCGACTTCAGCTAGTTTATACTACTGTGAGATCGCCGCCTAAAGGCGAGATACAGTAGTTTAAGTAAATGCAATTTCTTGTCCAGAAGGGACTCGCGCTCAATTTAAACTGTATAATTTAAACACTGTCTTATGAAAACCACAAGAAAACGATTAAAATTATCAATGTTGCAATAAAAACACTTAAATAAACAAAACACATGGCTGAATAACTCTTATTTTATAATTTTCGGCTCTATTTATAAGGATAACATGAATAATAAATTTTTTAACAAGAAATTATTAAATAGTTATTTTATTTTTATTATCTTTACAATTCAACTGTTGTTATTAATTCGATTTTTATTGTTTATTAAAGTTTCTGTATTATTTAAAAGTTTTTCAAAAAATTCTGAAAACTCCTGTTGCGAATTTAAATTTTTCACTTCTAATAATTTTTCTACTGTTTCCAATGATTTTTCCTGATATCTCTTTTGAACTTTTCTCCCTCCTCTGTTTCTAGGCTTTTTGAAGACTTGGTCCTCGTTTTGCATGATAAATTAAACTGAAAGAAAAGACATTTTGTCTTCAATCTAGTTTAACTAGTTACTATTATGGTGAATTAAAAAGAAAATCAATTATTAAAGTGAAGCAAAGAGATTCCCGCCAAATCGGCGTAGAATTTCAGCGTATTAAGGTCGAAATTCGCCGAAAAGGCGTAAAATAACCTCAATTAAGCTTCAACTTAATTAATTTTCAATTGTTATCTTTAAATTAACAAATTCGCCAAAAAGGCGTAAAATGTCGCTTTTAAAGATTGACTGTTAATGTGTAATGAAATCGTTTTATTAACAATTTTACAAAGTAAAATTGCAAGGTCGAAATTCGCCAAAAAGGCGTAAAATCAACCTTTTAAAACGATTAGTGTGTAGTAAAGTAGTATAATTGTATAATGGTATGAATTTTTGTCAAGCTAATATTTTATCCTAAGTGTAATTGAATTTTAACTTGCACCACGTGAATGGAAAGAAAAGGCTTCGTATAACTCCTAACCGCGAGCAGAAACAACAATTCTAAGTGTTAATATTAATTACTTGCACAATAACCGAGTACAATTCTATCCGCAATTGCCGATTAAAGAAAGGAATAATTTATTAGTTGAACGATGCTAAAAATGAAATTTTAAAGGGTGAATTTAATGAAATTTGTATATTTTTGGAATAATTAATAATTATTAACAAAAGTAGCACATCCCACCGCTGCCACCAAATCAGCTGTTACGACCCGAGCTAAGGTTAGTTTAGTTTACTAATTTATTAGTAAAATTGGAGACAAGATGCTGATTTATCAAGTTGGTAAGGCTTGATATTTATTTTTAAGTGTGGATTTGTTTGACTTTAAAGAAACTATGGGTTTCCGTTAATAAATTATATGCATATTCCTTTTATGTGATCATTTATTAATAACAATAGGATTAAAATTATTACAGTTACTTACAATTTCTTGACGTGAAGTACTCGATAAGATTACAATGAAATGACTGCAACCAGGCTTGCGTCGCCGTAGTTTAAGTAGTATGTAGTTATAAGTTTTATATACTTTTCAGTTCGTTTCTTTTGACAATTTTAAGCACAAAAGAACAACTATTTGAACAATTATTTAACAACTCCAAGTGTTCTCTCACACACTGTACCTTAATACAAAAGAAAACTTGTTTTCTTAGTGTTTTGGAAAGAACTCGCACTAATTTTATAAAATTAGAAAGAGAATATTAAATTGAATTGTTATACGACGAAAGTGTTATTAGTATTTCAATTAGTGCGATTTATTCCCTTACTGAAAGAACAAGTCTTCTTTAACACTGAATTTACTACTCAATTTCACGATCGAAGGGCCGACTCAACGATACCGTTCGGGCAGAAGCTCACCGGAGTAATTGACGTTTGACTTAAGAAAAACAGGGGTTTATATAGTTGCTAATAGGCTACTTGATTGGGGATGATATGATTAAAAGGCACGCATCTGTGCTAAAATGTAGAAGTCACGTATGCTTGCTAAAATGTAGAAAGCACGTTTGAGTTGGATCAATTTTCATAAACAATAATCGCTTGATTGAAGATGTGTAATATGATGCTCACTTTTACAATGATTTATTACATCTTTTACATACTTAGTCATCTTACGTGCATTCATGTTTACAGTTTTTAAATTCAAGACTCTAGTGTCTAATTTAAGAACTGTCTTACGTTCGCATCGCTTGCGCTGCTTATGGTAAGTGTGCGGCGCAGCTTAATTACCATGAGTGTTGATAATGAGTCGACCGCCGCCCACTTATCTCACCTCTCTAGATCGCGGTCGATTATGAATTCAATTGTCCTAGATGGTAACTCATATGTGCAACTTACTAATTTATCATACAGGGTTTCTACATTCATATATATATATATATATATATATATATATATATATATATATATATATATATATATATATATATATATATATATATATATTCACACCTTTTATGAATTTTGTATCTAATTTTTAATTTACCTTTTCCTATCAATAATTACTAAACATAATATTATCAAACCCATTAAGGCATTAATTATGTTACTAATGTTACTATTGAATAAAAATTTAATAAAATTAAATTTGGGGATGTAACAGCCGCTGTTTCTTAAATGTTATTACCTTGACACTATAAAGTTATATGAATTATTATTTTACCTATAAAGTTTAATTTAATTTTTAATCACATTTAACTCTTCTTATATAAAATTCATTCAGAACTAAATAATCATTTGTTATAGTAACTCTCCCATAACTCAAACCAATTACGAGACAAAATTAAAAAATCACCTTCTGAAACAACATAAATGATTAATTCACAACTAATTATAATTAATTGAGCTTTCTATTTTACAACCAACCTCATATTCATATATTCGTGACAGATTTCATAACCTCTGTCGTTGTTTACATTCGTGTGTCTAAATTCCGAGTCACCGGATGTCACAACGGACACACCGGAACCTAACCTCACTTTTAGTAAAGGTATATCCTCACTTTGACTTTTGCCTTAAGGCCCGATCACTACCAGCCCACGCGCTCCCTCTACCAAGCCCTCTCGACCTAATGAGAGTGAGAGAGAAACTATACTTTCTCTCTCGCACCTACGTCCCCACCGCTCGAGTAAAGGTCCCTCGGCAAGGACCCACCCTCGCCTAGCGCCTCTCTGTCTAACGAGAGTGAAAGAGAAACGATTCCTTTTCGTGTGTCTCTCTCGCACCCACATACCTACCGCCTGTAGAACGGTCTCTCTACAGTAAGGCCCCTTTTGCCTGTGACTCTCGATCCAATGAGAGTGAGAGAGAAAGATACCTAGTCGCTTCTCTCTCACCTATCTTCACAACCGTCCCCTCGTAGGACGATTTACTATTCTACGGGCTGTTTATCTCACTTTAGAATAACAGAGAACAATAGATTGTAGTCTCTCTCTTTCTTTTTCCCAATTATTTTATTCCTTAAACTTAAGGGGAACTACTTTGCCCGGTTCCATCCTGTCACACGGTGACCGGTAACACTCTTTTGCAAATTAAAACCCCACAATTTTTTTTATTTCAGACACTGTTACATACATTAGCACCAATGTTTCTACTGGTCGTAACAAAAAGCTGGACCCCACCATCCTCTTAAAGACTTACTTAATTTGGCAATGACTTTTTACATTAATTGAATATTTTTTGAAAAATTTACTTTTATTTTTTACAATTGGTTATAAATACTTTAGAAGGGGTTTTCTAAAGTCACAAGGAGTTAAAAATACAATAAAAAATTAAAAAATTTTAAATTCTAAAGTTTAGTAGTACCTTAATATGGCTGTATTCCAAGCATCGATGACACCGGACAACCATTACCCTTTTTTTAATTGGGCAACGCATAAAACCAATTTTCACGTATTCCAATTTCTCCAGCCTGTTCGCCTCTTCCGGGTTGGTGACTGCAACAACAAGCTTCATCCCTAAGAGGTTGGGTCCTAAGACCGTCACTTTTCTGCTTCTTGGCTTTCCTATCACTTCAGGCAACACGTTGCACCTCTGCTTCTTGGGTAAGGCAACCCAAATCACAAATCTCGAGTGTAACTCTTTGATCCATCGACTGCACCTTATCCATGCTTCCAACCGCCTTGGTGATCTTATTAGTAAAAGCGTCCTTGTTGGAGTCTCCTCTGAACTTAATCAGGTCTCCCTTTTTTGTAGATTTTGCTGATACTATTCTCGCATGGTGACGTCCGGTTTGACCTCTTTGCGAAGTTTACCTAGAACGTCAGCATATGATAATTCTTGGCCTACGCGGATCAACACAGCGGATACTTTTGTCCCCACTCTTTCCAATCAAGGAATCTCTGGCTTCGGTACTTCCATTTCCATTGGAGACTCTTCCTCTTACCGGTTTGGGTTCGAGTCTCATCTGGATTGTCGCCCTCTCTCTTCCGTTTCTGAGCATCTCGTATGACTCTTTTGAGATTGCGTCCATAACAGCGCTCCCTCTCCTGCTTACGGTCTTTGCGGTTACACTCCGCACCGCTGAGAACGCATGCCAAATCTACATCCGACTCATCGGACGCGGCATGCTTCTCTTTTGCCTCTTTCAGCAAAACTTCGTTGACTTTGAGTCTATCTTTTACCGTCCTATTGACGTTCTTCTGAATGTCACAAGACTTTATCATCTTTGCAACCTCCTTTCTGAGCCGCAAGTATATCTCGCGAGTCTCTTCTATCGCCTCGTCGTCTACTTCTACGTGAATAGCGCTGTGTACGGTTTTTCCACTACTGCAGCTTGACACACTCAGAAGGCTCGACGCGCATCCACGCGTACTTAAGCATCAGTCCTGGGACTGATGGTGAGATTTACCGTTTCCGGTCTGATCACATGGGGGTACCATCTCTGAATTTATTGAATCCATTTTTTCTTGCTGTTTGGTTGCCCTTTAGTTGAAAGCCCCGCTGTGCCTTTTTCTGAAAATGTGTTCAGAACCTATAATCTCTTGAAGGAATTAACGAAATTAAATGGTTCTTGGACGAAAATAAAGCTTAATAAATGCAGAATACAGAGAAATGATATAAAACAAGGTTAAAAAATTTTAAGTTTAAGAATCAGCGTCAAAAGTCAGAAATTTAATAAAAAAATCACAAATTGTTAGTCTATAAACCAGAAAAATGACACAAATTAGGTAATATTTTGCATAAGACGTTTTTACTCCACCTACAGAATTGATAGAGCCGATTTTTTTAAACGTCCTTTAGAAGTTATAAAGGGGAAGGGAAAAATAAACAACTTTTTTTCTGAAAGAACTTAACCGATTTGAATAGAATTTAAATATGTTATGAATATAGATAAATTTTTTTTTTAATTTTAAAAAAATTAAATTTCAATATTACAAAAAATTTTTTTTGATTTTTTTAAATGATACACCTCCAATTTTTCTTTTAAGAAATACCTTATAATTTTCTCTTTAATATATGCGACATTCTTTGCCAAGCGGACCACCCCATCTCTCCATTTTTGTTTTCATTAAGAAATTAAAAATCTTTTGGAACAATTAACTTAAAATGTCTATTTTTGTATACCGTTGGGCGATTTTAAAAATACAAGATGGCGGTTGAGATATTGAGCTTACAGTCGAGAAAATACAATAATTGCTTAAATTAAAAGCTAATAAATAGACAATGATTGCTCTGAACACTTTAAAATAGGTTTGCAAGAGTGTTTTCGAGGTCGCAAAACAAAAATCAGAAGTTAGATTTCTAAAATTTAAAATGGCGGATCTAATATGGCGGTAAAATTTAAAATTATCTCCGATTTGCTTAAAATTTGTTACTCAGGGGTTTTTAGGGTCGCTGATTATGAATTCAGGGTTGGATTTGATAAATACAAAATAGTAGATCCAATATGTCGGACAAAATTTTTAAAGTTTCTCCGATATGCTTGAAATTTATCACTCAGAGGTTTTTGGGGTCGCAGAATAAGAATCTGAAGTTAGATTTCTAAAATTTAAAATGGCGGATCCAATATGGCGGTAAAATTTAAAATTATCTCCGATTTGCTTAAAATTTGTTACTTAGGGGTTTTTAAGGTCGCTGATTATGAATTCAAGGTTGGATTTGACAAATACAAAATAGTAGATCCAATATGGTGGAAATTTTTTTTTAAAGTTTCTCCGATATGCTTGAAATTTATTACTCAGGGGTTTTCGGGGTCGCAGAATAAAAATCTGAAGTTACTATTACAAAATTCAAAATGGCGTATCCAATATGACAGTATAATTTTTAAATTAAAAATTTATTTAATTTTGTGTTAAAATTTTGTGTTGAAATTTGTTAAATTTGCTTAAATTTTAATATTTGCTTATTATTGAGGTCGCTTAGTAAGAATCAGAATTTTAATTTGTAAAATTCAAAATGCCGTATAATTTTTAAAACGATTTCTGATTGGCTGAAAACTATTTTTTTGGAGAGACAAAATCTATTTAAAATTTTGAAAATCGAACTTTAGATTCTTATTTAGCGACCCCAATAACCCCTGAGTAACAAGTTTTAAGCAAATCTAGGGAAATTTTAAATTTTTGCCGCCATATTGGATCCGCCATTTTGAATTTTCTAAATGTTACTTCAGATTCTAATTCTGCGACCCCAAAAACCCCTGAGTAATAAATTTCAAGCATATCGGAGGAACTTTTAAATTTTTTTTTGCCATATGAGCCATATGAGAAAAACGACTTAATTCGACTTAAGCGGTTTTTAAAAATTTTGTTATCAGTGTATTCTACAAGACATATAGATTACATATATCAAGTTTTTAAAGTTGTAGGTCACTATTTATGAATTAATTGAGGTGTTTAAACTTCCTGGGTCCTGAAATTGAAGCACTTACGCAAGCGCGCGTTCACGTCCTCTGCTACCGCGTACAGTGGGAAGAAATGCAGTGTTTTGGACAAAATTCTGCCGACAAAACAAATCTCCACCGATTTCAATTTTCTTTTTTTTGAAATACTAAAGAAGGTTTTTCCTACAAGCCTTCACTGCTATAAATTTGAAATTTTTAAAAATTTTGGATTATTACAAAAGCGAGTAATTTTTTCATTTTGTTAACTAAACTTGTGCATTATAATGTTGATATTTAATTAAATATTACGAAAAAATATATCGTAAGACTTTTTAGAATAATAAATATGTTTTAATACATTAAAATAAAAGTGTTCTTTCATAAAATACTTAATTTTATTTCATTTTTAGTGGTTCGCTGGAAAAACGACTAAAGTCATTTGTTATAAAATAATGTTATTAAAGTTGCAAAACATTGTTTACTCGGCCTTTTTTTCTTTTAAATAATTC